>VMRM01000029.1:0-627500 GCA_010277075.1 Poeciliopsis retropinna | reverse complement strand
AAACGCAAGAAAGTTTTCAACCCAACAGAAAACATGGAAGAAATTATTAAAAATATTTAAAAAACATATTTTATATAATTTAATTAAATTGTATATTTTAACAAAAATGAAAAAGGAATAAAAAAAAAAACGTATTAAACTAAAAAACAAATGATAAAACAAACTAGATAAAAATCAACTATATGTTTAAAAAAATCTTAAAAATATCCAAAAATATTACAAATAATAAATAAAACATGTACTAAAAGACTTAAAATTAAAAAACAATCAATATGACTAAAAAATAATTATGTAACTTTATAAATATATAAAACTCAAATAAACGTATCAAGAAAATTATCCAATATATTAATAATTATTCAGTATTATTTAAGATAAAAAACTCCAATATCTATTGAAACTAAAATATTAATAAAAAATTAGACAATTTAAAATATAAAGTAAAAAAAAAAAAAATCCTGAAAAATGCTTAAAAAATAAAGACATAAAAGTAAAAATAAGAAATGAGACATTTACCAGGATTAGAGATTAAAAGCAAATTTACTCTGATGTGAAAAACAGTCAAAGTTTCTGCCTCCAATCTGCAGATATTTGATGCTTCAACATGAAATAAATGGAAACATTTTAAGTTATCACTGCTCCAGATGCTTCCAGCTTCATATTGTTGTAATCTGACCTCCTGACCCTTCCCAGATTGATGGGCAGCAGCTATTGCTGGCGTCTTTCCACCTTGGCATTGTGCTGAAACCGATAGCGCCGCCGTTTCTTCTTCCCCTCTGATACAAATCTACTGAGCAAGGCGGCCATTTTCCCAAAATAAAGCCGACAATCAATCAAATAACGGGCTTCAAGTCGGCTAAACGGCTCCGTTACTGAGAACGTTTTTGCCTCAAACAACAACAAGCTGATTAGAAGACGAAGAAGCAGCTTTGAGTTTGGGAGACGTTGAGGGACGGAAAGTTTCTCTTTTGTCTGAATCTCTGAAATGTGCCGCAGAAAGCTCAGATCCAAAGCGGGAGCCCATCTCTTCTAATTAACACTTTGAAAGATAAAAGCAGTTTATTAAATCAATCAGGGTGATGGTTGTTTGTGAATCCCAGCAGATAAGGACATTTGCATATTAACTTTGCAGCTCTAACCTACATTTGAGGATCTTCTGAGATTGTGGCCGGCGTGGATGTAAATACCCCCCTCCTTCGTCTCCCCGCGCCGCTACTGTACACGTTTTTAAAGTTTCATCGCCGCAGATTCTCTGGTGGCTTTTCCTCCCCTCATAAAAAAGTAAAGAGTGGGATAAATAAGCAGGAATGTAACGTAAACAGACAAACAAACGAACAAACGGAGCGAAACAATCTTCACTTCCTGGCTTTAATCTGCCGCAGAGACGCTAGCTTTCAGCTTACCTTTCATCTGATTGGTGCATTTTGTTGATAAGTGGCTGGATTTCAGAAAACTGCACCAAACCCAGTGGACTCTGGTTACTGGAGGCGCTAAAAACCAGTAAGGAGAACTGGACTGCTTCTCAAAATGACAGACACAATTAATATAATATAAATAAAGTCCTAAAAATAAATCTTTATTGACTCAACTCTATGTAAATGTTATATATATAATATATATTATAGTATATATATAATATCTATACTAAATGTGTATCAATGGAGGGTTCCACCCCAAATCCAGCACCCTGAGACTGTACACGAGCCGCAAGGAAGGAGGCAGAGGACTAGTGAGTGTGAGAACCACTGTCCAGGACGAAACATCCAAGATCCATAGATCATCAGGGACAAAGCCTCATCAGACAATGTGCTCAGTGAATGTCTCAACAATGGGGAACAGAAGTTGAGGTGCTGGAGGTACCATCATGGGAGGACAAACCCTACATGGGATGTACCACCGGCAAATAACTGAAGTGGCTGATATCAGAAAGTCCTACCAATGGCTGGAAAAAGCTGGACTCAAGGACAGCACAGAGGCCCTCATCCTGGCCGCCCAGGAACAGGCCATAAACACCAGAGCAATAGAGGCCCAGATGTACCACACCAGACAAGACCCAAGGTGTAGGTTGTGCAAGGAGGCCCCTGAGACAGTCCAGCACATAACAACAGGGTGCAAGATACTGGCAGGGAAAGAGTACATGGAACAACATAACCAAGTGGCAGCATAGTGTACAGAAACATCTGTGCAGAATATGGACTGGAAGCCCCGAGATCAAAGTGGGGAACACCCCCAAGTGGTGGAGAATGGCAGAGCTAAGCTCCTGTGGGACTTCCAGATCCAGACAGACAAAATGGTAAGGTCGAACCAACCGGACATTGTAGTGGATAAACAACAGAGGAAAGCCGTTGTGGTGGATGTAGCAATACCGAGTGACTGCAACATCAGGAAAAAGGAGAAACTGGATAAATACCAGGGCCTCAGGGAGGAACTGGAGAGGGCCTGGAAGGTGAAGACCACAGTGGTGCCTGTGGTCATCGGGCCCTCGGGGCAGTCACCCCCAAACTGGAGCAGTGGCTACAACAGATCCCAGGAACAACATCAGACATCTCAGTCCAGAAATGTGCAGTTCTAGGCACAGCAAAGATACTGCAGAACCCTCTGGAGAACCAGGCCTCTGGTAGAGGACCCGAGCTCAGAGGATAGGAACCACCGCGGTGGGGGAGAAGGGAATTTATTTTATTTTTTTTATCATCCCAAAAATTCAAACTTTTTGAGATTTTGAGATTTATTTTTCTAATTATAATTGCAAAAAACTCTTTTATTTTTGTTTGCTAAATAAACAAATTAAATAATAAATAAATAATATTAAAATTTTTCCATCCATAATTATGCGGTTTCAATAAATTGACATAATAAAATTTAAAAAGTGATTCCTGGATGAATCATATTGACCTGATCGTCAATGAAATAGTTGGAGCAGGCGTCAGTTTCCAAGACAGAAAGACGTGAATGCTAATGCTAACAGTGCTAATGCTAACATTACTTTGACCAGATTAACCAATTTAACATTCAGGAACGTTTTCTTCATGTGGAAGAACCTTTACAATCTTTATCATTGTAAAACTTAATTGCAGCTGTAATTAATTGAGGTTTGGGAACCTGAAGAGAACAAAGATGCTTTAAGGAAACTGTTTCTCTGCACTTCCAGAGTAAACCTGATGAGTATTGAGGTTGATGCTGATTGCAAAGACTTTATTTTTAAGGTAATTCCAGTGTTTTCAAACTGATGGATGACTGTAATCCTCCTGTCTGCTTCCTAAAGAAAGGATTCTTGTTAAGAGAACCTCCGTTTGAGAGCTGGTCATCTATGAAATGTTCCCTTTTAGTGATAACATGAGCGCATCAGTTGAGTCACAAAGGAATCAAGGCTTGCAGATATTGACAAACCACTCATTTGGACACAGAGAAAGAAAGAGACGCTGGATCAATACCAGTCCTTGTTATTCCCAGTACCTTACAGACAGCAGCACCATTGTGTTTGGGAGAAAATCAGCCCACGCCGGCGGCGCTGTCGCCATTATCCGCCTGGGTAAAAACATCCAGGACACAAGAGGTGTGGATTTGACGCCAGCCGCCATCGTCTCATCTCCAACAGGAGGAATAGGTAAAGCAGCATTCCAGCTCAGACTTTAAATAAGCGCTTACTTTAACGACTCCAGAGTCTTTTAATTGCACAGGCATGGATATTAGTTCAAAACCGCTCACTTCATGCTTGGGAGCACAGTGCCACTTTGCCTGCGCCCTCACCCAACACTTGTTTTATCTGCTTGCAGATTGAACTCACTTCACAGTAAAGAGAGGCCAATTAGGGTGCAAAGGGATTAAAAACACAGGAAAAAAGGCCTTTTCCCATTTACACACTTCTCTGGTGGAAGACAGGCAAGAGGATGAAAATACAAGAGGAGCTCAGCACTTTGTGATTGTGAAATTAAAGAGAGAAGCGAAGGTGTAAGGTAATTTCCTTCCAGTCGTCCTGAGAGGGGAAAAAAGTCAACCTGGTATTACTTTTGGATATCATTAATCTGGGATGTTCAAAGCTTTCAGGCGGTTACTCAGTGATGAGGAACTGGAGGTTTTATGCTTAAACTACACCGTCCAGTTTCTGTCTTGTTATTTTAAAAATAAAAGCTGAACATCCAAACCACAGTGAACGATTTTAGACTATAGAGTCCATATATACTATATATAAGAGCAGCAAGCAATAAGAATCGATAAAACAAGTTAAAAACTCCCTACAGTCTATGTTTGAACTTTAAATTCACTACCATCAACACCAAATAGAAATATTTCAATATCACAGCTAATTTATTTATATATTCACTGCTCTCTCCAAGCAGTAAGTAAGTTATCAATATGTTTTCCTCTCCAAGATGGAAGATAAACATTCGTCTCTCCTGCTCAAGCTTTTGCACAGGTTCAAGTTACAACACATCAATACACAACACAAAAACTAAACCAGAATATATTCATGTTTTAGCAACTTCTGGTTCAAAGACCTGTGAATCGTGAACTTCACTGAGAAGTGGGTGCGTTTTAAATTGATCAATCTCCGTAAACTGATGAAATTGACTCGCTAAAACTATATAAGTTGAGTTTGATAAGATTTATTTATGTTGAACTTCAAGTGTTAGCATTCCTTGCAACGTTTAGCTCACAGATGTGTAGATTTAGGGCGTCACACATCGCCCCAAGAGGCTCAAAGGTGAACAAAAAAGACTCGTGTAAAATAATTGTCTGTAAAAAACAGATTTAAAAAGCTTTATATATCAGCTGAAAGCAAATAAAAATAAAAATGAGCAGCTAATAACCAATCGTTAGCCATTATTAGCTGATATGTAAAGTAGCAGACAGTCATTTTAAACTCAATTGTTGCTATGCTGAGGATTTCTTAACCTTTTTCAAATCAGACTAAGGCGTTAAGTAATCTTAGCATCATTCCTAATGCTAGCTTGGTTAGCAAACTAGCATTAGCAAAGATGCTAGCAAACATCAACAACTGTTATGCAGAGGGAAATATAAATCTTTCTGGGTCTGTGGGATGGATTTAGGTTTCTCTCAGGCTTCTATATTAATTACAATCATGATCAAAAGTCAACATTGCTAGCTGTTAGCGTGCTAATACAGTTAATCATTCCCTTCAGAGTGTATTAATTATATGGAGGCTCAAGTCCATCATGCAGAACAATAGTGAGTAAATTCTCTAATCCAATAAAACCTGATGAATTGATTGGTCATTGGCTAAAGCTAGTTTGTAAAATTAGCAAAAACATTCAATTGGAAGGTGGAAAAAGAAACCTATTTGGAAAGAAACATATTGTTTTGTGTGATACGTGGATTAAATCTGGATTTATATTTACTAAATGTGTTACACTGTGTTGATGCCAATCCATGCATTAGCAAAACAGCTGATTTATCGGCTAATGTTAGCCTAGCTAGCAAGATTCTATTTTAAGAGAAAAATTACTTCCTGAAATCTGGCTGCAAAATTTAATTTAGCTGTGTTTATGGATGTTTTAAGAAAATCTGGTAATTATTTCACCTTTATTCTTATGAGTTAGTTTATAGGATGACTAAAACGCTCAAATGCGGATGCATTTTAAAAATGCTGCATCAACAATAATCACTTTCCTTCAACATAAATGCAGATGAGCTTCACCTGATCTCCAGGAACGATGGAAGAGGCAGGAAATCAATGGCTTGTTTGTTTATTGGTCTGACTTCTGACCCATCCGTCCACTTCCATTTCTAAACCCGGATATCTTAATTTGTAGGTTACATCAGTATTTGTGATGTCATCGCTGCCTCAAATCTAAGAAGAAAGATGTAAAAGCAGAACAAGAGACGAGTTCATCTCCATAAACGGTGAAGGAGAGCTTCCCAGGCGCGGAAAGGTCACCCAAATCTTACGACTCTTAGTGATGCTAATGGGGCCTAATTTGAAATGGACTTTTATTCTTGTCCAAATCCAACAATAAGACTTCATTCAGACGTAGTCGCCACTTTTTACTGGCTTTAATGATAAGTAGGTCTGAATGCAGAGAGAGGGGAGGAAGGGAAAAATAGGATCCCCAAGGTGCTTTGACTCTGTTCTTTTATTAATGACTCCAGCCCTTTTGTGACTCGTTTGATGAATCATTATCGTTCAGAAAATCATCACGACTGATCACATTAAGGAGGGAACACAGTTGTTTTGCAAGGCCTGGCATCCATTGTGAGTTACTGTCATTAACATCAGTATGAAACGAAGGCTGGCCTTTCAAAGATCCCACTTTTCTTTGGTTTGAGTCAATATTTACTTCACAAAACCTAGCTTAACCCGCAAAACTATTTTCTTCCAGTCATTCTTTTTTTAGTTTTAAAAGTGTGCGTGGACCTGCAGAGATTTTTCTGGAGTGTTTTGGTTCAAAGCCAATTGGTATTTAGAGTATTTTATTATTCCAGACTATTATGCTGCTACGACCGACTGTTAATACAAACAGTGAGCCTGAGTTTCACCAGCAAACTCCTAAAATGCTTCAAAATAAAACATATTAGAGCCGAGAGGAAAGGTCATGTCACTTTAAAAAGAAACAGAAACACAATCTTTGGGTTGTAGTTCTGTTTTTCTGACTGAAAAATGTAAGAATGAAAAACAAAACAAGAAAAAATGGCTGATATAAAATGCTAATGGTGATTTGTTCTGCTATTATTGGCCAAACCTTCGGAAGATATTTTTGGTAAAAGAAAAACTAATAAAAGACAACACATGGGTGGTTGATAAAAGCCTTTTTTTTAACCATTTTAATTTAAATTAAAAGCAGAAATAGCTACTGCAGTTCATCAGATTAAGACAGAAAATTAATGGCATGCATACGAAACGAAGGGGAGCCAAAACGGAGCCCTGAGGAACATCCTGACAAATGGTCAAGCCTGTAATCTGAACGCACTGACATCAGTCTGAGAGCTACAATTACTGCATCTGCAGCCACTTCCACTCACATTTCCAACATGGAGTCATGTTTGTGCTTTCCATCCCCCTCGGCTGGTTTTAGTGTCACTCCAGTGGTAAAGTGTCTGGTCTCGTGGCAGCGGGGACGTTTAGGGGACACAGAGTTTGATCGAGAGCAGCATCTGCAGTCCGATGACTGAACCGGGTTCTTCCCCCAAACCCACCGGCGCTACCTGAACCTCGGCGAGGCCAGCAGCCATGATCCAGAGAGGCGGGGGAGAAACCTCCACCCCCATGATCTGATCTATCCCCAGGCTGGAGACTACAAATGAGTACAGACAGCTTGTTCATAGCCAACAGACACATTTGCATCCCTGCATATATATATATATATATATATATATATATATATATATATATATATATATATATATATATATATGATATTAGTGATGTGTGTGTGTGTGTGTGTGTGTGTGTGTGTGTAAATGTGTGAGTCTCATAAACAGCTCACTTTGAGAAATGAAAGGCTGAAAGTAAAACGCAAAAGTATAAATTGTGACATGTGTGAATATAGCACAAGCATGCTTGAATTATTCTTGAGTTAATTACGTTTCTGTGCCACGAGCAGCTGCACAATCGAAGGAAAGGATAAAAAAAGATTCTCATAACAGGCCTATATGTTCAGAAAGACACTGTGGGATCACACAGTGCTTCAGAGTTGCTATGATTTGGTCAACACGGTTGTTTTGTTGCAGATTTAATCTACACTGCATGACTATATCAAAAGCAGAGCGACTGTTTTGTTATTAAAGCTTTCATAAGTGCATGTTTGTTCCCCATTGTGGCCTATTCCGTTAAAAACGTCTTATTAAAAGATAAGAACTAACCTAAAAATGGAAACATTTTCAACCGTTTTTAAGAAAATATAGATATCTTCTGCACTAATTATTCTCTGAGGAAAGAAAATCAGGGATTTCCAGTGATTTATTTAGAGTTAATGATAATTTAGAGTAAAATATATGTAACTATGACCACTTTTTCTTTTATTTTTATAAATCTGTTTCATATTTTTTGTCTAAAATGTATTGGACCAAACTTGGAAAATAATTTAAAATGTTAATTTCAGAGCGAGTGAAACACATTTTCAAAATCTTAATCCTAGATAAAAAACACAAATTAAGTAAAAATTACAACTTTTAAAACACTTTAAATTATATTTCATTCGTAATGCTAGCATGAAAACAAACTAGCAAAAAAGGACAGGCTAGCATTAAAATGCTAATGCTAGCTTGTTAGCTTGAACGCAGAAAGAAATTGGAAACTCATCTTCGGCTGATGAATTTTTATTTTAATTTTTATCTGTCTTATTCCAAAAGTAATGCATTTAAGAATAATGTTACTATTATCTAAACTTACAGAGATGCTAACTTTTCTGTTAGCATTAGCATTTAAGCTAATGAGGTTCTGTGCTGCTACTGTTTCTAATTTCCTGTAGTAGCTAGTTGTACAGAAATGCTAACTGTAGATTTTACGTGAACAGATTCAGAAGTTGTAATTTTCAGTTAATTAATGCTGGTCCTTCACCACAAGAGGGCAACATCTAAAAATATTTAGTTAGCATTTAAACTGGGAAAGGAATTCCTGACGCTAATTTTTGACTTTCCAATAGCAGTTAGCTTACTATGCTAATAGCACTATCAAAATAAAAGACCAAAATGATCTTTTTTTCAATCCTATCCTCAATGTGAGAGCTGTACCTAAAATATATCTATTCTTATTCTTTTCTCATGTCCTGCTGTAGCTAGCTGTACTGTCCTATTGGTAGCCATATCAAGACACATAAAAAAACTTAATTTAGATTCAGCTTATATGTTGTTATTTAGAATAGACAGGTAAAAATGTAATGATTTGTAATTTAAAAATATATATATTTGGTTGTTGGTGTTTGATTGAGAGAAACAAATTTCTAAATATATATATATTAATACATTTATGTTATAATTCCAAGTCAAAATCTGATTTGTAATAAATTTAGCTGTCGTCTGCAATACTACCTGAAATAATATTTTCAATAAACACAGAAATAAACAATTGTTTCCAATTAGTTGAAACAGAAATAGTATTAAACTAAAAATACTTTGGAAGTAAAAATGCAACTGAAACACATTTGCTTCTGTATTTTGGTGAAATAATTCCAGTCACATTCTGGTTTCTTTCTCGCAATAAACTCCACTTCCCTCAACAAAAAGAAACAGCGCAGTAAGTTCAAGTTTAACCAGCTTAAAACTGGAATAATTTCCCAGTCTAATTACACAGGAGCACGATAAGAAAAGCTTCTTGTTTTTACTCGTTATTCGACTCGAGCCGCTCCAGAACAGACCGCTGCATCTTCGGCAGCATGAAATTAGTAAAATCATAGAAACCAACCAAGTGTTGACGACGTTCACAATTCAATGGAAAATTCAACCTGGAGATAAACGTTTGGGGGAATATTCTGAACTTTTCCAACCAATTTCTAATTTCTCGTCTCTGACCGCAGCAACCCAAAGGTGAACCTGAGAAGTTCCCAGCAATTAGCCTCTACCCGGGTCAGATCTGGACAATATGTGAGCCATCTGCTGGCATCTGTTCTGTCTCCCACTAAACAGACTGAACCCCCACCACTGCCACCACCTTTCATGTAGCGTCACACCGGACCGCCGCCACCGCAGCCTGGAGCCAGAAGCAAAGCGGGTGAAACGCTAAGCAGGTCACATGTTGTCTTTCAGCCATATTTGGGTCAGGCCTTTGGCTCTGGATGAGGGGAGGTGACGGGTAATAATCCTCCTTCCCACACACACACCTAAACTCAAAGCTATTTAGCCTTCTGGGTGTGAAACTGCTCGTTTTTCTTGACTATAATCCTAATTTGGGGTTGTTTTATTTAAATTCCCCATTAAGGTGCTGGATATTTCCTGGATGGCTACATAAACGGAAGCTAACTGTGGACCATATGTTGCGAGGAGCATATGTTGGGAGCATATGGCGGCGCTGGAGGGTGGAGGACGAACACATGGCGACAGTCACAGGTAGAGAGACGGGTGGGGAGGACGGAAGAGCACAGAGGACACACCTGCACCTGCAGATCTACCTGTCCAGGTCTGAGACGTTGGGACACGTATTAAAACTCTGTTGTCCATCATCTGTCCCTGTGTCCAACCATCCATGGATATTACAATAATCTGTCCATTTATCCGCTCATCTATTTATCCATCTGTCTGTACTTTCAATAATCAATCTTTTATCCCTCCATCCACTGACCTGTCCTGAGGCTCAGGTCTCTTTGGGATCCCAGGTAGAATGAATTCAGAGTAATGGGAGTAATATTTCCAATATGTCTCCTCCTAATGTTAGGAAATGTATGCAAAACCGTCAACATTTAGATTAGGCCCCAGCACATCACTCCGCCTGGCTGGAAATGTTTGAATTTATTACAGAAAGTGAAGGGAATCAATGCGGAGAGATAAACTTTATTTTCCCAAGAATTCATTAGGAGAAAACTCGAGCTTTTGTGCTTCTGTTGGTCATGGTTGCTGGAGTTCTGAGGGCAGAGGCTGAGGGTATGAAATGCGATCAAATTTCAAACACATCCCCAGTCGTGGCAATTTGTACATTTGCATCCAAGCGTCTGCTGGATGTCTGGTGGTAAACAGGATGAGGTTCAGCACATTTCCAACATGACAGCGTGATGAGGGGCGGACAAACAAATCCAGGTGGAGCCGAGGGTTCCTTCACAGGCGAACGTGACCCAATCAAAGAGGTCGGATGAATTTCCCCAGCATTCAGACCTCCACGTTGAGACTTATGATGTCTCCAGTGGTGACACACTTGCACTTTTCTCCTCCCTCTTTGCAATCACACTAATTGCTTTCACATACGTCTTGTTTCTCAGGAGATTGTTATCTGGTGTTTCAGTCAGGTTTGGCTTTTTGAAGCGGCGATGGTTATGACTTCATTGTGGTCAGAGCAGAAACCATTAGAAAGACTTTGATTTCAGGACAGATGTTGGCTTCAAAGGGAACTGGTGAGGTGGATGAAGGTACAACTTTCCACTGACGTTCTTAAAGATCAAAATGTCCACTAGGTGTCACACTAGAGCAGCGTTCAACTCTAAAGCAGAAGAAAAATAAGATGATCCACCTGATATTTCACTAAAAGAGATTAAATAGTTTCCAGGAGTGAATAAGGAGGAGAAAATTCATCCATCCATCTCTTAATTTGTTCTTCATTCCTTTCCTGTGAGTTTGTCATCCATTCATCTGTCCACTTTTCAATTTGTCCATTTATTCGTCCATTTGTCCATCCATCCATCTCTCAAACTTGTCTGTCCATCCATTTGTCCATTCATTCATCCATGTTTCCCTCCTTCCATACATTTGTTCATTCATTCATCTGTCTGTTCATCCGGTGGTTTGTCTACCAATTGTTTTATTCGTTCGTCCATCCATGTCTCTCTTTGTCCATCTATCCATTTGTCTGTCCATCCATTCATCGATACATTTATTCATTTGTCGGTTTATCTTTTGATTCACTAATTTTTCCATCCGTCTGCTTATTTATCCAACTATCCATCCATCAGTTGGTTTGTCTACCAGTCAGTCAGTTTATCTGTTTGTTTGTCCATCATCAGTGTTTCTGTCCATCATCAGTGTTTCTGTCCGTCATCAGTTTCTGTCCATCATCAGTGTTTCTGTCCATCATCAGTGTTTCTGTCCATCATCAGTTTCTGTCCATCATCAGTGTTTCTGTCCATCCATCCGTTTGTCCAGGTTCCAGATTCAATATCCAATTCTTTGTGAACATTTTTGTGTTTTTGCTTCAAAAATGCAAATAAACTGTGAATCCAGAAATGTGAGTTAGAAAAGTTTGGCGTTGTGTCATCAAAGTGGAGGAGTTTCGTAACCTCCATGCCTTTATGGCGACCATTTGCTTTGGCAGCTTAAGTCGAACGGAGGAGTTTAGCGAAGATCATCATTATCCAAATCAGAGAAAGCTCTTCTCCCAGAGGTTCACAACCTTCAGCTCCTCCTGTCCTGATTCCACCTCCACCTCATCCTCCCTCTCAAATACATTCAAATGTGCAGGTTTGTTTTGGGGATAAAGTCCTGGGCTTTGATCAGCGCTAATTAGACAGCAGCTGCTTTCGTTAGCTACCTATTAGGGCCGGGTAGGTTAGCGCCGTGCTAATCTCTGGCCAGTAGCCAGGCGAGGGTGCTGGCTTCCTGAAGGACCCCCCTTCCTCCCAGCAGTCTAAGGTGAGAACGGAGCGTGATGAAAGGCCTGTCTCCTTTCACTGCAGATCAATACGCTCCCTTCCTTTGCCTATGGGGATCAAGAGTTTCAAACACAAAGGAGGTTTTTGCATAAAGATCCAAACAATGGTTCACAAGACATTTTTTCCTCTTACTTTCTTGTCTCGGCTTTAAACTCTCTCTCTACTCTGGAGTTTTTAATGTCTTTGCTTCAACTTTCCAGGAGAAAAGGAGGAGGAATTTCTCTAACACTAATTCATGCAAAGTGGCAACAATTTTCTGTTTGCCTGTTGGTAGCATATGGAAGCTATAAACGAGGATTCACCGTCAGGCTGCCAAACTTTACTTACATTTGTGTAAATATTGTTTGATAGTCTTTTAATGCTGCAGAATATTGAAATAATCCCCGCTTGTTTGTTGAATACTTGATGCTGGAATAATGGAAACTGAATGGAAACAGAGAACAGATACGGAGAACCTGGTAGTAGTGATGATCTTTGCAGGGTTTAAACCAGATTTAAGGCTGAAAGGTTAAAGGTTACTGACAGATTCTCCCCCTGAGCTGCAGCTCCTCCAGAGTCACCCAGCTGAAAGAACGACTTCTCCACGTCTTCCTCTCTGCTGAGTTTCTTCATCCTCATGATGCAGATTGTCTCACAAAAACAGAGCTGGTACTCATGATAATCAGTATATATATATATATATATATATATATATATCATTATTATATATTATTATTCATAATCTTAATTTCTAAACACATTTTTAATTGTTTTACTAATTTAACTTCAATTTTCAAAGTGTTTATTTTTTTTATTGCATCTTTATTTGTATTATTGGTTATTTTAAGTTATTTGTTTATTGTATTTTGTTATTTTGTATTTAATAAGGTTTTTGAATTTTCTATCATTTTTATTTTATTATAAATTTCTTTTATTTTTTATTTTTGTTGGATTTTTAATTTTATATCTTAAATAAATGTTCCATTACAATTTTTTGAAAATAATATTTTGCCATTTTTATGTATTTTTTTATTTTATTATACTTTATTTTTTACCTTTTGTTGGACTTTAATTGTTTGTCTTTATTATTTTTAAATAATTTCCTGTAATCTTCACTATTATTGTATTTTAATTGGTTTATTATTATTCCTATTTTTGTCATTAATATGTTTATTTTTAATATTTCTTTTGTATTATTTCATTCTTTTAGATATTGGGTATTTGTTTTATATTTATTTATTTTGCATTTATGTGATTTAGGGTTACAGTTAAGGTGATTAAATTTATTTGAATAGCACTCTTTTCAAACTGACCTCCATTTCTTTCCAACTCTGTCCAGGATTTTCACTTTAATGTGTCCAAAGTTGAATTAAAAGAGGGTGTACTTTCTTTCTAGACCTCCTTGCAGTTCATTAGCCACATTAATTCCCTTCACTGTTATCAGCAACATAACGCGTCGCCTTTTCCACAACTAATTTCTCCTGGATTATAAAAAAGAGCCATCAATCCAATCAGGAAGGAGAAGCAAAAAGAAGGAGATTTGGGAGGAAAATCTCTCCTGAAGTTGTTGGGTGTTGCAGGAGAAGAGAAGAAGGCCGGCGTAGATTTCCCTCTCAAGTAATTCATTTATGTCTTCAAAACTCTTTCAGAGACCAGAGTTACTGTGCCTTTGTTGTGCTTTAAAAAGCTTAGCTGGTCTCTGTGAAGGGAAGCACTTTAGAAAGAGCTACAAAGGCAGCGGACGGGCGGAGGAAGAAAGAAAAAGTGAATGGCACCACTGATAAAGTTGAGCAAATTAAGTCATTGACCTGAGGTGGAGATTAATAGCAAACAAGGTGCCCCAGCTTCACAAGTAATGAATATTCTTCAAACGGCGCGGAGGGGCGGCGGGGCGGCAGATAGAGCCGGTTTGATGCCAATGACATTGAAAGTTGTGGAGAACAGAAAAATTCTGTCATTTTTCATTTGTATGCAAATTCGCCTGTTACACAAATTAACCCCTGAACCCCGGTGTCAGTCCTCATCTGGGGCGCAGGCCGGCCTCCCGCCGGGGCCGCGGGCCGCCCCGCCGGGGTCAGCCGCGGCGCCTCGTTTGTTTACTGGCTAAATTACCTCAAAGCTAATAAATCCAAAGCCCTGGAGAGCTGGTGTTTACCTCTGCAGCTTAGCCAACGTGTCCAACATGAGACACAACAGAACATTGGACTCTAATGGACTCAACGGCTGCAGGAGTCCATCATTTGCTTTTGCATCTTCATGGTTGGTTCGCTTCGGTTTCTCCATATTTTCTGGAGAAAATATAGATCTGTGGAGACTGGAAACTTCATTTCCTGCAGAACTGTTGTTTATTGTTGTGTTTCTTTGTCGCCCTGGATGATTTCTACGTTCACAGCAGCTAAATACGACCCAATCCTGACTTTTTCACGCCAGTCTTGACGGCCCAATTCCAATTTTCTCAATCCTCAAAAATCCAAACTGAGCCACTTCCACATGTGGAACTAAATTGGACACGAATCGAATCTGACTTTTGATGCAAGACATTTGTCAAAATTCTGCACATCAGCAACAAAATTTGCCGTAAGTCCAAATCAATCGTAGAGGCTTCAGAGCGCTAGCTTAAGTCAACTCAGTTGCACCTTCCTCCTTGGTTGCCAAATGGTGCTTGGCTCATAACTTTATGTTTTTAACCTTACCAGGACGTTACCACTTACTTGGTTGATGCACAAGAGAAAACAAATGGAGAAATCCCAGAACCACTGGCTGCTACTGTGATTTCCACCTTTTCTGGAGATTCTTCACGTTTTATAGAACCATCAAAGAAACATTGGCTGAATCTGACAGAAAACCAAGGTTCCTGCTCTGCAGCTCAGAGCTGTGATGCTAACGCCTCGTAAAGTGAAGCTCTAACATCTGTGTGTTGCTAAAGTGCAGCTTCGCCTCCGTCCCCGTGTGGCGTCAGGAAATAGGAGGCAGCCCTAAACAAACTCCGCCATCTGCAGAGAGGAAGGTGGCAGCCGTGTGGTGATTGACCCCTTTAATTGATGCAGCTTTAATTATCATAATCGCCTGCCAGAGTTGCTGTTGTTCTGTTTTTTCCAGACCCCTCCCCTCCCTCCTGTTTTTCCGTGGCGTTTCACATCCTGGCATGAACCGGTGCAGGTGTCCTACAGATGTTCGGTTGCCTCCCCTCGGAGATGTGCAATTTGTTAGCTGCTAGTCAGCTGTCACCTTTGGATTTCTGCAACGACTCGCTGGGAAATGTTGACCTGAACGACAGCAGATCACTGGAAAGCCTGAATGACTGAATGAATTTCACCGCTTTGGAAAAGGACAAACCCAAAGGAGTTTCTCTGTTTACTTGAGATCTCTGATTATTGAACCTCTTAATCCTCCATTTGGCCTCTTTAAAGGAACTACCAGGTTTATGTGAAAAGTAACACTCAAGATTACTCTAGATATCTAAAAATAGTCGCTTATGTTAGTCAGTGATGGTAAATGAAGATGTACACAGCGAACAAAATAAACTTTATGGCATAAATATCCCTCTAGAAGATATTTACACCAAGAATGCAGAACATTTACCAAACTACAGAACATTTACTGAACCAAAAGTGAAGCAGAGAAGCTTCAGAGAGGTTTTAGTTGATAAATATCCATGCAAACCATTAAAAGCACCATGAGAAATTCTCAAGTTTTCTTCTTTTTCCCATCTATAACTCCCCAAAAATGGTAATTCCAGTTAATATTTGATTTTATGAGAAAATAAGAGTCAAACTACCACAAATAAACAACCATCCCTGCACTCTGGGCTCTGTTCTCTAGTCAACGCAGAGCAATTTCTCAGGAGCCCATTGGTCGATTTGGATCCATCAAACTGTCAGAGCCAATAGAAACTTTTCTACCAATCACAATGTGAGGAAAAGTCAGGAATCATTTCAGTGTGACGCAGAAAGAATGAATAACAGGAGCCAGGTGGAAATATTTATGGATTAAGGTTAGAAAAAAGCAAAAAAGCAACAAAAAAAAAGATTAAATTTGGGCTTTTTGTTTTGAAACATCGCAATTCAGAACCGCTTTTCTGTATCGGACCAATAATTTGGTACAAAGCAACATTTTGCATCAGCCTCCTTTCGACCCACTAAACTTCAGAAGAAGATAATATGATGGTTTATTTAGTCTTAGAGAGGTTTGACTGATAGACCGGCCTCCAGGTTATGTCTTTGGCATGAGTATTGCTGTATTTAACAACATTATTAATTTCTAGGTTGGTAATCAAGGATCGCCCAAAAAGCTGCAATCGAAGCCCCCGACTGAAGAAACCACAAAAATCTGAAAAAGTAAAGAAATGTAGATGGAAATCTCCTAAAACCATCATGAACCAGGTATTAAAGCATTGTTTCATGTAAATCCTCTGAACATAAAAGATGTTTAAAAGGTCTTTATGGTGAAACTTCTCCAGCAGAAACTCAGAACGCCACAGGACGGTTCCAGGAACAGTGAGAAAAATGGGTTTAGACAAACAAACGCACAGAGAGAGTCTCCGAGCGGCCACCAGTGGCTCTGCACTAAGTTTCCCTTCAAAGGATCCCCTCAGGATAGACTCTGCGCGAACATAATCCAAGGCTCCTTTGAAGTGCGCACTCCAAATGTCTTTTGGCTCGGCTGCAGCGTCTCAGCCCTTTGGGTTATTGGAGAGCAGAAGCGCTCCTCGGACGGCTCCGAGGTGGAGAGGCAGCACCTGGTGGTCCTCCTCGCCGCATTTCACACATTTAAAGTGCGCCGGGTGCTGCTCCCGCCGCCGCAGCCAAGAGGTATAAACGCCGCTCTGCTGTTCAGCCGGATAAAGCACAAGAACGTTTTGGAGTGGATTTTTAATAAATCCACTGTGGCTTTGTCGCTCAGCGGAGTTTCACTTGTACACATTTATTTCTCTGCAGGCGGAAGGCAGGAGCCGGCCTAATCTCGGTGACAGAGTTAAAAGCTCACGAGCGGAGACAGAAATACAAGGTTTTGGATAGAAGAGCCACATGAAATCATTAGATAACATGATCATTTCGCTCCTGACTGGCCTAAAACACCCAGGAGCGAGTGAGTCATTGTCAGAGTGGAGCTAAAATGAAATGCGTTCATCATTAAATCACGTTACTTCGCTTTTAGAAAGTTTAAGTTACACAAAACTTTAAAGCTGCTGATGTTCTCCAAACTCAAACATTTCCACCAAACAAGTTTTAATCCCGATTATTAATTATATTGTTTATTGAGAAAAGAGGCTCACTAAAGCTACCAGGAAATCTGTGAAAACTTAACTGATCCACTTAATAAATTACAAATTAACTCAAATTACTTTAGTTTCTATCTAACAAACATGTCAGAAGCTGCAGCAGTCTTTAATAAAAGTAAAAAAATTATTCATAAAACATTTCTTTGATGCATCTTTTTACGTGTAAGCTGAAGTTAGTAGTGTAGCACAGATAGCTGCAGCAGGAAACCAGAAAAGTATTTTTTTAAACAAATTAAATCAGATTAATTACTTGGATTTGGTTCAACCTAATTAACTGCTACCAAAACATTTCAGAAGCTGTAAAAGTTTTGAATAATAGTAAAAAATAAACGATTAAAATATCTTTTATGTTCAAGCTAAAGTTAGCTGTGTAGTACAGTTAGCTGCTGCAAGAAATTAGAAAAGTTACTCTTAAACTTTCACTGATTTGAAACTCATGGGATAGTTAAGATGCTAACAGACATGTTGAAAGCTCTTAGTTTCTTCCTCTGGATAGTAACCATCAAGTTAGCGTTAGCACGGTAGCATGGCTAGTTGCTGCAATTAAACTTTCTTCTACAGGGGCCCCTTGAGATGCTAATACCAAATCAAAATTGAAAGATATTAGATGAATTTAAGTCACAAAAGTTTGGCCTTAAACTTCAATTCTTCAGATTAAGTGTTGCTGAGATGTTAGCAATAATTTTAACATTAGCATTACGGCACAGCTAAGGGATAAAGGACTTGTTTTTAGGGGATGATTTATTCTAGCTCTGTAAATTAGTTTCACTTTTAACCTCTGTAACTAAACCAACATCTAGTGGAAAGATCTACAACCATATGCTTGAAATAATGAATATAAAACGGATTAAACTAAATTACACTTTTTTCCCTACAAAAAGAAGCTAATTGTAGCTTCAGTTACAGTATTTTTCCTCTGTTTGTTATTTTTCTTTGTTTCTTTACCTAAATAAAAATTATAAGGCAACCAGAAATATTTCACACAAACAGCGCTGCTCTTTGAGAATCCTTCACTTTTTGTCGTAAGAAAAACTTCATTCATCCAAATTTAAAATGCACATTTTAATAGAACTTTCACAATTTTAAAGATCCCTTTGAAACAATGTGGGGAAATAAATGTGATTTTTTGAGTCTTGTGGACATTTTGTTGCAAAAAGCCAGCAGTAAAAGCATCTCAGTGTTTCAGCAGATTTTACAGACGTCATCTGAACAGGACACCTTTGTAAGGCTTTAGCATCCGGCTGACACAGTGGCCCTGTTTAAGCACAAAAACACTCCTCATAAACAGTCAAAGCTCTTACGCAGTCAAGTCTGAGCTACGCTGCTCCTTTTACTGCAACTCTTATTAAAAATATAGGAGAGAAGCTGTTTGAGATGCTGAGTTTATGGACTCGTTAGTTGTTGGCGTCACACGGCTTTACGACTGTGGTTTTCTTCCTTTCATCCTCTTTTTTTCTCAGAATGGAGACTGGATTCACCTTCAGCAGAACACATTTCCTGATCATGTTCAGCACTGTGATGCCGTGTTTATGGTGAAAATACGTTTAAATCAAATCATAACCACCGATATCATCATGCAGGTGGCAGAAGGTTTGATCCAGGAAGTAGAAAAGCAAATTAAAATCAAACCTTTTGTTGACGATAAGACATAATAGATGCATGTCATCTTCTCCTTGGATCATTCCTTTGGCCGCCATTTTTGCCCAGTTTTTCTTTTATAGTGTAAATCGTGACCTCTGACCTTAACTAAGCCAAGCGCGGTGTTTCAGGTTTCTTGTAGTTTTTAGTAAATTGATGACAAACAAAGAGGTTATCATATTTTCTAGCACAGTTTGTATTAGGGCGAGGCTAACACAAATATTTATTTGTACTGAATTATTGTTGTTTCTCATAATATGATTATTTTCATAAATTA
Source organism: Poeciliopsis retropinna (assembly GCA_010277075.1). Classification (NCBI taxonomy): domain Eukaryota; kingdom Metazoa; phylum Chordata; class Actinopteri; order Cyprinodontiformes; family Poeciliidae; genus Poeciliopsis; species Poeciliopsis retropinna. Next base: position 608,080 of record VMRM01000029.1, on the reverse strand, counting down.
ATTGTCTTTAATATTTTTTTCTAACTACTACTTTTATCTGTAATCAAAGTAAATCTCTAAAGGTTTGACAGGAGCTCAAATCTCTACATTTCTGAAATATTGAATAAAAGTGGTCCAAGTGGGGAGCCTTGAGGAACTCCACATTATGTTTGTTTGCTCATATTTATTATTGTGCAACAGCTTGACTAGAATTTAAAACATATATTTTAGTTTTTTTCTTAAAAAGGTTAATTTTACCTTTTTAACTACAGATTTCTTCCATTTTTGCGAGTCAGTAGGAAGTAATCGACCCTTTACTTGAACAATCTTGTGCTCAGATCCCACTTATTAAATTAGAGAGGCTACATTGACATCCGTCTGAAATCTCTGACGTTTTTCCCGATCCTTCGCAGCACATTTTCCAGAGGAGAAGGAGGAAGGAAGGAGGAGGAAGCCTGTGTGAGTGTGGTTGAGGCAGCAGGTGGAAGATTAGCAGAGTTTTTCTGCGAGTGATCCTCGTCGACTGGCCAATCTGTTCAGCCGTCGCCTCGAATTCACGCAGACGGTGCAAGTAGTGACACCAACTGCTGCGACGGAGAGGGGGAAGAAAGCGAGCAGGAAGTTCGGTGGCTCGCTGCCCGTCCTGTGACCACTCTCTGGTCCCTGTCCAGCCATCTGGGTTTTTTTTCCCTTCTCTTTAGTTTCTGCATTTCCTCCCACTGTAAGTTCAGAGGTCACACATGAACTTCCGTCTCGGTGACGAAGCAGCAGGTAACCATGACAACGCCATACATCAGCCGTCTTACGTATTTACAGTGCGGGCTCATGTTTTTGCATGAGATGACAGCTTCTGTTGCCAAGCAAACTATGAGGACTAATTCACAAAATGTCACCAAACTCAGCAAGAAAACAGCTTTCAGTGACTGAATCTTCTCTAGTTTCATAACTTTTTTTGTTTTTAAATAAAAGTTAGTTTCTGTAAGTCAAACTTGGATAAAATGAAACTTTATTTCAGCCAAACAGTGTTGATTTTAAATTCCACATCTACAGAGAATTAACTAATGTCAACAGGTTGGTAAATATTGGTTGACTGGATATTATGCAGAAAATTATTTATCATCTATCCCCAAAATAAGTTCATTCATAAATCCATCCATGAAGATATCTGTAGAAACAACCACTTAATGTTATAAAGATCCTGAAATCTTAAAGAACGAGAGGCTTACACCTAAACATTGATCAATCAACTAACTGACAAATCGATTTACTTAAACAATCAATCTCTATGCCAATTCATAGAAACATCCCTACGTCCATGTAGACACATATCAGTCTTAATGCCCATCTAGATATATATTTCTTGTCCATTTAGAAATCAATAAATCCCAACATCCAAACACTGATTGAGCACCACATCAATCCAGTCGTCAGTCGATTCCTACGTCCATCTAGACATGGATGGACCCACAGATTCATGAAGATGGATCTCCAGGGATCAATCAACATGGATCTCTAGGTCCATGCAGATGTTAACGGATCCCAACATCCATTTTGACGTTAACCAGACACAATGTCCATCAACCAATCGCTACGTCCATCAACCAAACCCATCGTCCATCAACCAATCGCTGCGTCCATCAACCAAACCCATCGTCCATCAACCAATCGCTGCGTCCATATAGATATTCATCTAGATAGATTCCTCATCCATTTAGAAATCAATGAATCCCAACATCCACCAAATGTTGATCGATCCATCTAGATATCAAAGAATTTTAATGTCTATCTAGATAGATATATCTCTGCATCAAGACATCGAAAGATCCCTGACTCCATCTAGATATTTCTATCTAGATATAAATAAGATATAATCAACAAATCCCTGCAGGCTCTCATAATTCTTTCATTCCAGCCATTGATCTATAGATCCAATCATTAAACAAACGAGATTAATCTAACCAGAGATCTAAAGCTGATGAATCTTTACCATCGTTTCTCTCTCCTTTTCTCTAAAATTTCCGTTTTCTGATTTTCTCCATTATTTTGTTTCACAAACTGTAGCCTGTATAATAAAAATTATTAGAAATACTTTCCTCTGTGCCACCCTGGGGGTGAAATATAACCTTCAGTCGCCTCTCTATGACCAATTCCTCTGGTTCAGTTTAACGTTTAAAACTCTCAAGCAGAGGTGAAAAACCAAAGGTAAAGCTCTACGTTATTGGGACTCAAAGAGCAATTTGTACCACATTAAATGAAGACACCATTAGCCTAACATGATCCATATGGAGACAGATAAATGATGAAACTGTATGACAACAGACCTAATTGTGCTTCCACAGCCAGCATCGCTTTGGAACTGAACTCGTTTCAAGCGGCTGCCTCTTTTCTCTCCAATATTGCGCTAATGCATTTAATTTAATGTTCGCAGACACCATAATTGGTATAATATTGCTCCGTAATACTTTGAAGGAAACCTTAGCGTTAGGCACCAAATTGAAATTTTTAAAGCGAACGGTGAAAACGACCGAGGGGGCAAAAGAAACCCCATTAAATGTAATTTGTTCTGCATGGCTGTGGGGGTAATGGGAACCGAGACGCTCCTTTATGAAGTGGAATAGGTGGAGAGGTGGCGCCGGATTTGCTCACAGAGACTGTCAACACGCCGTTAGTGGAGGCATTCAGAAAGGTGTAAGCTGTCGGCAGCCGCAAAGGAAGCGTTAAACAGCCACAGGAAGCCACACACACACCCCGCACTCACACACACACACACACACACGCACACACAAGGTTGGAGGGAGGTTAAGGTGGAAGTCCAGGCAGCTGCGATGCAAACTGGTTTAAATCTTTATACTGGGAGATAAAATGCTTTGCTAGTATTGTCTTTATGTCAAACTAAACCAGTATTTATTAAAGATGGCGAGGCGACTCCATCCACTAATCGATCCATCCGCTAATCGATCCATTCGCTAATCGATCCATCCGCTAATCCATCCATCCGCTAATCGATCCATCCGCTAATCAATGCATCCGCTAATCAATGCATCCGCTAATCCATCCATCCGCTAATCGATCCATTCGCTAATCCATCCATCCGCTAATCCATCCATCCGCTAATCCATCCATCCGCTAATCCATCCATCCGCTAATCGATCCATTCGCTAATCGATTCATCCACGAATTGATTCATCCATTCATCCATTCATCTGCTAATCGATTGATCCATCAGGATGTTCAGAGACGTGGAAATCATATCAAATATCAAAATCTGTCCAAAACGACAAAAGCCAAAAATAAAATCAGAACAACAGAAATGGATGGACGAACAAATAAATAAATAAAACGAAGGACGGAAAAAGAAAACCTGGAATGGAAACCAAAATAAAAAAACAGGAAAGGAGAACGTGGAAGTAAACACCAGGAAAAAAGTAGGTGGGATAATGGGAAAACAAGGAGGACGAGGAAGAAAAGAAGTAAAAAATCTGAAAATGAGTTAAAAAGATCCAATGACCGAAGGAGACCAATAACGAGTAGAAAAAAATGGAGGAAGAGTCGAAAATAAGAGTTACAATAATAAACATGAAGAAAGGTAGAAATGTGACACAAAGGGGAAGCGGAGGACAAATAAGGGAGGGGGGGAAGTGATGGAGGAATAATAAGAGGAGGGAGAAGGTGAAGAGGCAGGAGAGGCGGAGGGAGGCGAGGGGGGGTCCCTGCGGAGCGCCGCAGATCAAACACAGACTCTAAGTCAAACTCCGCCGAGAGATCTTAAACCTCCTTTGTAATTGGAATTTTAAAAGTTAATACAAAGACGCTCCTTCAGTAAGATGTCTTCAGCAGATAGAAGTAGAAGAAGAAAAAATACAAGAATGACTTTCTTTTTGTCCCTGCAGTGATGTTTAAAGCAGCCGCTTTCTTTTAAGCAGGAAAATTAAAGGAGATTTTCTTCAGCAGAGACAGGGGCAGGATGTTTGGAGTTTGCAAGACATAACATACATAAACCGAGTGGGTTAAAATAGCAAATACATGCAGTTTTATCAGGCGGTACGGAAGACCAGAGCTGACAAAAATACAGAATGAGAGAAATGGAAAAAGTGTGATGTGTGATTCACAATTCACGACTTTCTGTAAAACATTTTGGTCAAAATGCTAATTTAAAAAGTCAATAATGTTTTATTAACATATTTTTCACATTTTTGGTGACTTACAAGCAAAAATGTGTAAGAAAAATGATAAAGGGTCAAATATTGGACAACATTTCCTTCACAATAACTTCTTTTACCAGATTTCTATTTGGTTATATTTGGTATTATAATGTAAGATGTCCATCCCATTTTTGTGGTGTGACTTTAAAAATAAAGTAAATAAATTTCTATTTTTAATATTTTTAGTTAAATATGTTCAATTCAGTTCCTTTATTGTCCCTCAAGTGGATAATTTATTAAGACAGAGTAGCTGTGATTTTAACTTGGAAGTTAGGCTGGTTATGGAAAGCCAGAGCTGCCAAAAATATCAAATTACAATGCTCAGTAAGTAAATTAAAACATGATCTACTGTTGTAAAACAGTGTAATAAAGAGATACAATTATATGTTATCTTGAAATAAGTAAGCTAGCATTAAGATGGCTTAAAGTCTTTGTTTTTGCCCATAAATTAACCAATTTAAATCAACATCTTAAATTCTAACAAAGATTTCAGTCAGTTTGACTTTTAATAAGTCTTTTAAAGATGTTCAATTGTTTCTGGGATTCCACAGGTTGCTGTTGTTGGGCTCTTGTTGTTGTAGTTTAAATCAACCCTTTTCTTTTCGTTTGTTTCCTACAAGTAAATTAAAAACAGTTAATTTTCTAAACCTGTGTGGAAGCATTGATGTTTACTTCAAGGTGTTTCTGTGAATATTGTTTAAAAAGTTGAAGGCTACGTAAAGTTAAAGTTACACTAGATATTTTTGAAGGAAATGTGCAACATTTTTAAATGTTTTTTTTTTTTTTTTTTGGTTCCATAGCTTGTTTGGTGAGTAAATGACCAAAATAAGAACATTTATTGCTCACCGAAACAGTTTTTTTAAAGGCAACATCAGTCACAAGGCTCCTCAATACTTCATAAATGATTTTTTCCGTATTCTAATTGTCTGAACACAAGCGGTCCAGTTTGGAGGTAAAGTGTCTGGTGTTTGGAGGACAGCGGGACGGTGTGCAGCAGTGGGAGCTGCAGAGTTTTTATTTTCTCGGCGGAGGAACAGATGGGAGAACCTCGCCAGGGGAGGATGAATTCCGGTCAAAAAGAAGGTGACAGCAGAGCGTGACCGCCAACATGTCCGCCACATACTTTCTCCCCTCTCCCCTCTTTCTGCCCGACCTTTTTCTGCAAACTGGTGTTTTTAAATTCGTCGATCAATTTCAGCTTCAGGATTTGGAGAAAAACTGAACATTTGAAGGTTTTTGTGAGGAACACTTGTCTTCTTGTATTTCCATTTATTGTTTCTTCTTTCCTGATGAAGTTGGCGATTTTCCAGTTATCCACAAGGCATTTTTTCCTCGTTTTATTTTACTAGTTTGGCAGAAAATGTGCAAAATCAGACCTGAGATGTGACTTTTTCACCCACAGAACGGCACAAAAGAAGAGAATCTTTTAGATTTCAGAGGAGATTGGGCTGTGATTAGCGCATTTCTCAACGTGACGGCAGGTAAAGAGAGTGACAGATTACATCTTCAGTCTGGAGAGAATAAAAGGCAGATTGTCTGTGTGTTATAAGTGGGTGTTGCATGAAACAAAGCAGCAACTCGGGACGTTTTGAAGGCTTTTCATGTCCTGGAGACAGGTGAAGTCTTTATAACAAGCCTGCGTCAATCACTTCCTCTTCCACGTCTCTTTGTTCCATGTTTCAGGAGAACAGAAGGTAAAAATATTTGGAGAGGCCGTCAAACCGTTTACATTAGATTCTAAAAGCGTTTAAAAAACGTCAATGTGGATAAAACTGGAATAAATAAAACAAACTGAAAATGAAGAACTGAAGATGTTCAGAAAACGACTTAAACCTGAAGAGGATGAAATATTTTTACAATAATAAACTGTTGGATGAATAAAACAAGAAATGAATGAATACAGTAACAAACACATGAATCGGTAGACGAACAAACCAACAAATGGATGGATGGATGAATGAACGGATGGATACATGACAGATAGATGGACGGCTGAAAACATCAACAGACAAATTGACAAATAAACCAACAAAAGATTGGATGACAAAACTAATGAACAACTGAATGAACGATCTGAGATGAATACATCAACAAATGGATGAACTGATGAACAGACTAAGAAAAATGGATGATAAACAGACAAATTGACAACATTCGACCAAGTGAACCAATGAACTGATAGACGGATGAACCAAAGAAGAGACTGACTGATGAACGAATGAACGAACAGATTTAACTTTTAGTTATGGAAATAAAAACAGTTCCCCTGATCGTTTCCCAAAGCGAGTCAAAGTGCGCCCCGACACTCATGCGAATACCCATAATGCAGTAGGTGGCGGTGCGCAGGGGAGCCTGGGGCAACATGGCCGCTCCGCGCTCCCTGGGGAAGGAGTAACCTCAGCTCAGAACCAGAAACCGTCCAGCAGAGACAAACGCAGACGGAGAGCAACATGAAAACGAATGATTTTAGTCATAAGACACAAAGAGCTGCATGTTGACGATCTGCTGGGACGCAGCTTTGTGCATATTTAATACTCACATTATCATTTATTCACACTTTCTGCAGCTTTATTGATTGTGTTCCTGCTGCAATTTTCATTAATTTTTCACAACCTTTTCTTCTGTTAAAGAAAAAACTCAACCTGGAAAGATTTGATTTAATATGAATTATTGTTATTTACTTGAAAATAACTTCATGCCACAACCGGTTGTATGATACTGGTCCTTATTTTTAGCTAAATGTCTGCATATCTTTTAAAAACGTTTCAGTGTTTCACCCAATTTTTGTCCCATAGTCACATCCACCAAAAGAATTTGAAGGAAATTTTCATTTTTAAGAAATACATCTCTTTCAAATTGATTTATTAACATATAAAAATAAAATTCCCATAAATACAATCAGAAATGATAAGAGAAATTTGATCAAATAAAGCTGAAGTTAAGGATTTTAATTTCAAGAAATGTGCAAACAATACATTTTTGATGTACATTTATTAAATGACATTCCTAAATTTTTATTTCAGGCATTTTTACAAAATATTTTAAATAATTATTAAAGTTTGAAATTATAATTAGTTTTTTTTTCATCTAGTTTTTTTTTAAAATTTAAATAAAAATTTAGCTTTTTGTAAAAATAAATTTGTAAGAAAAAAAATCACAATTCTTAGAGATTCAAATTTTAGAAAATTTGTGATTATTTCTACATAAGAACTTCAGTTTTTTTGAATATTTCCATTTCAGATAATTTTATGTAAAAAACAATTTTTGAAGAGCAATTAATAAAGTTCCAGTCGAAGCTTTAAATAAAAATCCTACCAAATAAATATAAGGAAATGTAAAATAAAGCAGTTTCTTCTAAAAGTAAACATTTATAACAAGATTCTACCTGCAGAAGTTGAACTTTTTAGGGTTTTTTCAATTGAAATCATTAATAAAGTGAATTTTTTTCCATTAAATGTAACCTAAATATTGTGATGATTGTGCAGACGGTGGTTTTAAGCTGCATTCATGAGGGAAGAATGACACATGCAGACAGATTTATGTTGCTGGGATGATGGCGATGCGTTGTTAAAATACACCATCTTGCTTTGCACAAACACACACGTCTGAACACACACGTCTGAAACCCCCCCGCCGCCCACCGTCTCCCGAGCTTTAACCAGACAAACTGAACATGGAGACTCCGATCCAAGAAAACAGATGCTGCTACGCACCAACACATGCAGGGACGGGTTGCAGTTTTTAGCATCATGTTCGTCACATGTGCTCCTTCTCCGTCACACACACACACACACACACGCAACCAAGAGGGGAAAAAAATGAATGTGTGTGTCTGGAGGAGGAGTTAATATCATCAGGAGGGGAAAAATTACAGAAGGTTTTACAGGATGGAGGAAGTTGTGCAACTTATCCCAGCAAAACTGCACAAATATCAGCAAAAAGATGCAAAATATCCCAGCAAAACTGCACAAATATCAGCAAAAAGATGCAAAATAATATCTAATTAGCCTGTCGCTATGAGTCATTAATCGCATTAAAAACTCAAATATTTACAGTGAAATCATAATCTATTTTATATATAGTTTCCAAAATGTGTTTTGTGTTTAGTTTATTGTTTTTGGTTGTTTTTATTGTGGATATTTTACTATATTCCAGCTCTACTGCTAAAATGGTTTTTCAAAATTAAAGTTTATTGATTAATAAAACAGCAAACTTGAATTACCATCAATATTTTACTTGAAAATGGTCAATTGAAGTAAATTTTTTCCAAAAAACTCAAGTTTTGATAATCTCAGAAGTTTTCTTCAGATAAATTATGAACTTGAAAATTTGCTGTAAAAAAACCTGATATTTCCGAGGAAAAAAACTTTTTTTTTTTTTACTTTTGAAACTAAATAAATTTATTTAATTTATATTTTTTCAAATAAAATGGAAGTCCGTGTATATATTTTTTTATCATAGCGGTGCTAAAATCAATGAAAGTATTTTTCTTAACTTTCTAAATAAAGTCGATCAGCAGCACAGATGCTATGAACACAGATGTGATCTGGGGTCACAAAGGTCAAGCTTGTGTTTCTTTGTTCAGGTTTTATTCTGTTAAAGGATCCAGCAGAGAAAAACGCCACAAGCTGCAGGTAAACAGTTTTTATCTGGCGGAGCGATGAACGTCTGGAGCGTCGCTCCGTCTCTTGCATCCTGAGCGCTAAGCGGCGCACACGCTCGGCTCGGGGCGTTGTTGGCGTCGGACCGGCGCCGCCACAGCGAAGAGGCAGGTGTTAATTACCGAGCGAAGCGGGAGCTAAAAAGGTGGACGGACAGATCTGACACCTTCCCCACGCAGACGGCGCCGCCTCACACACCCGCAGCATCAGCCACAACAGCGCACCTTTGTTCCCCAATTAGAGGCCCCAACTGCTCCAACTGTCATCAGTTGCCGGGTAAACCAGAAAGATTTACACCTGAAGGACTTTATATAAAAACTACAACCACAATTTGCACCTGAAACTGCATAAAAATCCAAATAAATGAATAACTGCAATGTGGCTAAGGCGATTAATCACGATTAATCGATTAATCGTTAAGTATCCAGATTCAAAAACAACATTCAGAGCAGTAATTAAGCCAAAACTGACCAGGTTAGTTCTCCTAGTTGCTACTGTAATGGACTTTATCAACACCAAAGTCAAAGACAAAACCAGATTTAGAGATTTTAAAAACACAAAATCTAAAATCCTTAAATCTTCCCAGAAGTTTTGCAATAAACAATATTATTGTTGTTTTCAGATTATTTTCAAGGGGAAAACGCAAAAACGTATTCTCAACGATCCAAAAACTTTAAATTCAAATGAACTTTTAACACTGGAACTGGAAGACATTTAAATATCCAACATAAACAACAAACAAAATGAATTATAAGGTTTCTATAAACAAAACTGTCCTTAAAAATGGCTGGTTGAGACAAAAACACCAAACTGAAGACATTTGTTATCCACAGAAAAATGATAAATAAGTTTGAGTTTGTTTTAATTGATCATACTTGCAGCACTTTTATGTACATGATAAAAGATATGATACCAAAAATAACAAAATGCCTCTCATTCTTTTTGAAAAACCTCATTTCTGCTCATTTAAAGTAGAAAATGGTTCCTATTCTTTGTTTTCTCACTTGTCCTCATTAGATTTGCTGCTTTTTTTCTTCAACGCTGCACAAAATGCTGCAAATTTCTGACGCATAAACAGTTCCCTGACAAAAAACGGCAGCATCAGTTTATTTTCCCCTCTGATTGTTCGACATTAACCATTATGCTTTGTCTTCATCCTCCTAAAATACTTTGATTGTTCCGCCTCTGGTGGAGACGTGGGGCTGATTTTGTTTTTACAGACTCCTGTTTGATGCCTCAGGCTCTTTGGCGGCTGGAAATCAAACGTTATTTTACCTCAGAGAGCTTCTGAGAGCCGACCCGCCGCAGTCTGATCTGATTCATGTTCGTCTGCTGCTCAGGTAAATAAAACCCAGTAACAGTTTCAACATAATTAATCTCTGTGCACACAAAGCATGTCCCTTTGTGCATCCAGCTTTTTTTTTTTTACCAACTCTTTCTGTGGAGGAGGAGGAGGAGGAGGGAGGAGGAGGTGCGGTCCCTCCTGGCAGCTGAAGCCGGTGAAGATCTGTGACAGATGGGGCCGAGTCGCAAAAACTCACAACCCTCAGGCGAAATTCATCCCCGAACTTTCCACAGGGCGCCCAGATTTACCTGATCAGAGAGATGTGGATGGCCGTGTGTGTGTGTGTGTGTGTGTGTGTGTGTGTGTGGTGGGCTTTAAAATTTGCAGAGGAAGCTAAAGCAGCCTGGCCGCCTGTCATGGCTGACACAGAGCCCATCTGCCTCAAACCTGTGGCGTCCTCACACTCACACACACTCACGCACACACACACACACACCCCACACACACACCCACCCACACACACACACACACACACCAACCTCCAAAAACGGCGTACCTCCCCTCAGATGAAAATGAAACACAGATAGACCTTATGACGGCTACACATGTCGCCAGCTTTGCATACCTTTAAACACACTGTGGCCTTCGCTTTGAAACACACACACACACACACGCATACACACACACACACACACAGAGAGATGAGCTATAAAAGACACAGCTTATGCAGCCCATATGTGATGCCACATTGAATTTCCGGTTTTTCTCCTCTCCAGCTCTGATCCGACTCCATTTTGCTTGATTTCTGTTCCCTGATAAACAGTTTAACTATAAATTAAACTGAAAGATTCTCTGACATTTCCTGCATCTAATGATTTTTAATCCATATATTTTGTTTACAGTGGTTGACGCCAACTAAAACGTTAGCTGTGCTAACCCAAAAGTGCCAGCTGATGCTAGTGCTACACCAACATGCTATTTAGCAGAAGATAATGCTAAAGAGCAACACCAACAAAGCTTTTGCTAATGCTAGCATGCATTAGCTAATGCTAGCATGCATTAGCTAATGCTAAAGCACTACATTAACATGATATTTAGTGGCAGATAATGCTAATGCATTACACTATCACAATAATTAGCGTAAATTGATGATACAGCGCCATGCTAGCACTGTACTTAGTGGCAGATAATGCTAAAGCACAAGACCGACAAAACTGAATGATAATGCTAATATGCTTTAGCTAATGCTAAAGAACTACACTAACATGATATTCAGCAGCAGACAATGCTAACGCGCTACAATAACACAATAATAATAATTAGCATAAGTTGATGATAAAGTGCCATGCTAATACTGTATTTAGCAGCAGATAATGCTAAAGCACAACACAGACAAAGCTGAAGCTAATGTTAACATGCTTTAGCTAATTCTAAAGCACTAAGCTAACATAAAATTTAGCGACAGATAATGCTAAAGCGCAACACCAACAAAGCTGAAGCCACTGCTAACGTGTGACACAAACATGGTATTTAGCGGACACTAATGCTAAAACGCTAAAAAGGTGCTAATTGCAAGTAAATTCTACTTCGCGCCTTTCATAGGAACATGAAAATAAATAGCTTACTGCTTGATTTCTAAAGTCTAGAACCAAAATGTCAACACAGATGTTGAACTTTATTCAACTGAACGTAATTTTGTGCTTAATCTGGAAAGCAAAGTGTGCAAAATGCTTTGTCAAGTCAGCAAAAAAAGATTGACATAAAAAAAAAAATTGCTAATAATTAAAGTTTACTTTAATAATCTAAAGGTTTTATTTGCAGTTTGGCTGCCAGGAATCTTTCAAACTACTTTTCAACAAAAGTTATTAACAATTTTTTAAAAATTATGATTCCAAAAAGCTGGTCAAGAAAGTGTTTTTACTTCCTTTCAGAGAAACTAAAGCAAGATTATTGCATTTCAAAGTTAAAGTCTGAGTTCACGTCAATGCCTTGCACATGGAGGGTTAACAGCAGTGAGAAGGAAATGCCTACTTTAGTTCCTCTCTGAGCTATTTCCTGTTGGACAAGATCAACAAAGCGTTGGCAGATCAACAAGCATGAATCATCCCAATATAGACCCGTTTTTTATTTCCACATCTCAGCTCCAGCTGATGCTTTCGTTCAGAAAAAGATCAAATGTTGCAGCTAAGGAAGGAGGACTTTATTCCTCAAACATTAAGATGTGAAGGAGGTCAAAGGTCGGAGTGTGTGAGGGATTTCTAGATGGTCCAGTTTTTGGTTCTCTGAAAAATTAAATTGTTTCAGCTCATAAAACACATTTGATGTCAGAGAAAGTTCAGTTTGTGGAGGGAAAAACGTGAGAAAGTATCTGAAGTTTGAAGAATAAAAGAAAAATTACCAAATTTTTTGTTTGCCACTGTAAAAATTTCACTGACTTCCACCTCAGGGACATTTTTTTTGGGATGCCGCTAATCCTGGATGAATCACTGATGAACTTTAGGATAATCATGGTTCTCTGTCGTCCCAAAGCACTAAAAAGCATCAAACCTTTAAGTGGTTTGTGCCTGCTTTCACACGGAACCAGTTTTAAACAAATATGATAAATTGGTGTAGTAAGCCTGCCAGGCCAAAAGGTGGCGACGTAATAGACACCAAGGGCAATAAAAACTGAACATCGTACATCATGCCATGTTTGAGTGATCAAAGTTAAAAAAGAAAAAAAAAACTCGACTTGCATATAAATATGACGACAAAAATCCTTCATGAAAAGCTTAAGATTGTTCCGTAGTGAAAATGTTTTCTTGTTTATTCTTTATTCTTAAAGATGAAGAAATGTAATCCTGTGTGAAAATGCTAACGTTTTAGCCACAAACGTTAACGGATTTCTGTTCATGTTCCACCAAATCCTCACATCGCGCTTCATTATTAGTTTATTTAATTCTCTTGCTGCGTTTATCTCTAACCTCCTGAGTCCCATACGCCAGGCTTGGTGCCACCTACAGGTCTGGGGGAGTAAAAGCAATAATCTGAGCTGTTTCTGTGCAGATGAAAATGTTTTGTTAGTTTTGAAAACAATCCATTTTAGCCCAGTCTGTTTTCTATATTTACAGATCTCACGATAATCACGCCTGTAAGTTTTTATTTATAAATATTCAGGAAATGGTTTCCTCTGGGTTTCAAACGAAGCATTTCATCAAAGTTCATAAACTGTATTTTGTTGTTTTCTTCAAAAGCTCAAACTTTTGGCTTTGCAACTTGCTCATCAAGTTGTGAAGCGCTCCACAAACAGGAAGCATAAAGCATCAGGGTACTTTAACTGTTTGTTTGTTTTGGTATTCCACATTTTCGGCGCAAGCTGTCCCATCAGCTCATATTAAGCGTCTTAATACGCGCTGGATTTCTGCTAATTTCGCATCCAAACTTCTGCTGCTGATGACAAACTTCACAAAACCCGTCAGGAAGTCATTTTGGTTTCTGTTGAAAAGATTTCGTGAGCCAAACAGTTTCAGTCTTTTTTTAAATCTCTGCTCCTTTATAGAGCTACAACAAGAAATAATAACCCCTGGAGCGTCGAGGGTTTTTTTACACAATGATGGCTCTCCTACTTTGTGTTTTTTTCTGCTTTTTTTGGAAGGGAACTCTGCAAACGTTCCCTGGAAAGGATGGGAAGAGGAGATAATGAAACAGAAGGGAGGTTTTAGACCAGAATCTGCCAAACAAAAAGCAAGAAAACAACAAAAGAAGATCTCTTCCTTTGTCTTAATAAAGAAAGTCTGGGGTTACCGAGGACAAATCTCAAACTGAATCAGAAAAAGAGCACCTTCTGAAGCATATGGACACTTGGCATGCTCCTTGGCACCATTCTTAATAGTTGTGTGGTTTTCAAGTGCCGCCGCCGCATATGGAAGCATTAAACTTTTTGTCACCTTTAATTGACATCACATTGTGTCAAGCTGAACTCTGAAGAGCGAACCGTGGACCTCCACCGTCGCTGCAGGTTCTGAGTTTGTGTTTTAAGTTTGAAAGAGAGAGAATCAAAACGGCATTAATGGAATAAAAGATGAGAAAACTCGTCTGTCCCTTGGACATTGGTTTTTAAAAACGTAGTGTGGGTGGAGTGGTGAGGCGCATGACTGATTAATAACCCCCAACACACACAGACGCTGCCTCTCTCTTAAAGACCGCAGCTTCTTTTTGTTCATTTAACTTTAATTCTTTAAGGTAAAGCCGGATCGGATCGCTCAGAGAAAACATCTCCGACTGGATGAGTGTCATAAATAATGCAAAGAGAAAAGCCTCAAAGTGTGAAAAACAGGCAGTAAAAGCAGAAACTGATGGCTCAATCCACATTTTTGGCACTTTTCAGGAACTATTAAAGGTTGGAAACCAAAAACGTGAAGCAGCTTGTAGTTTCTATCATCATGCGAACAGGAAATACCATCTCACCTCCTTGTGGCCACATGTTCTCCCATCGAGACGCCACTTCAAAAATAACATTCAGGTCATCAAATATCTTTTTTTAAAGCCACATCTCCAGATGTCAGGTTCGATCGGCTCATGAAACGCGTCATTATTGAGGTTATTTGATGGTTACTTAGTCTTGCATGGCTTCCTTTTCCAGCCGTCTTCATGAAATTCACACGCACCTATTTGCATGTAGTACCTGAACGCATCGTGTTCCTGAACTTCCTCACCTCAGGTGCGTCTCCAGCGCCGCTGCAGGGAGCTAAATACAGATGCATATTTCATGGAACAAAAACCTCAAAGCAGAACCTAGATATTAGTCACTTTAGTAATTAAAAATGTATTTTGCTCTGTGCCATCTCACGTTGTGCATTATTAAACACTGATTTTTTTATTCTCTCTTCTTGTTCTCAAACTTACATCGGCTCAAAAGGATTTTTAATGCGAAACACTCCCTTGGAGTGGCTGCGAGCGAATCGCTCGGCTCCTCCGGGTGAATTAGCAGACACGAGGAGAACAACGGTGAGTTTGTATTGGCAGCCGCTCCTGCGCAGGTGCCTCAGACAGGAGCGCTGTAATTACAGAAAATCACATTTGTTGGAGGCGAAAGGCGCAGAGTCGAACACGGAAGAGGAAATGACAGAGGACGGATTATTACAGCGAAGAGGTGATTGGGAAAATGAAAATATGCAACAAAGGCTGTAAAAATGCAATTTTAGAGCATTTTAATGCTTTAAATCATCAACTTTTTAAACACCAGGCAAAAAACAACGTGAGAAAATAGAAGAAGCTTCAACTAAATGAATTAAAGCCATAAAGAGTCAAACAGAAATACAAAAACATGCAAAAATAGCTCCCTTTAATATCTTTTCTCTACTAATATTCTCAATTTAATGAAATAATTATCATAGTCTGAAATAAAATCCACTATTTGAAAATGTTTTCTGTGAGTTATTATTTATTTTTTAGAAAATAAAGTGATTGAACACAGAACAACATCTACAAAGTCTGCGGATTCAACGGAAAAACAAATTTTATTGATTCAATTTCTGGTTTTGACAATTTAACTTGTGAAAATCTAGATTTTTTCTCCAACGCACAAGGCGGCCATCTTGTACAACTAGAGCACTTTACTCTCTTGGTTTAAAAAATAAAAGTCTTAGTATTAGGAGATGGAGTTTTAAGAAAAAATAAAAGGAGGAATGCTGAGAATTTTGTTACAGATTTTATTTTATTTTAATCTGTAGCAAGACTTTGAAACGATTGAGAAACTTAAGATGTTCTTTACAAACTGAGAATATTATGACAATTTTCTTGTAATTAAACAAAAACTCTCAGCCTGACTGAAATAAGAGCTACTTTTGCGATTTGTAAATGTATTCTTTATAAAAAAAGAAAGCAGAGAAAATTGGAAATCAGATCCGATTTTCTTTTCAAGCCATCTTAAAGTGAAAGTCCTGAGGAGTTAGGAATCATGGACCGGATCCGTTCAGTTAGAGTTCAACCCGACGACATAAACGCCAAAACATGGACAGACATGAACACGGTACACATGTACAGCGTGTGAACGCGTGTGCATGAAAGCACACGGCAGCTTGTTAGTCACATATTAGTCATGAGGCGTCCTCCACATAAACTTTACACTGTCTAATCTATTACCCCCTAAATGGGATTTTAATTGAATTGGCGTCAAAACGACAAACAATGACGCCTCTGTTGCAATTAATAAAATCACGGTGCAGAATCTATGAGGCTTGATATGAACCCCATTCAAATCGGGTTCATTAATGTAAATGTGGCCCATTCAGAGAGGCGCGCAATTTTTCAGCCTCCCTCCCTCCGTACCTCTGCCACCATAAAGAGGTGGATTATTTTCTAAACGCAGCAAATTAAACTTTTTTATGATGTTTCCAAGCAAAATAGAAGAAAAAGATGTTTTTTGAAGCTCTTCTGAAACGAGGTGATTAAAACAAGCGGGGAACGCTTTAATTAAACGTGTACGCTAATGCTGTCATAGCTAGCAGATGGAAGAAGAATCACTTAAGTGTAATGTGCATGTTATGGTATTTTCGACATGACATGGAGGCCCTCGTGGGATCGCTCTCTGCCGTCACGTTTCCAGACTCACACACACCTTCGACGACACCAACCAGCCTGCAAAGTTGTTAGCGTGCGACTACGGCGGCCCGAATGCAAACAGCGACACACGAACACGTCGCGGGGTTTCACCATCAAACGTGTTGCTCGCAGAAGGCTGTCAGTTTCTGGGTGAGAGGAAGTTGCAACTCAAGAGTCTCTTTAAACCAGAAAGGAAACAATCCAAGGAAAGATACTTACCTCTGTTTAGATACAAACTTCCACTACAGAGTGAAAGAAACAACATTTCTTGGAAATAAACACCTGGAATGTGGCGTTTAATCACAATTTCTACTGCAAAACAAATTAAATATGCAATGTTTAACTTGTAAATCTTTTTAGTTGTATCCTTCTTTCTTATTGTTTCTTATTCTACTTTAAAAATGGATGTCATGTAGTGTCAAATTAAATTGAAAGAAAAAATGTTATAAAAATATTACAAATAAAAAGTATGTCCTTGAATCTGGCAGTAAATCATCACCAAATGTTTCTATGAGGAAAAGAAAAAGTTTGATTTGCTGGGATCCAACTGGATGGGAGGCTAACGCTAACAGAGTGGCTAATGGAGTAGCTTTAGCATCAGTTGTGCTACGTTTAATTAAACAACTAATCGAAAACATTAGTTCTGAAAACATTTAAAAGTACGACACCAACAGTTAGCATAAGCTAGCACTAACCGCTACAGTGCTAACGTTTAATAAAATAGTAAGTTGTAAGTTGTTCTTCTTCACCTACTTCAAAATAAAAGCATGAATATAAACATGTGACAACTTGAAAATTCTTAAAACTTCACAAATCTTGCAAATTAGCTCTTAGGATTCCTCTCTAAAGATTGATTTAGGAGAAGCTAAGTGTGCTAAACATTTTTAATGTTAGCTAAAGCACTAAATTAAAACTTAGCTCTGCTAATAGCGCATTAGCAGAAGTTTTTATCTTGAGCCAGAACATTAAATGTCATATTTAAACAGTGTAAAAAACAAGGGTATTAGCTGTGCATATCTGGTCTGTAGATGTGAAATGTACAAAATATTAACGATTCCTATAGAGTTAACTTAAGTTAAAGTGAGATTTAATTTGGCAATACAACTTTTAAGAATAAAATGTTTGTTTTTATAATTAATTGAAAGCTCTAATTTAACCCACATTTTCAACAGAAACATTTACATTAGAACCCTTTAAGCTGAGTTCTTAGTATATTAAACGCATCTCAGTGGAAAAGCAGGATGAAGACGCACAAACAGCTGTTACATTTAGTTTATAGCTGCCTCTCTTCCTACATGAACAGTTAAATATAGACAACACTTCCAACAATCACTGCTAGAATAACAAAAAAACAAAATTTGGCTCCACCAGAACACTTTCCCATCAAACCGAACATCAGCGACTGATGAGATCAAACAGCGGCTGACAAGCCGAGGGTGGATCTTTTCTTTGAAACTGTCAAACTCTGGGTGTGCTCTCTGTCGCAGTGCTCTCTCCCACACAAAGAGCAATGAAAGACGACAACGTGAATCAGAGACGGGAGCCTCCAGCGCCGCAGTTTTGTCTGGTCTGACTCTCGTTTTGCAGGAACAACCTGGAACGCAGGAGGAACGCCATCAAACGAGGCGCGCAAGGTGAGGAGGCGCAGGATATTCCCTGAAGACGAATCGCTCCGGGCCGAAAAGGGGAGGAGAGATGATCCTCACAAATGGAGGGGCGATGAAGAAGAGCCCCATTAAAAGAATATCACGTTTTTCCACCATTTGGAAGGGAAAGTTAACCAAATACGAGAGCAGCGTAATGTTCCTTTAAGCTGTCACTTAAACTTATACCTATCATCAGTTGCGGCCCCGGCTGATGATCCAACGACGAGCGCACAGTTGATTAACTGCGCCTCATCCAAGCGTTGCTTTCTCTATTTCTGTCAGGCCTTAATGGCATTAGATCAGTAATTATAAGATTATTCACAGTTCACACGGGCCTCACTGTTAACTTTTGAGATATGACACTATTATCTTCTTCTAATCTCTTTTTCTGTGAATTACGGCGCAGATTCATATCGCTCCGTTTGACGGCTCGTACGTCGTGCCCCCGGCGAGCGGCGCATCCGTTCAGGTTGGATCACTTGTTGGAGAGAGACCTCTGGGTTTGATCCTCTCAGCTTCCTGTGGTACGTTCACAGAAATAAAACCACTCCAGAGTAGATTGGACTCTCAAGGTTCGAACTCTCTTTACATTTTAAGGAAGTGCATTGACTTCTTTTTGAACTAAGCACAAACCTATCGGATAGTCCAGGTGCCGCCTCAAACATTTGGCCAAAGAGTCTCAAGTCTATTTAAGACTCATCTGTGTAGTTCTTGGTACAACTTCACATCCCAAGATGTAGATTTAAGATGATAAGTTGTGGTTCAAAATGTCCCAAAGTCTTTCCTTAAGTAAATAAAAATGCACTCTTACCTATACTGACGCCTGGTTGATACAAAACCCTTTCGGTCGATACAATCCAAACCATAGGCCTGTGGCCCAGTCGGTTGCACTAACTTGACTTGTCCTATACGAAATATAACCTCTACAGGTACAAGTTGTGGCCCAGTTGGTTGGAAACACCCCAAGGTAGGTGCAAACTGAGAAGTTATTACAAAACTTCCAAAAGACAAATATGATGTGAAGCCATTTTCAGTTTAAAACTTTCCCAAGGTCAGAACACTTTGACCCCAAAAACACAAACAAATGATACGATGTGACCCCAAAGATCTCTTGTTTCTTTGGACTTTGGCTGCTTTTCCCAGTGTTTTATCTACTCTTAAAATACAACAGATCATAAAACAGTGAATAAAGTTTGGAAATAAAAGTATTTTTCCATATAATACTATTCTCCTGACTGCATGGAGCCTTGATAAATCCACCTGGTGACACAGGTGGAGTCATCCAAAGACGGAGCCGGTCTGTCGGCGCTGATCTCATGCATCCCAGAGGTTAAGGTCACCTCTTCACTGCCTCTCGGTGGAGACACAGCACACTCCACCTCCCCTGTAATTAAACACCGAAGAGGAGCCGTCGCAGTGGGGAACCGCGGCTTTACGCAACCCCGGAGGGGGTAGAACGGCGCCTTCAGAGATGAAGAGGAGGAGGAAGCTGCAGCTAAGGGGAAGCCTGAAGGTTACAGCACACTGAGGTTTTCCACTTTATCAAGAACTCTCCAGTTTTCACCAGAGTGAAAACTGGTTCTGAAACAGAGACGTTTCAGAACCAGGTTTTGTTTTGTTTGGGCTCTTATAAAATAAAACCGTTAGAAAAAAACTAATATTAAACCTAATATGTCTTGAACGCTCTCTGCAGACAAGCGTTTCATCTGTATACCGATAGGGAGCAATTAAGCAAATTACATTAACAAAGGGTTGGAGGGCCATTTTGCTAATGGCACAGCTCACAACCTCTGGGCGGACTGATTCACATGTAATTTATGGCGCCACGTCGCGGCCTGTGGTTCAACAAGATCATTGTGTTTCTAACGGTGTTAAGAGGATGGACATACGCTGCACAAAGTGAATGAAGAGAAAGTAAATGTTGCTTTATCCTTGTCAGGCTGCTGTAGCTTGACGTAAACCACTCCCAAATAGCAGCAGCTGAGGTTAAAAGCCCTCCGAGACGAATCAGCGAGGGCCTTTGTGAGGAAACAGAGGGTAAAAGACAAGTGAAGGTAAATCTTTAACAGCTCAATCGGCTGCGAACACATGCGGGATGACAGCTCTGGTTTGTCTAAGGGGCTCGGCTTAATTAGCCTGTGCTTTATAGTTAATGAACTTCATGCAGTTGTTTGCTTGTATAATCAAGGGGAAGAAGCAGAATTGCTTGCTAAGGTGCCAAAAATAAGCTGACAAAGGCACCGGGGCACCCCGTCCCCCCCTCCTCCTCAGCCGCTCTCAAATGGAAAAGCCAACTGCCTGCTTCATAAAACTCGCTTAGCAAGACACTGAGACAAAATGGACTGTAAAGTTCGTTAGATGGAAATATTAAAAAAGAATTAAGCTAATGGAGATAAAATTAAAAGAAATGAGGCAACAAACACACCCCGCACCAAAAATGGCACTGCCATGACAGCTAGGATTTCTAATGACTGACTGCATTTGGGCAGGAGAAAAAAATTAAATGGCGTCCCTCGCTTAAATTTCTTTGAGGAGTAATGATCCGAGAATGCTGCTCACTCCTGGTACTGGTGGGGTGGAGGGAGGGAGGTAAGGAACCGGGAGATAACAAAAGAGGCAGACAGGGAGGTTTAGGCTATTCTGTCCAAGGGAATAACATGTCAGCTGAGTTAATAAACAGGAAATATTGTCAGCAGAGCACTTTTTAACCTCCTGAGTGCATTACAAAATATAACGAAGGAAGAATTTTATAGCAAATTGCTTAGATTATTTACATTGTTTTAAAGTTCAAATGACTTTATAAATGTAGACTCAATTGATCAATTTGTCAAGTAACGGTGAAATATGTTCTCAGTTGGAATAGGAGAATATCTAAACGTAAAATAGAAAGGGACCGAGAGCTCATCCCTGTGGAACACCACAAGGCTTCCAAGTCAAAACAAATATAAATATTGCTCTAATAAAGAAGGATTTCTAAACATGAAGTAAGAGCTAATTCAACATGTGGAAAATATGTTTTCTTCTCTAAATGTGGTTAAAAAGAGTTGAAATTAGTTTCACTCAGAGAACCTTTACAGAGAACCTTTATTAATAGCCAACCAAAGACGTCAACACATGATCACAGTGGTTTTAATTTGGTCTACATCAAATAGACCGGGGCAAATCTGACTGATTTGAACCATTATTTCAGCGTATAGTTCTGTGTTTGGAGGAGTGTGTGTTTCCAACACTAAACAAAATAAATGTAGGAACAATTGGAAAAAAATCAGAATTGACAGAACCTTGGTCCAAATGTGTTGTGCGGATCTAGAGAAGACTTGTGACTGTGTTTGGTACAGTTGGTTGCTTTTAAGGACAATTTGATCATCGTGTCTCCAAAGCTAAATGTTCCCAGTTTGGGTTGAACTCCACTTGGTAACAATCTCATTTGATCATGATCTCAAGGTGGCGTCGTTGAGAGGAAAGTCTTTGGTTTGGGCACCACCAAAGTACCGTTTAACAGTTTGTTAGAGTTGTTGTTTCCATGGTTCTTCACCAGAATAAAGTGGATTTGTTCAAATATCTTGGTGTCTTGTTCAGGAGTGGCAGCTGGATGAAGCAGGAGGTGGATGGATGAACAGGATGCACCTTGAATGAGTACTTTGTGATGTTTTCTGTGCATACCCCTGATGCAGGAGACCCTAGAACCTCCTGGAGGAACAATTAACACCTTGGGAACCCACAGCATGAGTTGGAGACTGTGTCCATCCAGGGGAACGTCAGGGTTTCCCCTCTGGATCTGTTCCATATGGATAGATTGATGTAACTAAAGTGAAAAATGCCCTAAAATGTTGTATCTTTTTCTCGTAATGATGAGCAACCAAAACATAATGACCAAATTTCACATTTCTGAGTTTAGGTGGTGTGTTAAAGTTATGTTTCTGGAGTAAAAACTCGAAAGTTGAAGCTCCAGTTCCTCTTTTATACTCGTTCAGGGACCAGTGAGGAGACAAGACTCCTCTGCTTTCCTTCTCATCGCACAACTTCCTCCAAGTTTCTCTGAGTTTCCTCCGCCGTCTCAGCGCGTGAATTAGCATATGAAGAAACAAAGAGGAGGCTCCCACAGAGGCCCGTCCTTCTGCCGTCACACAGTTCCTCTCCCGGTCTATTAAAAACAGGCCAAATTCCCCACCAAAACTTTCTGAAGCAGGCTCTCTGCTGTACAGCAGAGGATTAGGACGCTCCTGCTTTAGGATCAAGTTGCAATAATTAGGTAGAACATGAAGCCAAAATACGTGAAACACGTTGGAAGTTGACACACACACAGCCGCTCGCTCTCATGAAGAAATCAAAAAAATGATTTCTGTTCAGGCAGATTCTGGGAATGAGAGAAATCCCGGATACTGTGGGGCCTTTTCAGCGCTGCCAGTTAATCTCCTCAAGGAGAAATGCAAGATGACAATGGCAAAGCACCTCCAATAATTGGTTCCAACAGGCTTACCGTATTAAAACCTGAAATGAGTTCTTCCCCTTTTAAGTATGATCCATTATTTCAATCCGGGGGAGAAAACTCCCGTCTTTGAGAATATTAATAACTCCCAACCACGCACCGACATGAAACACCCGCCGCCGCCTCCGCAATCCCTCGTCCTAAAAGATGTGTACCTGGCACCACGGCAAAGGTCCCACCAAGGACGGACACTTGAAAGCTTTGGTCCTCCCGCCGTCTCCCCCCCGCCACTCCCACCCATCTCAGGCTTCAGAGCCATCTTGAAGAAGACCTTGAGGCCCCTTTGTCGTCTTCCCTTGAAACAAAACAAATAGAATTCAGGTCTTTTGATTGGCTTCAGCGAGCGGATCTCTCCACGTCTTCCTCGCGAGCCAGAAGTCGCGACTTCAGACGCTCCTTCTTCTCGGCATTGAAATGAGACCGGCAGGTCTTAAGAGTACGGCGCCAAACTTTCTCCCCAAATTCAACCTTCTTACAAAACAGAGAGTGTTAAAAACTTAATGCCGCTGCCGCCTCGGCTTATTATTAAGCTGGAAAATACACACCTTTTCCGGCAGGATTGTTGTTTCTCCTCACACTGACTGGAGAGTATTTGAATATTTTTGATTATGTCTCCACCGTCCCGAGGGAAATTTGTGGGGCAAGGCGGTGGATGACACGTTCCTCTCCGTTTTCCTGCATGAATTTAAAACCGTGGTGTTCCTCTGCACCTCCGCAGGAACAAACACAAAGTCGAATCCAGTGCAGCGGAGAGGAGAGATAAAAAAGCGTGATGAAAAGACGAAGAGAAAACATTAATAAAAACATCAAGCGAGGGCATTTGTTGTTTGACTGCTGCGTGCATCTTTCCACAAGCTTGCATCATTACGGTTTGTTTAGTCTGCAGATCAAGCCAAGGAGCGTTCACATCACCAGGCGTCAGAAAAGCTTTTAAGCACTTTATTCGGATAAGCCCTCTTTGATAGAAGATCCACGCATGGGCAAAGGAAAACCGCAGAGAGGAACACAACAACCGACATCTGCTCAGCAACTTTTCTCCCCTCCGTCTTGGGGCAATGTTGCCAGTTGAAATTGTCTGTTTTTATTTGCTGGGGAGTAGATCCCAACCATGCTGCACACAAAGATTAATGCTTTCCACCATCTGAGCCGATAACGTACTGTAGAAACAACAGATGAAAAAGAAGAAGAAGGCCTTCATGTTTCACGTTTTTCATTTAAGACAATGGATTTTTAATGATAATGTGTCTTAAAAAGCAACATTTGAGACAGAATGAACTTCTGTTTCTCCTAAATGTCATTCTCTACCTTTTGAATGGACACACTGATAGAAGGATTGATAGATTGACTATTTGACATACTAATGGAAAGATGGACAACTGGACTTAGTGATGGACAGAGATACTGGACAGAACAAATGGACAGACAGCATGTCCATTCATTAGTTGCTCTGTCCATCTAGGAACAGCCAGACAGATGGACCAAGTCACGGAAATAGTGACGGACAGATAAATGGACAGATACTGATGGAAACTTGGACAGAGGAACTGGTGGATGGACATGCTAAGGAAAGACTTTTACTAATTGAACTGGGAAGAACTGGAGAAAATATGAATACTTTTCCAAACTAGTTCCAGACTCAACAATCCCAGCAGGGGGGAAAAGTGTCAAAAGAAAGGCTGGAGACATAAGTTCAATGTCATGGCACTAGTTTGACACAGAGTTGGTGTAGGTGCTTGACCCACCATTCCAGGGCCGACCTTCAGTTGTAGACCCATATGAACAATGGCGCAGTAAGGGTGTAGTCGCAAAACACAACACTGTTGTGTTGGATTGGGGGAAAAACAAAACTGCACTATTCCTGCACCTCCTTCTAGTTGCAGGTCCACCAAATGGACAGTGGCAGGGCAAGGATGTAGCTGATGGCATTACACAACACTGTCCATTGGTTGG
The DNA here is from genome assembly GCA_010277075.1 of Poeciliopsis retropinna. Lineage (NCBI taxonomy): Eukaryota > Metazoa > Chordata > Actinopteri > Cyprinodontiformes > Poeciliidae > Poeciliopsis > Poeciliopsis retropinna. The sequence continues at coordinate 583,286 of VMRM01000029.1, read as the reverse complement.
GCAACAGAAAATACGTCACATTTGTCATCATGCTGGTATGACACAACGATAGGCATTTAGGTTTAACCCTATCTGCCAAGTGATCATGGTGGATTGCAGGGATGTAGCTTATAGCATCACTCAACCTGGTCCATTCATTGCTAAACAAAAAGCCTTGAGTCAAACCAGTAAGTCATATTTGTTGTACCAGTATAACAACATTAGGGTGTTTGGGTTTAGTGCGTTTGTCCAACTGTCGGACCGTAAAACCCTCAGTGGACATGAGGCAAAATAGCCCCAAACAACCTTTCAAACAGCAGAAACAGGGACTTGTAATACTATTTGGGGGTTATGTAGCTTCTACCCTAAAGATCCAGACATTCCTGTTGGCCTCTGGTGCAGTTTAATGCATCATTCACTTCAAGAGGGATTCATGAAACAGGTCCAAACCTCCTCCACAAACAACAGAAGACAAATCCGGAGTATTCCCAGCAGTTTCAGGCCTGCTGCATGTAAACAGGTAATTTAACCCGCCGTCTCGTACCGCAAACAGCAGGAGACGCTTCCCTCCGCTCGCAGTTTTCCACCGCGTCTGTGATTTCGTCCAACTGTTAGAAACCGGCACAGTGCGAGCCGCTAGTCGTTACACCAGGCGGGCGAAAATTAAACACTCCAAACACAAGTGCACATTAACACCCTGAGAGCAATTAAGCACAATGTGGCTGCGTGAGAAGCTGCACCAGGTAGGAGACGCACCAGCTTTCAGCGGCTGAACGCTTCAGAGGGTAATCGGCCATGTTATCTGCAGAGAGAAAGCAGGACTCCAATGTGCACAGGTGCTGTCCTCAGCTGGGCTATATTGCTTAATTGAGCAAATCTCTCATTTCTAACCCTCCTATAGCTGCAGCTTTGCCCTCGCACAGAAACAGCTGGGTGCTCGTGATGTTCTAGGTGAGAGATGCTGAACTTCTGGGATTATTATTCTCCCTGTACAAACAGAAAATCACATAACTAGACAAAACTAGAGGGTAACTTCCTGTCCGTGAGGATCATTAATACTGCAGGAAACACTTTGGCAGCTCAACACATGGAGGAAAATGGAGAGTAAAGTCTGCAGAAATGTTATTGCTCATCAGAGGCACGAGAGTATTTTGTTTAGTGGTTTCTTTAGGACCTTTTACCAAATAAAGACCCAAAATTCAGTTGTTCAGAGTATTGGATAAAAACCAAAGAAAATTTTAGAGACACAGATGTCTTTCAGATGGTATCTGCATGTTTTGTGATACTTGTGCATAAATTAATCAATGCAGCGTGGAATGGAGGGGATCAGCTAATGGGGAAACCACAGTCACTGATTGGCAGCTTTGGTTCAAATTAGCATCTAGAAAAAGTTTGTTAGCAGAAGGAAGTGAAACTTCACTCTGGACCTCAAACAGTTCGGGTGCTGTGACCAGTTTCTTATTTTTAGCAGAGGCTAATGCTAAAGCGTTGTACTAGCATGGTATTTGGTGGAAGCTAATGCTAAAACACTAGCTTCAATTCAAATTATATCTAATCTTGAAAGACTACAACCTGGAGTACAATTTTTTTTTTAAAAAAAGGGAATTTGATGAGAGGAAAAAGAACAGACTTCATGTATTTCAAAATAAGGGGATGAATATAAATGACGACTTGAATAATTCTTAGCCGAAGTGCTAAGTTAAAAATAATGTCTAAACTGGCTGTTGGTCCACTTAATTATTAAATGAATGCATCATGTTTACTTATCTGTAAGCAAGTACAAACTTTTTCCCAGTTATGAATGCTACATATTAGGAGAAACATGTGAGCCAAAGTGGTGGAAATGAGCATCTCAGATGCATGTAAGCAAGGACACAAAGGGCAGTCTGACACGTCGAGGAGGGCCCAGATGTGAACGTATGTGACACATCTGATGGAGGTAGTCACTTTTCTGCTGCGAGCTGTTCCAGCTCTCGTCACGTGTTCCCTCCACTGGATCACTGCAGGTTTTTCCCCCTCCTCCGCCAGACGACGGGCCCACTCGGCGCGCCAAAGTGGCTCTGATTGCACCGAGCCGATTCTCCACCACCTTTTCTTCCCGTCTGACGGCGGCGCGCCTCGCTCCTTCCTGCGGCCGACCCGTCATATCAGATCTGGTCGTTGCAGGAGCGAGATAATACGTCAGATTAAATATGTATGGGTGAATTAGGGCTATCTCAAGTATTATATCATTTAAATTCAAATCGCTCCATCGCTCGGCACCGTCTCATTACGATGCTTGAGAAATTAGCAGATAAAAACACAGCCACACGGGCCTGATATTAAGGCTAATTTAACCCCCCTTGAATTCCTCTTTCACACTTTATTGTAGAAAATGAAGAAGAGCTACCTATCAAAGATATTAGACTTGTACAAAATTGAGCTGTCCACCTTTTGAAAAATCACCCCACCTTCTTCTCCCAAATTAAACTTCAAAGCAAAGACCCTGAGGAGAAAATTTCAGAGGCCGTTCAGTCTGAAGACCTTTGTGTCTCGTCTTCAAAAGACGCCACGCAGCAGGTCTCCTGGCTTTCCCTCATCACCGGACACAAGCGTGCGGTTTCATCCAGAACCCAGATAATGTTTGACATTTCCCACCCAACGGGAGCAAAGAGATGAAGTTAGACTCTTCAGATCAGGGAAAGCAAGTAGAGGCAGAACAAGAGGCCATCTTGTAGAAGATGGAACCACTTTTCTTTTTGCAGAATTGCTTTATTTCAGCTACGGTGAAGAGCTTTCAAAAATTCGCAGTTTTGCTAAAAGGTCATACCACTCAATGTCAAGTCCAGACTTTGGTTAGGCCACTCCAAGACCTTTATTTTGGTTGTCCAAATCAAGAATGTTTCAACAAGCAATTAATTACTTGTGATCAATTAAAATGAGCTCCAGAATTCATATTCTGTTTAATATTTTGTTTACAGAGAGATTATAATCCATTTAATTTCTGGTTTTGGCCGTATTTTTTCTATTTAAAATCCTTTCCAGTTCCTTTATTAAGTGTTATTTTTACTACTTTAAAGTTTAGACTAACAATATATTTCTGGAAAATGGTCTCAAAACAATATTTTTGTTTATCGCAGTAATTACTGGGACAAAATATTCAGCAAAATTTGTCACTCCAACCTCACAAATAGTTTATATATATTTAAAAATAGATATACATATGCACATTATTTTCATGTATTTCTTTACTGTGTTTTATATTTTTGTTGGTTGGGTCACGGGCACCTTTATCCCCCCATTCGGGGGCACCACTGCTCTGGACACTTTAGTTCCTCAAACAATAAGAAAATGCATGAACAAAGTAATTTCTTTCACTTTTACTAACATTTTACCAAAATCCTGGCTGTAATTTTTTATAAATTAATCGATCTGAACCACTTTTACATAAATAATTAGGAGATTCCTGCATTATTACGTCACTTCCTGCATTTACACCTGACATTTCTGTAACTCTGAATCTCCAGTAATCCATTCCTGAAGGTCAAACTGATTCTTCATGAACACATTCCTTTAGGTGAGGAATTGGCAAAGCTTATTTATTTTAATTTCCGCGGATTTTATTTGCTTCGTCTCCCTTGTGGTGAAGCAACGGCTGATTTCTGCCATGATTTTAAATCCTTTTTTACTCATCACACAGACATTAGACACCCCCCAAAATAATGTAACTCTGCTCACACAGGAGCAGACGAGCTTTCTTCTTCTCTGCAGTTAATTGGTGTACAGCCGTGTGCATATACGATAACAGCGGATTTTTTTCTCCCACCTCCCCAACAAGGAAAAGGGAGGTTAATTAATGTAAGGGGCTGCATGTTCACCGAGATGCAGAGTTTAGTACGCCGCCGCTGCCGCCGCCTCCTCCTCTCCATCAATCCCCCCGCATCCCCCGCCGCCCTAAGAGCCTTGATTCTTCGCTAATGACCTAGTTCTTTTAATGAGCGGTATTAACCCCTGGCTACAGTCGCCCAGGTCTTAATTGTCAAGCCAGGCTGAAACGCAGGAGACGCAGGAGTCCCTCGCCCGTCAGCAGGTAGACATTAACACGCCTCATCACCGGGGCCTCGGGAAGAAATTATTTTCAAAAATAAAACTTAGTTTTCTTTCCCCAACACAATCATGAGGATGATGATGACGGTAAACCCCCTTCACCCGACTCCAGCTGCGACCGGAGTGAGGAGGAGACGCAGCGTGCACAAAAATATATCAAAATATAATCAGAGAGTGTATCTGCTTAAGAAACCTGCAAACTCATTAGGACACATTCGTAAAAAAAAACTGAGTCCTTTCATTTACAGAAACCCTGATTAAAAATTCCCCTTTATGTCGCTCCCCAAGAGGTGGGTTTTAAAATTCAAACACTATTTACTATTAAGCACAATATAAAATAAATCCAATAACGAGATATAGAAATATAGACACCTAATTAGCACGAGGACGCCGCGCGGCTGCCTCATGAAAAGCTAATGGCTTTAATGAAGAAAAAGTCCAAAATAGCAGGAGATTCGCTCAGAAGCAGCGAATCTCACGCGACTGAATACACAGAGATGAAAGAAAGGAAATCTGAGACCTCTGAATGAAATTTACACAACTTTCTGTCAACACAAAAGGAGATTTTAAATCGCTTTTATTGGGATTTGATGTGATAAATCAACCCAGAGTGGAGCATTTACTTCTACTTTGACGCCTCTAAATAAAATCCAATACAGAAACCATGTGTTGTCTCACTGCTGATTGAATACAAGAGACTCTGGAGGAGCTGCACAGAGACATTACTCAGGAGTTGACTGGAAATAAAACAGCTGCAACTCAGCGATTATTTCAGAAAGCAATTAATCGATTATTCTGATTAATCGGATAAAAAAGTCTGCACATTTTTTATACATTAATTAAATATTAAAATATATCCCTCATTTATTTTTGTTTTATTTAAAATATCATCCAGTTCCAGTGTTAAATGTTCATTAAAATATAAAGTTTATTGATCTTTGAGAATGTGTTATTGCTTTATTATCATTATATTATCTGAAAATTGTCTTAAAACAGTGATATTATCGTTTATCGCAATAACTTCTGGAACAATTTATCGTCCAGCAAAATTGATCATTTTCACTTAAAATCTGTTCTGAATGTTTTTTTCAGCAAATACATTTTCTTAGAGTCTGTGTACTCCAGTTAATGATTATTAGTTGATGATTATTTTATTGATTAATCACTATTGATCCGATTAATGGTTTCAGTGCAACACAGCTTCACCATAAACTATATTCTGTCTTTTACTGTTTTGTGTTTTATTGGAAAACTCAGAACAATATCTGTTATTTTGACGGATTAAAACTCACATCTGACCACCTGGTGCAAATATGTTCAACTTCTTGCAGAAGTAACTAAATAAATATTTAAAAAACATTCCTATCTGAGCATCATCTCAGTGAATCTCATTATTCAGACAATGACAGTGTATTGCTGCACAACGGCCTAGTTAAAGTCCAGATTTAAATCAAGTTGCAAGACTTAGACTGATGTTCACATGTGCTCTCATCCACTCAGACTGAGGATTTCCAGCTGAAACTGAAACAAGTCGTGATTCTAAACTTTTTATTTGTAAAACAAGTAAAAAAAAACAACTTTACAACTTAAATTCCTGGTTAAATAAAATGTTTACAGCCTGTTTGAGGAATAAAAAGCTACAAAACTGGAAGAAAAACCACATAAATGCTTAAACTGGAGAACTACATCGCTTGGTTCAACAGGGAGGAAGCCGATCAGATTATCCGCCCCCGTTGACCAAATTTGGGCGTGTGCCGCACCCTCATCATGTCAGGAAATGAGTCCATTTCCCATTAGGATGCTGCCGCTGCTCTGCCTTTACAGCTGGGAGTATTAGCAGCAATAAACCTCACTGTCAATCTGCAGCAGGGTGGAGACCCCACTGCATGTCTGTGTGTGTGTTTAATTCAAACGAGGAGCCCGCAGACTCGGCCAGCGGTCCGGTGGTTGCCGTGACAGCGCCGTTGGTCAGATGATGGGGAGGGGAGACCTTGACCCAAGCTGTCCAACCAGCATCCAGCCCTGCAGCACTGGGACCAGTATGACAAGGGCAACAGGAAGGGCAGTGCTGTGGTAAGCACAAGGGTTGATACTAAAAGATTTGCAAAGATTCACGTTTTGAGTCTTAGAGCAGCAGGAAATCTCCAGAAATCCACCTAAAAATTAAGAAAAGCACGCAGGAAGTGATGTATGTCAAACACCTGGCTGTCTGTTGATGCGCTTTGTTGTGTGTTAAAGTTTTATACTTCTCCAGCCTGCAGGCGGTGGACACAAATCTGACTCAACGGAAGCCAAAGGACTGGATGCGTCATGTGTTGGAGGGTCAGGGTGAGGTTGGTCAGCCGAATGTCTTCAGACTTAGAGGAAAAACGTTCAGAAAGTCGCATTTTACCCAAAATTACAGCTGGGCATGAAATCAATTCGTCAAACTTTTGGTTTTGAAGATTCAGTTTTGGAGGGAAAACCAATTAATTCAGCCTGAGTGAAGTTTTCGTCCACTTTTTGTGTCCAACGTATATATGAATAAATGCTTCCAAAGGTCATGAAAGGTCAACCAGCACTCCCACCTTCTTTACATCAGAACCGACACCAATCTTGTTTGGTGTCAAACAAAACAACAAATATTTATTTTGTCAGTCACTTCTACTTTTAAAACCCGACACAGTTCTGATTGTCCAAATAAACTAATAATAAATTAGAAGAAATACTTATTTGAATTTTCATCTGGGATTTATAAAGTATATTCATTCATTATTTATTTGTGATTTTATTTTGCACATTTTTGTGTCTTGAAATCCATTGATAATGGTCTTAAAAAGTCTTTAAAACCTGCAGAAGCCTTGAAAGCGTTGGATTAAATGTGAGTTTTGCGGCTATTGCTAACTAGCTGCTAATATACCTTTGCTAGGGTAAAGCAAGCTAGCTTTTCACCTCATTTATGGGTAAGTGTAGATTTATCATCGTATTCTCACTTCTATCGCCAACCCCTACAATTTATTTATCTGTGATTTTGTTTTGTACATTCCTGTTCAGATAGAGGTCTTAAATTTAATCCATAGTGGTCTTAAAAAGTATTAAATTGGTATTTGCTAACACCTAAACTCGAAGCGGTTTTCGGTGTGGCCTTTTCACTATTCTGCACTATTCCACTGTACTTTAGTGAGGTTTGTCTTCTAAAAGCAATAAAGGAGAATATCCTGTCTGAACGGGGACTGTAAGAACCTTCACGGTAAATTTGAGAGGGCAGATCCGTGGACGCCTCAGGAGCCTTTCCTTAAGCCCTCAGCATTTAGAGGGGGAGGAAAAAGAAGAAGACAGCATTTCCTTTCCATTTCTGTTGGAAGAAGCCAAGCGAAGGTCGTCATCATCGCTGATGCTATCATCATCATCACGGCGACCCCTTCAAGTGTTGCGGGGATATTACCCGTCATTTTTCGCCCGTGTCGGGTGACGATCTGTAATCGCCTCAGAATCAGAACGTCCCCTGTGAGTTTTAGTTGTCGGATCGTTTATCCACCTTTTTTTTTTGGCATGTTTTTGCTGTTGTTGCCCTGAAGGCTTCACCGATGCTCTATAGGACTCGACGTTTATTCCTCCTAATCTCGGTCTCATCTCCAGGCTAGCTGTGACAGATGGTTATAGGCGTACAATAGCATTAGCACTCTCTTTCCTTTTTCCCCTCCTCTTCTGAGCTCCTGCGAAGGTAAACTCCGCTTTGCATCGTCTGTCAAATAACCCTCCCTGTCGGCACTCCAAGGTAAGCTGCATTAACCTCACTGACTGTTATTAAAAAGATGTATTTCCCCAGGTTTTCCCTGCATTCTTGCACACAAATACCATAAATTCCCCCAACGCCAGCCGCAGTCGCTCTAATTTCAATCCCACCGTCACTGGCGTCAGGCGAGAGAGCAGCCGGATGATGCATAGGGGTAAATAAGGTGGGGGAAATTAGCCCCTCCTGCGCCTGTCATCCCCTACCTTTCACCCCCCTCCCTCACACCTCCAGGCATCCTGGGAAATTGACTGCACGCTAGATTTTCAAAATTAGCCCCTTAATGTTGGCCAGACAAACGGAGCTGGGTAATTCCTCGCCGATGTCACCCAGAGCGGATTAATTACAAATTTTTCACCTCATTTTGTATTTCTACCATTCAGGTTTCACAAAGGAGACGGCGACACGCCTGGGAAAATAAAATACGACCCTCTTTTTTCAGCTGTCTCACCTGATCTGGAGTAAATATCCATTAGGTTTGTTAATTTAGCCCAGTAACAAACTGTAAAATCGCAGATGGAAAAGCAGCGAAATGAAGTCACTAATTCAGTTTATCCAACGTGATCACGAGCTGCGGCAAGCAGAGTCGGTCCGCTGATGGAGGCAAGGCGCTGATTCAGCTGGCGACTGAGGGAAACTCATTCCTTAACCGCATCATTACGGCTCAACGGCCTCCAGGTTTCAGAGAGGGAGCAGAACGGGGTCATAATGACTGCAACAGGACGGGCAAACGTACCCCAAACACGCCGGAGTCATCAATCTGTCCGTCAGGTCCAACCCCGCGGATCTGGAGTTTATCCTAACGAAGCGGTGGGCCCATTTAAAACCTCTTCAGGTGACGGAGAAGCAAACTGTTGTAGCTCCATGGAAGGTGATGACAGTAAACCGCACACGGAGAAACAAAGAAATGGCGTTTGGATTTCAGTCTCAACGACCTCGTCAGGTCGTGTAAACGCAACAACACCACTGATCCCGTTCCAACGTTTACATGCTGAAGACTGATCTCCCACCTTCCAGGAAGCCATTGTTTTAGTATCACCACATCTGCAGAGGCGAAACCATGAAATCAGAATCATTCATTGGTTTCTGAAGGAACAAACAGTTTTCCTTCAGAAACTAAGGTTTTGTTCTCACCGTTAAAACTCAAGTCTTGACCCCCAAAAACAAGTCAAGTCTCATTTCTTCCCTCCCACTCCACTTCAATCTGAGGACTTATCAACTGAAACCATCTGCAGCAACACTATGGCAGCACTTTGCTGCACGTTATAATGTCAGGTCATGTACTTTTCTTTATCTGGAGGCTAAATTTACCAAATTAACCATCGTTTTCCAATCGTAAGTAATACTAATAATAAGTACTAATAATCGTAAGAAACACTCCAAGATACGTTAGAAATCGTCCGATTCACTTCAAACTCTTAAAAACCAAAGATGTGAAGGAAGACAGATGTACACAAATAGAAATGTGTCTCTTATAAAGACAATATGAATAAATTGCTAAAATTCAACCTAGTTAGTTACTCATTCATTCAACTAAAGATCAGTTTAATTCCTGGTTTAATCTGAAGGCCGAGTTTGTTTCCTACTGATCGGTGGTGGAAGCAGACAGTGAAGGAGGGGTGCAGAGGTCGCGGAGTCGGATGTGGGCCTGCCGGGACCTGCAGAGGATTAACACAAGCGCTGTGCTCAGGACATATGGCATTTGTCATCTCCCACTGGGAGAAGAGAGTCTCCCTTGGCTCTGCAGCTCACTCTATCCGACTTTCACTTCTCCTGTCGGGATTTAAAGGCTTGAAGTGCTTTAGTTGTTTACTGTGCATTAAATGCCCCCCTTTGCTCACTGCCACCCCCTAAACTTCGCAGCGTTAAGAGAAAAATGGCTCAGCGGAGGAAGAGGAGAGCCTTCTCATCGCAGGGAGGTGTTTGATTTTAATTCCCTCTGATGAAGTCAAGAGGGCAGGCGTGGAGAAACAGACACCTGCTCCCAAGTAGTAGAATGGGTGCAACATATTTTTGGTTTTATTGGTTAAACTTTAAATTATTTATTGAATCATTGAAAAACAACATATAAAAGGAAAATTTGTAAGTAGGTAAACTAAACTGAAGTAAACTGAAGGATTTTAAACTAAACGAACAAAAATAAGCCAAACCAGTCGAAGATGAAGTAGCTTGAGGTGAACTTAGCTATGCTAAGCTAATGTAGCCTAAACTAAGTTACTCTAACATAACTAGGACAAACCAAGCTAAGGTTAGCTAATTTAAAATCTCTGATTAGCCTAAGTGTAGCTATGCTATCTAAGCTATTCTAAGGTAAACTAAACTAAAATACCAAGCTGTCAAATATTTTAATCTTCAGTTTCATTGATTCAGCTAAAGACATGGGAACAAACATCAGTTTTGTGACAGGATGCTAATAGCAAATCGCCGAAATTTCATATTTAAATTTGTTGCATTGCCGGTTTTGTGTTGAGAAGTTTGCGTCTTTTTAAGCCTGAATGATTTTTAAGAAATTTAAAATATATTTATTTACTCAGGATAAACAAAAAGTATCTTCAGTCAGGTGCTTCTTCAGAAGCACTGTAATACTGGCCTCTACAGCACATCATTCTTGTTTATGATTGTTATTATGAACAACAACACTTTGACATTCGGTACAATTTCCCTTTGGGATTACTTAAATATCTCTGAAGTGAATTGTAAGTAGATCTATTTAAACTCTATTTTATACCTGGAGAACTGCTCTCCAAAAGGGAATCATCATCATTTATCTTCAAAACTGTAAGAAAAAACTAGAGTCAGAGAACGTTTAATTAAAGTTAGCGAGGCCTCCTTTGAGGAGCTCAGCTGAAATAATTTAAATATTTACAGTTTTCCAGATGACGCAGCTAATTAGGAGTTTAAACCCGTTTGTGAGCATGAATCCTATCACTCAGCTCCACGCTCACAGGCAGGTACGCTCTTGTCACCCTCCATCTTCATAAACAGGCATGTTATTATAACAAGATGGAGTGCTGTGCTTTCCTCCCAGCATTTGTTTTTTATTTTTATTCTTTATGGGACACTGTAATGCGCCGGAAATCAAAGCTTGTAATTCGACGGTTGATGTTTATTGTGCGCCTCCTGTGTCTGGAGACGTTTGATGAACAGCGTGTTGCGAAGGAAAGGAAATTAAAAAAAAGGAAAAAGGTGTTGGAGTATCTAGTGGGAGCTTGCCAAAATAATACCCCATTCAGCGGAGCTACCGTGTGAAAATGCCTCTCCACACTGACTCATATTTCACCGCCACAACGAGCGGTTTGCCGTATGGGCCCGGTGATGAATTACACCGGAGCATATTCCTTATGGGAAATCTGGATGGTGCTGAAGTGAAGGGGGAGCAAGCTCCAGCGACAAATTGCCTTCACTGCCAGTTAGTCCATGTTCTTTTCTTCTCTGTGTCGTTTGGTGAGGCGTTTTATTTTGTTAGGCGGAGGTTATTTCTGGAAATTCCCCACGGCAGCGGAGGGAATCAAACAGCCCTAATCTGCCCAATCGGAGGCGTCGATACCTGTTAGCAAGCAGAGGGAAACCGGACAGTTGGCTGCCTGGACGGTGGCCAGTTTGAGTCCCGGAGACGTTTCCAACAGGAAGAGCAGCTCATTGTGATCCAGGAGGCCGAAAGCCTGGAGAAAAACCTGCAATCTGGAGGATAAAGTCGGCCTGAGAGCCGGGCTCAGGACGGATAACACGAGGAGGACAGGGAGGTTCAAATCTGTCCACTGGCCAAAAGCAAGGCAGGAAACCAACATGGGTTGTTATCACAGGTTAGCTGGTTTTTATGGTAGGTTTGCAAGTTTTCACTAGTTATTATCAGTCAAATACTGTTTAGTTTTTAGGAGTTATACTTTGTTATTTCATTATGAAGTATTTCTATTCTTAATTGAGTTAAATTTCTACATATTGAATGAAAAACCTGCATTTCCTGTTAATGTTGCAGAAAGAAAGACAGAAACTCATAATATAACCAAAATTAGTATTGATGATAAATTATGAGATTATTTCAATTTTAACAGGAGAATTTTGCTACAAATTAAATAATTTGCCAGCAGAACAAGAACTTTGTCAATAAGGACTTAAAATAAGATCCTATCTTCAGCTGTGAACCTTTAAGTTAATTTTGTCTTATTTCAAATGTAACAAGATGTTTGCAATAGAAACTAGACAAAATACTTGGTAAGATTTGCGCAAAAAACAGTTTTCAAAAACTGCTCTGTCGTGAACAGCTTCCACAGCCTTTATTATAAGTAAAATTTTGGATTCTTCCCCATAAAAACGATGAAAACAACCAGAATTCCTTGCATCTCATTTAAAGAACACGCAGTGGGATGTGAATCAGCGCTGAAAATCTGGAGATAAGTGCCTCGATCCAGCTTGTTGGACGTTCCTGCAGCCTCTTCAGTGTAGAGGGGATTACCAAACACAAGGGCGTCCTCCGTCAATCCCAATTTACCTCCGACTAAATCCCAAATTTATGAGCGCGTTCGCGGCCGTAATCCGGCCTCCGTTTGCTTGAAAGGGAGATTAGCTCGCGTTGGTATCCGCCGGAGGAAACAGGAAAACACCAGGCGAGATAGGTGGTCTCCGCTCTTGTTGGTTCGCCTGATTTATTGATATTTCTCACTGGGGAGCTTTTGTCTTTCGTCAGACAGTCGGAGCGGAGAGGAGGGGGAGGCTGCAGCGGGGAAAAGTGGTTATTTCTGCTGATAGGGCATATTTTCTGTCAACAATCTCTGGCAGATGAGTGTATGTGATAATACCGCTGCCAAGGAACAGCCTCAGCTCTTCAGAGGAATATTTCTCTCCTCCATCCCAGCCTTCATAATTCAGTAAACTGGAGTAATTACCACAAGAGCACGCTCCGTAATTACAAAGCGCTGTGCAGGTAATGGCATCTCTTGCTCTGCTGGCAGCGATAACACAGGTGAGACGAATCGCAGAAAATGCATCTGATAGCATTGTTATGGTAAAGGAATGTCATTATGATGAAGGCTGGCGCCGCAGCCTGGGGGGATTATTGACTCGTCGGTTCGCTCTCTACAGGTAGAAAACCATGCAGCCCAACTTTCATGTCAAACCGGCGTGAAATCGCTCTAATTATCAGCCGAATATTAAAGGTTGTTTACTGGGATCCTGCTTGTTTGGGCTGATTTACTCACTTCTTTCTCTGCATATGGAGGGAGAAATGCTAAAATGAGTTTTTTATTACTGAAACGATCCTACATGATACGATTAATCGTATTAACAGCGATTAATCGATTCAAATAGTGACTGATTAATGATTAACAGGAGTACAAACTCAAAAAGTCCAACATAATCAGAGCAGTAATTAATCCAAAACTGTTTTAAAAAATAGATACATTTTGCATTTAAGATGAAAAAACTTGTGGAAATATATAAAAATTCTTCCAGTTGTGTAAGTTCAGCTTCACAGTTCAGATTTTCCAAAATGATGCTCTTGTGTTTTAGGAAAAAATATGTTTTTTCTCATTTTAAAAATCTGAATTATGTATCTGTTATTATATTTCTAATAATCTATAACTAAACAGAGAGGGAAAGAGAAAAATCTCAAGAATATGTTGTTTTTTTAATTCAATTAATCGATTAATCGATTAATCATTAACTGGAGTATAAACTCAAAAAAAGTTTATTGGAGGGGAGAGACCATATTTAAATACAACATATTCAGAGCAGTAATTAAGCCAAAACTGAATAAAATATATGTACAACTAGCATTTGATATAAAAAATAAACTTTACCTTTTGGTAAATTTTATCCAAACTTCTTCACGTTGCATTGATTTACATACAGCTCAGATTACATTATTGCATTTCACCCGCTAAGTCGTTTCTCACATTTAACAGGGAGTACATGAGGATGATTGACAGCGCTAAGGCCCTCCTCCTGGCTCTGATTGGTTGTTTTTGCAGTGCAGTTTTCAGATGCCAACAACAGCTTAAAGAGGAGGTGGAGCATTTCCATTTTTTACAGATTAAACATGTAAAAACATTTTTTAATAAAGTTGCATGAATGACGTCGAAACTTGCACAACCAGCTTGTTTCTTTGTAAAAACAAAATGGTGGAAACGTCTCAGGAAAGAAAGGAGTGCACACTTTAGAGATCCACTGCAATTAGCAGGAAGCGGCCCTAAATGCTCGTCTCCTTGAGAGTCTGACCCTATTTGTTTGTGCCGAGGTAATTTCATTACGCCCCGTGCGATTCCCTGGAGCTGCCGCGAGTTAACGCTAAACGCTCACCAGAGAGCGGATAAGTATTTGGCGAGGCATCAGGAAAGAGAAAGAGAAGGAGAAAGGAGGGAGACGCGGCAGCAGCGGCTCCATAACACTTCTTTCATGTTGACAACTTCCATTAATGTGCAAAAGCTGCTGTTTGCGCTGCGTTTTATTTACGATAACGGATTCGCAGGGCGGCGTTCATCACCGATGTGGCCCGACGGCGCGCGGCGACGTCTGATTTGTGCGTCGCTTCCACGGCAACGGGTGGCATCCTGTACGACGGGCGCATCGTGAATTTCCTGCTTGGACATGAACGGATGAAGATGAGGGACGGCTAAATCTGGAGGATGGGATTCTGGTTTTATTAGTTTGTTTTCCTGCATTTTTTTATTTTTAAACCTACAATGTGAAACGATAAGTTTAAAATTTTCCCCAAAGTTTAGAAACTTTTCCTCAATGATTTAAAGACCATTTAACAGTTAAAAAGTTTAATTATTAAATAGTATTTACATGAAGAAGCAATTAAAAAAAGTTAAAGGAAAGTTGGGTGGAAGGAAAAGCTGTGGCACAAAAACTGAGTTGATAAATTTTACTGTCAAGCAATGAAATCTCAAGATTCAGCATGTTAACAGAAAGTTGGGTGGAAGAAAAAACTGTAGCATTTGTAAATGTATTGACTAAAACAGGAAAGTTTGGTGGAAGAAAAAATGTGGCAACAAAAGCCACAGAGGAGACGACAATGGATTATTTCCCATAAGACCAAAATTAATCACAAAACGTCATCACAACAAAAGGTCATAGCAACAGAAACCAGCAGATCATAGAATGCTGTGGCCAAACTAATAAAGAAAGTTAAGTGGAAGGAAAAACTATGGTGACAAAAGCCACTGGAATATCTATGGCGACATTGGATTGCTTTTCTGAAAAACAAAAACCACAAAAGGTCACTATCAGAGAAGCCAGGAGTTCACAGGATGCTGTCGCCACATTCATACCAGAAAGTTTAGTGGAAGGAAAAAGTGTGGCAACAAAAACCACTATGGCAACAGTGGATTGTTTCAGGCAAAGCGAAAAACAAAATATCATTTCAGTATATGCTGGTAGTTCACATGATGTTTCAGGCAAGGTAATACTGGAAAGTTTAGTGGAAGGAAAAGTTTTAGATGTGAAAATTGTTCAGTTGTTACATCCAAACTGAGCCTTTCTGTCTCTTATTTTAAAGACGTTTTCTCCCGTGAATAAAGTAATCATTGTGGACATTAATTATCACAAAGCGACTGAAAATCCTCCATCCTGAAAATCCTCCATCTTGTTTTTCCACTCTTTATCATTTCCAGAGCCTCTAGGAACCTGGATAATCTCTGATGATCCGGCCCGGCCGCCATGTTTTCCCCTCCCCTGCATGTACACAAAGCTTCAGCTGGGAAACATTTGAGAGCTTTTCTCTCCCACTCTCTTAATGAGAGCCGCTTTTTGCCAAGTCAAGCGGCCTGACATGTAACAGAGAGACGGCAGCACCGTTTTTCTGATGCAATTACTGCTGCAGCGTTGGGGTATCATACTGGGGACTTTTCAGAAACGTAATATTACCTCATTTCGTCTTTGGTGTGGTCTGGACGCAGTTTTTGGAAGGCATTTGGAAGCATTTTACTCATAAAATACTTAACCATTTAAGTGATAGGATACAGTTTCCTGGGTTTTGTTTTCGACCTTCGGTTGGTACAAATGTTTTGCTTTTTGCTTTAAATCCGGAGGTAAAATCAAGTTGCCAAATGTCACAAAAAGTATTTCGGGTAACTTTCCCCCCTCTTTTTCCTCTTCTCCTCCTAAATTGCAGATTCTTGAGTTACTAAGCTGCCCTAATAGGTACAACCTGCACCGAATGGGTGTCCAAAGACGGGATCTTACCTCTCTGAATTGCTTTTTTTCATGCAGAGGATCAAGAGATATCCCACAATGCACCCTGTCACACGCGATGCTGGGGTGATTTCGGCTGGCTCCTGAGCGCTATCCTGACGGGTGCCAAAGATTTCAATGTGTTTTCTATTTCTTGCTTCGCTGTTGACATCAGAATGTTTCCAACCTCAGTGTTTTATGTGCGAGCACGCCCCCCATCCCCTCTCCAACAACCCAAAAAAAAAAACACTTAAAACACACACATACGTGGGACTTTTTACATAATGACACACACACACACACACAGGCATCTGCAGGAGCAGTCACAGTCAAATCAAGCCACATGAATGCAGGAAACACGTGCAGGCAAGGTGAGCTTGGAGATTTTTTAATAGGAGCCAAACTATCCTCTGTGGTGTGCTCCTAAATTAATTTTCCGAAAGGATTAACAGGTTATTAGCCGCTTCATGTTGGAGCTTAATATTTAATGGGCAAAGAAGAAAAAAGAAAAGTTTAAGAAGTTTCTAAGAATCTTTGCAGTTTTGCTCAACAACTACAAGCTTTAATTTTCAGGATGCTTTTCTGCTTGTGGGATGTAAAAAAGAAAATAAATCAAGATGGAGGAGGAACGGCTAAAAACTGAATTAACGCTAACCCTAAGCTAGCTTAACTCAGACCAGGCAGTTCCACCAAGATGGTATAAACTAAAACGAGCTAAGCTAAAATAGTGAGACAGATAAACTATAATAATTCAATAAAACTTTAAAAAGCCAAAAGATACACAAACTAAAACAACCCAAAATAAGCTAAACTAGTAAAACAAATTACATTAAGCTAACAGATGCTAAAGGTTGACAAAACTAAATTAAGCTGATATAAACCAAACTGAGCTCAGTTTGTTTATTGAGCTAACGTTTGTCAAGTTTGCTCATATTAACTTTAAGCTAACTCTTAAAGTTAAGAGTTAGCTTAACTTTAAGCTAACTCTTAGCTAAGTCGAGCTAAGATACAAAAAGCTAAACCAAGCTACCCATCTAAGCTAGCAAGAGTAAATAAAATAACATAGCTTAAAAAAGATTAAAAAAATAAACTAAACCAAAAGCATAATCAAAGTTGCTAGATTTTAAGCTAAAGTATACCAAGCTACACTAAGCTAGGACAGACAATCTAAAAAAATGTTAGGCTAAATAAATCTAAGCTAACTATGCTAGTTGGGACCACTTTAACAATTTTTTGTTAGACAAAGTTGAACAAAATTTGCTTTGAAAAAGTCAAAAGTAAACTAATTTGATTGGAAGTAAACCAAACTTTGCTAATTAAACTGAACAGAGAAATTTCTAAACTATAAACTTTTTGTGTCGCTTTTGGACTGATGGCTTCTTCCTCACAGAGTGGCTCTTTAGTTCTTACCTGTTTTAATGTTTATGGCACTTTTGTAATTTTCAGATCCTTTGTATTTAAAGACATAGAAACTGACAGAAAATCTCCATATTCTTGCATTTATCAAATAAAAACGTTTGTAATCCTAATTGAAACAATTATAAACTGTTTTAATTGTAAGTATTCTGGAGAGAAAATTAAAATATAATCCTAAATACTTTCCATCAGTCCTTTTCTGAGGCCTAATGTAGCAGATTTTATTATGTTTTAAAAGCTATCAGGCTTTTCCTGAAAGTAATCCTCTTCTCTTTGGTAGGAAAAAAAATCTGCAGCCAAGATCCTCCTTTTTTTTTTTTCGTTGCTTATGTCAGTCTGTATTTTGAACAGTGCTAATCATATACCTTTGTGGACACTTAATTAAAATTACAAAACCAATTTTAATCGGTGGTCCAATTAATATGTAAATGTATGCAAATGTAGTGAAACAAGGTGGTGATTAAGTTAAGGACAGTGGTTCATGTCTTCCTTAAACATGAAAACAAACCGTCTTCCTGACAAAAAGCCTCTCCGTCTGATGGATGGAGATGTTTACAGGCCACATGCTGAGTTAGCGAAACACGACAAGCACACCGGAGCAGATAATGTAAATCCTCTAATCCCACGTTTTTAATAGTTTACTCAGCGCACATAATCTGGTGTTCCCCTGCAATCATGTTCATTTACCTAAGGTCAATGCAAAGTTATACCCAGCACAGTGTCTCACACCATTAAGCGTTCTGGGTCCGTTTGAACTGGTTTGGGCTTGAGGTGAGGGTTAGCGATTCTAAACGACTTTCAGTTCTAATTAGGCCTTGGAGACACGGTGGTCTTTCAAACGCCGCGTCTGCAGGGGTCCGGTTAGCAGGTAATAACCACTCTGAGGACGAGTGGATGTTAAATAACTTTAAAAAGAAGAGAAAAATCATTTATCCTGCAACTGACACCTGTACGTCGAGGTGACTTCATGTTTTTAAATCCTGTAATTTATTTTCCTTCAGGAATCTCATCATTTCTGTAATTTTCATTGTTCAGTTTTTTTCCCACTAGTTTCTGCAGCCAAATGGAAATTTGAGGCAAAAACAAAACAGAAATTAAACAAAAACATTAAAGTTAGATTTTATTTAGTCTGTTTTATTCAAAATAGTTAATTTTGGAGGCGCACCAAACCGATTTTTACATCTGTATCAGCCCCAATAATGAAAAGAAAATCAGATTACATCAAGGCAGATCTATTCAGACTAATTCTATAATTGTTCTTTATTTATTTTACATCATATTTAGAATAATTACACCTTCTGAACTGTTTCAGAGATGTTTTATTGCATTTTATTTTGAAATGTTGACCAAGCTATTGCTCTTTACATCTATTTTTCCAGCAAACTCTCTGTTCTGGTCTTTACTCCAGCCAGTCAATTAAATTAAATGAGTTGCTTTTTATTTAAATTATTGTTTGAGTCATAGTTTGTGTGCATGTACGCCTTCAGGAGGAAGTGTGGGTGGGTGTGGTGTGTGTGTGTGTGAAGTTCAGCAACCAGGAGTGTGAGATGTGGGAACAGCTTGTGTCATCAGGTGTTAGTGACCTGTAATCCCATGTGAGCGGGTCTGCAGCTCCCTCACTGCTGCCGCCGCTACACGGCTTTCCAGGTGACTTACACACACCGACACCAGCAGGGGGTCTCAGCTGCCACAGACACACACCGAGCCGGAGGGAGCAGGTAGCGGCGCTGCCGGCAATTTATTCCACCTCACAAAGCCGTAAAGAGGCAGCCGACTCTCCCCACTGCCAGCTTTATTCAGGAATTCATAGTTTAGTTCAAAAATGCAACTTTTATGTATATAAATCTGAAAAATTCTTCATGCAAAGCTCAGTAAATTAGCATATTGTTGCTAATTTACATTAATACACACAGAGTGATACATTTCACATCTTAATGCAATTTAAATTATTATAGCTTACAGCTTAGAACAAAGATTTTTAAACATTTGCATATTCATGGTAAGTTGAGTGGAAGGAAAAACTTAAAAAATTGTGATGCATTTCAAGTCTTTATTAATGTAATTTAAATTATTGCAGCTTTCAGTTTAAAAAGATTTTAAACTTTTGTATATTCATGGTAAGTTGAGTGGAAGGAAAAACTATTTTAAAAAGTCTAAGATAAACAGGAGTCCAGCTTTAAAACACAGATTTTTATTTTCAAACTATTTAATAACTAAGAAAAACATTATTGTTTTATCCAGAGTAGCTATGTTTTCTCCATATACATGGTCTAATTGCACCATGATTGTTCACAGGATACTGTATCCAAACATTGACATGGAAAGTTCAGTGGAAGGAAAAACTGTGGTAGAAAACAACCCTTAATCAACAAATTTAACTGCAGCTTTGAGATGATTTTATATAATTATGTTTCATGTTTTTACCCATTTTTAAAGCCAAAAGTTATTTTAAAGTTTGTTGGAACTGGAAAACTTCCAATGTTTAATAATGTTCAACAGAATAAAGTAAATAAATAAATGTTGTAATACCCTTTACTCTTTAAAATCACAGTTGTTTCAGTTTCCTAAGCTGCATTTTCTTTTGAATATTTTAGATTTGATCTACCAAAAAAAATCTATGAATTGGTGAATTTTCCTTAAATAACTCAAAAAAACCTAAATAAAAATAAAACAACTTCATGTTTTCACAATATATTTCATTTAAATGAGATTCTATACAACAAAGTTCTCACATTACAATGTAATTTAGCTGTTCGTTTAAATAGAAATGCTGGAAAATGACATTTATTTCTAACAATAAACCTATTTTTAAACCTACTGAACACAGATTAACAACTTAAAATATAAAGTAGTTTCAATTTTAGTATAAAAATAACAGTAGAACCAGTTAATGTGCTCAGATTCTCTCTAACAGCAGCGCGTTTCCCTTTAGACGCTCAATAACAGCGGCCTAATAGAAGCTTTGTTAAATCTGATTGTGTTTGAAAAGGTCAATTGAACGTTTGCTTTCCTTCCAGGCGGTTCAGGAACTAAATCCAAGTTGTGCATCAGGGCTGGATTACGTCCTGATTGGCTCGGCTCACTGAGCAGCGACTGAAATCTGTCCACTGGAACACGGTTACCTCATGTCAATTCAACACGCTGCTCCTGCTGTAATCATCAACTTCAACTGGCTCAAAATACGGATTTGACACGTTCAAAGTAAAGTTTATGGATATCAGCAAAGAGGAGCGCTTAGGAACTAAAAATCATAACTGAAGTTTTAAAATTAGAGATAAAAAAATGCAGATTTTAGCTTTTTTTCATGTAATAAATAGGTTTAATTTCCATATTAGTCCTTTTTTATTTAGATATATTAGATATATGAGGCTGGAAACTGGAAATAAAAATGTAGTTTTTCTTTATATTAAACCTTAAAACTATCAATAAAGTGAAACCGTGTCATATCAGTCGATGTCAATAATTATTGATTAGTTTTAAATGTCTGAAATACTTCCAACCCTTTCCAGTTCAAGCCAAAGTTTTGAGGCAAAACATGAAACTGCTGCTGCGCAAGTTACTCAACAGGCTGTTGCTAGGTAACCATAGAAGGAGTGAGTTAGTTCATCCAACTCATTCTATGGTTGCTAGGTAACCGTAGAAGGCGTAAGTTAGCCTTGCCTACATCTCCCAGAATGCTGTGCAGTGATTATTCTATCAGATGTATTATCTATTGATAGTGGTCATATATCTATTGATATTGTTATTGATTTATTGCCTCAAAGTAGATTATTTTTTTCTTCCCCACAAGATGTCAGGTCATGTTTGTGGCTCTAAACACATTTTATTCAGTTGGACCGGTCAAAAATGACTCTTTGGATAGTAAAGATGGCAGACTTTAAGAAAACTTCACCAACATTAACAAAACATGGTGCCCAGAGAAAAACTAATTATTCTCACAGCTAGTTCTGTTCGAAACCAGACCATGAAAGTTCAGAGTATTTATTCAAAACTGAATATTGAACATGCTATTGAACGTCGGTGTCTTGTTGAGAAACTGCGTTTTTCCATCCATTTTGGGAACCAAGCAGGTGTCATACAACACAGAATGCTGTAGCAAGATGGAGGACGCCCTTATTCACTGTCAGGCTAGTTTCTTCGCAAACCGTTGCTGGCACAGCGGTTTGCACCAAAACACCAGATTTGGAGATTGGGAACTTTATTCATCTAACACTCAACAATGGTTCAAAAAACAACCATTGGAGGAAAAGTTCAATTGTTTTATTGTTGAATCATGAACTCTGACCTTAACCGTGGCCTGCAGAACTCTAGATGACGACCTCTTGGAGGAATTTAATATCCAAACTTCTCCATTCTTTCTCCAATTTGTTGATCTCATTGTGTTTTGCCTACTTCGTGTTGTCAGATAGGTTCTTCTTCACTGACCTGTATCAGATATGGGTGTAGCTCTTGTATTTTTATGAAAAAGTTCACGTTTATCGCCATCCTGACTCGTATTCAATAGAAACGACATGCAGCTAATAGAAACCAGGTTCTTCTCACTTCTTTTAACAACTGAGGCGTTTATGGAGAGAGATTAAACTTTCTGAGAACAAAAGGACTCGATTCTTAAATGCTGTTTCATTCAACACCGACATCAAGAAGCAGAGTGAAGGAGATGAAATTATCACCTGCGTGGAGACGAGCTGTGGTGAGAAAAACACCACGGTACGAATAACAAACTGCATAATGGCTGCTGTGTTGACTGACAGGTGTTGAAAGGTATTCTCCCACTTTTTACAATCAAATGTAGAACTGACAACACTTTTTGTTTTAAATTAGACACAGATTATGTTTTTCTACACCAATAGTAAAGCCACCTGATTAGGTATTAAAATAACGCCTCGTTTTCTCAACTTAATTTGGATTGATTTTAAGGAATCAACAACAGCTAAAGACAAAGATCAGGTGCATTACTGCGAGTTCCTTAAAGATTAAAGAGCAGAAACGACACAGAGGAGAAGCTGGCCGGTCCGCTGAGATCCCCACTCAATATGCAATTTAAAAATGGAAGCAGTTGGTTTGACTAAGCAATAAAACGCAGAAGGACAGAAAACCGAGGCGGCGGCGGAGGGAAGGACCAATTAGCTTATTTATAAATCAACAGCAATTTCACTGATGACTCCATCTTAAATTTGATCAAGCTGCAGGTTTTGAAGTCCCCTAACAAAAATCATTTATCTAATTCCCTTTATTGGTAATAATGGTGAGTCCCTCTTTGGCCTGGTCTAATCAGACTCTCATTGATTTCCACTGGACTGCAGGGCGGCGATAAAGTGGCCTCAAGCTTCACTGTTCATCATGAAAATGCTGCTCATAAAAATGGCCGCTTCTCTCTTTTTAAAACTGTGATAAACGTCACTGAGACAAGAGTCGGCATCTCCAAAGCCTGGTTTATTTATGAGATTGTTGCGTTTTTATGAATATCTGAACTGTTTAATGTTTCCTTGTAGGTTTCCTGTGCCAGGAAACATGTCAACTCTGAAAATAAAAGAATCACGATTCCTCTAAAAACAATCATATTACGTTAAATAAAGCTGCAACTGTTACATTTTATTATGTCAAATTGATTTCTTACTTATTTCAGTTACATAAACAGTTAAAATAATATTTCTATTGAATTAATTTATTATAATAAATGTGTAATTTTCTTTTTTAAATGTATTGAACTTGACTAAATGTATTATTTTGTTTATTTTATTAAATTGTTTCAACCATTGCAAAATAAAATTCTTAAACTACTCAGGATTTTTCTATACAATATTAGAAATTCATTGAAAAATGGAAATGATTTTAATTTAATTTTAAAAAGTAAAAGCAGGTAAATATATATTAAAGTGTAAGTTTTGCATAAAACATATTGAAAGACAAAATTATATTTATTTTGCACAGTTTTGGTTTAATTACTGCTCTGAATTTGCTATATTTTTGAGTGTATGCTCAAAATAATTAGTAATCAATTACTAATTTGCTTGACAAGTCTTTCAATAATAAATTAATCACAATTAATTGACTCAGCCTTAAAGAATAAAAGTAAATAAATGAATAAATTTGATATAACATCAAATTAAACACTGGAACCGAAAGACATTTTATTAAATATCCAAAATAAACAAACAAAACAACAAATAAAATTATATATTTAAAAAGAAAAAATAGTTGCGATGAAAACACCAAACTGAAGATTTTAATCATCCAGTTTTTGGTAAAAAGAGAGAAAAACAATAAATAATGCAAATGGAAATAATTTGAGTTCTTTTTAATTTATCAGCTGAAAATGAACCAAACTATAAAAACACTAAAACTACGACTATAACTGATAAAAACTAAACAATATTTAACCTTTAAAACTACCTGAAAGTCACAGTAAAGGTTTTAAAGGGATTTTTGCTTCTCGGTGTTTTGATCTCTGTTGTCGTGGTGAGGATGGGCCGGGTTGCCAGGTTGGTGATTTCATTCCTGTGCAGCATCACTGCCCTCATTAGCGCGCTCACTTCCACAGGTGACACTACTGGAAGTGGACATCGCCGCTTTAAAGCGATGCGCAGCAACGAAGACAAACACAAAGATCATTAGCGCGCATTAAAATCCACATCAGGAGCCGAATGCTGCGGTGAGTCAGCGCCGGCGCGCTGCGGCGCGCTGCGGCGCGGCCTAATGGACGCCTGCCCACTGATTGCAATTTGGCAGCGAGACGAGGAGAGGCTCAGCGAGGTACATGACGTTACCGCATGTGGGCAAACACGGCTCAAGCTGATGAAACCGAGCCAAAACGGGGCGAGGCGTGCTTCCTGAATTAGCTTACAACAAAGATGGAGACATCAGAGAAACCTCCAGGCGATAGCGCCGGGTTCAAGGTTTTATACGTTTAGAAAACTCTAAAATATAAACACAACTATAATTAATATGTGCTTTCAATTACTTCAGAGAGGCATGAAAAGTCTGAACTGGTCCAAAAACAGTCAAGTTTTTAGAAGCTTAAATTTAACCTCCAAACAGGAGAGTCATGTTTAAATGTTTAAATGGTGGCGGCAGCATCATGCTGTGGGGCTGCTACACTCTCTTATTGGTGTGTGGCACCACGTGCGTGAAATATTAACAGATGAGCCACTCCAAATGTTTGAATTTACCTCAAATCAACAGCTAGATGGTTGAAACGCCCCACAGCATGATACTGCCACTATCGTGCTTTTCAGTAGCAACAGCAAATTTAGGTTTTTCTGTTTGCAGGACATTAATTACCATAATAATTAAGCTTCTGGGATGACTTTGCAAAAGAAAAACAAACAAAAAAAATCTCAGAACTGCTGACAATAAGACAATCCCACAGCATGATGCTGCCAACACTCATTTTGACAGTAAGCGCAGTGTTGAGTTTGAATGAATCAGTTCACTTCTTCTTGTTCGGAGACCAACATCAAGTTTCTGGACTCAACTTCCAAAGCAAATATATCAGTTTAACAGTGAAACAACCCCGCAGCATGATGCTGCCAACACTGTGTTTGCTAGAGATTATTGCGGTGAAAAAGTTTAATCTTTGTCTCATCTGATCAGATTGATCCTGAACTGCTAGGGCAGATTATTAAGAAATAAAAACAGTGTTTTGGTAATTTCAGGAGGCATCAAAAGGTGAAAGGTTGGGTTGAAAATGGCTCCTGGATTCAGCCCAAAGCTGTCGGTTAGCGTGTTATCCCTCAGCTAACGCAGAGACAAACGGTGGAGCAGCGCCGCAGCTCCACTGTGATAAATGAGTTTGTATTGTCTGTCAGAGCGGCTTCCTGCCTGCCCAGGTCACTGCTTATTAAATTAGCACTTGTCAATGTCCTAAATACTGATTGATGGATGATCATGGCAAATGAAGGACTTCCATGACTTTTGTTCCTCTGTCTCCCAGTTTTGTCAGAGCGAAGCGAAACCTTTACTGGATTGTTATTGACAAGTATTGAACTGCCACTGCTGGCTTTCCTCCTGAAACAATCCTGGTGTTTCATTCATCTTTTATTTTAGCTTCTTCAAGAAGGGCAAATGTTTCGTGTTGATATGAAATTCACAAATAAAAGCTCATTTTCTTTAATCAGGAAGCAAATACTTCTCAGGTGGTTGTTATTTTCTGTATAAGTAACAGAAAAGTAGAAGATTTAAGTAACTTTCATAAATTTACTGGTGTCAAGTTTAACATTTGATAAAGACAAGCTAATGTAGGATTAATGAAAAGTTGCATTAGGCTAAGATAAAGTTGTCTAAATTAGGCTAATTTAAGCAAAACTAAGCCAAGATAAGTTGAGCTATCATGCTAAACAAAGCTAATGCATGCTAAAGTAAGCTAAGGTGGGCTAAACTAGGTGAAGATAAAACACAACTTGTATATATTAAGATCTGGAAAAACTCAACCAAGACTCACTTTTTAAACTATAAAATCTATTTTGGTTCAAGATCAAATTAAAACAATGAATAAAAATCACATGTAAATCATCAGTTATGACAACAACCTGCTGTGAAAAGAAACTCCATTGACTCATATAAACAAAGTGGGATCGAATTAGTATTTTTGCTTCATTTTGACAGAAACACAGTGAAGTGGTTCTGGAAAACCCGTCTCCTGTTTAGTGTTCTGACACGGCGCTGGTGTGTAGCAACGCGGGCTGAGCGTGCGTCTCCGGGGGGTGCTCAGGGTTCGGGGCATTGATGAGTCTGTGGCTGACATTTGAGCATGATTGAGGGGGAGCGCGGCTACTAAATCACTACATTGTTCTGCTGTCTGTGGGTCCGTGTCATTGCTGCACTTTACCAACAGTCGAGATGCCTCAAATTAGATAATTACCAATTAAACAGAACCACAGGAACTTGGCGCTTTGATGAAAACCCAAAAGCTGAGGTGATCGGACCCAAAAGCCGAGAAGCTCAACCAAAATACGACTGAAAATCAGCTTCTATATCCAGCAATCACAAAGAAGGGCTTTTATTGCCTGCAAAGCCAACATCAAAACTGATGTTTTTCTCTTTTTTTTGCCGCTATTAAGCCATGCCATATTTGTGTCTAATGATAAGGTAAATGAAACGATGTTTCAAAGAGAACCGGCCCACCCTGAGTTTTTTATTTCTTTCAAAAGACTGGACAAACTGGAGCAGTTTGGAAAAAGACCGTAGGCGAGCCGAATGATTGTCAGTCATGCAAATAATCACTTACTTACAGTCAGTGAGTTTGCTTCGGATAAGGCAAATTACCATTTGAAAATGAGCTCAGAAACACTCTGGGCAAAAAGCTTGCAACATGATTCTCAGTTGTATTACCGCGCAAACGCAACCGCACACACATAAACGCACACATAAATGCAAACAAACGTGCTTCAGAAACACTGCAGCTAGCAGAAATAAACGCTCCTACCTCACTGCTTCTCTGTTAAACTTTTTCCTTCCTCTTGTTCCACATCTTCAACGTTTCTGCAGGAATAAAAACCAGAAGTTACGTCAATAATGATTTACTTGGACTACTGACCTACTGTCTTCTACTTAAAATAGAGAAACACGAAAATGAAACGGCGTAAAACAGGTTTTTAGACTTTCTACTATTTACTAAATTGGATGACAGACAATATTTCACTTGTTTTTCTCCCAAGTGGAGATTTTCTTCTAATCACTTTAAGGGGATTTTAATCAATAGTTCATCAGTCTTTGTGAATATTCAAGGTTTGCCTGTTTTCAATAATAGAATTAAGACATTTTGAGAAACAAAACATGACACGTTTCTAGAAAACCATTTCAAACTGTCTTCATGTGTTTTTATAGCTGCTAGTTAGATTAACCTGACTAAACAAGGAGGTGAATTAAATGTGACTGATTAGATCCACTTGAGTTTTTTCATTTTTGATTATATATATGATACATTTTTCATTTTAGGGATAAATTAGCATCAGATAAGGTAAACCAAACTATGTTAAAGTAAGCTAAACTAAAAGCTAAGCAATAAGCTAAGGCAAGACACTAAGATTAGCTAATATTAACAACACTTTAATAAGTAATACTCAACCAGACCAAGATATGCTAAGCTAAGATAGTGCAAGCTTATCCAAGAAGAGCTAATGCAGGCTAAACTAAAATCTAAAGTATACTAAACTGATTGAATGTATGCTAGCTTTAAAGCTAATCTTAACTAGTTTCAGGCATATCTGACTAGGATATGCTAATGAAAGATGAGCTAATGATATTAGCTTAGTTTAGCTTACACTAGCTTAGTTTAGCATACTTGAACTAAGTTCATCACAACTTTCTATGGCTTAGTTTAGCCAACATTAGGTTAGCATTAGCTCAGCTTAGAAATCTTTAGCTAAGCTTTGTTTAATTTATCCTAGCCTGCGATAACATAATGTTGGTTAAACTAAAGCAAGTCATGCTGAACTTAGCTCAAGTATGCTAAGCTAAGCTTGTGCAGCTAATATAAGAGGAGTTAATGTATACTAACCTAAACACAGCTAAGCAAAACTCTGCTAGCATACACTAAACTACAGTAAGTTAAGTTTAACAAAATCTCAGGAAAAATGACTGAACCACAGCAGTTTTGCTCAAACGAAACAAAGCAAAGCAAAGCTAAGCAGCTAAGCTAAGCTAAGCTAAGCAAACCGAGGAAAATCAGAGAACAATGTTTGTTTTCAACCATTTATTTTCTTCACATCATCATCTACTTTTTTCTTTAAATCAATTTCTGTTTCTGAGTTAAGATGCTTGAAATCTGGGACTAAGTAGCTGAAATCTAAATTAAAGTCTCCAAAATTTATTCTGATTGGGAATATTTTAAAGTGATCTCTTATATTTACCAAGAAAATATCACCTTAGTATAAAAATTAATTACCAAAAATGTAATAAAATGATGTCAGCCAGTGGGTTTTACAGTGGAGGATAGGAATACTGCTTCATCTTATTCTGTAATATTTCTTAAATTGTAGCGTCTGAGTGACAAAAGCCTTCCTGCTGCGTTTTTATTTCAATCACCTGACACCCATGTTATTCACATCGTCAGTGCACTATAGTACAGCCAATAACAGGGAATAAACCTGCAAGGTAATTCATTCGAAATGCTTCCCTGAAAGCTCCTTAGATTTTCAGCCAGGTGCGTGACTCACACTGTCTTCTGGGCTGAATAGAAAGGTTATAAAAAGCCCTTTAAGCTCATCTTATCCTTTTACTTGCTGAGTCTATAGTCGAATTTGGAGCTACTGTCAACAATATTAAGTTTGCGGACAGGATTGAAAGTTTAAGCTATACAGTTTCCAAACTAATGCCAGTTTGATTAAATGCTCTGGATACAAACAGCAGGGGTTTCTGAGCCCCTTCACCATTGTAGCTTCCCTCATTGTGATGCTTCTCCTCCTGACCCGCTTCCTGTTGGATCATCAGAACCACAAACTGACCAGATGAACCCAGACCCAGACGTCTAAATGGGGTGTTGACAGATATGTGTCGCTAAATGTTAGCAACTTGAAAGAATAATAAATGATTTGAGCTTCATTTTATCTGTTTGTTAAAGATGCAAAACTTAATATGATGAGAAAATCAATCCAAAACTGTTTATAAAAAAGGTACATGAATTACTGGATTATTTGTTTAAGTCCCTCGATACACTAAGTGTTTATTTAACACCGACTTGTCGCTCCAGTCCAATAAAAGTCACCAAGTGCTGCCTTGTTTAACGGCGTTGAACCCACAAACAAAGATGGATTGAATGTGTAATTTGGAGCATTTAAATTTGGAGCATGAGAGGGGAAAAAGGCGCAATATTTCCTGCAAATTAATTCTTATCATGGTGATGAATAATCAGGCTTCTTATGAGGAAGAGTCAGTGGAATACAGCAGCACTTTGAGCCGTCATAATTAACAGACTCGCTCAACAATGGGCACATTCTCAAAGCTTCTTATTAGCAGTGACATAATGGCTAAAATGCATATTAAAATGGGCATTTAGAGTGGAAAGGATCAAAACTACCAATGCAAACTGGGTTTTATGGTCCACACGGTTCATTGTCGGAGGTCTGGGTTGTAATGTATGTTCGCCGTGACGCCGCCGTTACCCAGGGGGCCGTGCACGCCTCATTAGCAGCAGGGGATGCTTTGGCCACCGATAGGCGAGATTCAGGCTCTTTGGTGGCTTAACAAGATCAGGTTTAAATCTGCAGCGAGATCTGGACCGGCTTCCTGATGAAGACTCATCAGCAGCGCAACAATTACTTCACAGAAACGTTGAGGGTTTTTGGAGATCTCCATGAATTTCCTGGGATCCATTTTTACAAACTTTAATGGGAATCAGTGGGAACAACTCTGCACAAGAGCGATTATTTCTTTCTACAGTTCCTCCAAGCAGCTGAGACTTCCTTCATACCTTAACAGTGATCTGAATATTTTATACACTTTTTGTCCATTTTTCTCCCATTGGAAATGAGTTTTGTGATTTCAGAGACCAATAAAAGTTTCCAGTTTGGCAGAAATATGATTTAACCATCAAAATAATTGAGGCTGAATATTTTTAATGCAATAGATGATCAACTAAAGGATGACAGATCTCCAAAATAGTAAACGGAAACTGATAATAGATGGCCAGTTCAGTCCATCTTAACAGATTAACAGACATGTTTTTGTTATTATTGTTATTATTATTAAGCTTATTTTGATTTCTTACAGTAATAAATATTTCAGTTTTGTTATATAATGTTAAAAAGAATAAGAAAGAGAGAAATCCCTGCGCTAAAGCTAACTAGCATGTCATTAAACAGTGTTGCTTACCTTTTTAACAGGTAAATGGAGGATTAGGGCAACTCCTGACTCCAACTCTTCTTCTGTGGTAAAAAATACACACAAAATTAGACATATGAATATCTTGCTGAACATTTTTCCTTCACTGATTAAATGCTGATATCTTAACATCGTTATGCTAAGATGTTAAATAAATATCTTTGCATAAACTCCAACTTCCATCTGTTACCGTTTTGTTTTAAACAAAGATAAATAGGATTGTTAATTAGACATTACAATCTTTCATATTTCTTTCACATGTAAATATACCAGCAGTATTATTGTACACACTTCCGGAAACTCAACTTCTATTGTGAAAATCCAAACATGCTACTTCCTGTGCCGAATTCCCATCAAATATCAAACTTTAAATGAAACAAAACACGTCTGAGGTTGTATTACTGTTACTTTTGTTATTGTTTTTTATTTTTATTTTTTTGGCCCCGTCAGTCAGCACTGCTGGACCCAACTATAGTTTAAACTACCCAGTTCTTCTTTATTCTATCTTTAGTGGAGCTAATAAAACTAAAATGGTAAATTTTAGGGATAATGTTGCTTAAATTAATCTACTACATTGTTGCACATAACAAGTATAGTTGTTATATCCCTAATCTTAGCTTAACCAAGCATACTTTGGTTGTGATGTTGCCAATTTTAACATTTTTGAGTTCCTGAATTTATGCTAGCTTAAGCCTATTTTAAAGAAGGTATTTTAGTTTACTACAGCTACATTTACAGATTTCTTTGCTTTAAGCTGAATTAAATAAGCATGTTTTTGTAATGTAGCTAACCTTATTATGGCTAAGGTTACTTATTATGGTAACCTTAGCTTACCATTAGGATTTATTTAGTTTATCATGTCCTACAAACGTTTAGCTTAGCTTAATGTAGCATGCTTAAATCAGTGCTGTTGAGTTCATATGATTTATTTTAACCCTGCTCTACTTTAGCTTTGCTAACCTAGCATAATCTACAGTACTATAGCTTATATTCATATATTGGTTTATATACTTCATTTTTTTATTTTTTTATTTTCACTGACTTTGAGTAATCAACCTGTTTTTTCACCTTTGCTTTATTGAGTTTAATCTTCTATAGCTAAGTATATAAAGTCACTGCTTATGTATACTTTAGCATATCTTAGTTTTGGTAATGCTAACCTACATGCTCCTACTTTATTATAGCTTAGCTAATCTTTGTTAGCTTTACATTAGCTGAACTAAGATCAGGAACCTTATGTGAACCAAGACAACTGTCTTCATGTGGTTGATGTAAATAAGTGAACAACTATTTATCTTCTCTAAAGCTGCGCGAAGGCAAAACATTTTGCCATCTCAGGTAAGTCAAGCAAATAAAAAGTAAAAACAAAGAGTTAAGATCTTCCAGGTTTCTCCCCGTCATGAGGCAGGCGGTTTGGATCTGTCAGTCATGAGTCCTCAACTCTCACTGCAGAGCCTGTTCCTCTGTGAAATCGTCACGGGTGATTACAGGCCTCGCAAGAAAAATGAGATACTGGTTGACCTATTTCTAAGCACTTTGTTTCACACGCGCCCCCTCCAACTAAAGTTGCCCGTTCCTTTCATTTTTTATTTTATTTCAGCCTCTCTGCCCACCGGTCCTCTCAGAGTAGAGGTCAGGTCAGAGGCCACCTGGCTCTTCCACGTTGCTGAGCATGAGCAACCTGGCAACAAAGGCCTCCTCTTGTTGGGGGATCCATTGCTCGGTGCCAAACTTTCACCTTCACCCCCTCCCCTTTAGCCCCTGTGTGAAGAAAACCCCTGCAGGGATGCTTCAATGGGGGCCTGTGAGTCCCCGTCCCCTCATGGCAGTGAAGTTTTAGACGCTGTCATGAGGCGAGTCACACTGAGATCTCATGAGTGAGGAAGAAAGGTGGGAAAAAAAGAGAGGTGACGCACCTCTGCTTTGAGTGGAGGACAAAGACAAACTTTATGTCCTCCATCGGATGATGAGCCGCCGCATTCGGCTGTCAGGATTTATTTTCTGAACGCGCTTAAATGCCACTTGAACAACTCCTTTTTCCTTATTTCAAAGCTGAATTAATAAAGAAAACGCCTAATTGAAACAATACGCTGTGTAATGAGATGAAAGGGTGTTCGTTTCCCGGCGCCACTGATGTCCTAAAAGAAGGCCGTTTGTTGAGTTTTGCAGATAAGAGTTAAAGAAACGGCGGCTGGCAGCGGGCCCTTCGCTTCTCAGATCCTCAGCAAAGCAACATGGGAGACCAGGGGTTTGCTCTTAAGAAGAAGTAAGTAGAGTTTGTTATTCCGCCGCCTTTGACTAAGGTCATATCAAATTAACAGACGGCTGACTGAATAAAAATAGCATACCATTAATTCATTTTTTTCCCCTCCACTGCTCATAAATCTTAAAGGTTGACCTGATTTTTACCATTAAACTGTGGAGAAATTAAAACAGAGGAGCCACATGGACTAATTTTAACCAGCTCCGGTTTCACGTGGGAACTAAAACCCTTACAAACACAATACTCCGTCACTTGCATTTTCAATTATCCGCTGGCGTGGAATTTCAAACTTTATGGTCAGAATTATAATCAATTTTCAGGTGATAAAAAAAAGAGAAAATAAACAGCAGAATTGAGGCTGGACGACACATTTAATTGCCACCACATTCGTTAACAAGCTTAACTCTTGTCTCAGCGCACTCAGCATTCAAATACATCCTAATTATTTCTAGTTGAAGGTCTTAAGATTGCCAACTCTTGTGTTGGCCGATGATAAAAAATGTCTCTTTTCAAACTTAATCATTACAAGTACATTCAGCGAGTGTAAATGGCTCAGAGGTTGGAGGGATGCATTAACTCTCGTGTCCATTTTTGGTTGAATGGCAAAGAAAGAAGAAGGAGGAAAAAGCAGATTACGCCCCTAAAATCCCACCCTAACTGATGATCGCGCTCATAAACAGTCAATTATAGAATGTTTACTGCGGCGTCTTTTTGTTTCTCTTCGCTTGATAACGTGCGAGAGCGGCTTTAGATTGACAAGGATTTATGGGGAAGGGGGAAAAAAGCCAATCATGTAAACAAGTCCGCGGAGAATTAAAGCGGCTAAATCAAGATTTCTTTTTTCAATTTTTTTATGAAAACAGACAAAAAGACGACGAGATGCCCGACGTTTAATGAGGAGAAGGGATGATGGGCAGTGTTCGCATTGTAATATGCAAATCAGAAATAGTGTCTGATGGAGTTCTGTGCCACAGCCGATATGAATGAGGCCAGAAAACTGCGGTGGTAATTGAGTTTCAGGAGGCGCAGTCTAACTTGTGCCAAGAAGATCCCTCCATACTGATAGAAAATCATTTAGAATAAACGAAGGGTTAAGCAGACGGTACTGATATTTTAGGTTTTTCAGAGTAAAAGTACTGTCGGATGTGAACTTGCTTTTCTCCAGGTCACCTCAAAAGGTCCAGTCCAAACAACTTTTTCTTCTTCACAGAGGTGGAGACCCAGGATTGCTGGATCTTCTGTATTCATTCATTTTTAGAATAAAAAAAGACTAATTTCTGTTTCTTTTATTATTGTATTTATTATATCATGCAATATTTATATATTAAATAAGCATTGCCCATGAAGAGCCACCCCAAATTAATGGAAGATATTTCAGGATTTACAAGAAAGAAAATGTGAAAAACCAGACTGGATTGGTGGACAGGGAGAGATGGACAACTGAATGGGTCGGAGACAGAGATAGACTGAGGATGGATGGATGAACAGAGGGACAGACTGTTGGTGGGATGAATAATTGGTTGGATGGACAGTTGGTTGGATGGATAGTTGGTTGGATGGACATTTGGTTGGATGAATAATTGGTTGGATGGATAGTTGGTTGGATGGATAGTTGGTTGGATGGACAGGCTAATAAAGGACGAACCATTAAAACATCAGAACAGATTTAAATCTAGAAGTAACATTTTTCAACACTGATCCAGACCAAATCTAGACCCGATCCAGACCAGATCCAGACCAGGTCCAGACCAGATCCAGACCAGATCCAGACCCGATCCAGACCAGATCCAGACCAGATCCAGACCCGATCCAGACCAGGTCCAGACCAGATCCAGACCCGATCCAGACCAGATCCAGACCAGGTCCAGACCAGATCCAGACCAGATCCAGACCAGATCTAGACCCAATCCAGACCAGGTCCAGACCAGGTCCAGACCAGATCCAGACCCGATCCAGACCCGATCCAGACCCGATCCAGACCAGATCCAGACCCGATCCAGACCAGGTCCAGACCAGATCCAGACCCGATCCAGACCAGATCCAGACCAGGTCCAGACCAGATCCAGACCAGATCCAGACCAGATCTAGACCCAATCCAGACCAGGTCCAGACCAGGTCCAGACCAGATCCAGACCAGGTCCAGACCAGATCCAGACCAGATCCAGACCAGATCCAGACCAGGTCCAGACCAGATCCAGACCAGATCCAGACCAGGTCCAGACCAGATCCAGACCAGATCCAGACCAGATCCAGACCAGATCCAGACCAGATCCAGACCAGGTCCAGACCAGATCCAGACCAGATCTAGACCAGATCCAGACCCGATCCAGACCCGATCCAGACCAGATCCAGACCAGGTCCAGACCAGATCCAGACCAGATCTAGACCAGATCCAGACCCGATCCAGACCAGATCCAGACCTGGAACACACTTTATTCAAATTCCTCGCCACCAGTTAAAGTAAAAAATGCAGTTTGAGTTAAAATGCAGACCTATCTAAGCCAATGATTTTTTATTCTTTTAAGAATGCCAGATGTGGTGGAAATGTGAGCATTGCACTTTTATCAAGGTGGTAAAGAGCTTTAAATTAGATTAAAACAAAAGATGTCAAACAACCACAGGCAGTAAATCCTTCAGCGGACTCCCTTCTCTTGTAATCAAGGTGTAATTTGCTGTGCAGCTTTGAAGACTCCTCTCATCCCATCTCCACACTGCCATGATTGTGGAACAATGAAACCGGCTGAGAGCAGAAACTCTGGCGAATGCTATTAATAAAAGACACGTCTCGTCACTCTTAATATGGCAGGAAAACCTAAAGGCCTTTGAAGTCCTACCCTTTCACTTAACTTAACCCAGTCTCCACTCATCTCTCGCTCAAACTCTTGCCTTTAATGTGGCGAGCCAGCCGGCCTCCCCCGCACCGTCCCAACAATCACGTCACTGGACGCCTTCAGAACCGGGATTATTTGCATTTCCTGGTCCGTTTGAGCTTCAAATCACAAAAGAAGTCGGGATGGCTCAGCATAAAATAAAAAAAAGGAGAGAGAGAGAGATCAGGGAAGAAACCACCCCTAAAGTAATGTGGTGCTGCTGAACTCAAACCAGATGAATCTTCTCTATTTTTACCTTTTCCTTTGCCAAGGAAACATCAGGCACATCCTGCACACTTTCCAAAGAGCAGAAGGAAGAAAGATGTTCAACCCCCCAAGACACGTCTTCCCTTCCAGTGTTTGCCTGATCCTGTTGTGTATGATCTTAGAGAGGGGGATATTGAAAGTGATATGAACACTCTCAGATGAATACGCGTCTCTGTGTGTAGAGCCAGGTACGAGACACTTCAACTCTCCATGTGGCATCAAAGCTTTACAACATGGTGAACGACAAAAGGCAGAGATGCAGCTGTGCACAACGAAACACAGCAAAAATCCACTAAATGAGTTTGTACATTTTAGCTGTTTATTTAGTGCCAAAACCACACAAGGACGGCCTAGGGGCTTTGGTCAGATCAGACCAAAACAACAATCAACACCATCTTTAAGGTCAAACATGGTGGTGGCAGTGAAATGCTGAGGGATACCTTAATGGTACAGCTGATTAAATTACACCCAGAGAAGACGGTGCAATTCTGTACCTTTTGGAGCAACACGACTATTGGGCAGAACTAGGTGTCATAACCCAAATATCAGCTGATACCAAGAGGTAATGTGTAAGCATTTCCTAAAAAAAATACATTTACTGTCATATAATCCCAAATTATAAAAGGTACAAGCTGTGTACCTACATACCTTAAAGTACCATGTA
This sequence comes from Poeciliopsis retropinna, assembly GCA_010277075.1. NCBI lineage: Eukaryota > Metazoa > Chordata > Actinopteri > Cyprinodontiformes > Poeciliidae > Poeciliopsis > Poeciliopsis retropinna. Next base: position 546,981 of record VMRM01000029.1, on the reverse strand, counting down.
AAAGGTATTCACTAAGTACTTTTGGGATACTTATTAGGATATCAACAGGGTAAGATTTAAACTGTAATTTTTCAGAATAAACATTCTGTGAAAAATGCAAGAACTTTAGGTTTTGGGTAAAATATCAAGTCTTTTCAAGAAAACAGGTTCAAGTCCTGAGTCACTGGTGTAAAATCTGGGTCATTTTATCCTGGCATTTACTGAAAATTTGTAATTCAATCATACAATAATCTGAGGACGATTTAGATGGAATTTTTGTTCTTGGTGACTTTTTTTAAACGTTATGTTTTCAAAACAATCTAAATGTTGCAATTAAACCAAGATGACATCAGATTCTGCATTATCATCAATGTTCCTGCGTAAAATGAGGTTTTTCCAGTGTAAAGCATACTAATATAACATATTGTCCTTTGTGCTGCAGAACTACTTAACGTAGATCCGACTTGCTTTTCACTATGTGTTGATTAGGAGATAAAATCACCAGTAAATGCTTCTACCCTCTTTTATATTTTGCACACCTATTATAACCTTAATTCCACTTTGTTCAACGTGACTTTACTTGAAAGCTATGTTTGTGTGTTTTACTGGCCTACAGCACCAGTGATGTTCCCAAACAACAGTCGCAGCACAGATCTTCACCTCCGTCTCAGCCAATCAGATTGCATCTCCCTGCATAAAATGTTGGTGTAACTAAATCTCCAATCCGCTAATGGTCCCATAAAACGGCGTTTCAATCTAACAGAGGCTCGTGTTCGCTCTCCTTCTGCACTGGGGATCAAAAAATAAAAATAAAAACCCCTCCGGGTATTTCTGCTCCGTTCAAACAACGTAGCACCTGTGACTATTCAGCGACGGCGCTTTCGGATTGCCCGTCATCGGTAAAAAGCTGCAATTTCTGCAGCCGCCATCATTGTAATCACACATGCACAGCAGGGTGAAATCAGCAGTTCATTATTGATTTACGTCATTCTTTTATCACATTTAGATTAAGCTGATTGTTTATCATCAATCTATGAAAACACTGGGTGAAGATTGTTTTATATCTGTGGACTTTTTTCCATTTCTCTAATTGCTTTTTCATATTTTGCTTCATAACGCCTCACATAACTCACTCAGCTCCATAAACGTGCAGCAAAGATTAATGCGATGTGTTTAAAGCTAACCTTTTCTGGGAGTCAAGCGGGTTATTTCTACTTTAAAACTGGAGCTGCACCCTCCCTTTACATCCTCATCCTTATTAAAGACATTTGAGGACGCCTGGTAGCCAGGAGGCACGGCTCTGATATATACGATTCAGTGTCATTTGCAGGGGAAATCTGGGTTTTACAGCAGGCTTATTCTGCCGTTTCTGACTGCAGCGGAGCAAGATTTTCTTATTATGCATAAAAACTCTTCCAGAGCAATTAAAGAAAACAACCGGCAACACTGTCACATGAGAAGGTAGTGAAAAATACGGTTCTCCTGCCAATACGGGCGTCAGACAACCTATTTTGTCATTTATTCTGGGAGGACACGCCGACTGTCGCAGTGACGGTCGGCTCCACAGCAAAGCGCGTCTTTCTAATTTATGTCCTGAGTTTTTTGCACACAACTGGCGAACATCCATCTGTGGCCGGGCCTCGCTTGCAAAAGCCTCATAATTTAAACTTCTGAGAGAATCAAAGGGGTGGAGTGTCTCTCGCTTCACTTCTCAAAATGTGATTTTTTTCCCCTCTCTTTAGTGGTTGGAGGAGAGAAACTTTCCTCCTTTACTGAACGCTGCAACACAAAAATGATAAATTATCAAATTATATCCTCCACCTCAAATTATTGCTTATATGTGAGGTTAATTTGGTTAAAAGACGTCCAAACCAAGTATGATGGGTTTCTTTAGACGCTTTTATGATTAATTATAAACATTTGCCACCCAATTTTTTTTAAAAAGTGGTAAAAAATCTTGACCCACTCTGCTTTACAGAATAGTTTTCAGTTGAATAATACTTCACATAGTTAGATGTTTATATTCAGCCACATGCTATGATGGCGCAGCGCGTTAGCACTAGCGCCCACTAAATACCATGCTGGTGTCGCTCCAATGTTTATGGTTAACGTTTTAGCTGATTGTGTTTTTTATCTGTTGTTGAATTTCTTTAGATATGTTGGTGTTTGATGTCTGTCTACTTCCTGCTGCCAGTTGGGTTCCAGTTTGAGTAATTTCTTGATTCTGCATGTCTAACCTGCAGAGGAATTTGACGTTTGATGATCAAAGTTAGCATAGCTGTGAAAAAACAAAACGAAAACAGAAGAAATCAGTACATAAATGCTGAACCAGAGCCACAACTAGTGATAATAAATTAAAATTTGTCTCTTTTTCTACCAAAAACCAGATGATAAAAGTCTTCAGTTTCACAATTCGTTTTATTTGTCGTTTCTGTTGTTTTGCTTATTTATTTTGGATATTTAAGATGTTTTCCAGTTACAGTGTTATATGAATTTAAAGTTTATTCATTCTTGAGAATCTGTTCCTGCATTACTAAGGAGTCAAAACAACGATTTTATTATTTATCACAATAACTTCTGGGACAATTTATCATCCAGAAAAAAAGTCATTTCAGCAGAACCTTAGGAAAAAGATTTTTACCTCATTTTATTCATTTGATTATATTATTTTAAGGCATTTTAAATATTTTTCCACTGTTCCTTTGATCACGTTCGCGGCCACTTAAGGCAAGAAGCCTCCTTGATGACAGAAAGAGGGACGTAAATTATTTACAGCTTTCCCTCTTCTGTGTTTGCTGTCCTACATCCTCAGTGTGTTTATTTGAAGTGAAAGGGTGTGGCAAGAGTCGGGTAAATGAAACCCAGCTGTCCACCACGGAGACACCGAGCGGCTTCCTCCGCCAGAGCGAGCCGAAGGTTGGGGGGAGTTCTCCGACATGTAACACAACACGAAAATCAGAAAACACAAACAAAACGAGTCATTCGCACACCAAAAAAGAGAAGGGTTGGTGTAAACAAGCGGCCGTGCTAAAACAATACAGCTGGGTCTCTTCTTGATATTCATCGCTCACTGTTTACCACAGAGGAGAAAGGCTCCGGCCCCCAAACAGCCTCAGGTTCCTCAATAACACAAACCAAGCTGGATTCACTAAGTCCGGCTCTGTGTTGATGCATTTAGAGACTGCGACTTGGCACGCCGCGACCTGCTACTGTCCAAACACATCAGGAGAAATGGGAATCATGTGTCCTCTTACTGTGGAGACGCAAGGAAAGTTTGGCTTCGCTGGATTCTTCAACGAGAAATCACAACTTCCTCCCAACGACGGCGAAATTCATCTACAATTTATTATCCAGGACACATTTTCCTCAGCAACATTTACTAAACTAATCATTCCTCTTTATGGAGGAAGAGCTTATCATATGCAAAGTGCTCAACATCAATGTCTTCATATCCTCGTTTGAGAAATTCATTGCGCGGTGAATTCCCTCGGGAACGCCGCTGCCAAGTTTCTGCCTCGCTTAAACTTTTTTTTTTATTCTTTTTATTTTAATTCTCTCACTTTAATTCAACTTGGCACGTTATTTCTCAGAAATACCGTCAGGCTCCGGGGAGGAACATAGACGTGGTCTCACTTGTTAGTGCGGGTTTTAGTGCTGAATAAGGATCAGACAATGGCTGAGGGGAGAAGGGGGCTGCAGTCTGGCGAGGTATTGACACAGGAGATATCGCTCCAACAAAGTGGATCCGTGAGAAAAAGAGATCCAGCGAGCGGAAAGAAAGAAAGAAAGATTATCTTAATTATCATTCAGGAGCTGCTTAGTGCAGCACCTGTGCATGAATAATGTCATTTATAGGCACATTGAGATGTGCATAATTCCCCCTTAAATCATGCACATTAGCGGCATAACAAGGGATGAACAAGTCGGCCTCTGCGCGGCTCAACGAGGAGCGAGGGGGCTCATTGTCAGCGCTTCAGTTCAACAATAAGAATGTATTTCTCTATTCAAAGACTCGTCTCCTTTAATACTTTCTGCTTGGTCCAGAGCAGATGTGAGGTTACATATGCTGCTTCATATTACATGTGTGGCTTTAACTGGGACACCTCTGTAGCATCAGGTTTTATGATCAGCACTGGGATGTTTTCCTGGATAAGAAAGTGGTATGCAATTATTTTGATGGTTAACTGATAAACGGACTTTACTGTTTTGCTTCAGGAGGGACTGGTGCACTTAACAAAACTGATGGCACAAATGGACAATAAATTAAATTCAGAACCGGGAAATCAGAAAAATAAACTGGAAAGCCACTGAGAAACTGGGAGAAACTCCCACTTCCCCTATTTATGACACTGCAAAAACACAAAATAATACCAAGTATTTAGATCCATTTTTTGAGCAAATAACACTTGAAATAAGACAAAGCAAAAACGTTGTGGTAAGATATAGGAGCTTGTTTAAGTAAATAATTTTTTTAAATGAATTGAAATTCTTATCAGTTAAATACTTGTACTTTTTACTGTATATTAAAGATTCTTTTACTGAAAACAAACTCCTAAAAGTTGCTTTGTCTTATTTCAAATGTACTAAGTTATTTGCTAAAGACTTGAGATTTTGTGTTTTTGCAGTGTGAAACCAACTGTGTTTCAAAATGGCCGCTCTCCACAACAATAGTAGGAAGATGTGCTGAATACACATGTAAGAGTGAGTCTAAAATAAATGTTGCATGTAGCAAGTCTAATCTGAACACGTTAACAGTGGTGTTTGCTTGTGGAAAATAAAGTTAAAGGCGAAATACTTTACAAAATTAACATTTTGTACGTTTTTATATTTCCGTTTCGGTCTCTGCTGCTTCTAAAAACAGTCCAAACACTTAAAAAATTATTTATTCATTAATATATTTTGGTATCTAAAAAGTTTCAAAAACCTCCCAACTGTTAAGCTACATTCGACAGGCTCTGCGCTGTTACCTAGCAACCCCACAGGAGTTCCGCCCATTACCTAGCAACCCCAGAGGAGTTCCACTTGTTACCAAGCAACCAAGCAGAGTTCTAAAATGTCTGATCAGAGTTCCCACTTCCAATGTAACGTCAATGCAGCATTTACCTCAACTGTTGGATCCAAAATGGCCGACACAGGACAATGAGGTTTGTTTTTTACGGTTCGTCATAAAGCAGTGATGTGAAACAATTACTAACCAAAACTCTATACCAGCCTGTTGAGAATTAGTTTTATCTAATATGAATTTTTATGGGTTTTTGTTTATCTTCAGAGAAATTCAAAAGAGGGGAATATTAATTTTAACTTCTCTGACTTTTCAAAAAGGTCCAACCAAGAACTAAGTTTGTAAATTAGTCTGTGGCTATTAAACGAAACAATGGGTGCTCTGTTTATAACATGTAACATTGTTTAATCTGTTGTCCTTTAAGTCAGCAGAGCTGAAAAGGTGTGATGAAGGCAAACTGGTCTGTTTATGATTGTAATGTGAAAAATTAAAGGAGCTTGAATATTTTTGCATTAGCCGTTTTATTAATAGAAACAGCAGCTATTAACAGGTGCAGCTGTTACCAAACATTAGTACGAATCTCATGGGCTGAATTTTACTTTCAGATGATTTCTGCTAAATGTCAGGCACTCTGAATAAGAGCTTTGTTGGCTTGGTTTGGACTCCGGGTTCATCTGAGGAAGGATTCCAGGTCACTAATCATGACATCAGGAACATGAAGGGTTCTGCTCATGCACCACTTCCAGAAACTTAAAAGGACAAACTTTAGATTCACGCCCGTCTTGTGTCAAACGGTTCATCTCCAGCCTTAATTTGAGAACACAGGGTGGAGTCTGCAGCAAACAGACGGCGCCGGAAAGGATTCGTCATCCAAATCGGATTCTGCGTTGCCACAGGAGATCGGGGCGGTGGAAGATGCGCGCTCCGGCATCAGGAGTAGTAAGAGGCTGTCATCACGGAGAAATGTCAAGTATTCCACCTCGCTGCCGACTCCTCAGCGCGGCCCGCTGCCGTGGAGGCCCGGCCCACGCAGTCAAAAGTTCACAACAACAACAGAGGGCATTGTGGGTTCTCTCCAATCAGAGCACTTGTGAATGCTAACTATGTCAGCAGAGATATGCAGTAGGATTGAACTCGGAGTGTGCATGCTGGGGTCAAACTGCAATTTTAAACCCTTTGAGCGTTCCCTTTCAGCCTGGGCGGAGGACCCTGTGGGCGGGCTTCATCGTTTAGGGAAAAATGTCAGTCGGTCACAGAGAAGGGAGTGATTGGATCGACTCAACACATTCTGCTGCTTTGTTTGTAAAACATAAAACATCTCTCAAGCCAAAACCTAGAAATGTTAGCGCTAAAGAAAAGGTACTTTCACACTGAGCATGATTTAAAGTGTCTGATGCTCCTTTTGACACCAAAAAAACCATCAACATATTCATTTTCAGACATGAGTTAAAATATACAAAACCACAGAGGCAAACAAAAGCTGACCACAGCAGAGCTGGAAAAATAAAAACAGGATCAGACGGCTTCTCCGGTTTCAGCCGAGATGGAAAATAAATGCCATGACTCTTCTGCTACGTTTAAAGTCACAGTACAACTTGATATATGCCCTTTTTGTCTTGAGAAATGAAAAACATGCAAAATGAGCATTTAAATTGGGAATTTGTTGCCTTTTGCCCACCTTTAGAAAACACAGAAGTAACTTTGATGTCAGGAAATGTTAAATCTGGAGGGCTTACTGCTGTAGAAAACTTTATGCACAGAGAGTTACGATTAGGTTTTGGCATTACTTTGTTATTAAAGATAGACACAAAGACTGAATTTTTAGTTCAGCACTTCTGCTAATTTTAAAAACATTTAGCACACTTCTGTTCCCTTAAAAGCAACTTTTCCAGATAAACTCCAAAGTGCTAATTTTGCTTGATTGTTTTGTAAACTTTCCAATAACGAAAGTTTTGATTATCGACATTATCTAATCATGCTTTTATTTTGAAGAGAGGAAAATTGTTTATGCAGCAGTTCCATTTCCTCTTGTTACGTTTTCTTTAAAACTATTTAAAACAAGAAATATACAGAAACAAACTAAAAGAAGAGAACAATACAATTATTAAGATAAAGCAATATGGAATATAATGCTAAAGCTAATGCTAAACGTTAGCTTTAGCATTAGCTAAACTACTGTTTAGCTATTGTGTTGGTGTAGGGTTAGTGAACTTACTTTAAGTTAGCGTTTAGCACAGCTAATAAGAAACTTAAACCCATTTTGACTGATTTATTTTGATTTCAAACATTACATTTGTGGAATATAACCAATACTAGACAATGACGAAGCCCTCGTTAGCTTATCCTTAGCTGATCAAGAACATTTGACAACAATTTGTTGAATAATAATTGATTTTGTAATAATAATAACAGGCAGCTGACCAAATTTAATGAAAACATGACCAGGAATTTACAACCAACTATTGGTTAATGAGTTTATCCATTCTGTTTCTTTACTGTGTATCATTGGTGAGATGTTTAGTTTCCTTAAAGCCTGATAAATTGCTCCTTTCAGCTTTGGATGTTTTCCTTTCTGGTTTTTGTACCTGACGACATCCCAAGTCAGAGTTTCATCTCTTGCTCTCCTCCCCAATCCCTCGATCCCCGACCTCAGGAGCAACATAATGATTCACATTTGGATCATTATTCTTAATACCTCTGAGTATTCTGCTAATATCTGATAATTGCACTGCAGTGACCTTAGGACAAACGCCATTATGAGTTTAAGAGATGACTGCTTTTTGGAGATTTTATTCCCTCTGAACGGTTGGAAGGGCACCGTGTTTGAACTCAACTTATATTTATCAAGCGTTATTCCTGATATTTAAGATACTGCAATACAAATAAATTATTCATGTCAATTAGCTTTTCATCTTTCAAGATACAAACTTCTGTGATCTCCTTAACAACTATTTATTTCATACCAAAACACGGCTCTCCCTGGAAGCCCACTGCTATAGCCTGAGGACATGTCTTTTAAATAAAAGCATCAGAGCTTTGCATACCTACAATTTGCATATTAAAGGCGCCGGGAGACAGATGATAGAAGAATCAGGCGCAGCAGTTTAATCATCACTCAACTCTGACTGGAATCCTAAACTCTTTCTGGTTTCGGCCTTCAGAGATGGCAGAATGAGCCAAAACCTTTACAAGTTGCTGTTGTTGGAGCTTGGCGGTTGCTCTTTGTGTTTCTGATGACTCCAGTGATGAAGCTCAATAAAAAGGATGAAAAGAAGAGGAAGAACGACGCCTATTTTTAAGATTATTCTTACACACCTTCTATTTACTCTGTTAAGCTTCAGGAAATGAACGATTACAGGTCGAGTTTTTCCAAAAGGAGAAACAAAGTGGAGGCGAAAACTTCCTCATCTCAGCCGTGCGTCACGCTGATCTCCTCTGATTGGCTGCTGCCCGTGGCGACACATGCCCCGTTTAATCCGAGGAGACGCAGCAGCAACTTGCATCACGCAGTTAAACTTGCAGCGCTGCAGTTTTGGACTGATAAAGTTTGTCCTCTTCAACTCAGCACCAAACCCGATGAAAAGATTATTAAACATGAAGGTTTTCAGGAGACTGAACCAGGTTAGAAACAACATGGGGTTGACCCCTCCTCCACGTATTGCTGCATCTGAATACACCAAAAACAAAGAGATGCCACAATGATTGGCAAACTGAACATTTGTAGAAAATAAAAAGCAATAAAGACAAAGCGAAGGACAGATGGACAGCTTGATGGATGGATTGATGGACGGATTGATGGAAAGACGGACAGACAGATGGATTGATTGGCATATTGATGGACAGACAATCTGATGGACGGATGTCCGATTCCACTACATAAAAAGCAACCAAAATTTGTTTTTCTTAATTTAAACTTCCCGGGTCCAAGATGCCACGAGACTCATCCAGTTCAGGAGCATCAAACTGAGAAACACCTCAAACCAGGGACCCTGTTACTAAGCACGGTGGAGGACGTGTGATGCTTTGGGATCTACGACAACCACTCTTTAGAATAAAAAGACATTTTCAATAGAGATGATTTCAACCAAAAGAACCAGCAGCTCCGGTCCAACCTCTGACTCAACAGGAGCTACAAGCTCAGTTCCTTCAGCCGCCATCTCTCTGACTTCCTGTGATGTTTGCCCCGTGGCGACCGCCGTCCTGGACGAGTCCGCTATCGGGTCGCATCACTCGCTTCGGACCTGACCCACTTCAGCCAGTGACCCGCCTCGTCCCCAGACCCTGAAGTCTAATTAAAGCCTTCATGCCATTACACTCAGCGGCACCGACAGCAGATTGATGCTTGGTGACATCATGCAAATGAGGCCGAGGCAACTTCTCCCACAAACTTCCCCGGACCGCAGCAGATCACGGAATATTTCCACTAAATCTTTCATACGCAGAATTAAATGTTCACAGGAGCTAGCTTCTTTTGAAAAAACAGCTAGCCACTGAAAAATTCAAGATGGCGACCATTTTTCAAGATGGTCGTCAGGGAAAAAATATTTTTGAACTACGTTTCGTGTCAAATCATGCACAACTGGAACGATAGGTACCATGTTTACTATAATCTTTGATTTTTCAAGATGGCCGTCAGGGTTGTCCTAAAAAAATGTTTTTGCACAAAAATTGCCAGTTAAACAAGTTTGGTGTCAAATCTTACATATTTTCAATCATAGAAATCATTTGGTCTTGTGTTTTCTTTGGTTGTCATGGAGAATATATATTTCCACTAAAATCTGCTATGATTATAAAGCTAACCAAAAAGTTGGGTTCAATAACCGAATGTTAGCAATGCAAACATTAAAACACAAAGATCATAAATAAGTGAAAGGTTAAGCCACAAAGCATGTTTAAATATTAGCATAAACGAATGTTAAGCACCTAAAAATAGCAGAAGCTAATCCTAAACACAGTAAGAAGTTAGCAGAAGCCAATGTTAACAACTATTAGGTTATCAAATTAGGTCCACTAACCACAATGTATGAAACAATGTTAAGCTGCTTAACCTAACAGAAGCTAATGCTAAACAACTAAACACAAAATTAATGAAAGCTAAACACAAATTAGCAAAAGCTAGCACAAAACTCATAAATGAATATTAGCAGAAGCTAACACTGAGCACAAAGAAAAAAGCAGAAGCAATTTTGAAATAGCTAAACACAATAAAACATTAGCGGAAGCTAATGCAAAACAAAACTTTAACAGAAGCTAACGCTAAGCACAATAAGAAATTAGCAGACGCTAATGCTAACCATTAAGACAAGTCTCAGTCTATATCAAATATCTTCATGTCCTTCAGTTTCTGATTTAGCAACATATTGTAACTTTAAAGGTGGATTAAAACATATGATGACAAATTTGCTTAAAATACCCAAAAACGGCGGCCATCTTGAAAACGGGCCATGATCCTGATATTCAAGTAGGAAATCCAATAATAAATAAACAAATTATACACATTTTTATGGTGGTATCCACACTTTTTACAGTATGCTGACATCTTGATCCAACATGGCGTCTCTCCTGGAAGATGGCACTTCGCTTCGCCCCGGGGACGCCACGCTCTCGCATCTCGCAGGCCGGCTGGACCCCCCTGATCGCTGCGGCTGCTGCAACACACACGCATTTACACCAGCGAGCTGCAAACTGCTCCAAGCTGCCCAAACAACACGCAGGCCTGAATGAGACGTGCAGGACGACGCCAAGAACACGCCGGTCCTCACAGGAACTGGACGTGACTGAAGAGTGGAGGTAGAGAGGAAGACGCAGGAGTTTCTCTGCGTGGTTTTATTCTGGCCAGGAGGTTTATGAGGAAGATGAGACGTCTTCTGAAATACCAGCAGATTTTACTGCACTGGACAGTTTAATCATTAAATCTGAACATTTCTCACTTAATTTGGGATTTAATTAGACGCCATAGCGATGGGTTTTAACTGATGATTGTTTAACATCAAGTTTTATCTCCAACCATCAAACTTGAGAAGCTGCTTCAGTAAGAGGGAGGTTCAAACTGCGGGCGCAGGTCCTGATGATGTCATCTTCTCTTTCCATGGCGTCCCACATGCGTCCGTTTTCTAAATCTGAGTTTTGAAACTGGAAGTTTCCAAATTCTAGTTTCATCAGTAAAGTTGACAAAGAGGAAAGAAGGAAAGAAAGAAAGGATGGATGGATGGATGGATGGATGGATGGATGGATGGATGGATGGATGGATGGATGGATGGATGGATGGATGGATGGATGGATGGATGGATGGATGGATGGATGGATGGATGGATGGATGGATGGATGGATGGATGGATGGATGGATGGATGGATGGATGGATGGATGGATGGATGGATGGATGGACGGAAAAAAAAATCTAATTCAGAAATTTAAAATCTGAAAACAAAAATATTTTCCCACCTTGTGAAGAACCGATTTTTTCCTTCCTGTGAATTTTCTTACCGTTTTATCAGTCATTGTTGATGTTTATTTTAAATCTGTTTTCAGATAGTTTTTCTGCAGCGTCATTTGTTTTTTTTAAACTGACTCCTTCTCGTTTTGAAGTTTCCCCTTCCGGGCTGCCGTAGTTTACACTGAAGTCTTCGGACTCTGTGCATCCTTTAAATTAATACTTGGCAGCTTGTCTTCCTGGTTCCCAGAGCCAATCAGAGCTCGGCGTCAGAAGGTGGTTTGGATCTGGGTAATCAGGAGTCGGCGTTTTGTACGAGGAAGAGAAGAAAAACACCCACACGGGTTGACACGGCGCTCCCCTTCCCCCTGCCTTCCTGTGCAAACTTGGACTCGGTTCCGAGTGAGAAAAGCCGAGGGGGGTCTGGCTTCACGGCGGAGATGGAGGATGCAGAGACCATCCGTGTGTGTGTGTGTGTGTGTGTGTTTTCTTGTGCACAAACAGAACAGATAGTCCTAGAAATGTGAAATTCCAACAAGATTTAATATGCAGAGTTGCACAAATGGCATGACTCGGAAAGCCTCCAAAAGTCTCTCAGAGGTAAAAAAAAAGCTGCTGTAAGTGGGCCAACAACGCAGCGGCTCTGATTGAATAATACTTTTTGATCTGCAGAAACACAACACCAACCTAAACTCTGCAGATTTCCTCCACCTTCCAGTGAAAACCTGCTGGCTTTCACTCTGAAAGCTGATGAATAAGTTAGAAATTTGCCTGATTACAAACGCTAGAAACTCTGAGACAAAATGGCGGCGGACAGGCGGCGCTCGGCGAAGTATTTCTGCAACCCAGACATCCGAACTCGACATCTATCTGCAACTGAATATTCCCAATTTTATCCGCCATTACCCCCAAAACCCCTAAAAGTTCCCGTCCACCATTATTCCTGTCCCACATGTTCATTTTCTTAAGATATTAGCAATTTAATTACAGTTAAGAGCATTAAGGAGCAAATTTAAGTATAATTTGCAGTTCATGAACTGTTTTTGAAAATTACTCTTAATATAATTAACTTGTGTCATTAGGGCCTAATCCCTGCAGGCTACAGAGGGAAATGCTTCCTTTAAAAAATTACATACGTTCAGTTCCTGTTGGACTGCAGAGGTGGAGTAATTATCCGTTTCCACGGGAAACGGGCCGTTATTAGCTCTGCAGAAAACCACAGAGAGGCCCGGTTCTGACAGAACACACCGATCCAGGTGAAATAAATCACTGGTAAAGAATCCTGCGGATTAGATTGTAGCTAAACATCATCCTGGAAGGTTTAGTGGAAGGAAAAGCTAAGATTATAACAAAATGAACTCAGATTGTCTGCTGTATTTAAGTAGGTATGAGATGCTGAACTGCATCAAGCTTCACAAATTTTTCAGCCTGTGATCCACAAAACAGAGTAAAAAATACATAATCATTTCTGACTACCAATTTCTACGGAAGAACATTAAGACCACAAAAAAAGATAAAGAAAAAAACCTGAATTTTGAGGTTTTTTTCCTTAAAATTTTGACTCTAATCTGAAAATTCTAACATTTTTTGCAAAGTTCTAATTCTGCATCAATTATGTCAAAATCCTCATAAATACTCAAACATTCTTAGTTATTTATATTTTTTGTTACCATATATAAATCAAAACTGTTTCTGTCTTGTCATAGGATTCATAAATCTTAACTTCATTCCCTCTGAAAGCCTGTCACAAATTTATTTTAGTACTAGATTGAGTTTTAGGAATATATTTGTCTTATGATGCACAAGCTATTTAAACATTTCTGATTCTGTGGAAAACTTTTCTTTTCCTTTAGTGTCCCCAATATTCTTCCATACATTTAAAACTAAATACAGAGTCCAATAATTTTATGGATTTTTAAACATTTTTCTATGACAAAATTTGTTAAAATGTATGTTATTTAATGTGAAATTTATTTATTTCATAACATTTATGTAATTTTGTCCCTCTTGGCCTTCCATACACCTCAGTGTTCAGCTCCCTATGATTTATTCATCTTGTTCTAATTTTGTGACGATTCTTGCTGCAACAGACACATCAAACAGCTCAGTGAAAACGTTGTATGAAAGTCAGAGCGTTGTTACGTTTGTGACGTTGTTACGTCACAAATGTGTTACGTTTGGATGGGAGAGGTTTCTCTGTCCTTCAGGTGCCACATATTTTTACCTGAAGGAAAGAGAAAGTAACAAATGACCTAAAAATGACCTAAATATTCAGTTCTGTTACTTTTGAATGAGTAATTTATGTAGAAAGTTGAATTTTTTCTCATCTAAATAAATATTCTCAGAGTAAATGTTGGATTTCTCCACCTCTTCACCAGGAGTCCAACGGCAGCCATGTTTCTTCAAACTTTTCTCTAGTGAGGCAGAATAAAACTGGTTTTGGTTTCTGACTGGAGCAGCAAAAACGCCCCAGAGAAAAGGGGCAAAGGGCAAGACATCATGGATTTTTTATGAGCACATTAAAGCCAGCCTGTTCTTCCTCTGGTGAAGTACGCCGCTTAATTAGAGCAGATATTTCCTTGTCGAAAATCGTGGGGGCCAGCATCTAATTAAATCAAGAGGACAGTGGCGATCTCAGCGATGGGAACGCCCAGGCAGCCATCCACCAGCTTCATAAAACATGCATGCAGAAGAAAGCGCTCATTTAGCAGGAGCTGCAGCTCTCTGAGGGTCTCTGAGCGTCGCACCTTGACGGTTAGTGACGGTTTTGTCGACGTGTCGCTCTGTCTTTGACCGGACTTTAATCAGACTCCAGCCGGCTAACTGACCGCTGATTCAGAATGATATGATTACACCTCCACCGGCATGCTGAGCAGCTCTGAGTCACCCTCCACTCTCTCTAGAAAACATGTAATGAGCGATGTTCCCTGCACCCAGCTGGGGCCTTGCACATCCAGCCATGATCCAGCATCCTAATCAGCCGTCAGCCAGGAAAACGCCGCCGCCGCGCCGCCGCTGCATCAGGATCTGTGTTTGTGCATATCAAAAGGTTTCCACAAACACGTTGGCAAAACACATAATCACTCTTCCCTTGAAGGGGAGACGGGCGCCGGACAAACGGACAGATCGTTTCCTTTGAGTGCCGTGGGACACGTGACGCACCGGCTGCCGCTTTAATCGAACAATTCCAAAAACTTCTGATCCGATAGCCAATCAAAGGAACAAGACGTTCCTCCAAAAGCAGCGTAAACAGTCTGCAAATGCTTTCATATTTATAGACATGGGTGACACTGACACGCAGCCTGCAGGAGGGACTGGTGCACGTCACGAAACACACGCAAGAAACATGTAGAAACATCTGACCAAAGTAAGTAGAAATAATTGGAGTAACACTACCTGATCTAAAAACCAGGAAGATTTGATTTCAACTTCTGGGATGAAAAGAGTTTTATATCCTTTAATTAAAACGATATATTAAACATTTGTCTAGCTATTTTTTTCCTCTTATTTAATCATTTTGTTTTTGTAGCCCTTTGAGGTCTGGAGATTTAAAGGGCATTATAAATAAAATCTAGTATTATTTTTATGATTATTATTACTTCAGGCTATGTAAACATCTGATCTGAGCTGGAAGTAACAGAGGAAGATTTCTTCTTACCCGACTCAGCTGGATGTTTTCACACTGAAGACAAACAGGCTCAACAGTTCATCTCTCCTCTGAAAGACAAAATTATACTTTCATTATTTTAAAAATAAGACAAGGATACAGAAAAAAAATGAAACTAAATATTTAGAAACATAATTTTAAAAAATGTGTAAAAATAGAAATACAATTTAGAAAACAAAAATAAAACATTACAAAAATTATTTCAATATTTTAATGAAATTTAAAAAACAACAACAACAAAAAAAACCTAAATAATAAAAAACAAATTAAAGGAAAATAAGTAAAATTGAAGAAAAATTTGAATAAAAATGACTGGATGAACGAATGAAGACATGGAGTGAGACACGTTGGCAAACACTTCCTGTTTTAGAAAAACAAAAAAACAAACTAAAATCTTTTACTCACACAAAAGTATTGTGTTTATCCATGGTAGGAACTCCAACGTATACAGAAAAATTAAAGAGTGAAACGAGGATCTGTGAGTTTATTGTTATACAGGTGTGTCATTTTAGCACACAGGAAGTCTACCACGCTACTTTATTAAAGAAAACTGTTTAGAGATGACTATAAAGTGGCTAGCAGGTGGCTTCTTCTTCTTCCTTTTTCCAGGGAAGCATCTCGTTTTAAAGGAAAACCAGCCTCTCTTTGACCTTTTTTCTAGCTTCCTGTTTGTCACTTTTTTCAGTGAACAGCTAAACTTCCCTTTGGGAGGATATTTCCAGCAGCAGAGTCCCAGATCTCAGCAGGAGTCCAGTTAGCTGTTGCCAAACGGGGTGTTTCAGTGACAGCAAGCTCATAAAACCATAAATGTAAATTAATAAAGATCCACGCGGGGGTGCTTACAGAGCTGTCCAACACCACCAAGGTGTAGCAAGCTCCCGCCTTCGTTCCCCCTTCGACAGGGAGCGCATTGTTGTCTTTGTGATGCTGTGCAGCTGCCGTATTCCCGGGAGGAGACGGAGACGTTTCTCACACCGTCTCGCCTCCAGAAATCCTGCTTACAGGAAAATGTAGGAAACAATCTGTGAAAGAGGCCTGAGCCATGTTGGAGAAGCAGCAGGTACTTTCTTTAGAGATGTTCCTTGGCAAGGCGCACCGCAAAAACCTTACAAACACAAACTGCAAGGTTTTAATTAGGACTTCATGTGAGAGAAATGGCACAAAACTGAGAAGGAGGAAAATAATTTATGGTTTTCAGTGATTTGAGAAAAATCTTTGCAGATTAAAGTTTCAATCTCAGTTAAAGCCTCTCCACTAACTCAGTGGAGATACCAGCTTTAGCATTAGCTTTGGCTAAATATTGTGTTGGAGTCGCATTTTAATGTTAGCTAAATACCATGTTAGCATACCACTTAGCATTAGCTTCTGCTAAATACCATGTTGATGTAGCACTTAAGCAATGCCTTCTGCTAAATATTGTGTTGTTGTAGCAATTTAGCCTTAGCTTCTGCATTCCATGTTAGTCTAGCGTGTTACTGTTGCCAGAACTAATGTTTCTGATTATTGCTTAAGGGTTAGTGAGGCTGACTTTTTAGCTAGCAGTGCCCACCACTGGGATCGCTGCAGCTACAACTTCCTCCCTGACCCGTCTGCATCGCTCCTTGACCTCCATGTTGTTCAATGTTCTCCAACAATCCTCTGAGGCCTTTCCAGAACCCCGAGGGTCGATGACGCCGCCTCTTTTTGTTCCTCTTCACCATCAAGCACCTCAAATCTCTATAAAATACGCTAAAAATTGAGAGACAATGCTTGAGTGTAAGAGTGTAGCAGTAAAACAGCCACTTTAAGAGTATTTTATGGTGTTCTCTTTGCCCTCTGTGGCACCGCTGGCACCGGCCTGCACCACCTGCTCCAAGCCTCTTTCCAGTCCAGCCAGAACCAACAGCTGGCTGCTCTTCTGACGCTCTGATTGGCTAATCCCTGCTGGTCAGTTGCACTTTCTTCCTCCTTGCGTGTCATTGAACTTTCTCCCAGTCAGTGCCAGGTCAGGCGAGAGCGATCTCTGCCTCCTCCGCTCTTCGCCCAGCCTCGTCCTTCACCAGCCCCCCCGCCAATGGACCGGCCTGCACACGTGAATAATTTAATGAGGTCGAATGTGAGAGTCTCCTCTGTTTTCTCCCTGTTCACACCCATCAGATGGGAAAACAAAGACCCCACATAAAACTGATGCTAACACCTAAAAGCTCTTAGCTTGAATCAGGAACCAGCTTTCATTAAGATCTTTAGTCCATCATAGATTCCTTCCTCTTCTTCTTTATTCAACCAACTGACCCACATGGCTGTAAAAGGGAAATAAAATCTTGTAACTTCAGTGAATAATGATGCTCTCCTGTAGCAGTCAGTATTGCAACAAATCTGAAGAGGCCTCTGACTGAAGATAATTACTGCATGACTATGTATGACATGCTACTTGCTCAAAATTTGGGCAGTTGTTGGTGAAAACTGCTTATCCACTTCATTTGCTTTTGCCACTGCTGTTTAAATATTTGTCTCGCAGAGAGATGTTGGAGTAGGGGATGTGATCCTCATCCGTTATGATTCATGGAAGAGGTGGTTTATATTTCCTGATTGATCCCGATCTGCATCCATCATTTCTCCTTTTCAACTCCTGTGGGACTTGGGGTCAAAGGTCAGGTGTTATTTAAGAAGCTACTCCAAAACTGATCACCTTCTGGAGGGAATTTGAGCTTTATTGGTTGAAGGCACGTGGTTTCTTTTCTTTTCTGTGCCGCTGGTCCTTTCTTCATCTGATTCAAAGCTGTTGGTTTATTTCAGGCACTAATCTGTTCTCCAGCAGAGCCCAGCCTGACTTTAAGATGGAAAAAACCAAACATCTTTTCTCACAAAACCTCAAACCTATTTTCATACGCTGGCCTCTGTCGTGTTCTGTCATGCTCTATCACTCTTAGGTTGCCTTCTTTTTTTTATTATGTAGCTAAACTTCCTCCATTTTTCCATTCTGCAACACTTCTCTTTTTTCCCCAATAAAGGAGCAGAAATGTGGATTTTTCTCCTTTAGAGGACAAAGGGATGCAGGTGAAACACCAAAGCTGGAGAAGATGAGTAAGAAAATGACAGATGAGTGTTTTTTAAAGCGGGTCGGTTTCACTGCTTAGATAATCAGTGGAAGCAGCAGAGTAGCCTGAGGCAAAACGTACACTTAGCTTTGGTCTAAGCGCGGCCCGGCAGTGAATCATCAGAGCTCAGCTGTCCAAAACACACCACCAATCTGGACGGGGCATATGGCGGCATGACTCTGGTATGAATTACTACTACACGCCTGCTTGTTGTTTTTCCTGCCTTTTGCATGTTCTACGAGCTCCCAGCGCCGCCGCACATCACGGCCAATCAGCATCAGAGAGGGCCGGGCAAGATGGAGGATGAGAGTGGAGAGGGGGCGGAGCCAAGGAGCAGCGAGCGGAGAGGGGGCGGAGCCAAGAAGCAGCGAGAGGAGAGGGGGCGGAGCCAAGGAGCAGCGAAAGGATAGGGGGCGGAGTCAAGGAGCGCAGATGGGAGAGGGGGCGGGGCCAAGGAGCAGCGAGAGAGAGGGGGCGGAGCCAAGGAGCAGCGAGCAGAGAGGGGGCGGTGCCAAGGAGCGCATATGGGAGAGGGGGCGGAGCCAATGAGCAGCGAGAGGAGAGGGGGCGGAGCCAATGAGCGCCAAGAGGAGAGGGGGTGGAGCCAAGGAGCGCAGAGGGGAGAGGGGGCGGAACCAAGGAGCAGTGAGAGAAGAGGGGCGGAGTCAAGAACCAGACATCAAGATGCTGGACATCAAGATGTCCTCTGAGGACTCAGTCTGAGACAGGAACACAAGACTGGACTCAACTCACATCCAACCATTTAACCATCCATTAAACCATCCATCTTTCCATGTTTGTATTGAATGTAATGACAGTAATGAAAACTATCCCAGAGTGAAGCATTCCCTCCATCACTGCAGTTCAAGTCATCATTCACTTTTTCGTCTCCGGGATCCTTTAACCACTTGAGACGGCACCTTCCCCCACCTCCAAACCCAGAGGGACCGCTCCACCTTTCTCCATCTGAGAACCTTCAGAAATGTTTTGCATGAAAAAGTCTCTTTCTTCCACACCTTTTTTTTCCGGCTTCTCCCTCTGCGGAGCGCGGTGTAATGAATGTAAATTTCCTCTCCCCGTTTCCTACTTCAGCCTCTCCACCACTCTGGGGTTGCAGGAATGTTTCATCACATCCATCTCCCACCTTTGACCTCCCTATTAGTTGCCTGTGAAGTCGGAGAGTTGGAATCTAACAGATGTAAAATGTAAAAGCAGAGGAAGGTTGAAATTTCTCCCCTAATGATAGCGATGTACTCCAGAGGATTCCCTCTTTGCCCATCTCTACACGAACTCTCACTCTCTCTTCTTTTTCTTTGCATTTCTAATTGTTCACAGCGCATCATCAAATTCATCAGCTAATCATTTAAGACACCTCTTTCCCTGCTTTTATCACAAATGATCCAACGGTAGGACGATCGATAGGAAAATCAGAATATGCAGAGCGTGTTCTGGTCTTTTGGCGTCGCGCAACCTTTGGTGCTTTCATCTCTGCCTTTTGAAGTTGCTTTCACTCCGCAGAGCGCAGCTGGAGTGGCTGATGGAGACGAGCATCTCCTCCACCGGAGAGGACCTCTCAGCTGGACCCACCTGCCATCGGCAGGGGAGCGTTTCAGGAGGAGATTCGCAAAACGAAGAACTCCTCTGGAGAATCAGATACCTGAATAATCACCTCTGACCTTTTGGAAACAATTATGAACAATAAAAACTAAAAGAAAATCTGTAAAATCTCCTGTTTTGTTGGATTCACACACAAATTTAACAGATGTTCTGTTTAGGTTGATGTAAAATCAACCAAACTGGAAAAACTTTTGCTTCTGAATCAAAAAAAAGTTTCTAAAAAGAACATAAGTAGTTTTTGTTATTGCCTGGTTCATAGCACTTAAACTGCAAACAAAACAAAAACTAAATTGCTATATTTAGTGTATTCAAACCTCTGAAGTGTCCTCACCAATGTGCTTGATTTAACCAACAAACTATAAAGCAAACAGTTTACTCCTTGAACACTTCACGGTTTAATGTAAACAAAAGTATAAACGACCACAGTGCGAAAAACAAGAGCTAGCCTTGTGCTAATTAGCTGCTAATGTACAAATTAACCCATGAAACTACTAGCATATTTATCAAATAAAAGCTCATTTAACGGTGGAAAGAACAAAACAAATCTTTTCATTGCTTATGACATTCAAAGTCAACTCATAATGTTGGGAAATACTCACACGAACAAGGAAGAAGTAGTTTTAAAGCTAATTTAGCTCTCTTGCTTCAGTTGACAGCAGAACAGAATCACTTCCGATTCGCCATTAAGTCACTTCCGGTCCGCCGCCAAGTCTCTAAAACCAACGCAGAGGCAGCGAGTGGAACGGCGAACCGAACCCAGGAGTTCTTCCACAAACACTGAGGAATAATCTTTTAAAGTATCTGAGAATGTTTACAGACATATATTATTATTATTATTATTATTATTATTATTATTATTATTATTTAATTTTACTGGTTGAAATAAACAGTTTCTGAGCAGATTTGCAAGATTTTGGCCTTTAGGTTTGTGTGGAAATTAAATAATGTCTAATTTTCTTTAAATATTAAATTAAGTTTGTTTATTAACATAAAGTAAAAAGTTTTCTGCATGTGTGTGTTGGACTAAGTTATTAGCATTTACCACCAAATATGTGCTATTCAATGTTTCAGGGATGAAGCTCGTCGTTTTTTCTCCTGTACAAATTAATATGAAACTTGAATTCATTTTGAATTATTTTGAATTTATTCATTACTCCAACACTTTATATTAATACATTTTTTTGTCAATATGAAGGTTATTTTTTACCTTTGAGAAATGGTAAAAGTCTTCCTCAAGGAAATACAATAAAACGACATGTTTACATTACCAAAAACAAATTAATTGTGACTTTCCAAAAAAAAAAAAAAAAGATGATCAACACAAAGTGTATATTTGAATTTAAAGATGTGTTTTAAACAATGTCTAAAAGGAAATATTAAATTTTTTGTTCTTTGTTTATTCATAATTTCTTGTGTAATAAAATAGTCCCAATAAAAAACAAACATTTGCAATAAATTTAAACATGTAGATATAATAGTTTTAAAAATATCAAAATAAGTAGAACATTTATCATCACTTCTGTTTAAATGTTACTTTTTTCCTGTTTCAAGGAAAATTATGAGAATTTTCTGAGAACTCCCTCACAATAGATTTAACAGAAGTTGACTCAATTTTAAAAATTTAAATAAAAAATGAATTACATTTTTAAAAAGTCAAGTATTCCAATTTTGAACTTAAAAAAAATCATTTTCACCCAAAAAAAGTTTTTTCAATTCTTGCCAACAAAGAATTAATTTTCTGTAAATACACATTTTGTAATTGTTTTATTTTAAAAATATGAAAATAAGTGAAACGTTTAATTATTTTTAAGTTACGCCTTTTTATTATTTAAGGCAAATTATGAATCACAACCTAATTTTGCTGTATAAATTCCATTTTTTTTCCCAAAAATCACCTGCAATATAAAATGTTCTGGAAATAAAAGCTTTTAAGAGGCACTACTTTCTGCGGCGGATTAAGACGTTTGTGTTCATTGCGTCTCTATAGGATCCTACTGACAGAGGGAAGCATATAAATTATTAAAAACTTGTTGATTATTATTGTTTAAAGCATAAACAGGTGGAAAAATGTGGAATCTGTGTTTAGCTTTATCTAAATGAGACGTAAGCCGCAGCACCGAGGTCAATTCGCTTTGATCCGCCTGAAAATGAGCACAGAAACTGTATCTAATTAGCATAATAATGAGCAGCAGACGCTTCATCCACTGCAGCTCTGGAATAATGTGGATATGAGAGCAGGAAGATGCTGCATGTGAGGAAAAACGATGCGCTGAAGGGTTCGGTACTCTGTAATTTGGCTACTTTTTATTCGAGCAGGGTCATCTTCAAGAGAAAATTACAAATTAAGAATCCATAATACTTTTACAAAGACATTTCAGGAAAGATTTCTTCTTCAGTCATCATATCATACATAGTATTTAACAGTCCCTCTTCATTGTTTTTTCAGCTTAAAAAAAGAAAACAAAGATGAAGAAAGTGGAATTTTTTTTCAGTCGAAAATACAGTGTCTTCACAATTGTATAAAAGTTCCCAAATTTTGGATTTTTTCTTCCAGTAACTGGAAAGTAAAAGAAAAAAAAAATAAAATAAGATTAAAACTTCACAATGTTTCAAAACACAATAAATGCTCTTTTTTTTTTTTACGTAAAATTTGCCCCTATGATCGACAACATGTTCCTTTTTACTAAAATATATCTATATATTGAAGAACTATAGTACTGTACACAACAGTATGAAATAAATAAAATTAGGAAATATAAAATGGGCCACATAAATAATCAAAATAAAAGAAAAAGAAAAAAAAACGGTTTGGTTGTAATACTGAGAGTTTAAAAAGAAAAGAGCTGAGAAAACATTGCACAACATAATGTAAACTAAAGGAAAACGGCTGCCTATACGTCTTTAATACTGACACGGGTGCTTCGGAGAACAACGGTGAACCATCTCATCATAATACTGAAGCTGGTGAAGAAGAACAAAACAAAAAATAAGAAACCGAACCGTTCTTTTACACAATACGAGGGTGGCACTTGCAGAAAAACACACAGGTTAAAAGGTTTGCATATAAGGCTTCTTTTTTCTTATCAAAAAACACCTTACAAAGGCTTCGTCCTTCATCGTTTTCTTCTTTTTATCCCGTCCATAAACTGTAATTTTCCCTTAAAACGAAAGTCTCTTTAAAACTTCTTTAAAAAAACAAACAAAACACAGTTTAAATTCCTTCATTTGATTCAATTCAAGAGGCCTAAAACAGTGCGGCTGGAGATGTTTGGAGAAATAAAGACGACATCGAAAAACGCAGGTAGGTGGTAATACTGAAGGACTGCAGTGCAGGTAATACTGCTCTTTTCCAACACTGTATAAATATATACATAGGCAATACTTTTTATTATTTTTGTTCATGATTATAGAAGCGGAGTGCAATTTGTACAAGTCACTAGTTGTGCTATAAATACTATGGAACACAGGAGGTTAGCACCACACGTTGATTTAGGCCTTAGTACTGTACATTTTTATTCATTTATTCGTTGTTCGGTTTGCATAATGCAGCTTATTTCACAAACCCGCCACTGATTTTTGAGTCCTGCGTCCCGCTTCGGCAGACGTCGTCCCAAAGAGAGCTTCCCGGAAGCTTCAGGCACGTGCAGCTTAAAACGCGGCGGCGGCGTTTTAAACCGAGCGGGTGAGAATGCCGAACCGAAAGAGACAAACTGAAAACTGTAAGATGGGAAGCTTCCTGAACCGTCCATTACATGCCGTCCTCCATGGCGTCCTCGTGATCCGATTTGGTTTCCGTTTTGCCGTCCAGCGAGCTGTCGTCCATCGAGTGCTCCCCGTTCTCCTCCTCGTCCCTCAACGTGTCCGGGTCCGTGTCCATGCTCTTGCTCTCCTCCTCTTCCTCCTCCTCGAACTCGTCCCTCCGTCCTATCTTCGCATACGTTCCGTCCACCTCCTTCCGGCCCTCCGCCCTGATCCCTCCGTTCACGCCGTCGTGCCTCAGGATGGCCTCGCGCTCCGCCAGCTCCGCCGGGTAGCCCTGAGGAGTCATGCCCTGCAAGTACGCCCTGCTCATCAGCAGCTCGGTGGGCTCCAGGTGGCCCTTCTCCCGGGCCTCCCTCTCCGCCGCCTCCCGCTCCTCGGCCTCCCGCTTGCAGTAGGAGTAGCGGTGGTTCATGTGCTGCGAGTAGGAGCCCGAGTGGGAGAAGCGCTTCCCACATTTGTCGCACTGGTACGGCTTCTCTCCGGAGTGCAGCCGCGAGTGCTCGATGAGATGGTGTTTGTGTTTGAAGGCTTTCTTGCAGATCTGGCACTGGTGCGGCCGCTTGCCTGCGGAGACGCAGAAACAGAAAGCGGGACGAGACGTTAGTGAGGCGCCGGAATCGCAAAAAACAACTCAGACAAATCACAACAAAGCAAAAAATCTGATCAATTTAAGCTAACAAACTGCTGCATCCTGGATGCACAAAGGAGTGTTACAAGAGATCCTTCCTGTTTTTCATTTTCTGAGTTCATCAATAACAGATGCTACATTTAGCTTAAGCTACTTTCATCAACAGAAAACATAAAAACATCAGAAAGTCAACAACTGTGAAAACCTGTAACAGATATTTTTTACATTTTGTAAAGTGACATTGTTAAAATAATCAACACACAACAAATATGTTGGTCAGTGTTCCACTTATTATTAAACAAAGGCAAATCTAAACAGTCTTGGTTCATAGGAACTCTGTTTTCTGCTGTTTTGCTCTTTTATGGAAGAATATATGAATAAGTCTCCATATATTCAACATAAAATCATTTAATAAGGTCATAAAGTTACAGTATAAACAGTACAAAACGCCAAGATTACAGTTATTTTTCTGTTACTAAAAGCTATTTCCTAATATTACAAGAGAAGTCCTTTATTTTTAATTTCTTTTAATTAATAGTACAGAAAAAAATTATATGTTTTACTTTGTCTTGTATGCTATATTATTGTTAACTATTCTTGTTTTTTTATATATGTTTTTAACACTTTTTGTTTTCTGGACCTACATACATAGTTGATGCTGTGTTACACATACGTTTTCCCACAATATAGGAAACTTCTATTCTATTCTGTTTTTTATATAGTACTGTTCATTTTATATAGATAAATTCAATAAAAGTGTCCCGAAATCACAGCCTTGAGGAACACCACATGTAATTAAACACTTTGCCTTCACCAGCTGCTGCATTTCTAGCTGCCGGTTCAACAGGAACCTAAAAAGCTTCAGCATTCAGAACCAAAATGGTCCCTTCCTGCCTTTTCATGTCCGAGCCGATAACTGTCATAAAGCTTTGAGAAACTCTGGATAAAATAAATGATGCAACCTGGTGAAAGAAGATCTCTGTTTAACAACTTCTCATCAGGAAGCTCCTGCAGTTTGGTTGATATGATTTAAAACCAATAAATAATTATATATTTAGGTAAATTAATGTCTATTAAGATAACAAAATAGTTTTAACAAGATATAATTTTAAAATAAAAGAGCATATCTCCCTCTTCTTTGGCTACCTGCATTTATTTAATTGCAAAAAGGAACACACAAAGTTTTAAGACATCACATCCCTGTCAATGAAGAAGCAAGTTAGGTGTTGGGTTACATATACAACTTAAGGATTGAACAGAGAAGGAAAAAAGGAGGAAAAAGGGAAATAAAACAAAATATATAAATATATACTTGTAGGATTTGGCAACACAAACATTTAAAACATAAAATAAAAAAGCATGGGGTTTAAAATAAGGGTCTAGAACAGTATATACCTGTGTGTTCATATTTGTGTCTTAGAAGGGAACTGCTCTTCTGGAATGTTTTGTCGCACAAGTCACACGCGTACATACCACTTTCGGTCTTCTTAATCTTCTTCCGCGACAGACAGGAGTCGGGGTCTGTCATGTCGTCCAGCCCTGACAAGTAATCTGGTGTACCGTCAAGCAGGTCCCCCTTAGAGACAAGAACAGAGAGACAAAAGACGAGAAATAATAAGCAACGCGGCACCTCACAAACCCTCAGAGGCTTAAAAACGGTTTCAGCTAAAAGTGAGAAAACTGGAGCTGTCTGCTTTTCATTTATTCCAGAAAAAATTAATCTGTTTACATGCTAAATGTTTGTTTTGTCAAAATATATTCAATTGTAATCTGTAGCTGGAAGGTAAATGTGCTAAAATTTAAATCATACAATGTAGCTAAACCAAACAACCAAACATACGTGCTAATGAGCTAAGTGCTAAACGTGACAAAACACCAAACAGTCAAAAATCACTCCAACAATCTCAATTAAGCAAGTAATTGTATTAAAAATAATGTGATGCTGATGCTTAACTGAAAAAAGCTAAAAGCTTTTTCAGTTATTTTATAAACTATAGCTTTTAGAGAGTAAAAAAACATTTTACTGATATGCTAACTGTTAGCTAGGCTAATCTGATAAAGCATCTTAAAAAAACCCTGAAAAGTTCAAGGTTAAAAAACAGCAGACATTTTTATGATGCTGAAAGTTAAAGAAAAGTTACATGTAGGTCGTTTTTCTACAGTTTTAGAACTCAACAAAGCTCAACAAATGCTAATGCTAATTTGCTAAATTCACAAAGGTTCAAACAACATAAAGTTGGGAATAACAATGCACATTATGGTAAAATTTAAATGCAATAATGTTGAATTTATCTAATTATCCATCTAGTTTAGTTAGTGATTTTCTTGTTCTAAAGAATTAGCAGCATTTGCTAATTGATGCTAACTGCTAAAGCTACTAATTTGATCAAAGATAAATAAAAAAAAATATATATATATATCTTTTTAAATGACGTAAAGTTTTACAAGATATCTTGGAAAAGAGTTGATGAAATCATTTTAAAACATAATGCTATTGCTAATTTAAATAAAAACCAAAACAAATAAAAACCAAAAACACACTGTTGACATAATTATTTATCAGGAAGTTTTAGTTAACTGTTTTATGCTACTTTGACAACCTATAAAATAATAAAACATTTATATAAAAGACTAGAAATGCTTATAGTGCACGGGCATTTTTCAGAATAAATATATTTTTATTGCAGATTTATTTAAAACTGTTAAATATCTTCTTGTAACTAATTTGCTAAAATGGAAGCTAATATAGTAGAACACAATGTACAGATGGAAACCTCATGTTAACAAAAACAAATTGTTTTACTGGACTTCTGCAAATACATGATTGAAGAGGAATATCATGAATGTTAAATGGCATAAAAATGTGCTATCTATTTATAAATAATGTAATAAATTACTGAATATTATTTACATAATTACATAATATATTATTTTAGAAGTTAAACAGAAACACATCTTTGCTAACATGCTAACTATCTACCAATTGCTAATTTGATGAATCCACTTAAAATGCTCCATCAGCATACATATATATAAATATATCTGGTCAACATGATGTCATAAAATGTGCTGCTGAATACTAAAATGAAATAAATACATAATAATAAAAGGGGCAGCCTGTTGATTTGAGTAAAAAACATGCTAACATGCTAAAATGCTAACTGATAAACATGTACTTTCTTACAACTTCGAAAATTAAATAAATTATTCTATTGCAAACTGATTACATTTTAAATCTAAGGTAAGTTTAGTTTTGTCTTTTTCAGCAGCTTTAAATTTGTCGATTTGACATTGGAGCTAATTTAGACACACAGCTAAACTGCTACATTTAGTACCAAGGAAACAAAAAGAAAAAAGACAACCTAAAGAAAGCCGAGATAATTTAGATGTAAATATTTTATTGTGCAATCTGCTGCTGAATGGCAATAAAAAAATCATCTGTGACACCATTTATAAAGCCCTAAACTCCACACAATGCTACAAGTTCATGCATTTTTGATTACCAGCATCCAGCAGCGTTTATTTCTTATAAAACTTTCAGCTCTGGAATAATATCTCCCATTTATAACTGACAGCTTCCTCATCATGAAGCGCAGCTAGCCCAAGCTAATTTTGAACTGGTGTTAAAACCGTCCCCTTTCATAATGAAGATTACTCTTAAATTTAAATTAATGGAGAACAATATTACAACATTAGAAGAGACGCGGTGAGCCATTCTTGAAATTGCAAGCTCATATAATGATTATAATCAGAAGGTGCACCTTAATGGCCAATATTGAGTCACCAAAGCCTGCTTTAATGAATATGTGTGTGATAATGTGAGGACCGTGTTTTAAGAACGGACCACTATCACTCTGCAATCAATTTGAACTAAACGCCTGTAGCTGTATTTTTAAAATCTAATTTAATAACTTAGAATAGGAAACATTATTAATACTTTTTTTTCATCAAAATGGTTCCCACTATGTTAAACAGCCTTCAGCATTCGCTGGTAATGAACATGGAGACTGTGCATTATTAATCCACATGTAGTGAAGAAGCTCATTTTGGCGTTGGCTCGCTTTAAAATGCAGGCGAAACCCGAAGTAGGAAATTTTAGAGAAGTGCACTGCTCCGGGCTTCACCTTTGTCATTTTTACAAAGGCCTTTCACCCATATTTAATAACAAATATCCCAGCTCTGGACGATAAAATTTGATGCTCCTTTCTTTCCAGGCTGCAAGGAAAATACGGCTACGATTCAGAGAAAATCTCCTGCTCGTGTCATTATCATAAACCTTTACACTGCTAATGACATCTCGGTTTTGTCCCACCTCAGGGTGGTGTCCCAGCTGTT
This sequence comes from Poeciliopsis retropinna, assembly GCA_010277075.1. Classification (NCBI taxonomy): domain Eukaryota; kingdom Metazoa; phylum Chordata; class Actinopteri; order Cyprinodontiformes; family Poeciliidae; genus Poeciliopsis; species Poeciliopsis retropinna. The sequence goes on along the minus strand of VMRM01000029.1, from coordinate 518,483 downwards.
TATCTCCGTTGCCTTTGCCAGTTCATCCTACCTCAGGTGAGCGTTTCTCTCTCCTGACTCTTTTAATTAGCACAGAAATTAGTTCAGCACATTTCAGAGAGTCTAAGAGAGCCTGGGGCTTTTCACGAAAATCACAGGTGGCTCATTTACCTGGAAACCCGGTTTTCGCTGGTACTTTCTCCTCTGCTGCATCTCGGCAAAGGTAGCCGCCCCTGCTGCGTAAGTGTAGGCCATGTGCGGTAGGAAGCCCATTTGATCCATGCCCGGGTACGGCCTGAGACCCGGTATGCTGGCCTGCATGGGGGGCATGAATGTGGCTGGGGGGAAAGCGCTCTGCGGTGGAAGTGACGTGTACAAAGGTTTGGCAGCAAACGGATTGATGCCAAAGATGGGGCTAGTGCTTTTTTCAAGGTTCCCATTGTTGGTTGAGCCTGAGAAATCCTTCTTGAGATAGGCCAAGTTCAGCGGCTCTTCGAAGTGCTCTCGGGGAGACGGGATGCTGCTGTGGTCGATGGTGATGCTGTTGACCTTCGGCCTGCTCTTGACGGTCAGTGCGTGCTTGGGTTCCTTCATGAGTCTGGGCAGAGACAGGTCGAGCGGCTCGGCCTGCAGGTCCTCCGACGTCAGGCTGTTTGGAGTGTAGGAGCTGCTGTGGGAGTTTTTGGAAGAGGTGGACGACAGGTTCAGAGGCGACGGGGTGTTGCTGCGGGAGTGGTCCAACTTCTCGCCGGCGGACTTGCCGTTGCTGCCGAACTGGTGGTTCTTCAGATGTCTGAGCGAGTTGTCACAGTTGTTGACGTTGTTGTGGAGCTCCGCGATGGAGGGGGACGTGATGCGGTCGGTGGGCTTAATAAGAGATACGGGCGACCTAGCTGCCAAAGAGTCTTTTGGAGGAGTTTGGTGGTTATTTGTTCCGACAACCATTTCCGTGTTGTTCCTGTGCTCTAGTGGTGGGGTCCTGGTAGTGCTATACTCATACATCTTTCGCTGCTCAAACCATTCCTTGACAAATTCCTGAGGCAGGCCGACCGCTATGGAAATTTTGAGCAGCTCCTCCGAGTTGGGCTCCATGTTCATGGCAAAGTAAGCTTTCAGCACAGACATGTGGTCCCTGTAGGGGTTGAGGGGGCCGCTGAGTCCCTTCTCAGACAAAATGGAGGAGTGGGAGTTCTTCTCCATGAATATCCCTGGTTTGTTAGCCATCAGATTCTCACTGGGCTGCAGCACAGCTTTGATCTCCTCGTTCATTTTGCACAGGTAGCGTTCATGTTGGTGTAAAGGTATTGGCCCTGGGAAGGTTTCCTTGCAATACTGACAAGCGTATGGTGTAAACATGTTTTCCGGCACCTTCTCCTCCACACCTCCTTCGAGCATGTGGTTGGATTTCTCTCGTTTGATATTGCTAATCTGTCTCTTTGAGTCTGTGGTCAAGCTCTGGAGGCAGGCTTTGGCTTCGTTCACTTTCTCTAACGTGTAGTCGATGATGCTTTTGGTGGCGCCGTTGTGATTGACCAATGGAAGACCAACCTGAGGCCCCCCTGACGACGTCAACCCCTGCTTGTGCTCCTCCATCTGGTTTCCCAGCTCCTTCATGTAGGCCTTGAGCTTGGAGAGCTCCTCTGGCTTGCAGTCCATTTTCTGCCTGCACACAGTGTTGTCCACGATCTGGAGGACCTTCTGCACCTCGCTAAGGTTGTTCGCCAGCGGACCTGGGTAGCCGCCGAACTGCGACTCCAGCCCGGCCATGCTCAGATGCTGCAGAGGGCTCGGCGCCGTCGAGTTGTGGTGGTTGACGCCCAGCGGACTGTTCCCTCCCATCCCTCCGTTCATAAACGGAACAGGAGCGCCGAACCCGTGGGACGCCATCATCAGCTTGTAGTCGTTGAAGTCGAGCGGCTCCGTTTTGATGCTCATGTGGCTCCCGTGATCGGCGAGGCCCAGCGACTTGCCGTTCTCGATCTTCTGGCGCAGCTGGGTGATGGCAGTGTTGGTGGGTGAGGCGGAGGCGGAGGTGGGGGAGGAGCCCGGCTTCAGGTTGGTGCGCATGCGGCCGTTGACGGCGATCAGGCCGATGCACTTCTTGCTGCTGATGTGGGAGCTGTAGGAGCCCGAGTGGGAGAAGCGCTTCTTGCAGTTGGGACACTCGTAGGGTTTTTCACCTGAAATGACAAACAGGCTCATTTAGAGGAAACTGAGACTTTTGATCCTTTGAAGGTTTTCTTTAGATTTTGGCAGCTTTTTGTCTGGAAAATTTAATCTAGAGAAGACTAAATGTTCTCAAACTTTGCAAAAATGCTAAAGTGCCAAACAAATAAGTTTGGTCCATATTTTTTTAATACAAAAGGCATTGCCATTTTTGTGTTTTGCATAAACATCCAAAGAAAAAATGTCAAGAAAATGTAGTTTAACATTTTCTTTGGATATCTGGCCCCAATAGTTGACCAATGAATTAGAAAGTCAAAAAATTAACAAGTGGCCTGTAGATTCTTTGGAGATTTTATTTGGATTTTGGCAGCTTTTTCACTCCATTTCAGTTAATTTACTATGGAAGTCCATTTCTGCCATTAAAGAAAAAATAAAAACAAAACAGGAAGTCATAAATTTGACTTAAATCTTAAATCATTGGGACGTAAAGTCGTGTTGTGTGTGAAACTCACCGCTGTGAATCCGGAGGTGCTCCTTCAGATGGTGTTTGTACTTGAAGGCCTTGCCGCACTCGGTGCATTTAAACTTGCGGTTTCCGGCTGCTTGGTTGAGCAGTTGGTGCTGCGCAGAAAGACAGACAGAGAGTGTTTACATTTTAATAATTAAAATTATTTTTAAAAATTATATAATAATAATCTTTTTTATTTTTTATTTAAAAAAAAAAGAAGATTCACAAACATGGCGAGGGTGAGAGTTCAGCAAATATTCACAATTGGTTGGCATGACAACCAGCCAACGAGGCGTCTTGGCTTCCTGCTCCCACCTCAGATAGCGGAGAGAATCGGATACCTTTTAATTTCCTGGACGCTCGTCCAAAAGGAGGACTGCCTTTACAATCTGGCAGCCCAGAAAGCAGAATAAATGAAAAGAGGCTTTTTTAGCGCCTTCATTAGGAGCACCGATCTGATCTAGTTTTTCATTAATTTTGGCCTAATCAGCTCAGAAAGTATCACCTGTACTCTCGCAGTAATTGGGTCGGCTTGTGGGAACTTGATTGAAAGGTAAGGCTTCATAGAACCAAACAGAATTCATTTCCGAGTGGGACAACGACACCGACTGCCCACATTCCTGGGGAGACAGATGGCGGGACACTGGGAGGACCTGGTGGGTCCAAACCTTCAGAGATCCAGCAGGGTGGGGGGGCGTTGCTGCGCTGCATAAACAAACAGCAACAGCTGCTTGGCCCCCAGAGGAGCCCTGCCTGGTAAAGTTTCATCTGCTGCTAATAGGACACAATTGCACCGTCAGGCTGCTGGTGGGCGGAGACTGGATGTTTGCATATGTATAAGCTCTAATTAGTCATATTCTAGCTAATTGGTTAAGAGAAGGAGGAGTATTAGGGCTTGTAAACACAGAAGACGGCGCGTCGCAGCGCGTGTTTACCTATCAGGACGTGATTCTATGTAAATCTGAATCACTCCTCCTCAGTTTGGCTGTTAATTACCAAATGTACATTTAATACACATGCGTGTTGCTTGTGTCTTGACTAATCAGCTGGTAATTAGAACGAGCAGCAGCAGGAAGAAAGGACCTAAAGAAGACATCATTGTGAAATCGTCTGGCGGATAAATAATGGTTGGGTTTTGTTCAGGCCGCTGACCGGAGCGCGGCCAGGCCCATCTGCTCACACCCAGCTGGTGGGTCAGGTGAAAGCGCTCGGATCAAACAGCCTGAGCGCGTCGACCTCGCTTCACAGGGCGCCATGACGCACCGCGGTACGCCGCAAGAGGCTGGCAGACCACGCTCAGGGCAAAATCAGCCCAGAGGACGGGCTCTCTGATTGGTTTAGAGGGGGATGACCCAGAGCAGAGTTTATAAAGGATTTTAAAAACAACTTTTACTACATTTTTATGCAATTTATAAAAACAATTGGAATGAAGCTGAAGAAAAGATGGATGGATGGATGGATGGATGGATGGATGGATGCCCTTTAAATTCTCTCTCTCTCTGCTCCAGTCTTCATCTGCTCTCAGATTTACGGCTCTAATTTCCAAACTTATAATTACTGCCAATGTGCAGAAAGTGGAGTTAAACATCCGTGATGCTCGACTTTAAGGTGATTCATGCTAACCTCCAGCGGATCTGCGTCACATCCCGGCCGCGCGCGACATAAATCGCGGCAGAAGATCCGAGCGTACACAGATGTTTATGCGGTGCATGAAATTAGAAGTGGAGGGAGGGGGCTGAGTGATGGAGAGCCCCCCAACACTCCGCCGCCCCGCAGCACAGCAGCATTAAAGGCCAGGAGTGGAGCGAAGTTAAGGAGCTGATAAAAATTTCCAAATTGGAAATTAACACAATCATTCGATCGTGAACACGAGGCTGGAAAATCATATCAGAGAGGGCCATCAAAAAACCATTTAGGGCCTCAATTAAAGTTATTACCATTAAAGGATCTGCATCTTCAAAATGCCATGAAAAATTAATAATGATTGCCAATCAGAAAAAAAATGATCGGGCGCGATGGGGATGAAATGAAACAGGCAAAATGGAGGAAACTCCGCCTCACCTGATCCCTGGCGGGTTTGTGTGTGGCCATATGCCGCTCCAGCTGAGTGCGGTAGGCGAACGTGTAGTTGCACAGGGGGCAGGCGAAGTTCTCCTCGTTCTTCTCGTGGCGGTACTTGATGTGCTCCTTGAGCGAAGTCAAACGCTTGTAGCCCCGGTCGCAGTAAGGGCAGGTCAACAGTTGGGCGAAGGCATCTGGCGTTCCAGGTGGCAGGTCTGTACGAGAGACAGCGGGGGGTGAGGCAGGCCAAAAGGTCAGAGGATCAATGGCAGCGAGCAGGCAGGGTGCCCAGAGAGCTATCTGCTCCAAAGACGGCATCCGCGCAGAGCCGGCCCAAGGAATGTACCAGCTAAGCTGCTTAGCACCTCCACACCACCAGGGGGCCCCAGGAGCAACAATGTAACGTCATTTTAATGTGTCTAAAAATTTCTTAAACAACATCGAATAGTATAAATGTTATTCTTATTTTTATAATTGCTACTGTTGGAGAAATATATTAAAACTAAAAGAAATACTGACACTAAAAAGGCGGATTTCAAAATCTAATTTTTTTTGTTTGCTGCACTTGAAAGGTGAAAATCAAGATCCACAGCAACACCAGTATGATGTGAGTTAATTACAAATGATGGTTTGTTTGAGCAGAACAGGAATGATGAGGCGTTTAGTGTTGACCTGTTGATTCGGGGGCCCGCAGATGAAAATCTGCTGCGGCCCCCAAAAAGTCTTGGGTCGGCCCTGCATCGGCTGGACTTCGCCCTCCTTTCCTTCCTGACCAACCCGCCCATAAACCGACATTCTCCATCCACCTCTCCAGCCACAAGATGTCTGCCGCATGAATCACCGAGGCGTTCAAATCCCTCAGAGGTGCTGCTATCTGATTTCAAGAGGCTGCCCAGCTGTTGCTGTGAGGCTGTAGGTAAACACCCAGGCATCCGGCGAATCTGTGGGACCAACAGCTGCCCGCTCGTGTCAGCGGGAAGAGCCGCTGCTCGCTTTCCCCCAGATTCCAGCCGGACAATCTGTAACCGCGGGATTCACGGTTTCTCACGGATTACAGAAACGCTTCGTTTTAAACCATAAAACGCTGGTTTTAGGGGCTTCGCAGCTGCAGCTTTTCAAAACAAAACTGAGTAAATAAAGAAATGTTGAAGCTTGAAAGACTTAACTATATTTTAAACATGTTTTACATTTACACTTATATTACTAAAAAGTGAAATAACTTACATATTATCTTTTCAAGCCTTTATTTCTATTAAATATGACGATTTTCTACTTACAGCTGATGTAAACGACATTATTACATTAGATCCATTAAAAAGCTCATAAGCTTAATTTTTTATTACCTGCTTAAAGATTATTTTCATCTGGAATAACTATGATAGGTGTTTTAATGAAACACACATCTAAGGATGCAAATTGATAAATGTTAAATCCTTTTACCCATCAAATAAATGAGTACATTTAATATTTTTGGATAAAATTATTAAAAACTTTAATAATCCAGTAGATCTTCCATCTTGATATTAATTCAGATCATTATTAAAGTTAATAGTTTTTGTAATAAACATTAGTAAAAAGTTTTATAAAGTTATCGACTTAAATATAAAAATAAAATGAATGAACATGCTCAGAAATATTTTTCCATCACATATTTAGAGTTTAAATGTCCAAAGTGATGCAGAAATAACCATATTCAGGATGTTTGACCGGATCCGTACCGTTTTCCTCGGGTCCCGTTGCCTCCGGCGTTCCCAGCCGGCTCAGCTCCTCCGGGGCTTCTGGGTAAATGATGGCGGTGTCGCCGCGCTGCAGGTACTCGGCGATGCTCACCACGTGGCTGTCGCCGTCGTCCAGCTTTCGCTTGGCGAAGAAGTCCTCCAGCTCTGAAGTGCAATCCATGCTTTTGACTGCAGACAGGAAGGAGAAGAAGAAGAAGAAGGAGAGGCGGTGAGATAAATCGAATTCACAGTTTTTTCTTCCCCAGAGAAATGTCTTACAGGAGAATATTGGGAACATTGGGGAGGAAATGCGATGAAGATAGCCACCCTGAAACATTGCAGCAGTGCTTTGGGGGAGATATATCTAAATTACCGGGTTTGCTTGTCATGCCATGTCTGCTAAAACAAGAACTGTAACTTAATCCGGGCAAAAATCAGAGATAAATGTGCCACTATGAGCTGCTGAGGAGAAAACTTCACTGACCTAATTTACCTCAGACAGAAAATCTGATTTTCATGTCAGGAAAATAAAAAAACAGCACCCTCATTCACGTATAACCCCACATATACACACAATCACGGCTTAATCAGCAGCAGCGCCACGTTTCTTTCTATCAGCTTTCACATAAAAGGTCAATCAAGAGGCCGTGGCTTTTGTTGGTTCTGTGTCGAACAGATTACCGAGGCCAAACCACAAGCCGGAGCACGAAAGCAGAAGAAAAGAGACACGCTCTGCCATGGCTGAGCCCAACGTGTCTTAAGCCAGCCAAAGTGCTGAGGCCACACAATGTGAAATTATTTCCCAGTCCCCTCTCTTCAGGGAAACTCTTAAGCTGCAGCCTGGAGATAGCTGCAAACAAACAAAAAACCCCAAAAACCTGAGCAGAAAGGGAAACGGCAGCCTTCATTAGTCGAGCTGACTTTCAGAAACACACAAACATTCGACGTTTGCAACCTGCAGACTTTCTTTTTGCCGCTTTTGGCGTCTCATCAGGCGTCCTCCCCTGTTAATGAGGCTTTTAAACCACGAGCCAAGGTGAGGTTTAAAGAGCGGTTTGGTCGGCAGCCAATTTGCAAAAGGTCAAGGTAGTAGATATTTGGATGTCAAAAATGGCACTGAAATGTCACCGGTGCCAATGGATCACTTTGGAGATGGGTGACGGCAGGATTTACAGCATTCTGCTGAGCTAATTGAGATTGTTGCGTTGACGATTGATCATTCAATCCAATCGACAAAGCAAACGCCACGTATCGCGTTTGGATGGAAAATATAAGGGGAGAAACCTTTCTTCCAGCAGCGCAGGAAATCACCTGGATCAGAGTGTGCTTTGGCACGGCGACGTGATCGAACTGCTCATGCCTTTAAACAGAATCACATGTGATCCAGTGGTGGAGAGCTCCGACTGCATCGTTTCCAGAGAAGAAAAACTCCTTTAAAGCGGTTGAAATGGAAAACATTTGCAGCATTTGGAGCGGGAGAGAGAAGAGAAAACACCACAACGAGCGGAGAGTAATCAAAGCTGAAGTTAAGGCTTTGAGGCAGGCCTGCGTGGCGTTCTGTGGGGTGAATTCGGTTCAGCGGAGCAGCGGCCAGGCCAACTGTTGAGGTGGCCCGGATGAAATCATGGAACGGAGGGGCGTGTGGCGGCAAATCAGCCCCACACCTCAGAACGCGACATGGCAGCTCGGGTTCAGCTTCACCAGAACAAACACCGTTTAATTAGTGGTTTGTTTTTTCTGTTCTTCAGGTGCCAACGTTAAGACATGACCCGCCTATGGGCGGCTTAAATATGTCTGTATTCTATTACAGGACGGTGACGTTTGGCTACGTCCCTCTCTGCTGCGCCACAGCTCAGAGACTAGCATTCGCGAAATATTTTCTAGTTATGATTAGTTGACACAGTCTTGCTTTTGGTGTTTTCTTTGTTTGACTTGTCCAAATTGAACCTAATGTTAGACTTCGGGACTCGGTTCAATTGGCGATCAAAGTTACAACATTTGCTCCTGTGTGGTTCACTTTCACACTGCACTGTGTCAAACAATCCAAACTAACTGAAAAACATGTTCCCCTCCTGGCCTGTGGGGGCGCTGCACCACGAACTACTGAAGGAAACTACACAAAAACCTCTGAAACTCCTTTTTCACAAAATAGAAACAAAAACGGAGTAGCGTCAGATTTCTACAACTGGCATTTCTCTTGTTAGCGCCAGGCTAACATGTTTGTTTTGGTTGAATTTACCCAGAATTCCCTGCTCTGTCGTACACTTCCTGCTTTTGGAGCGGTTTCCGGTTCACATAGACATTCAAACCGCACCAGAGTTCACTTCAACTGAACCGAGACAGAGGTTTGTTCAGTTTTTGTTCCGCATCAGAGTTTCAGAAAATGAATCAAAAGATTGTAGAAATTCAACATTTTATGCTTCAATTTAAGCAGAAATTTTTTTTTTTCTGCTACAAAAATCAAAACACTTTTGTGCAGCAAAACTTAATTGATGTTTGATTAGTCCTGATTGACCCAACACATCAGTGAGAAGGTCTTAACTCACCTGTACCGTTTCCAACTGCCTGTAAGGCGGCATCTGGCCCCAGGGCATCAAAATCATCTTTTATTTCATCTGCAAACACAGAAGAGACAGAGCAGGTAGGGAGGGTGAGAGATGCTGACAACAAGGCCTTTAAGAAGAAGAAGAAGGTATGGAGAAAGCAATAAAAGCACCGCTGTGCATCGCAGCGTGCCGCTGCTTTGTTCAGCATGCCTAATGAATGCTATCATTGGGGCCAGACAGTGACTTATTTACCTTTAACATGACAACAAGCGGCAGGGGAGGCGAAGGAAGCTTCAGTCGCCAAACACGGCGATTAAATACAACACGGAGCACATCCACCTGAGCAATCACAGAGCTCCAGCCAACACGCCGGCTGAGCTTATTACTCCCCGGCTGTGACGCCGCTGCAGTCCTCTGCATGCACGATCACGCCTGCTTTATCGCACGTCACGTGGTGGATGCCTCTCTATCCGAGCCATTGTGAAAAGCGCTCGCATTTTTGTGATTCGCCGCAAAGCCCCGGCAGAGAGTCGGTGCCTCGCTCCTGGAACTAAAAAGAATACAAACCCTCGACCACAAATGAGCAGTTGTAGCTGCAGGAACATTTCTCGGCGGCAGAAATAACCTCATCGGTCCAGGGTAGACCTCAAGTGGGCGGGGCGAAGGAGTCAGTGTTTTCAAGCAACAAAATGGGCAGGCGAGGCCTTTAATTCTAACTTTTACATGCATGATACTGAAGGAGGACGTGAGTTTTTGACCATAAAGAGACAGAAAGACATCCAGACAACCTTTTTGATCCATCGCTAGGTCATAATTAAAGAGCAAACCTCTAGAAATCTGTGTTTTTGTGCCTGTGAGGCCACACGGAGCAGGCCTAATCAGGGTAATGGCAGCGCGCCCGCGCAGACAGACTCATATTGTCCTGGCACAGGTGAGGCAGCTGTAAATAAACAGAGGCTCATAAACAAACCGTCTCTTGACAATTTTTTCCTCCACACGAGGACACTGTGCGGACAATCAGCCTAAGAAGTCGCCGGTCCCTCCTTCCCGCCCTGTTGGTGCAAATCAAATCAAGGTGCTTCCGAGAACGTGCGCCGCTCATGCACAAGGGCAAGTTTCATATCCATACTAATGCATCCGTTTCTGGAGATCGGAGGAACCTGACAGGGATAATACAGGAAAGGGTTGTGGGAGTGCATGTTGATAATAATGTCGTCCTGCTTACATTTCTGCACACAAAGGCCAGAAGCAGCAGGAATTTTTATTTTCAGCCGAAAACAATGGGGCTCGATAGTTTGTGGAGCTTTGCAATTCCAGGGTTTGCTCGGAATTAGAGGCCTGGCTTCGGCGGTGGGATGATAAATATCCCGGTCAAAGGGTTTACAGAATAATGACAGACTCTTCAGATGGGTAGAGTAACGTCTTGCTGTCTTTTTTCCCTTCCTGTACATGTATGGGAAACTAAAGACATAAATAAAGGCAGTCAAAACAGATTAAAATAACCCCACAGGTATCAGATATCTGCATGTATGAAAACCTCCCAACAGGGGCAAGATCTCCCCCGCATTTCCGCGTCCTCATAGGCGCTGTGTTTGCTTTGGGTAATCAAATTTGCCTGCATGCTTTCGGGCTGACGTGGAAGGATGACCGGCGGGATTAACTGGCCCTTCACTCTCCCTCTGTTTACCTTGGAAAACTTTTGGTTATCTGCGGTTGTCTGAGAGCGGCTGCTTCCAGTAGGAGGTAGGCTAACACCGCGCACACCTCTCAGGCTGTGGCAGACACACACAGGCTGGATTCAGAGTCATTGTGCTGGAATCACCAGAAACTGCAAAAAGAAGCCAGAATTTCCATATCTACGCCGAATATATGCGAATGTTGTGTCTTTGGGAAGCATTTTTGGTGGTATTGTGTCAGCAGTAAATCACAGGCGACTCCAGACACCTCCTTGAAGAGTGATGTTGGGGTCTAAAGGGGCTCAGGAGGGGCCCGGTCTACCTCAGTGGGGCCCGACTGTAATTCCACCTATTTTCATAGCCGCTCTGATGGTGTTTATTTTCAAAACATTCCTATTTTTACGGCCAGTCACCGCAGTCGCAGGATCTTTTAAAGTCTACCCCCCCCGCGACTTTAGTGCGTTTTAGCCTTGGGTATCCTGAATCTGTCAGGTTTGAGTAAACGGTTGTTGAACTGCAGGTTATATTCTGTGTTTTAACAAGCAAATAACAGGGAATCTAAGTCTTGGCGGGGCGGATTGACGTCTAAAACAGTACGTCTATTGTGAAACGGCTTACAGAGGAATCCATATCACTTTACTGTCCGGGTCTTGTCAAGTTGCCAACTCAAATTTAAGGTATAATCCTGTACAATTTTACAGACCACCACAAACTATAATAATTACTTAAGGGAAAGGAGACAGTCTCTATTTCTATTTGTGTTTTTTCTTTTCAAATAAACAGCTGAAAGTATTTAACATCTCGACACTGAAATGTAGGCGTTAACTGAGCCATTCAACACATTTTCTTCCAGATTTATACATCCATTTAAATCAGCTGCTAGCTGCAGCAGGAGAAAACCAGAAGAAAAGCAAGACTCAGGAATATTTTTGTTGAATCAGGAAGGGATGCACCTTTTGGGGAACAGAACATGCCCTCTTCCAGAAAACAACCAGCCAAACAGGCAGAAATCTTCCCGACCTTCTGGAGAACAGCTAGAAAAGAGCAGGTGATTTATTTGAGAACGTCTGTCAGTGATAATGATGTCATGCTTTCCAGCACATTGCGTCCAGCTTCGCTGTGGGATTGAGGAATGTCAAGGACAACGCCAGGCGCAAGATTGTACCCTGGAATCAGAGCGAGATCCCTGATAAACTTTACTTTGCCGTCTTTATCGTCTTCTTCCACCAGACGTTCAAAGGATAAGTCATGAAGGCTCCACCTGAACGCAGACCCAACAAACGTCTCTATCCTCTACACTCAGTCTTATTCGGAGACCTGTACAACAACTCCTGATAGGGGAATGACAGCAGAATCATGGAGCAAGGAGGGAGGGTGCCGACTTATCTCAGGCCCGAGCTATGTGCTGAGGTATCACTGTAGACACTAAGGCACCGTGGAGGAGAAAAAAGAAAAAAGTCCGGCTGGGAGACACAGCAGCCGCAAGATTGGGAAAGAGACTCCCAAACGCTCTAATGAACTTGACTTGCTCTCCGAAATATGTCAGCCAGTTTATCACACAAGAAGCAGATTATCTGGAAATTGCAACATAGTTGAATTACAGACATTATGGCACCGCAGGTCTTTATCAAATAAACAATTACCGTATGCAATGACAGCTTGTTTATCCTTTATCTTGATTTATTTACCAAACCGGCTCCTCTTTCTTCCACCCCTAAAGGAGCCAACACGAAGCGTTATTTAGAAGTTTTTTCTTTCTTCCGTCCCTAATAAATGCACAACTCCACCCCCTCCCAAACCCTCCGTATTAAAATTTAAGACTGCTGAATGTTCCCCGTTTTTTCGGCAGCGTGCACAGCCAGTTCATTAGCAGAAATGAATAGCGAGGCCCGGCTCATTTAGATGGGCTGTCTTACATGACTTCTCGCCATACTCTGTTCCTGTCACATGCTTCCAAGAATCATTGACTCTTATTATACATGTAAATGGCTATCATAAAAATAAAAATTTCATTTAAGATTGTTAATGACCTTTTTTTGCAGCAGTCTGCCTTCCTTTAATGATTATACCCTGCCCCCTAATTAAAAGTATTTATCTTTCAAGCATCCGTGACTGGCACCCCCTGAAATGGGAGCTGCTCAACAAAAGACCATCACTCAGTCAGGTTTGGGGAGGTATCACCTGCCAACATTTAATGTCTTGCATCTCCTGCAGAATCTGCAGATTTGACTCCTTCCTGCATTGTTTTTTCCCCGCTCCTACATTACTGTAAATATTTTCTGCTGTTTGGCTGAGAGCAGGGTCTTTTCTCTAAGCGCTAACCAAATGGTCCACCGCCGCTTGTGGAGAAACTGTTTATCACGTCTGTCTGCCGAGATGGAGGGGGGCGTCGCCGTCAGACCTGGCTTTGATCGCTGTTTGCAAAACGCTCCGTGCCGTTTGTTTGAGTCTACACCAGCACCAGATGGGTGGGGTTTATGGCATAAGATAAGTTCCACAAGTGGCAGGATGTGCACACAAAGCGCCCGAGATTCAGCTTAAGCGGTAGTTTTGGGGATTGGAAGCTCACCTGAACCTCAAACATCTGGTGAAACTAAGAAAAGCAAAAGAAAGAATTAGTTTTGTGGAATATCTAAGACCTGTCTCATCAGGGACACTCTATAGAAGCTCACCATGCTTTACGATGGCTTCTTATTGGAACAAGCGATTATGAAAGGCAGCTTGAATCAAATCCTTCCTCCAGGCCAAAGGGATTCAAGGTAACTCAGGGTGAAACTTCTCAACCGTTCTGCACCTGTTTTCTTCATCAAATCCACCTTGTCTACCATCTACCATCAACCAGGCTCTTGAAACTGGTTTTCACACAAACACATATGCAACCTGAGGCTTCCGACACTCACCAGTACCATCGACCGAGGCACTCAGGATGTCGTTGTCAGGCCAGATGTGCTCCACGCCGCTGTCCCGCATCTCGTCGTCCTCTTCGTCCTTGGTCAGCAGGCCGTGGCTCTCGGCGCGCGGCGACGCCTCGGGGTTGGTGAGGCTGGCCGGGCTGCCCGTGCCGTTGATCAGGGGGTCCTCCTCGGACACGGGCAGCTTGTCCTCCTCCTCTGTCTCTGAGCCCGTCTCCACCACATTCTCATAGTTAAGAGCTGCAAACAAGAAAGAGAGAGTGGACAGAGAAAAGCCGGTCAGTACTGGAAACTTATTTGGACTTCGGCTGGGGGGTTTACAACCCAATTACAGCATCTGCGACTGGAATTTGTAGCTGAACCTCAGCGGTGGGCAGACAGCTGTCCAGGAGATGCGGGCCAAAATAGCCGCTAATTTTCAGTCCTGCTCACATGCCTCAGATGCCGCTGGGCTGCACCTTTCAGAACGGCTCGGCTCTGAAACATACCACCCGGGCTTTAGATGCTCCACATAGCAGATGCGGTACCACAACGGGCTTAACTTATAGTTATTTTGATTATTTCATATGGTACTGTAAATCTAAATGCTTTTTGATCATAAACACACACACACACACACAGGTCCCTGACATATGCCTGGCTTTCTTAAAATAGACAGCATGTAAATAAGGGCTGTGAACTCAATCAAAGGTGGCTCTCGCACAAATTTGTCACCGCCAACGGCTGTTCTTCAGCTCATACGCGCCTCGGCGTAAATCACTGCAGAAAACGGATGTCGGTGGGCTTATTGGAGCAGATACAGCACGAGGCGAGCCAGCCAGGAGCGCATGGCACTGACACACCTCGCTGGCAGAGCTTCAGCATTCTGCTGCGATCAATACAGTCAAATAGACTCAATACTACAGAATAACTATGCAGGATTGTGAACTTTGTGGCCCTTTTAGGACAACAAGCCTAATTAAAGTGTCTTTATGCAAACGTAGGAGTTCTTGAACCGTTTCGAAAGAATAGTGCCAACCAAACGATGTCCACGCATGACATTTCTGAAAACATCATGCATATGAAAAGATAAGCCTCCCCACTGCTCCTCCTAACACGTCTGCCTGCAACTGACCGGTCTGCACTTGCCTCCAGCGAACAACTGCACAACAGGTGCAAATTAAAATGAAAACGGGGCTTTCAGACGGGGGAGCGAGGAGGGAAGAGGAGGAGCAGGAGGGTGGGAGAGCGGTGACCTGCCCCGAATACCAATCGGTGGAGGAAACAAAACCTTTTCAAGAGGTGTGATCACAAGGGTTTAGGCAAGTTCAGACTCAGTAATGCTCCTTACGGATGACAAAAAAGGCAACCCAGGCTGGAGATGCTGGGAGTTTCTGGGTGGTCCACAGCCACCAAACAGCTCTGTACCTGTTTGGATGTTTCATCAAAAGTTTTCTCCTGCTATTTTAAAGTTTTGCATCCTTACAAATGTTCAAACCGTTCTCAGGCATGTCTGTCCCATCAGCTCTGTGTCCCTCCCTCCCAGCTTCCAGAGGAAAGAGGGGGGTTGCTGCTAGAACAAAAGACGGAGAGGCTTGGGAAGCTATCAACCCATCCCTGTGAACCTGATCCCTGGATGCAGATTCAATGACGGCGGAGCAGGGGCCGGCTGAATGAAATTATCTAAGGCTGGACAGGTTTTAAAGGGCCCATTCTTCCCCAATAAAAGGAGTGAGGGAGCTTCTTTTTGTTTCCGCACACATCCAGGCACAGCAAAGCGCACCGTTCCTGACTTCCCACATAGGGAATGAGGGAACGCTGCCCTTGCCGATCCAACTAACTTCTCAGGACTTTCGGTTATTTTTGTCCCAAGTTTCCAGTGTTTTATGCAGCTTCAGAGCAAAACGGGGGTGGCGCTGAACTGTCTGAACGCAAAATCATCTCCGAACGTCAGCTGTCAACGCGCACCTCCAAGAAGGCAAAATGACAGCGGGGCGCTCGTCAAGTCAAACGCGTAGTCTTAACACGGAGAAAGCTGCCCATTGTTGAGGTGCCACCGCTGACAGGAGCCGCTCCCTCTGCGAGCGCCAAGCATCTATTGGTATTGTGTCACGCAACAAAGTAATTCTAACTTACTAATATTTCGCAGGCAGCTTTTTCATCTCCCCGAACATCGGTCTTAATCAGCCTTTTGTGTCTTTTGGGAGAGAAGAAGACAAAAAGGAGATAATGTTTACTCCTCAAAATGCCTCTTCTGTCCTTTTCTTACCTTAAGTGTCATCCTTGACAAAGGAAAATTATGGATGACGCTCGTTTTTTCTTCTGCTACCTGTTTCTTTCCTTCGAGTTGAGCTTTGCAGATAATTAAAATGACACATGCTTTTAGAGTATCTGACATAACATGGTATTATTCTGTCATTTAGTGGAGAAAAGAAACACAGTCAGGGCTAATATTGTGTATCGATTAGGGTGGTTGAAGGGAATCTGACTGGAGCGACTTGGTAAAACGGCACAGGCAGTTCAGATACGACAAAGACGCAGAGGGAATTAATGTAACAAACCTCAGGCTAAAATAATTGTTTATGAAGAGTTTGACAGCAAAAAAACAGGCTGTCAATGGTGGAGTTATAATCAACTGCGGCGAAATGGTTGGAAGCATTGAGAGAAAAAGTAATTCAAAGGAATAAACAAAGACCAGTTCTGGTACTTCTTGCATTTCCAGCTGGAGGTTTGGCATCAAGGGTTATACGACTGTCATTCAATCACTCTGAGGTCTGGACTTTGATTAGGCCATTGCAACACCGTTAGTTTTTCTTTTTTAGCCCATCAGGTGGCGGACACGATGGATCACTAATACCTTGACTTGAGGCATTCGTGGTCAACCGAATCACTACAAAACCAAATCATATTTAAACTTCAGAGCAGCACAAACTCTTGGTATCGATGCATTTGTAAACTTGATGCTGATTCGTCACTACAAGGTATTTGATTTGCTGCTACTTTCCTCCTAAATCTGATGGTAGCAGGAGGAATGGATGTGTTACACCAGCCAACACTTGAAATAAAACAGATTTCAGCCTCAAAAACCTCAGCTCGGCTGTGTTTTACCTGCAGGGTGCTGGGGAAAATCATTTCACCAAACTAACAGGTATAATCAGATTTATTTAACAATCCCCAAGTAGCTAAAGCAGAGCCCACAGGAGGCTGCATTAAAAGGCCTTGCTGCTCGAGTGTCAGAGCCAGAGAGAAACAGCTCTGTGGAGGTGATCGCTGCAGGGAGAATGACTAACACCCACGTTGGCGCTCTCGCGCTCACCCCGGCTGACTTTTTTCCCTCTTTTTTAAAGTCAAGTGTCGAGGCTTAGCTCCAGGTGACACGCTCGGCCTCCTACGCCGATAATGAGCCGGGACATTCTCCCTATTGGACGATAACTGCTCGCGCTCGCTCCCTGTCTCATGAATGTGAGCCAAGCGGATCACCTGGATGGCTGCGAGGGAGAGACGGGGATGCGGGAGCGCTCCGTTAGAGCGGGAGCCCAGTGTGTGTGTGGGAGGGCATTAAGGTGGAAGCGGGGTCGCTGCCTCGTGGCTACGGCCAGCGGTAGCGGATTCTCACGATGACCTTTTGTCTGCCATTGTTCGCGTCTGCAACAGTTTAAGCACTTCCTCGGGTAACTCCGATAGAAACCTCACACCGACCGAGGGCAGCAGCTTTCCTCCACATTTTTACACTTTCAGACAACCTTCATCCTGTTTTTTTTCTAAACCGGTAAGAATAATGTAAAAAAAGAAAAAGCTGCCCGGTGACGTGAGCCGAGTCCAGACAAAAGAAAAGCAGACATGTTTGGATATTTTGTGCTATCTCCTCTCAGTATAATGGCGTGATCGAGCACAAGGGGCAAATCGGGGCCAAGTCGGTGAAAGGACGGTGGCAGAGGGCAAACAAAAGCTCTGAAAAGAGACAGCAAGAGTGAGGGGAGGCGGAGGGGAGCGGGCGACATGAGGGAGACGATGAATGGTGAAAACTCAGTGAAGTGTAAACGCGACCAGGGTGAGTGTGTGTGTGTGTGTGTGTGTGTCTGCAGAGTCGGGGGAGTGAAGTGAGTAAGTGTTTGTTTGACAGATAGAAGTTTCTTACAATTTGGGTGTTTAACAGATGTGTTTAACCTTTATTACACCCAGAACAAGCAAACCATTTCACTTTCCTTCAGGAAAAACGAAAAGTTTTCATCCTAAACGTAAATTCAGAAAATAAAAGCTTTTAAAGCTTTTAAAGCTTTTATTCTACTATATTCTGGAGGAGAATAATGAAAACATCTTTGATTCAGGTAAATGCACCTTTATACTTTCATAACTTTCTAAAAAATATTTTTCTTATTTTTTAAGTGTTTCTGCCTGTTTTATTTACTTTTAATATTTATTACATTTCATGTTGTTTTCCTTTTTCACTACAACTTAACATTTCTAATCTTTTTTCCTGTAATATTTTATTTGATCTTCCATTTTCCATTAATTTACAGGCTCATATTTTATTTATTCCTACATATTTTCATATTGTGGTTTTAATATTTTTTCATGTTATCTGTTCATTTTATTTTTTACATTATTTAGTTTCAGTTTTGACCAGAAAACACAAAAAATCCTTAAAGTCGGTAGAGTGAAATGTAATTTTTAAAAGTCTGTTTAACCTCTTAATTTTACTTTAAAAAACATCAGACATTAAAGTCAGGATTACATTTAAATCTTTATGGTTGGAAACTTACATAAAAGCTTAGATTTTGGGTTATTTAAAAAGATAAATTGTGTCTTAGCAGGAGCAAAACAATAAAAACCAAATATACTTTCTGTTTTGCATCACGCTGTCCAGTTTCTCCTGCTTCTCGCCTATAAGGAGACCTTCGCTGCAGCACTGACTAATTCAATTAATGTGCCATTTATTTGCAGAAGAGACCCAGGCAACAGGCTGGGGAGGGGAGGGGAAGCTCAGAGGTCCCACCTTTGCCGGGTCCTGCACGGATTCACCATCTGTGCCCCGTCCCCTCCGCCTCCTCCTCCCAGTTCACACATGTTCCTCCCTCCAACAAATGTTCCAAGTAGACCCTCCTCCCACCCCTCCTGTCACACAAGCCAAAGAAGAAGAATAAAAAAGACACACAAAAGCTTCCCCTGGCTGCCCCCAGGACTCCCAGGCCAGGAGAGGAGAGTGGGAGGAAGGAGAACAGAAAGGCTTACAGAGCTTATATCTTTTATCCCGACTCAGGTGAGCTTCCGGATGTTGCACACGTCAAGCAACGGGAAGAAGGGGGAGGAAAAAAACTGGTTAAAATTAGAAAATTTAATTTATTTGATAATTTCCCAGAATAATTAGAGTTAATATGGGTTAATTAATATGCAAATCTCTCAGCAGATGTTCAGCAGCGAGGCTGAGGAAAATACAGCCCCCTTCTACTTTCTCCTGCCTGGTTTTGGCTGTCAGTTATTGGGCCGTAATTACTGTAACTAACCAAACACACACACACACACACACACGCAGACACTCACACCGAAAGAATTAAAAAGAAACGTTTGCTGGATGAACCGCTTCCAGTTTTGGAGTCGTCGCCAGGCGAAGTGGGGGCTTCTTCACGTGCACATAAAAGGGAGACCATCACTAATTTCCCCTCCTTTATAAAAAAGCCCCATTTTTTCTGCTGCGAATGAGAGCAGCGAGTGCTTTAAAGTACGTGAAATCTGCGGGACTTTGTTTCTCAATGTGCGTGTAAACGGAGATTGTAAGGGGAGAAGAGGCACCTGCAGGTTAATGGTGTAGAAACACAGCTAATAAAACAGATGTGTGCAATCGATTTCCAGTCAAGACACGTGTTTATGTGTTAAAGCTGAATATGAAAGCATTAAAAGGCAAGACTTTCAAAATAAAACATTGCATGGCTGCTTTTAGTGTCATAATTAGCATCTTCAGTAACTGATCAGGTGGAAGTGATAATCAGGGAAGTGATTAGGCTTTGAATATTTTCAACAAGCTTTAGCTGTGGACGTTTTTAGCACATAAAGTGACTGTTTACACTAAAATGAAGCATCATCCTCGAAGCAGTATTAGCATGGACTGTCAGCTAAAGTTGCAGAGCTAATTTAGTGTAAAATCTACTCATTTTTTATGTTTTTCTTTCTAAGATATATAATATTTTCCATTGGACTTCATAAATACTGTTAAAATTAGCATGAGCTAAAACTGGCATTAGCAAATGACGTGACTGTTAGCATGCTAATGTTACTGTCACAATGCTAAATAACACAATTTCATAAGTGTGTTAAATTGTATTAAAATATACAGCTAGCTTGTTAAAATTAAAGCAGGAAGCTGCATGCTAACATCACTGCTAATATTTTAAAATTATAATCAACATAATAAAATTACTGTTAAAAAATAAAATTTACAATCTGGATAATAAAACAACTATTACCATTTTACAGCTAATGTTAATTAAATCAGTTCAAATCCTAAAAAATTACTGTAGCATCTTTAAATACAAAAAAAACAAAAAAACAACAACAACACAATATACTTTTAAGACTCAAACATTAAAAAGTCCTGTTTTGAACTAAGAGGCAAAAACAGAAATAAGAAACTCTTTCTGTTTGCTAAAATGGCAGTAAAGATATCTGAATTTGCTTACTTATGAATAGAAAATGTATTAAAATGAAAGGTTTTAAAAATAAAATAAGTGGTTTAAAGATCGAGTACAAGCCTCGAGTCACAACTTGAGGCCGTTTTATGTTTATATTGTTGAATATTTTCATCAAGATGTCTGACTTGGTTCATGGATTCCTCCCTGGAGACGAGGGAAAAATACCCAGGCCCATCTGCGGACGACCCGGCGCTCTCCTCTCCAATAATAAGGAACAGTGTGTGTTTGTGTGTTATCTAAATCGCTTCTCTTCATCTCCTCCTCTGTCTCAGAGGGACACGGTGGCTCAATGCCACGGCGTCCACGCCCCACACCGACAGCAGCAACATGATAACATGGCATGTGGAGGATTTTTATTAATAGGAGCACACACTCAGGTGGTGGAATCTGCTGACTTGTAGTCAGGTTTTTGAGGTGGGGTATTATCAGCTCGGACTATTATAGAAACCCCACTTTGTGTGTGTGAGTGTGGCGGCCCTGTGAGCCCTCTGAGCCGCCGCGATAACACATCTGCTTGGGGTTCATCTGTTTATGAATCACTTCTATCTGCCTTGGAAGTGCTACACCGATCCGGTGTGAGTGGGAGTGGACGTCCATCTCTGTCTGTGATGTGTTGAACCTAAACTAACTGTGTGTTTACAAGGGAGGAGAAAACACAGATAAAAAGGAAGGTGGTGCAGGGGAAGATCTGCTTTGATCACAGCAAAAGATGGGAGCTAATAACAACAGAAATGCTATAAAATCAGCTTGTAGCCCTGATGTTTTAGAAATGAGGCTGATACATCGGTAAAAAGTATAGAAATTATTATGTCCTGTACTCTTTAATCACTCTATTCAATAATATTAGACAGGCTTAGCTCTCTGTGTTTCAAACACGAAGCAGTACTTCATCTTTTAATTAGGTAAAAGGAAGTGCTGGCTTGTTTTGGGCTAAAACATGTTCTAATAAATATACTTTCTTTTTAGCACCTGCATAAAATTTTATGAGCTGAATACAAATTTGCTACTGACATTTTTTCCATTTAATCTGTAGTGATGTTAATCTTCACAAATGAATAATTCATGGAGACCTAATACACTAAAAATATGTTTTGTTGCATTTCAAAACACATTCTCACTGTTTACAAAATCTGAAATGTCTCCTGAGTCAAAATATTTATGTGTTAGCATGCTAACGCAGTTAGCATGTCAAACTTACTGTCTAATATACCCAGATATGCTGTTACTGTGCTATTCATTCTTGATATATTAAAACAAGCTATTGTTAGCATAAGATTATGATCAAAACATTTTTTTAAAAGTGCTAAATTTAGCTAGCATGCCAATAATTACTTTTAAAACGCTGTAATCATCGTGTTCATGATAAATAGTTGATTAAATCACCATTAGCTTTGTCAAAAAAAATAGTGTTAGCATGTTAAAGTGCTAAAATAAAAACATTAAAATGGTAAAATCACTTATATTAAAATGTTAATTTACTAAAACAAACTTCAGAGTGATAATGTTTCAGTTAGCATGTTACTTTTTAACTGCTAGCATGCTAACATTAGCTTTATTGTGCTCCTTAAGCTAAAGTTGTGCTATATAACTGACTGTTAGAGAAGATATTACTTTTTGCATTTATGAACTTAAAGTTATTTTTAGGACTTTTTTATGATTATTTTAATCATAAACATTAACAAAACAATGCTGGTAACATTGGATTGTTCAGAGACGTTCAGGGAAAAAGAAAAGAAACTGATGTTAAATTAGGACAGGCAGCCCAAAGTTTTAATCATTTGCTAAGTGGAACTGGGCAGTCGGAACGACCACAAACCAAACCCAGACGTTGTAATCCAGCTAAACCCGACAGAACCAGAAACAAACTCTGAGCCAGGTGGTGAAACACCTTAGCTTGCACCCATAAGAAAAATTGTCTCCCTTCCAGCAAAGAGAAGCAAAATCCAGCAATTTTTCATCTCTGACGGCCCCCGTGTGCCTCGATTTAATAAAAAAGGAATCTATAAAAATAAATTACTCGCACTAAGTATATGCAAATTCAAATGTAAGCAATCATTGCAAAATTAATTTTGCCAGAACTGATTAAAAGCTTTAATAAATCTATATACAGTATTCCCCGAATCTGATATTGTAAATTTATTACGCTGCCTGTAAGATTAATTAAAAAAGCGACGGTAACATATTGCACTGCCAGGCCAGATTACTGTACTTTTTTTTGCTAATAACGGCTAAGCAGAACCTGAGCTGTAATTACCAGCTAACAGAAGCTTTGATGCCGATTTCCTTCACGGGGAGGGGAGAGAATAAGACGTAACGCATCTATTTGGGAAACAAAAAAGCTCCTCAGTGGCTGCAAAAAAAGATCCAACAAAATACACTTTGAACACCGATCGCAGCTGGTAAAAACACGCCGTAGAGGTTACAAGCAGTCATCCTCTTTAACCTTTCTTTATGTCCCAAACTATTGAGTGGGACGCCAGATAGCTGAGAAAACAACCAGTTTGATCTGGCCAAGGTTGTTTTGCATTCTTGCCCACAGTGACGGGGCCATGGCCACGTTTATCTCAGCAAAACAGCACCTGAGAGCTAAAACAACCACTTCTCACACTCAAAACTCCTCAACAGCAGAGTCCGAGACCGACGTTACTGTGGGTGAAAAAACAGGAACACTGAATGACAACAAAAACACCAGAGAATGGGACCTTGTGCTGTTATAAAGTCTGCCGGTCACCAGCTGTTTAAAGGTCGATCTGTGTGTTTTAAGGAGGGGGAACCAACCCAGGACCTCAGATGGACTAAAGAGAGCAGACAGGATGAACAGGAAGGGTGGGGGGTCCAGGTGAGGGGCCACAGGAGGGTGATGAGAGGAGCTGAATCCTTCTTCTGTGGTCTGAGCCAATCTGGGGGCCCGGGGCCTCATTCACATGTAAATGAGATTGTAAAATCACATCTGTTACCCCGGCAGACACACACACAGTGGATCTTTGTCACCTGAATGGCATCCCCACCAGGTATCAAACAGGCACCAGGAAATGGGGAACTGTGTGTGTGTTTGTGTCTTTGTGCAGCTCATCACCAGCAGGGAACCAGCTAACCGGCCTTCCCGGTCTACAAATCACACACACACACAAAGACACACACTCAGGAGATGAAGAGGGAGAGCCCTCTGGAGAGAGGCAACTCTCCCTGACACTGTTACCAACTTCCCAATTAGCCACCAGCCAACCAGAGGAGGGGGAGTCTGGAGGCTGGAAGACAGAGAGGCCAAAGCTTATTGTCACAGCAACGCCCCAAGTGCCTCCAACCATCTTTTGGAAGCTCCTTAATTTCCCTCTCTTGGAGAATGATCTAAGAAATCCACCTTAGTTGCTGTTTAGTACCAAACACCCCCTTGAACCCGAACAACAATCGCCACTAGATTCAAGGTGATAGCTTGTCTGTTTGTGCTAAACAACCGGGGTTGAGTGGGCGGCTATTCAGCCACTAACTCTTCTTACGTTTGTGGTGTTAAGGCCAAACCACAAAGTGGTATCTGGTGTTCGCCAGAGGAAGTCAGTGCTGTTCTTTTCAACCGTGCTCAACACTGGACCAAACTACATCAAAATCACCAATTATGAAACAATATGCACTGAGTAGCATCCCCCTTTAGCGCTCCCACCAGTAAAGGTAACTGTCTTTGTAGTAATAAAGGCTGCATGTTAGGTTTGTACATCCTCTATTAGTCCTTCATAGATTGATCAATTTAAGAACAAGACTTGGGAATAATGATTGATATAGCATCCTACACCTTTTTAACAACACAAGAAGCTGCAGATGCCTGAAATAAAATCAACATTTGCTACATTTTTATCTGGTTTGGTTCACGTTCACACTGCACTCAAACAAACCAAATCCTTTAGGTCATCCGATCTGACCACTAGGTTTGTAGGTTAGGTTATTTGGTCCAGATCAGAGTCCGGTTACGCTTTCACACCTCCCCAAACAAACCAACAAACCGTTTGGTGTGAATGCACCCTGTTCTTACGTCCAACTGGTAGCTGAATGAGCTTGTGTACAACTTCTTATTGACAAAAACATCAGTGTGCATGTTAGAGCCAGCGGCAAGGTACGCCAGGTGTAAGACAGCAGCGAGATGACACAACTTAACCTCTTTCTCGATCTCTGTAAACGCAGGAAGAGGCAGCTCTGCAGTCGGAGGCCCAGAGCCCATGACTTATACATGACGTGGGAGGGAGTAAACAGGAGCAGACTGAGGCGTTTTGATTCTTTTTGTTCCTGTTGCCTTTCAGTTTTTATTTTTCATTTCTTTCACGTTGTACCTGTCTTTCTTGTCTCGCCGCAGGTGGGAGATACTACACTTTTAATTACATGGAGGGAGCTGAGAGTCAGAGCAAGAGTGGAGGTGGAGGATGAGGATACCTGGGGCTTTTTACACACCTCTACACCTTAATAAGCATGCTAAGACCTTCACTTTAAAGTCCAACAGAGCAACCTCAGTGGTTCAAAATGTAGTTTAGCCTTTAACATCCTAATTGAAAACACTTTTGCTACGTAAAATCAACATATTTTCCACAGTAAGAAGGAAGATGAGCTCTGTGATTATGGCCTTCGTGGAGGAATGGCAGAAATTTGAAAGAAGTTCAGGAGACACATCAACAAGTGGGAAAAGGTCCATACTCCAAAACAAGAACCGAAGTCGTGGTAAAACATGGATGCATCAGCAGCGACAGGGAAGCTAAAGTACAGAGCATTCATGGAGGAAATCCCTCTCAACCTTTATAGATAGAGTGGCCTAGTCGAAGTCCATAACTAAATCTAATTAAACTGCAGCAAAGCTTCACTGCAGAGAAAACCCAAAAGGCGTGGAGCTGTCACTGCAAACGTTTGGTCTATGAAGGTACGATTTAGACAAATCACGTAAAATCTAAACAAAACGCTCTTGCAAAAGACTGAATACATTGGCTTACATAATTGAGCCGCTCAGCTCAACACGAGCACGAACACACACACCGATACACACGCTCCGCCTCGTACTGTAAGTAAAAAGGAAATTTTGATCTAAGGCTTTCCCCCTTCCTACCCTTGGGTTCTGCTTCCCCGTGTTTCTGTCAATCCTCTCCCCTTCCTTTTTTTCTTTTTTTTGATCAGTGGCTTGAAAGAGTGGAGCGTGTGTGAGTGCTCAGGTACCTGGGGTATGCAGAGGTGCTAATTAGCTCAGCAGGATAATTGATGTGTAGATTACACCGTTGAACAAATGCTCTGACTTGTTTGTTCTTCGCACTTCTTCTAGGAAGGAGAAGAAAAAAACAACTCCCACCGCCAGTTTACCTCGGCCCTAATGAACAATTTACCTGGCTTGTAAAGGAGGTGGTTAAGCCTGCCAAGGCAGAGGGAAAACAAAGAGGGGTTGCACTGGAGTTCACTTCCCACAGGTGGACCCACGGCTCCTGCGTCTGCACCCTGGTGTTACTATGACTGGTTGTGAAAATTGAGTATGTGTGTATATCCACTCTGCCAAACCCTTAAGGAGAGGATGCCAAGCAATTCCAAAAGGGAAACAATTTTCAAAATGAAAGAGCATGCCATTAAGAGCGCCGGTAGGCTTTCATTGTTCTGACCCCCCCTTCCTATAATGCTATTTCCTCCATCTTTTGTCTTTGGGATGCTATTATTAGCCGAGTACGCACGCGAATAACCTCCCCCCTCCCACAGGCGTCCGTTCAATAGGGTTTGAATTTGCTCATTAACGGCTAAGAATCCACAAACACGTTCGCCGGAGCTTTTGCTACTGCTAATAAACTAATCATGCCCTCTCGTCTAATTGGGAAATAGAATGAGAGCTTCGCCTGAGGATTTTTTTTTTTTTTTTTTGTGCGGCGCTGGGTTTCCATTGCGCTGGCAGAGAAGTGGAGCCCATTAGCAGGACAGATGTAGAGGCAAAAGGTGAACGGCTGAGATGTCGGCGCTTCGCCACACTGCTGGACCGCCCGTAATCTGTCACCCGCGCTAGTTTACAAGTTAAACACATTATTGTGTTTATTGAGTCTCATTTCTAGGATGCATAGCCGCGGCTGCTTCTTGTTTTTATATTCCTTTTTTCTTCCCTCTCCCTCGTGGAGCGCTTACAAACCTGCCAGGGCACTGTCACTGCTTGAAAGCCATTAGCATTTTTCTTGCAGTCCTGATTAGTCAGGCTGGCAGGGCAGAGACAGCGCAGGAAAACAGAGAGATAGGCCAAGACATTTCACAGGCCTGCTTCCTGAAACAATGCCTCGTAAAAATATGGATACCCGCTGATTTTTCACCTTTATTTCATGGAATTTGCAACATATCAACTAAAATCTGTGTAAATGTTTGTTGTTTTCCATACAGAAAGAAGAAAAGTTTTGTCTCGGTGAGATTAAATCACTCACTCGTCGACTGTGACCACTGAAGTTTATTGAACCTTTCAGAGAAAAGCAGGAAAAGCTAATGGCTGCAAATGTTGGCTTTATGAAAGAGTGATCAGCAGAAATGCATGATCTAAACCACCTACATGGGAATAAAATACACTAATGTTTGTGTTGATGACGTGACAGAAAGAGGAAATAGTTTAGGCCCCGTCTTCATGGATGGATCTCTTGGGTCTGCAATTCTCACCGTCCCCAGAAGTCCTATCATTTGTATTTCTCTTGTAAAGTGTAACGAAGAGACAGCCATGAGAAATGCACTCAATACAACACAGATAAGGAGGGAAAGAGATGAGTTTTCTGCTTTAGATCAACCCGGAGACAGATTGACGTGTCATCGGAAAACCTGCGGCGGCATGTTTGGGAGTCTTGCTGACTAACTGGCGGTTTCAGTCGCCAACCTGATAGCTCTGCTCCAACATCCCTCATCCCAGACCGGTGAGCCAGCCAGCCGGCCGGCCGGTCGGTCCGCCAGCCCACTAAGTAGGCAGGCACTTTCTTTTTCCTTTTTTTGTTTTTCCTCCCTGCCTTTTTCCTGTCGCCATCTCGGTATTTAATCTAGCACCGGCAGGCGGCAAGAAGGGTTTACTTTTCCCCCTCAAAGACAGCTTTGCGAGTCAGAGAAGGCAAAAGTGGGAGGAAGAGAGCCGAGCGTTCAGGCGGGGAGGGACAGGGGAGTCGAGGCAAAGGCACAGGAAACCTGGGCCAAGCGTCACTTTTAACAAAAGCCTTTCATCTTTCTCTCCGCTTTCCCCCCTCAAGACACTGCGCTTCCAGCGGTGGGATTCTTTTAAGTACATACCTGATAAGGAAACTTTTTTCCCTTCTCTTTTGAGAGTGCATGAAGAAAAGTACCCCCCTCCCACACACATGTGCACCCACCCTGGTGTGGTTAAAACCCTCTGATCGCTTTGAACAGCAGATACTGTCCCTTTTATCCCTGGCAAACGGGTTTCCTATGGCTATTAGCTTATTCAAAACAGGTAATTACGGCTGGCAAACAGAGACGCCGCGGATCAGAGCGAGGCACTTAGGCCCACTCCACCTTTTGCAATCAGACCTTCACCAGGGCAGAGGTGGTGAAGGATCCATTTGCGGATAACTGCACCTAATCCATTTTAGTCAGGAGTTGCTGTGGCAGAGCCAGAGAGGGACCCGAGGGATGTATCTGATGGAGAGGTCGTAAATCATGAGGAAGAAGTTGAAAAAGTCGAGCTCCCACAGACTTGAGAGGCGGCAGAAGACAGGGTGGGGGGTGGGAAAGGAGAACGCCCCCTTCGGAGGAAAACAACCAAGGCTATCATCACCTTAGTTAAAATATCAGCGGCTCAGTCTGGGCAGGGCGGGGCGGACGAACAATGCCCTCTTCCTTGCGGTTGGAGGAAAGAGGGACTCAAGCAGAACCTCAGTGGGTGGATGTTATTGCAGGACAATTCCCTCAAGTGTAGTTAACATAGCATGAGCCAGTTGGTGGGCATTTTTATCCAAAGACCTCTCACTGCATACATTTCCAGCTTGGCTGAACTCAGCAGGAGTTGGACCAGCCTGACAGGAGCGCTGGAAGGGGGAATTGAACCTCTAAGTTGATCTCCAGTGCAAGCACTTCAAAGCAGCCGTTACCGGCGAGGTAAAGAGATGAAGAATGCTAAAATGTCACAGCAGAGATGACGAGATGTGAGAAAAAGGGAGATCTTCTCATCTGCACAGGACGTAAATGGCGCCCCAGGGGAGCGCTCTCCTTCCCTCCTCACCCCTTCTTTTTCCCTGCGCTGTTTGTTGTTTCAGGTAATGAAAACAGAGTGGCTGACAGAGACGTTTTCATGTTGTTTTCCTGACCCTGGACGACTCGCCCCAGCCTCCTGCGAGCGAACGCTCGTTCAGGCCAGAGGTGAAGTTTGACAAGATCCTTAAACATTCTCCCCCTCCTGTAGTCTCCGTCCTCCCTTTGCTCGAATTTCGCAGCAAAGCCGTTGCGTAAGAAACTCTCTGTATCTATGGTAATGGGCAGCTAATTGATCCCGTGGGGATCCGTTGGCACGGGGAGAACTTATTTACCCCTGCGACAGACATTTTTCTCGCTCCTCTAATGCAACTCTAACTCTCAAATGCTCTTATCTGTTCAGGGCATGACGAGGTCCAAAGGGAGGGCCAGAGTCTACACATCCACATTTGGGAAACGTGCACCGCAGAGACCAACCAATCAGACTTCAACACCTTCAGTTGCTTCACCCACCTTGCTGTCAGTGCCACAAATTGGCCTCCAGCTGCAACCCTGGATGCCAAGCAGCCATTAGACGGACAAAGGCTTGAAGTCAACCCAGCGGTTAATGTGTCAAAATCCTCCTGAGTCACTTCTCTTTATTAGGAAGAAGCATATTTCCTCTCTATCAATATCCTTGATGGGTCTGGACAGCTACTCAAAAGAGGAATACCTCGGGCAAGCAGAGGACGGGTCCAAGGTGCATAAAGACACCCGTCCCTGCGCAACATCTCCAATCAAACAATGCTGTAATCTGACTGAGCGGATTAGGTATTGTACCGACTTCATTTCCTGCAAACACACCCCACCTGAGTCAGCTGGAGCCGAGCACGGCCCGCTGAATCAAATCCCGTCCAGATAACAGCTAATCATTTGTCACCCGGAGAAGCAATTCCCTCCAATCACCCGGGAAGAGAGCGGTGCTTTATCCTGAGCTGTTGTCAGAACGGCCCAGAAATTACACTCTGCCGAGATTCCCGTCCGGAATGACAGAACAACAGCTGACAAGGATGAGCGGGTGAGGAGGAGGAGAAGAGGAAGATTGTCCTCCTGACAGTAGACACATGTTCCCATCACAGGGAACACTGAGAGGTTTGGGAAAGCAGGGAATGTTTTCCAGGTTTGGATCAGGACAGAAAAAGAGAAAAATACATTTCCGTTCCCTGATCCATCCATCCATCCATCAGTACTTCTGTATCTGTTTAATGGGCTCAAATGAACTGAGAGTTCTGGGAATCTGAGTTTGGAAAAGAAAGGAATTTGGACATGAAGTATGACAGGATCCCTGCCACCTCCACACCTGCCCGCATTTCCTCCCATCCAAACGAGCCCAAACACCTGGGTCTTAAACACTGAGATGCCTGGGATATTTGATTTTTCTCTAAGCACATGTGGCCCAGAAACATAAGAACACATAATCACACAGAAGCTTTGGGAAAACACATGCTGGAAATATGCGCGCACACACACACACACACACACACACAGGCTGTCCATGCAGCTGTTTCCTTCTGGGATTCCTGGAGTTGCTACTCAGTGACTCTCATGGTTCTCCCAGTTAGAAAACCAGTTGGAAAAAAGACCAAACCCTGCAGATCTGAATTCTCCAGGAGTTTGAACACATAATTAAAGTTACAGCCATGACTTCCAAGATATTACCACACCACACAGACGGAGGACGGAGCATCTCTGCTCATCACATCCTTGCAACAGGAAGCAGTTGTCAGGACTTCACTTTTCCCCCAGACAGACGGAAACACACACACACACACACCACACACACACACACACACACTCCTCCTCTTAGGATGAACTTTAGCTTTGTTCCCTTTCTTGTCTTGAGCAACAGGAGACGTTTCTCCTGTAATCTTTGAACTCTATGTTCCTTTCCACTAACCAGAAAAAGAACAAACTGAGGTTAGATGTGAATAAATATGTTTGCCAGGATCCCAGCCGCAGCGCTACCTTTTCAGTTGAATTTTGCAAGCTTGTTGGGGCGTTTCTTCAGGTTTTATGTGTTGGGTTAGTTAACTGACTGGTTCTGGGACCGCTGCCCACATAGCATTGGTCATGCTTAATTACATTATGCACAGTGTGGGGATATTCATAGTAAACATGAGAATCAAATTAAAAGGCAAAAAAAAAAACACAGACAATATTGCCAGTGTGGAAAAGGACCTCTGACACCGAGCGAATTTGGTGATTTATTTAGAAAAAGACACCATCTTATTTGATTAGCGATGCTAAATTAACGTCAGTTTAGGAACCTGAGAGCGGCTCGGCGGCGTGGCGGCGGCGGCGTCAAGGAGACACCGGCTCGTTGAAGGCATAATGCAAAGTCTGCGCGTTGCAGATAAGAGTGCTCATACAGGAGGCCCAAGGCCCAAAGCTGTTTGTGCTGCAGCAAAACGAAGAGGAGGAGGAAGAGGAGGAGGCGGGTGCATGTGTGTTAGCATACAAGACAAACGAGGAAGGTGCTCGACGGCGTGGAGCGACTTATCTCTCATTATGTGGAACAGTCGATGAATAAAGCCTCAATAGAAGATGGAGACAATTAGAGCGCCACTAAAAACTGAAGATTTTGCAGGTAAAGACATTAGATTTCACTTTGAGTCTCTCTGAAACTTCAATGTATTTTATATGATTTTATAGATTGTCTTTCAGGACTTTGACTGGGCCACTTTTGAGCAACAGGAGCTCAAGGGAAGACAAAGTATTTTGTATGTCAGGATGGTGAATATCTCATGTCAATAACATTTCAGCAAATTGTGAAAATGCAAATTAGCTATTTTTTCATCCACTGCTTTGGAGCGAATCCACTGAAGCGTGATTTTACCAGATGTTGATATTATGCATGGTTTAATAAACCAGAAGTAGAATTAGCAAACCAGCACAGACACAGCACCAGCGGTTGGGAATGTTTGCTAGGTCAAAATGTTTCCATTTCCCCTTTAGCACAATGACTATTTGTTGGAAAAGCAAAAAAACAAAACCTGAACTCAGAGTAATTCAGAATATTATCTCAAATTTTGACGTTTCCATCAGGGTTTTCTAAAACCAAAGGAGTGTAAAAAATTGATGGAAGCACAAATAATGTTGTAAAAGCTTGAAAGGCCTGACTGAATCCAGTTTAGCATCACATAAAGTGAAACATTTATTTATTTCACAACTGTTCATCTCCATGTTGTACGTCTCCTGATAAAATAAACCAGATTTCATTTTTTTTGCAGGGTCAAAGAGGGAAAACTTTGAAAACAAACCTGTCAGGTGGAGGAAAATAACGGGTGCATAGTTTGGCTGAGGCATGATGAAGCTGTTCTGGCCTTTAAACCTGCGATCCACTTCCTGCACGCCTGAATAATTCAAACCGCCAGGTGGAGAGTCTTAGTCTACTCCCTGCTTGTCTCCGTTTTTCTGCCAAGCTAATCCAAACGGCCTCATGAAAGATTAAAACAGGTGTGAGGACAGGAGGTGAGTTGTACTTCCTGACACCTTTATGGAAGATAAAACGCAGGAAAATATCCTCACATTTCCTCACCTACATCCTGGTTCAGCCCGCTGCCGCCGCCGCCGCCGCCGTCACCCCGGATAAGAGCGGCGGCTAAATGGCAAAAACGTAAATGGAAGATGACAGGCCCTGGAGATTCCTCTCACTCCTGGATGTGTGTGTGTTCAGGTTCGTCCTTGATAAAAGGCGAGGGGAAATATATTTGTGGCGAAGAGGAGAAAAATTGAATAGAGGGATTTGGCGTCACAAAAGTGTGTCTGACAGGTTGAAGGGCTGGAACCGTGAGCGATCGGACACCTTGGTGGCTTTTCCTGAAGCGGCGGCTCCTGAGCGGATATGACACTGGGGGCAGAAACCCCCCCGCCCCCCTCCCGTCCTCCACCGCTACCTGACAAACCCTGCTTTAAAAAAACTTCATACCGAAGCAAATGAGCCTTAACGGGGAAACTTACAGCTCGCATCTTCTCCATTTCAGCAACATAACATGTATTTATTGCGTCCCTCCTTCTTGCTGACACTTAAATTTCCCTCTGGGATAAATAGACCCTGAATGTAGCAGAGGCCCTGCTGTTTCAACACACAGACACAGACTGAGCTGTCTGAGGGAGGAAAACAGGTACCAGTCCCTGCAGAACCTTTAAATTACCTCGGATCGATGCAGTAAAATAAAGCAAAACGCATAATAATGTGTTAGCTTTCCGGCGGGAGCGAGGAGAACAGAGAGGAGGCAAAGGTTTTCCAGGCCAGGCTGCTGAAACTACACACACCCCACGCTGCTGGGTGGCCAAACAGAGACGAGGATGTTTGTCAGGAAAGTAACAAAAATCAATAAAAGGCAGGACCCCACCACCAACCACCTGGCCAAAGGCTCGCCGCGCGGTTTTCCTTCCTACGCTCACGAGGAGGAGGAGGAGGAGGAAGAGGAGGCCGGAGGAGCAGCTGGGCCTCTCCGCAGCGATGCCTGGAGGCCGTCTGCCTTAATGTGGAGTCCGGAAAATAATCGGACATCATTACTACGACCTGCGGCCACAACTGAGGCGCTTAAAGTCGGATTTCAACACATTTTGCAACGAGTTTCACATCCTGGGATTAAATTTTGTTTCTAGTTTGGAAAAGGTGGGATTGTTTTTGTACTTTTCTGACATCAATTGTTTTTGACAAAGTTTGAGCTACAAGATAATTTAAAACTGAAAAAGAGATTTTATGGCATTTTTTTAGATTAGTGACAACCTTGCTGCCTATACTGCCACCTACTGATGACGATTCACATCACAGCTTATTACAACCACTCCAATTTATTTTAAAATAAAAATATTTCTTCATACAACATTACAGTCATTAAATGAGGCTATGCTAACGTCTGTGGGCTCAATAAATAAAATACATTTTAGATCATAAAATTGTCTCTTTTGTGTTTCTTTCAGAATGCGTTGTCACTTTAAATTCAAATAAACTCCCCACTCGATTTTTACACTTCCACATGAAAACAACTCAATGTCTTTGAATAGCACAAGTGGAGCCTCCTCCACAACCAACAAGAATGCAGCAAGTGGTTTCTGGATGGAAAGTCGACAACAAAATGGTCGTCCTTTCCAGCAGCCATTGTACAGCAGTAAAACCAGCAGACCAAACATTCTGGAATTCTGCTGGGGTTGCTAGGCGACAGGCGGGGCTCTGCCGGGGTTGCTAGGTAATGGGCTTAAGAAACATTAACCTATTGACAGAATTTAAAAAAATGTCTGCACAAAAATGTGCAAAATGTGATTTTTTTCCCTCTAAGTTCCCGTTTTGGTTCTTCAGTGTTTCCTCCTTCACTGCAGCCTGACATCATTGTCAAGGTCCCAACATCAGCTGCAATCAAAACATGACTCAACACTCGCCTCCCTTCCTCCATCGTTCTCACTCTGACACATTTCTTTGGCAAACATACGGCAAAACAACATAAAACTCCCCCTCCTGAAGTACTCCAACTACAACTGGTGCTAGCGCAGCGCTGCAGCCCACACAGCATGACCCCAACTCCGCTACACTCGGAGGAACCAACGTTTGACCCTTGATTTCAATAAGCAGTAAGAACTAAGAGTTCTGGAGCAGCAGAAAGGAGTAATGAAATTTTGTGGTTCCTTTCCCTCGTTAAAAAATAAGGAGTCCAAAGTAGAAACTCGAAGGTTTGGTGGTGAATACGTCACCCTTATATCACTGCTACAAACTTTAATTAGACCAAAATCCATGCACAAACCGTACTCTAAAAGTTCGTCATGAAAAGTCAGATGTAAGAAAGAGATTTGATCCAAACGTCTTTCTGCAAACTCAGGCAGCTGGACGCCATAGCAACCAGGAAGTGAGATGCCATTTTGGTTCAGTTTCAACAAACCAGATGTTGGAGGTTTAAAGTGATCAGAGTCTCCAGTTTCTGCCAAAATCAAAGCTTCATTTAGACAAAATGTTTTTGCAGAAGATAGCATGCTAACGGACAGTTTTAGCAGCAAATTATGCTGAATTCTGGATGTAAGATCTACTTACTAATATCTACACAAATGTAGAAAGGTGTGTAAATGTTTCCCTTTCAAAACAAAAGCCTGGAAGCCATTTTTCTTCCCAGATTTAAGAACATCCTGCATTTAGATTGTTGAGGATTAATTAAGAAAAACACATTTCTGTGAAATCTTAGCTCATTAAACCATCTTCACCCCCCACCAGCAGCCACTGAAGAGAGGAAACAAGTGGAGCAAAGACCCTCTAATTGCAACCCGCTCTTACCTGCCTCCCCTCCTCCCTGCACGAGGGGGGAGAGGACAAGGACAGGCGTCTGTTTTTGTGTTTGAAATAAACATGACCCTTGTGGTTTCTCCCAAGGCGAGAGTTGAGAAAAGATGGTAAAGAGGGAAGAGCTCTTGACGACGGCGACGATACTTTTGCCCGAACAGAAAGAGGCGAGAGGAGTTATCATGAGGAGGAGCGCCGTTCACCGCCACTTGGATCTATAAATAGCACGAGTGTTAACCTCCTGACTCACAGGAGGGGGGAAATTAACAAAATAAAAGCCCCTGAACTCGTCGTTTTAAAGCCAGCAGGTAAATTTATTTCAATAAAATCTTCTCAAAAGTTTATAATTTTGTTTGGTTCAAGGATTTCGGGACAGAAAGTTGAGTTATTTTCTCTTGTACGGGATGCTCACCGTGCCATAAATGCTTTCAGCTTTACATGCTCTGGGTGTTAATTGCATGAAAGGCGAAAGGGAGAAACGGCTCTGCTTTGTAAAAATCTTCCAATAAGGGATTATGACACAGATCATAAATATACTCAACCTTATAAATATTTGAGCTTGGCTACTCCCCTTGCTTAATGTGCTGTACAGGCCCTAATTAAGCCTGTATCTGATAGATGCCACTGCATAATGATGTGCGGGCGTCTGGGGTGGGGGCAGCGGCGGCGGCGGCGGCGGCTGGGGACAAAAGTATCATCCGAAGCACTCGCTCTGTAATAATGATAGCAATGTTAATGACGGCGCTGCTACTTCAATTAAAAGTACTCGGCTACGACGGCGGCTGTCGACGCGCTGACCCCCGGCGCGGCCGTGAGAGCGGAGAGGTAAGCCGTCTCCCTCTCCGGAAAGAAAATCCGCCTTTTATCGGGTCAGTTTGGACCGAAGCTGGGCTAATTTTGTTAAACCAAGAGAGAATATCAACGTCCTGCAAGAAGAGTCGGATAAAGAGGCTAATTTAGCCTGATTTTAATGCTATTATACCTGCTGAAAAGATCAGCTCAGGCCTAGTTAAAGCAGAAGCTGCCGCTGTTTTAAAAGTGTTTTCATTTCATTCAATTTTAATTTTTAGAATAAAAACTAGCAAAAAAACCCATCTTTTTAACCTACTCGTCAATAAATGAATTAGACTGTAGATCCAAAACTTATTAAGTTAAATAAAAATCATCCAATCCGCTCATTATTTTGGGCTTAATTAAATAAAATTATACTTTTCATTTTTAACCTAAGTGTAATTTAAATAATAAGTTAAAACAAATAAACTGAAAGGTTTTGATGTAGATTTTTTTTCCTCACTTGTTCTTGAATTGTGGTCAGGGCCGCAAAAAAATCACCCAGGGGCCACAAACGGCCCTCACTCCCCACTTTGAACATCCATAATTTATTATGTTTAGCTAGTAAATAACCAGTTTAAGCTAAAAACTTCTATAATACCCCAACTCGTCTTTATTTTCAGAAACATCCTGAGTAAAAATTGTGGATATTTCTTTTTTTTTTAACTCCAGTAATGTGAACACAGAAGGTCAAGGGTCAAGTTGAGGGTCCAGCTCACCAAAGATCCCCCTTCTTGTTTAACAAGCTGAGTTTTAAGGCTTTGGAGCTCATTAAAATGCAAAAACAGCCTCGTTAGATCGTTGTCAGGGTCCCGGTTTCCCTCTTCCAGTCTGACACGCCGATCAGCGAGAAGTCTCATTTTACTGGATTTCTGTAACAATCCTTCTGTCTTTGTTGCTTTAAAAAGAAACTGTTTCCAACTTCCTGCCAGCAGGAATTTGGATCATCAGCTAATACAGCCTCGTTCTGGTGCTTTTCTACCTGCTGAAATGATCATTTGACACAATTGTGCTCCAGGTTATTGATTTGCACAAAAAATAAAACTAATTCAGAGTCAATCCTACTAAGAAGATGAGAATTAAGCTCAGAAAAGTGTCAGATTTCACTGGTTAGAAGGATTACTTCCTATTTATTTCCTTTATTGACATTTAGACAGATTTTCCTTTGTTTTAAATCGTGGGTTCAGTTCACAAAAGGTTCTCTAAATGGTTTTAAAAGGAGCTAAAGTGCTGAAAATGAAACGTTTTTAAGGAACAGTCAGTTCTATCTTCTTTTAATTCAGTCAAAAAAGTAAAATTGTGCTTTACTGGTTTTGAAAACACTAAAATAAAAGAAGGTTTGGGCCAAATAACGCGTCCA
Source organism: Poeciliopsis retropinna (assembly GCA_010277075.1). Lineage (NCBI taxonomy): Eukaryota > Metazoa > Chordata > Actinopteri > Cyprinodontiformes > Poeciliidae > Poeciliopsis > Poeciliopsis retropinna. The sequence goes on along the minus strand of VMRM01000029.1, from coordinate 481,579 downwards.
ATTCACTTAAAATCTTCCATTTTTTGTTTTTTCTCTTGCAGATCTGCACTAAATCTCCCACAAACCGTCTCCTTTAAGTTGCTGCTTAGACTTTTTGCAGCGGTGAACGCAGCTCAGAGTTTTTTCTGCTGATGAAGTCCGCTCGCCTCGCGCTGGATCTGCTTTGCCAAGCAGTATTTGAGCTGTGATTCACTCAGTAACACGCCATCCAGGTTGACACCGAGAGGAAACGTCCAACTCCCCCGAACCAGTAAATTATTCTAATAAAAGAGCGATAAAAGGTTACGAGACAATATACGTTGCCATTTTTGAGTTTTTACTGCACGTGGTGAAAGCTGGAAATAAAGAGAGGAAACCTGGCCTAGTTTTAGGTCTTGAGACAATTTATAAGAAGAAAATAGATGCAGAAAAGCTGCATTTTTCTTTTTACAATTCCCTACAGGGGAGTCCAGCCGGGACCGCGGCGATTCTTCTGAGTTTCCCCCGATTTAGACGCTCAACTCGTAACCCGAGTTCGAAAAGCCACTTCATTGTCTGGCCAACCCGTGCATCAATCAGCTCCGGCCACATTCAGATGATCAATGCAGATTAATTATGTAATAGCTGCTTGGCGGCGCGCCACGTGCAGCAGACGCCGGCCGGATGAAGGAAAGGGAGACACACGGACTTGGTCAGGTAGAGAGGATTTATTCAATTACTGCACCGCAGAGCTGCAGGAGGATCTGGGTTTTCACCTCGCGCTCAGGCTCCCCTCTCTGCTCTGACAAGCTCTCATTACTGAGCAAACACGCTGCCAAGTAGCCATGAAGCAGAGCCTAATAAGCACATTATTGTATTTACCTTAGATAAGGTGAGACGCAGCGGCGATAAGAGGCAGATAGCTGCGTGTTTGCATAGCGGATGGAGCTACAAATCAGGATCCTGGTTAGCAGGAAGCTAAAGGTCGTAAGCTAGCTCCTTAAACTTGTCACATATTGAGTTCATAAATCTGAAAGTACCTGGACTTAACAATCTTCTCTGTTTATTGTTCTTTTCCTTACATGTAGCGCTTTTAGCTAACGCTACGTTATGTGGCGCATTTGATGGCGTTTACAACGTTTCTAATAAATATTTAGGTTTTATTACATTTGTTTAGCATCAATGCTGCCTCACACCTTCTTATTTTAGTTTTTTGGCTGGTTTGGGCTTTTTATTGTCAAAAATATTTCCATTTTGCACTTGCTATGCTAGCTAGAGAAGTTTGATAAATCAGAAATATGAGAATTTCAATACATAATTTTTAAATCACATTATAATTCAAAGGTTTGGATTTGGAAGAAATTATTTTTGAATTTTTTTCTTTCTTTCCAAGGCCCCATGAGGATCCCCGTGTGGCCCCCAGACGGCCGCGCCCCCCACTTTGAGAAACTGCGCAAAAAGTTGTTACTGTAAAGCTTTTAATTATTCTAGTTTAATTTAATATTTTTTAATATATATACAGTTAGCTCATTTTTCTTTTAGATTAAAAGATGGCGGATGTTCTTTCTAAGGAAAAAGATAAATTTGTATCCACTAAAAACCAAAACTTACAGATTAAATTTGATCCAGAAAACATTTGTGTGCGAATCTTTAACAGTTTAAGCTAATCATGACTCTAAATCAACCTTGGCAGCGATTTGAACTCAGAGTCTGCTGGATTCAAACCCAAACCAAGAACAAAAACACGGAAACGTGACTTTTTGGGATTTTTCTCCCCCCGCTGCGCCAGATGCGTGTCGCCCCGATCCGCGACACCCATCATCCTCCGCCTGCATGTGACCCGAGTCGGGCCCGCGGCACATTTCCGGGTAATTTCTCGCTCGCATCCCACACCGTCGATCGCGGCGCCGATGTGAGGTGAGGGAAAGTGACAGCGCCGACTCTCCGGGGCAGAAGCTTCCCAGTCGAGTGGATCGGCGGACTGAAAATCGCTTATGAATAGTCATTAGGCCTTCATTACAAAGCCCCTCGCTACCCACTTCTTCCTGTGCAACCAAATGCTTCTTGTCATCCACACAAGGTGTATCATTTAATTGCCAATTGATTTCTCTGCACCCCTCCCCCTTCTTCTCTATGTGACAACATGTCAGAGCAAAATGCAGCTTCGACCAGCCCTGGGCGGCCACGTTTTCCTGGCACCCTGAATATTCTTCAAAAAAACAGAGAGAGAGCTTATGTGCAATAATTAAAGACAGAAAGAGAGAGCGAGGAAGAGAGGGAGGAAATATTCTTTGTGTGACGGCTTGCAATTGTTTCTTTGTGACCCATTTTCTGATTCGGAGGCCTCAAAAGCTGGAAAAGCTTCTGGGTAAACAGTGATGGTGGGTGTCTGCTCTGTCCTACAGAGACGTTCGCTGAGCCTGAGCAACTATTCACAGCACAAAACAACAACTTTAACACATTTGTTACCGTATTAAAGGACCTGTGGCTCTTTTTACTCCTATAAATCGGATCGGCTGAAAGTTAGATGAAAAAATCCACAAACACAAAAATCAGCTGCAGTGACTTTGACGCTTTATTTAGCGACTTTTTCATTATTTATCGGAGCTTTTTGGAGCATAAAGTGGTCAAAACCTTTCAGTCTTTTTGTATATTTTCTCATGTAATTATTTTAGTGTCCTTGGAATAAAACAAAAACCTTTCAGCAAGAAATAGGAGTGAAAGAACAAACAATGACTTTTAGCTATTTTCAAGTAATATTTCCTTTAAAAAGTTGCTGAAAAGTTTCTTCTGTCTTATTTCAGTTTTAATAAGATATTAAACCAAAACCAGTTGGTTAGACTTTGTGTTTTCTCTAAATTTGTAAACTTATCCTCTTTAATCTCTGGTATTATTTCTACTGGCAGATTATTTCACTTGAGAAACAAAATCTTACCAAGGTCCAATTTCTAGTGCAAATAAATGAGCACACTTGAAATAAGAGTAACTTTTCTGCAAGATAAAGGACAATAATTCATTAATATTGAAGGAAACAGTAACAATGTGACATTATAAGTGAAATAATCTGCCTTTATTGACTTAGAAAAGCTCATATATCTCATTTAAAGCATGCACTAGACCAGTAAAATGTGGTAAAACTTGTTGTTTTTGCAGTATAATTTGTAAAACAGCAGCTCTGACCACCTGAGGTTTGTGTCGTGAGAAACTTTCTGCATGTTTTCAGGTCACAAACGGTCAAATCAAACATTCCTGCCGCCTGCAGACTGTTTGTCCTCTCAGGTGTGCTCCGTCTCGCCTGCGTTTACAGTTTCCTCCCGTCGCAGAAGGATTGAGCTCCAGCCTCGACTTTGCCTTACAAAACGCGGCAAATCAGCACCTCGCCGGCCCCCCGCACCCGCCACCCCCTTTGACACGTAACGCGGCGCGATTATCGAGTTGGTGCAGCCTTAATAAGCTGAATAATGAGGGAATTTCAGAAATGCCCGAGCGCCATTATACCCCAACAATAAGAGCTAGGAGTGAGTAAACCAGTGCGGGGCAGAAGGTAGGCGTCGGGGATATAATGAGGCTACTGTGTCAGTAATGTAGTCTCTATTGTACACCCATGTAAAAGCCCATTTCTTCACATGCACATTAAGCCAGTCAGATTTCTGGAAGAATGGCACACACAGTTCTTCTTCTACTTCACCCCTCGCTCTGTTTTCCCTTCTTCTCTTGTCTGCGTCTCAGTGGCAGCCGGTGACAGTGGCTGGCAGCCGCCTGGCTTCTTCAAGGCAAACATTACGGCGAAAGATGAGCTGCAGGTGTGCCAGGCTTGTAAACATGCACTAATTACACTTTTTTTTCTCCAGCGGATGACAATGAGGTCACTGAAATAATTGTTGTTTTTTTTATGAGCTACTCCGCTGCTTGTAATTCTAAATAATGCACGCCAAAACAAACTCGCTGCATGCTAAAACGCTTCACCCGCTAACCTGCTTTGCAACCAGATCCTTTAAACGGACAATCAGGGCTGCCATTAATTATATCTGCAGCTCAGTCGACGCCGGACGGTAAATCAGGCCTCAGGACTCATCCTTCAGCTGGAAGATGTGGGAACAGGGAGGTCTGTTTCAAGAAAACAATCTCTCCCATGTATTGTCAGACAGGAGGGAGGATACTCAATGAATAGCCACATACATCAAAAGACCTGCCAAACAATTGTCTGCTTTTTATTAAGAAGCTCCGAACGTTGCTGCCGGACAAGGCCAGGAGAAGTGCCGGGTTTGCACTTTTTTTCCCCCTGCAGTGCAATACAGGTGCACGATTTAACAGCCGCTCACTCGCTGTGTGTTTTCCTGCAGCATAAAGAGGCTTGTAAAGCACCCTAATCTGTCAGGGCTGCGCCATGGCCTGGCTCCACACAGACAGGAGATACGCCTTCGCCAGGGCGCCTGCTCCTTTTCAAGCCGAGGTCACAAAAATCCAGGTGGATCGCCAACACGAGCCAAGTCCCCCTCCCTTCCCCCAGCTGCTTTTATTCCCCTGACGCAGTTAAACCCATGAATACAGATCTCCCCAAGCCCTGCAAGGCCTGGCAAACCTCCAGAGTGAAGCTGAACTGAGCATTTCCCATCTCAGCAACTCACTTCTCCCTAACATTTACTCCTGGGAGACGCCTCTTGTCTGTGAAAAGGTGAACAAACGTGCAAGTGAAGGAAGAGCAGCGACACGTGTTCACAAAGCGAAGCAAAAGTTTGACAGTTTGTGTTTTTACAGGTCACAGCAGGATAATATGGAAGTCTGGAAGCTGATTGAAGGATCTGAGCGACTGATCCTGGAGATGTAATCCAGTCATTTGATTCAGTTGTGATTCAGCAGGAATCCATCTCAGGAGGTTTAAAAGAACCACTGAAGGAAACGACGCAAAAACTTCCTTCTTAAAAACGAAAACGGAGCAGCGTCACATTTTAGTCACTGACTGAACCTCACCAGCCATTTCTCCCGCTAGCGCTCGACTCTTGTGTTTGTTTTGGATGTTTTTACCCAGAATGCCCTGTGCTGCAGTCCACTTCCTGCTTTTGGTTCACGTGAACCAAACTGAGAATCACATTTCTCTGCAGTCGCCACCAAACTCAACTTCCACCGTCGTCAAACAGCTTCAAGTTTCTAAAATATTGCAGCAGTTCTGCTCTCTCATTAACCGTCATGGTTTTGGCTTTGGGTCAAATATTAGCATAGAAATGAAAGCAGAAAAGTTTCACACAGGAAGATTATTAGTGACGCGCCGCCTCCAAACCGCTCTGGACTAGCCGTTAGCTTTAGCCTCCAGAAGACGTTCTCTGCTGCTAATTACTTTAAACAACTGAAACATTTTAGACTCAAACAACTTGAGCTGGTCGTCCTGCTGCACTTTGTTGAAGCATTTCTTTCAGTTTGTGGGGGAGGGGGGCAATCTTTTGCCGTACTTTTTACAAGCTGTTAATATTGATTGCTGCCGCGGCCGAGGGAGGAGGGCGGCTCAATCTCAATAATAGCATTCCATTATACGGCAGACGACAGCCGTGCCGAGTGTGCATCTTCCATGCAGCCACACATTTAGAGTATTATCAAATTGATAGTGACTCAAATTGATTTGGATAATGAAGGTCGCTGCACCTTGAAATATAATGGCCACTTATTGTAATTACCGTCACAATTATCAAGGTCACCGCATCAAAAACAAAAGGGGCTGACATTGTGACCGCTGCAGTGGAGTCTGACGAGCCTTTACTGCCGATTCTGATGCCGTTACGTTTTACAGCAGACAACGGGTTTGATGGAGGTCACGAGTTTTCACGTCAGAAACGACAAATAAACAGAGACTGAAACCTTGACGAGGTTCCTGCCTGATTTTGTGACAAGCGCTGCCCTTCACCCTCCTCTCTTCCTCCTCGCTGCCTCCGACGCCCATCAACATGTCGGGAAAAACAAGGAATGACATCCCGGTACGAGCAAACTGTCACGCTCCACACCTCGGATGAGCCACTGCAGGGCATTGTGCAAAAACTGACACGGTCCCGACTTATTTTTTGGGAGTAAAACCTTTGGATATCTAGAATCAAGTGTTATACCTTTCAATGAATGAAAACAAAACCAGAGTATCTTGTGGTAAACGGTCCTGTGGACTGAACCATTATCTCCGTATAATCAAGCAATGTTGAAGTGTGTTTCCTTTCACACAGTTGAGCCCGCAATAAACCCTTGGCCTTTGTTTCGACTACACTGAGCAGAAGGATGACCTCAGCTTTGAAACAATAAAGTGCCTGTAATGGTCTCTCCAGAGGCCGGCTGCCTCAACTTTGTTTCTCCTGAAAGTGTGAGAAGAGGGCAGGAATGAGGGAAAAGGCTAAACTTTCCCTGCGTCTTACCCAGTTTGCAGGCACTGAAGGTGAAAGTTGAAGGAATGCTCCTGGATGAAGGTGGACAAACAGTGAGTGAAAGTGTGCTAACAGTAGTAAGAGTGGTGGTGGAGGGTACTAAAGGGGCGGAGGCATGGCAAACTGCTAAGAGGATCAAATATTGAAGCACAACAAAAGCCGTGTCACAAGTCTCCCTCCTCTCCACCCCGTACCTCTAACCTCCTGTTACCACGACAGCGCTCTGCCACAAAGACAGCCCCCGATATGACAAAGAACAAAACGGCAGACAGATGTAGGTATTGTCATGCAGAATGTTCCCTCCCTCCTCCTCCTCCTTCTTCTCCTTCTGCACTCGGAGGAGGAAGGAAAAAAAGACCCAACAACCTGCACTTGCGCCTCCAACACCTCAAAAAAAGAGCAAGCGGGTCGCTGCCCTGTGGTTGAGACCGCTGACGGCCAAAAGAGCAAGCCAACCTTCTGGTCACAAGAGGTGAAGCCAGCCTAGAAACAACCCTGGATGCAGAATTTGGACTTTCAAAGCCAAGTCTGCAAAGGTGGTAGTTTGGGTCGATATTTTTGTGCATAAAATGTGGCCGGTTTGGGAGCCAAAATAAATCCGAAGATTCTGGTTTGTGTTATTCTAAGAAAAGAGCCACAGCCTCACTATCATGGCTCAAGACTGGGAGTCAGACTGAGGAGGAGATTGCAGCTTCTTGAGGCCAGCTGATGCATTGATCTAGTTTCAACATCAAACGGGTTTTATTTTTAGCTTCCTGGCAAACTGAGCGAGACCGAACTGTCGGGGTTTGCTTGTTCAACTGGTTAGGAGAGAACTGGATTTGTTCTATAACTCAAGTTCTCTGGGTCTGGGTCCGTTTTCCCCCAGGTGTCGGGTCATCTACGTCGCGAGTGACCCGAAGTCCGAGGTGAGCTCTTGATGAAGCCGGGACGTATTATTACAGCTGGGGGACCTGTGGAGACCTCTGGCATGGGGACGGGATCTGATTGATTCGGACCAGATGGGCGTCCGGACACGTTTGCAGCGCGGCGACTGAAATAGCTGCACGGCGTCTCGCTGCATTCCTCAGGAACATTGTGCACGCTCTTTAACTACTTTGACTTAAAGGAATCAAAATGCAACTCGATGCCATGAAGCATGCTCAGTATGCTAACTGCAGCGCTAGCACATGAGATTATACATCAGTTCAGAACAAAGGAACTCCACTGCTGTTGGTAAAATGTAACGTTTAAGGCCAGATAATGCAAGTTTCATTTAGCAAAAGGACGTTTGCAAACTATAACACTTATTTTGTTTAAATTTGCTTAATCAGAGAGCCCAGCTAGCTAAAATGTTCATGCTTGTAATACAGCAAATGAAGCAACTTATAAATGTTTTCACTTTTATTTTGCAAAATTATTGGTTAAGATTGGCCCAATAGTTCACAAAGTTATCAAACCAAACTACATTTTTCGCTAAATGTAAAGGTTTTGGTAAATCCACCAATTTTAGGCTAAATTTGGGTCATTAGCTAAAGCGTTAGCCAAACTGAAGCGCTAAAACGAGAGATTTTTCCCACACAAATCGTCCAATTAGCCCAGTAAGTTCAAATTTAAACTAAATCCACAAATTATAGGTCAACATTTACCCGTCATCCTCGTTAGCCAAAACGTTAGCGAAACATTAGCCAAGTGCTAATGCTAAGATAATTCATCTGATTATTACCAATGCAATTTGTCTTTTTAAAAGTAAATGAAGTTTTGTATTTTATCCAAATTTAAAACTAAATTTGGACAAAGTTAGCCAAAATATTCGCCAAATTCAAACGCTAAAACACAACGGAACCAATTAACCCAATAAGACATAAGTTTTTACAAACTAAATGCAGTCCTGTATTTTGTCCAAATTTTAACTCAAAAATGTCCCAAAAACTGAATCAGCCTGAATGTTTGCTTCAAAAGACCCAAACCCACTAATTTATAAAATATATTTCCAATCATTTTGAATCAACTGATGAACCTTAAATGAAGCTGAAAGGTAAAGTTAAGCTGAAAGAGGGGCATGAATGCCAAAAACAATCAAAGCCCATGTGGTCGGGGTCTCTACTGAGCATGTGCACCAAAATAACAAATTACTTAACACTGCAGGAGCTGATATGACCAGAGCAGTACCTTAAATTAGCCGGGGATTTAAGCTAATTGGTGAAAGTTATCTGCTCCAACCTTCAACATGCTAAATCCCCTGACCCCAGTCTAGACTGAATTCTTGACAGTCCAGCGCTGATGACCCGGGCCGCTCCGACACCAGGCCCGTCTCTGGGGTCTTAATGCCTCTGCTTGGGGAAATTAATTACGGTTTAAAAAGGTGATTTCTGGCCGCCGTTATTCCAGGGAGGGAGGAGAAACTCATATAATCCCACACCTCAATGGCGCCATTGTCCTGAGAGCAAATTACCTGGCTTAAAAGTTTACATGGTTGTTTTACAACCTGTTGAAAGAATCGTTCCCAAACTCATCTCCCCGTCTGTTTGGGTTTTATTAAATGGTCGCTGCGTTTTTTTAAAGACACAGTGGCTCCAAGGAGACGACACAAACTCATTCTGAAAGCAGAGATAATTCAAATCTCCTGTTCACTTCTCCTCTAATTCCTGATGAACTTTGTTTCACTTTGCTTTTAGCTGTTCTCACCCTCCGGTTCGGTCCGCTCGCTCATTAAAACTCAAATCTGATACGGCGCTATCATCCGCCACCAAAACCCTGAAACCTGTGAGAAAGGCTGGGAAGGGCTTTATCCTCGTTCTGCAACGTTTAGCGGTGAGCTTGTTGGATTTCACTCAGTTACAGCATGAATCAAAGGAAAGGAGTCTTAACACACACAAAGGTGCCTCTACACCTTAGCGTCGACTTTAATCTCTGCCCCGAGGCACCAGACAAACTATTCTTTCCCCAGCAAGGCACCTTGCATAAGATGTCGAAATCAGCTTACGACATGATCTTTTAAGAAAGCTTGCTCTTGTGTGCAGGTTTATAACTGAGTGGCATTGTGATCTGCTAAAAGATGAGCATCCACCTCCATATCGCAGCCTTCAGCGCTCAGACACACATAAACAAAACCAGGCGGCGAGGCCTGATGCATAACTCTTATTTATGTCATTCAATTTAGCCCTGCTCACTTGGCAATTCATTTTCATGATCAATTACAAAACCTTTAGGCATCTGTAATGCATTTGCTTTGACAGGGTGAACAAACACACACACTGTAAACTAACCCAGGTTGGATAATTCTCCTGCTTTTCATTGCCTGTTTGTGGGTTTTCCCCCTGGGAGCCAGCAGTTACCTACACCTTTGAGGCTAATAGCAAACACTGATTTTTTTCTTCTTCTTTTATTGTTGTTTTCTCACACATCTGCAGATGAATAACAGGATGCAAAAACGTAATGTGAGCAGATTACAGCGGGGTTTTTTAACACTAAGATCATTAATGAATCAAAGTAAACACAAAATTACTTTTAAAAATCATTTGATCAGAAATTACAGCTTAAATTACCTTTTAACAAAGCTTATTGGCTAAATGAGATGATTTTAAACAGCAATTTATACAACTGTATCATTTAAACTGTTTTTTAATCATTTAGTCAACTTTAAAATATTGATTTTCTACATTTAGAACAACAAAATAGTCTCATACATTTAATCTAAATGATAAATATTTAATAAAAAATAGTTTTTTTTTAATCTAGCTAAACCACCATAGCTAGCATGCTAAGCTAACTTGAGTCAAAGTTAAGCTAAAAATGATCAAGTTTGTTAAAAATATGTTTTAATTTCTACTTAAGTAAAAGTAAAACCAAAATATTGTGGTAAAAACTTGAGTTGGAGTATTTGGCTAAAACACAAAAATCAAAAATAAAATATGCTAAGCTAACTAGCTTCCAAATATTTAAACATTTTATCACATAAATGAGAAAAAAATGTAAGATTTAATAGAACTGAGTGAAAACTGTTTTAGATCGAAAGTTTGGTTATGTTACAGTTTAATATATAATACAGGATTTTAAGAATAAACACCAAAATGCTGTTTGATTTATTCTTTTTAAGCTAATGGACATAAATATCTGAGCTAAATCTACTTCAAAGTGCTGAAACGCATCAGAATGAGTAAAAGAAACAACATTCTTATTATTCATTTACATCCTGACTGATGAAATCAACTATTTATTGCTTTGCTTTTGTAAAAGACGGATTAGTAAGAATATAAAACATTTTGTTCACATAAAGGTGAGAATAAAGGATGGGAATCGTTTCCCTGTGTTCAACTCCCATGTAGTGACAGAATAAAACAAGTTTATGGAATGAAAATGGGAAAAGGTTGCAGTAAATAAACAAAGCATCTGAAAAAATGTGAAGTTTGTCCTCCTCTCCTCCCCTCACACCTCCTTCAAACAGGTTCGATTTTATGAATCACTGCTTGCCCCTCGAGGGAACACATTGTGCATTCCTACAGCCGTGGCCTCTGCTCATATACAGGGATAATTCATTTCAATATTTATCTCTATGAATATTTTGTTCTTGCTGCTTCTTTTCTTTTCTTTTCTTGTGGGGTGAAAAATAAGGTGGAAATCACAGACCGGGTTTGGGGGGAACGACGGCGCCGGGCTGCAGCGTGGAGGTGGGAGGCTTGGAGGAGATCATCAGAAAGGGAAATTGTGCACAGCAGGAAGAAAAATCATTGTGTTACCCCAGGTGAAAAATATTGTTGCTTTGCTTAAAAGTGCATGCAAGGCGAGCTACATTATTAGAATGTTTAAATATTAATTCTTCTGCTGGGTAGTAAAGATGATGGAGTCGCCGAGTCAACTACTTTGTTTTTCCTCCCCCTGCTTGTTGGCCACAGCTGCATTATTTCTCTCTCATCTGAACCTCGCTTTGTTCCCCATTCCTGCAGAAAACACTCCCCTTCTTGCACTCAGGGTCGCTCTCCAGATAATTTCTGATGTTTAAACAAAACATGTGATATAACTGGGAGGACGTGGAGGGGAAAATGTGGCAGCTTTGATCTGGGAATCAATACTCCTCGTCTTTGTCCGGACTGAAGGTGAGGTCGACGCAAAAACAGGGTTTTTCTACGGCGGTATCAGAGTGGACAGGAGGAAGTTTCACTCCTAAAATGCTATGAATAAATTTGAGAATCTAATTATCACCTGATGCTCATTTCCCTGCTTCATGCAGACGTCGTTTAGGCTGAATAAAAAGCGACTGGAGGAACGAAGCAGAGCGGCTGTTTGCCCAACAAAGCCAGGTGCGATTCACGAGGATTTCCAAGGTAAAGTGAGGATGAAAAGAGAAAGATTTCAAAGCCGCCGGCTTAAAGGTGAGCATTAAGCTGCTCAAATCTGAAACGCTTTAGAAAAGTGAAGAGGATAAAGACTGAAAGGAGGAGAAACAAGAAGGTGAGATTCAGGTAGTTTAGCAAATCAGTGCCACTATTTTTCAAGTTATTGTACAATAAATTACAAATTCATGTAAAAACCCAAAAGATTTCACGTGAATTAGATTAGTTTGATACAAAACATTTAGACTTTTGAACCATTTAAATGTTTGGAGTTTCTTTTTTAAAATTAATTCGATAATAGATGAAGCTCTACGGTATAAAACACTCGATTTCACAAATAAATAAATGCAAAACAGAGAAATGTTCAAGATGCAATAATAAGAGAACATTTTACCAAATTTATGCAATATCAAGTCAGGTCATTTTCTCTAAAACGACATTAATTTGTTTAAGCCTGAAAGGTTTCATAGTTTTTAACAGAATTTAATTTAAAACTGGGGTGTTCAAAGTGTGGCTCGGGGGCCAATTGTGGCCCTTGAAAAGATTCTGATCGGCCCCTGTCCTAACAACAAACGCCTGTTTTCCACCCATCAACCCTTCATTTTTGATTTGATAAAGTTTGCCACAAATCTAAAAGGAAAATCTTAAACGTCTTTCTTCAGATCCAGTCAGCTGGAGGGGGAGCTGACCGAGCAGACAGACAGACAGACAGACAGACAGACAGACAGACAGAGAGCTGCCTGTCACTCCCTCCGCTCCTCTCCGCTCCACCTGAGAGCGATTGCGGCGCATGTTCCAGTCACTCATGCGTAAGAAGCAATACACAAGTCCGGTGTACCGCCACTTTAAAAGCTCATCAGGCGCGTACTCTTGCTTGTAGGAAATACCTTATTCATGACAGAGCTGGCTGTAGCTAGGTAATTACTCGAATCAAGGTGGCCTCGGAAATGTTTAAATCTACAAGGACTGGGTGGAGGCATGAATAATGCAAAATAATTTGCATCTAAATTTTTTAAGTGTGCTTTATTTGAAAAAACTAAAACATGGGCCTGGATTAAAGTTTGATGAGTGAAAGCTGAGGAGAAGCGCCTCTGTGAAGAGGCGAGGCAGACTGGAGGTAATGCTGATAAATAATAATTAAGAAAGAGGTAATGCAGCGGTGGGGAATCAGAAACAGGTTGCAACACTTACACCGCCTCTCCACATCTCCGTCGGCGGGTTTCTCCCCCTCACACTCACTTTTACAGCTCAACTCCCTGAATATTTATGAGAATGTTGTTCACAAAGCAACGTTTGTAGCTTTCATCAGGTTTGAACGTTCGCCGCGCTGCTGCTGATGAGTCGCGCATGTAAGGAGGAAACGCAGGTGATGTTTACACACTACAGCGTCAGGAGGAGGCGGAGGTTAAGTGCTTACCTGCTTTGGAGTGAAGAGGCGCCGGCAGCCGCAGGAACCGGGAAGGAGAAGAAGAAAAGAACCCGGTTAGAACATGAAGAGCTGGATTTAAGACATTTAGACTGGAAATGTTTAAAAACTTTAAACAAAAACTCTTCATTTAACATAAAACATCAAAACATCATCAGCATATTAAATAACCTTAAAAAAATATGAAAACAAGACATTTCTGTCTATTATAGATTTAAAAAAAGTGAAAAATGATAATAATTAAAATAAACTGAAGTTTATTGCTGTGATTTTTTCCTGGTAAAACCAGATTAACATAAAATATAATCATATTATCTACATATTTAGTAGTTAGTTACAGGAATATACAAGTAACTTATGAATTATTCTGATGACTAAATGAGAAATTGAGTAAAAAACTGATAAAGTAAAATATTGGCCCTATTGATAACAGCTACATTTTTAAGTTAAGCTGGACAAAAACTACAAAAACATAAAAATATATGACATTTAATAATAATAAAGTAGTAGGCAAACATAGAAACTTCTAAAAAAAATCTCTCTACTTCACTTTTGAGTTCATGTTTTCATTTAATAGTTAAAATTTTCCCAGTCGTTTATAGTTTCATCTGCTATAAAGAGAAAAGTAACTTTTATTATCAATTTAGATTCACAAAAACCTGTGAAATATCCAGTGAAATGCTGATACTTCAGTAACAAAAACGCTACATTTATGGTTCCTGTTGGTCCGTAAAGCTGCACCAAGCCTCCAAACAGTTAATAATTGATCCCCCGAAAAACAATAAAACCCCAAACATTATCAATAATCAATCAAATCAACCAGGACCGAACTTGATGCTATGCTGCTAGCTGTTAGCATTGGTCAAACTAAAACCAGGAAGTGGGAGCGTTGCGCAACATAAACAATCTTCTGGCTGGAACACTAAATAATACATCTTTAATTTAATTTAATTTTAGTTTAATTTAATAATTTCTACAGCTTTTGTCTATCGATTGTTGTGAATGTTATTGATTCATTAGATGTTTGAACGGATTATTAACTCATTCTCTCATCCTTTGTTTTTCTAAACGCCACATTTCACATATAATACGAGGATATCAGGTTATATATTAACTATGTTGTTTATAAAAATCGTTCAGCTTCAAAAAGGTTTAAAATCAAAACATCTGGTTTGATGTGGAACATTTGGACCACAAGGAGATCCTCAGGGCCGCGTGTTTGGACCCTGACATTCATCATAAAGATGTTTTTGTAAAAATAAACTCAATGTAAGAAACATTTTCACCCAGTTTAGGATCCAAACGGTTCCCAGTAAGAACATACTGAACTCAATCTGTACTTTGTCGAAATTCAAAGCTAAATTATCTAATTTTTGCCAATTTAACACCTGCTAAGAATCAGCAAAGCCTGAGATGAAGATCTCTGAAACCAGATTTGTCTCTTCAGATGGTAAAAAACACAAAGCGAACACACACACCAAAACACACACACCTCTCTCTTTGTTAAACAAACCATATATCTCTGCTTTTCTCTGCGGCTTGGCCTGGGCTGGGAGGGCAGGGAGGTGATAGAGGAGAGGGGGATGAAGCAGGAGGAAGAGGAGGAGGTGTACGCTGGGTATTTTTAAACGGAGGCTGGAAACAAAGGCCCCTCCTGAGGCCGGCCCCCTGCCCGCAGGATCACCTAGTCCCAGGCTACCCTGCTCCATTTTTCCCACGCTAACCTCCGGCCTCATTTGCATCCCTGCTGCCCCTCGCAGCCATTATTTTCAGGTGAGCTGCTCTCTATGGAGGCTTAAGCGTGGTCGTCCCTGTTTATGTGTGTGTTTACGTGTGCGTGTGCGTGTCCACCCCCTGATCCTGCTCTTAATTACGACTGACTGGCACCAGACACAATCGCCCCCTTGATTCGCCACCCTCCCCTCCCAGCGGCCCGCGCTGACCCGAATCATCTCCCAGCAGCAGCTGGAGGAGGACGGCCTGGTCTGCGCGCGATGACGACCACTACAGAGTTGCGCTGTCTTCCTCCTCCTGCAGCACAGCTCAGACTATTATACCGCCGTTTCTATAGGCCACAACAGCTCTCTGTGCGCTACTGTATGAGTCCCGGCGCGGCGAGAGGCAGCGGCGTGTCCTATTCATTCATTAACACAGCTGTCGCACACGTTAACCAGACTCAACAGTCAACAGCGTGAGCACTACAGGCTACAACACAGCCATAAAGTGCACTAATGGCTTCTACAGTACGTGCACTGCAGGAAGCAGGCACTATTCTACGCCACATTTATCACTCCATACAAAGCAAAACATCCATGATACCAAACGACGCCGTAAAACCTTAATGTTCTGCGTCTCACCTTCACCAAGACGCAAGTTTTTATTCAGGGTTTCTGCTTAAAATGTGACCTGAAATTCAAAGAACCTGAGAAAAGCTTGTTCTACGTTAATAATTCATTAATATTGATGAAAAGGTTCTGGTTCTATTGGCAGATTATTCCACCTGTAACATGGGAAAAATGTCTAGAATCTGCCAGTGGAACTAGAACGTTTTAAAATCAATATTAAGGGATTATTGACTTAAAACAAGCTCCTGTTTCTCACTGAAAAGTTGCTTTAAGTTGGTTTTGTCTTAAATCAAGTGCATTAAGATATTTGCATGAGAAACTCGGCCAGAAATACTTGGTGAGGTTTTGGTTTTTAACCAATATTGGAGAGTTTAACATTTGAATTTCAGAATAAAATACATGGGGAGATGAGAAATTTAGCTTAAAAGTGAAGATTTAATTTAATTTGTTGTTTAGCACACTTAGCTTCTCCTAAAATCATTTTTCTGGATCAAATCTAAATTTAAAATTTACTCAAAACTGTTTAAAGTTTTACTTCCTTGTGGAAGTTTTGTAATCATGCTTTTATTTTGAAGTGTGCTTGAAGTTCCTGTCCACATATTCAGTTTCTTTACCTGCAATAATCGTGTAAATTATATAGATATTAGCTGAACCGAAGTTAGCGTGTTAGCGTTAGCCTCTGCTAATGGTTTACAGCTGGTCTGCTGAAACCTGTCGATTCTTTATGTGCAAAAGTTTCAGAAACTTTAATCCAAGGAGCCTGGATGTGTTAACATTTAACCATAAAAGGCTTCCAGACTTCCTAAAGCATAATAAGAGATTTTCTGCAAAAACAACATAAAAAAGAGCAAATATCTTAATACACTTGAAATAAGACAAAAATATAGGATATAGCAGCTTGTTTTAAGCAAATAATTATTGGATATTGATTAAAAATACTGCTAGCTTGTAGAGAACGTTTCCTAAAATCAATATTAAAGAAATAGAGTCTTAAACCGAACTGAAAGGTTAGTTTTGTCTTATTTGAAAATATTCACAATAGAAATTAGACCTAAAGTACTTGGTAAGGTTTTGTTTTTGCCAGTTATCACCTGAAATGTCTCAGAAATCAATCAGAATCAGGTTGTTTTTCTTGTGATGATAAAATTTCTGACCTTATGCTGGGCTGTTTATGTAAAAATGTTCACATTGTTCTCCCAAACAAACCTGAACTCCGTCACCCCGGCTGTGTCAGAGCCTTGTTCTTCCCACTGAGCGCCACACGCAGAAGGAGAAATAAAATAAAGTAGCCCACTGATGTCGGGCCTGAGCGACGGCAAACAGACAGAACCAATGTTTGTCCTGCTGCAGCCGGGAGCCGCGCTCATAACCGCACCTTATTATTTCGCATCATCATGAGCTGCAAAAGTCCAGGGAGGAGGGAGAGGAGGGGGAAAGGTAGCTACAAGGCAGGAGGAAGCAAACACACACATGCCTAATATAATTGTCAGCGTTCATCCCTCCCCCGGCTCAAAGCGAAGTCCCGGCGTTCACGGAGAAGGGTAATTATCGTGTTTCCCGAATGGGAGGATGCAACCAACTCTGGCTCTGATTAAAGGGGACAGGAGAGGAGTGTTGCCTCCCTTCTGCAAGCCAGCGTTTAGGGGGAGGCGCACCTTTCACTGGCCAAACAATGTCTGTCAGCCGCTATCAATAGCTGCTGTGGGAGGAAAACCGCGCCAAGGTGCTTGGACTGGGTATAAATTGGGTGAGAAGTGGCTTAACTCTGAAAATGTTTCTATCGGGTCCAGATTGTGTCGTACCTGCAGCTCTGATCCTGTCAGAGCGTTTTAAGGTCTCCATCTGCACACACACACACAGCATTCACACACTAAATACTGAAACTGCAGCACCTCCAGGATTCACCTCTCCTGATAAAATAAACCCAAAACTTACAGCGCCTTTGAAGTTCAAAGGGAGGAAGTTTGCAGCCACTTGAGAGCTAATAGTCCATTGCAAATGTGAGTGAAATCAGATAATGAGTAAAAACACAGGTTTCTTAAATGAGCTGAAAAAGCTGCAGATTTCTGGAGTTTGATCGTCTAGAGGAAGAAAAAAAACTTATCAGCAGCTCCTTGGATTTATTTCATTTATGAATTACAAGGGAAGATGCCATTATATATTATTAATTCTCTGCTGTTCTTTGGCTCTGGCTGCTGCGGCGGTGAGCTGCGGATGTCGGCGGCGGTGTAATTACGTTCTAGCCGGGCAGCCATCCGTTTCCTTTCAAAAATTTACAGGATTCTTAATCACGTTGCTCATTTGGGCGCGCGGCGGCGGGGACGGCGAAACACAAACAGGGGCACGTCTGTTTGCACGGGAACACCTGCTTAGCATTGATAGCAGATGTCAGTCAGTGAACTGAACAAGGAGGAAAAATAGAGAAAGTGCAGCGAGAGGGAGGAGGGGGTGGAATTAAAAATGCAAGCATCACCAACTTCTTATTATTTACTTACTCCAAAATGAACTAGTGGAATGGGACAAGGAAAATCCTGGCGAGCGGCTGGAAGCTCGTAATTGTGCCTCCCTCCTTTTTCTTCTTCTTCTCCCTTAAATCCAGCTAACTACTGAGCATCAAGCTGCCGTTTTCATTTTTTTAACCTTTTCCCTCTCAACGCAGCGAGCTTTTTTATATTTCTATCCGTTTGCATCAGTCTTTGCTGCATTATTCATTTGCATTATAGTGCCGGGTGGTAATTAAATCTTGCCTGGGATGCTGTTGTATTTAAATGGAAAGTGAATATTTTAGCAGGGGGGGAAACGCAGAATGCCTAATCTGCCCCCCCACATTCACACAAACACACCCACTCTCCGTTCCCCGATTGTTTATCGAGCCGCCGCGCTTTCTAAACCGCTTTTTTCTTAAAGAATAATACTGTTGAGTCAACAACTGCATTGACGAACGTATTTCAGCTGATGCCTTCGCCCGGGCAGGGATATTTGATACCTCACACACACACACACACACACACTGCTTCCTTTTCTGCACACACCCACGAGGAGACGCAAACAGATACAAAATCTCGCCAACAAAATGGCCACCAAGGACCTCTGGCCGACAGAGGAGACCTTGATGACAAACTCAGCTGTGAGATTGTAAGAAAACTGATAAAACGTGTTCCTGAACAACCACAGCGAAAGAAAACTGAACCAAAACACTAAAACAGAGACTCCTCATGAGTTTCTGATAAAACACAATTATCTGAATATTTTAATCAACATTTTCTGCCAGTTTGGGTTAGAAAAAAGTAGTAATTATGAAAAAGCTATTGCTGAAAAAATCTCACTATTTTGGGTTTGAATCTCAAATAAAACACAAACTCACTGAGTTTTAACCTTCATCTGCTCATAATAATCATCAAAATCAACATTATTTTCTGGTTTCAGTTTAAAAAACAGAAATTATGCAGATGCTATCATCTAAAAAGTTTAGTTTTTAAACAAGCAAATACAAAATCCACAATTTCTTTCCTAAAGAAATAAATATCAACACAATAACTCATAAAGAATCCACACTTTCTTTGAGTTTTAGTTGAATAAAAAAGTAAAAATGTGGCTATTTTGTTTGTAAATGTCAGATAAAATACTAATACACTAACTCATTCTGAAATATTAAGTTTTAATATTATTAATAATAATAATTAGTTCCATTAAATGGAAATGTTTTCTTCCTCTGTTTCTTACAAAACTCAAAATGTTTCGTTTGTTTTTTCAAATCCAGCCCAAAAACTAAACTCATTTATTCAATTATCTTTAAAAAACGCAAATGAAAGATAATTTCTTACACATGTGACCAGCAGAAATGATTCCACAACCATTTCTGCTGTTTGAGTCACTGGTTTTTATGGTTTTATCAGCTGGTTGAAGAAAGCTAACCAGTTAGCCAATCACATCCAACTTCTGCTTTCTAAACTTTTAAACTCACTGGAATCAAGTGAACCAAAATCAACACATTTCCACTTAATTTTTCTCAAATTCTTTGCAGGAAAAATGTTGAAACTTTTTGTTGAAGCGGCTGCAGCCTCAGTTTTACCTGGTGACAAGTTGGTTGATCTGGAGCTGCTTCAGTTCCACTGCTTCCAATTTCTTTTTCACATCTTTTCCTTCAATTTTAGAAGGAAAAGATGCTGTAAATATTTCTAAGGTTGCAAAAAAACTCACTGATACACGCAGATTTAACCTGGTGCATCTAAGAGTCGGGTCAGTAAATCCAATATGGAGTCCAGTTGAAAAGATTTTGGGTGGAAATAAATAAAGTTCTGTTTGACCCGGG
This sequence comes from Poeciliopsis retropinna, assembly GCA_010277075.1. Taxonomy (NCBI): domain Eukaryota; kingdom Metazoa; phylum Chordata; class Actinopteri; order Cyprinodontiformes; family Poeciliidae; genus Poeciliopsis; species Poeciliopsis retropinna. The sequence goes on along the minus strand of VMRM01000029.1, from coordinate 461,828 downwards.
GAGGAGTTGTTTGTGCCGCTCGTCGACAAGCGAGACAATAAACCACAGAGGAAGAGAAAGGGGCAATAAACCTTTGCTCCATATTTGCAGATAGAGGAAGAGGAATAGCAGCAGAAGAAGAAAAAGAGGAAGACGGGATGACAGAGCAGGGAGGTGGAGGCAGAGGGATGAGCCGTGCCTTTAATGCCCATCTGGCCCCGGAGATGTAATAAAATTGACATATTGATTCCTTTGAATTTACGAATGCCTGTTTCATAAACTCCCATTTCCAAAGCCGGGGCCTCTTTAGAGCCCTGTCATTTTTCCCCCAAATGGATCAATTATGTGCCCACGTAATCCTGTTACCTGAGGAACCCACGCATACTTCTCCCATTTGCGCCGCTTCACCGGGGCGCACAGACTCGCATTATGAGCACATAAACAAACTCCAGGTTTTTGTTTGTTTGTGTGTGTCAAAGTGTGTGTGTGTGTTCTCCACCCCCCTCTCTCCTTTCCTAATATTAGCAATTGTTTTTTCTCCCCCCTCCCTCCCTCGGGCTTGTCGTGTGAGTCTCTCCCGAAGGCTTTAGGGAAGATTTTTTCCCTTCTTGTTTCTTGTTTTTGAAGTCGTAGAAATCCCCTCCACCCCTGCCACCTTGACATTACCGCAAACAACCCGGATAAACACAGATTTCATTTCCATCAGGAGAAAAAAGCAACTCTTTCTTTAAAACAAGAAAAGAAAGAGGACGATTTTTTTGTTCTTGTGATAAACAGAAACATAAGGGAGTTTGTGTCGACGCAAATAGTTTCATTTTTAAAAAAACTTTCATATCTGGTGACCAGTTGAAGTCAATTAAATAATCTACAGAAGATTAGAGCCACTGAAAAAAATCTCAGAATTCAAATCCTGTCTATTAAAATCCAAATAAACAATTTAAACAATTCTGATTTTCTGAAAAAAATAAAATAAAATAAAATTCTGAGATTAAAGTCAAAATTCGAAAGAAAAAGTCAAAATTCTGCAATTTTAAAGTCAGAATTCAGAGAAAAAAGGTAAAAAAAATTCGATTTGAAGTCAAAATTCTGCAATTAAAGTCAAATTTCTGAGATTAAAGTCAAATTTCTGAGATTAAAGTAAATTCTAAGAAAATAAATTCTAAGAAAAAAGGATGAAAATTCTTCAATTAAAATCAAAATTTTGAGATTAAACTCAAACGTTTGAGATTGACGTCAAAATTTGAAAGGAAAAAGTTAAAATTCTGCAACTAATGTCAAAATTGTGAGAGAAAAAAGTGGCACTAATTGTCTCCCGTAGAACAGAGCAGATGCATCTATTGGTGGGTCAAACAGGAAAGTTGGTGAACGATTCCTGGCCATCACAGCAACAAGGAGACATGAAGAATCAACCTGGCTCTTATTCTTCACACTTTGCTGAGCAACAAGCAGCTCAGTTACAACGAGGATCCACTGAAAACCAAATAAAATAATAAAATCAAGATTTTTCCTGACACGAATGTTGGGATCTGCCTGAAGGGTTCAGAGGAGCAGCATGTGTCACACAGCGGCCGAGGAAACGTCCCTGAGCTTTGAGGTGATTGTTAAACAGTGAAGAGGAGGTTTGAGCTCACTGGACTTAAACTGGGAGAAAAAGGCCCAGTTATGATGAAAGGTCCACAGAGTATGTCTCAGCAAATTGGCTTTTCTTTCTGCCTTTTTCATGCCGACTGATGCTTCAGCTCCACTGCAGCAGAACCTAATGATGTCCAGCCCAGTGGATCGCTCTCTCTGTCTCTCTCTGTTTCTCTCTCTCTCTCTGTCTAACTCTGTTTCTCTCTCTCTCTAACTTTCTCTCTCTCTGTCTAACTCTGTTTCTCTCTCTCTCTCTCTGTCTCTCTCTGTTTCTCTCTCTCTCTCTAACTTTCTCTCTCTCTGTTTCTCTCTCTCTCTCTCTGTCTAACTCTGTTTCTCTCTCTCTCTCTCTCTCTCTCTCTCTCTCTCTCTCTGGGGAAAAGTTTGATCTGAATTCACACCAGTCCACTTTAGTCAAACCAGTTCATTTGGCTTCAACTGGTTCATTTGGGCCAATCGGACTCTCATGTAAACAAAGTGTAACTTTAACTTCATGAACAGACCAAAGACTGCTCAAAGAGCAGGGCATTCTGGGTAAATACAACCAAAACAAAGACATCAGTCAAACGTTAGCAGGAGAAATAGTTTGTAGTCTTTTACTACAATCTGATGCTGCTTCATTTCTGTTTCCATCTGGTGAAGGAGGAAGTTACGCTCAGCGTCTTCAGATGTTTTTGTGTCGTTTCCTTCGGTGATTCTTGGTGCAGCGCCCCCACAGGCCAGGAGGGGAACAGGATTTACCACAGCAGATAAAAATCTATCAAATGTTGCAACAATTTGTCCCTCAGACAAAGTCAAGACAAATCCAGTCTGAATAGTGTAAAACACGAACAAGACTGCAACCATAATGATGAACTTTTTCTGTGGAGTTTGAATCTGCGCTCTCTGTTTTCGCCTCTTGATTAAAACGAGTAAATTTGTGTCATTATTTAGCATCCGAACGCGAAGCTAACTCCTTCAGAATACAAAACAGCCTGGAGGTTTCGCCAACATCTTCACCTGCATGCTGGCAAAGCAGAGCTGCTGAGGTGGAGACGGGGGGGTTGCAATCTCTCGCGCTGCACCGTCTCCCCCCAACCCCTCCTTTTATAAATTACCTCATCAGTGAGTGAAATTAACACCGATTCTTGCAGGCAATTTCTCAATTTCCAATGCTAATTAGCTTTCTCTCTTTACTTTTAAATTCTGTAGCACCTGTTTAGGGGGAAGACATCTTAGGCAGTGCAGGCGCATTTAATCACAATTTTAATTAACCGTCCCCGTAGATGTGAAAGAGAAGCAATTATAATGCAGATGAATGATGATTTTTCCACATTAAATTGTTTTGTTTCTTCGTTATGTTGATTGCATAAATACTGGCGCCGTTCACTTTTTATCTACTGTAATTTTTTGTAATTGTTTTGCACGAAAAAAGAGAGAGAAAGCAGCAGAAAGGTTTTTTTTAACAGTTTGCTTTCTGACAAATTGTTTCATTTAGTTAACCAGTTAATCGCCAAAGACGCAGGCGCAGTTTTTGACACAAAAGCATGGAGGCGTGGATTGTTTGACCTTAACAAACTATTAAACCAAATGAAAGTCATCTAGTGTCTTTACTCAGCCTCCATTTTAACTACAGAGCGTATAGTTGTGAGTGAAAGCACAGATGGGTGCTACCGGGACGGACTCATAATCTTTATGCGCTCATGAAAATATCATTGCGTTCAATGAAGGCGCTTTCGACTGCGTTTATTGCTCCTCGTTCTCTGAAACTTTGCTTTTACCTAAACGTGAGTCGCAGCGTTCGTCAGCAGAGGCGGGATTTCCTCCGACTGCTGCAAAAAAGTTGAGGTTGTGAAAGTGCTGCTGCGAAAAAGCTTGCTGCAAGGCACAAAAACAGCTCCCAGAATCCCCTTGTGTTCACGTCCCTCCGCCCTTCACCACCCCCAGCAGCACTCAGCCCCTAATCCCACTGAGCACTGCTTTCAGTTTGCCCAGAGACCATGCAGGACGACTCCAACGGCCCGCACTCACACACACTCACACACACTCACACACACTCACACACACTCACACACACTCACACACACTCTGTGTTTGCTCCGTTTCGTCACATGGACTCTCACTTCTGCAGCTCTGCACCTCAGTCATGTTCCTCTACCTCAACCTGAGGAAGACGCTCCTCTTTTGGATATTAGCTGGAGGTAAACAGAGCATTAAATCCTACGCCGGGGCCAAAACGGCCGGGGGACAATGAATTTGGCCCCGGCGTCTCCGAGCCTTTGTTCTCGGCTTAACAAAAACGCCGCCGTCACACCGGTTTTACCTCGGCGTCGCCACAAACCAGGAGAGACCAGAAAGGTTGGGAGGGAAGACTGAGACACAAAAGAGATGTAAAAGTGACAAGAAATGGACAAAAGCATCATAAAAACATTTGTGTTGTTTCTAAAAACGCTCAGTAGCGACGAGGAAGGAGTTTATGACGTAAGAACTGGAGAAGTTTCATCACAAAAAGAGCAGATTAGCAGCTCTAATCATCATCAACCATTCAAAAAACCTCAATAATGCAACAACAAAACCTGCAGAATATAAATCAATTAATCTCCATAATCCAGAGCATCAAGATTTACTAAATAAATAGTTCATAAATAATATTTTCTTTAAAAAAAGGTCAAGTTTCTCGTCCTTGAGGGAAAGTTGGTGATCAACTCTAAACTATCTCCTCTAACATGTTTCAATTACCTGGTGAAAAAACATGTTGAGTTAATTAAAGGGGATTTATCACCACTTAACCCCAAACAGGTTGACCTCAGACGACCCTGGGCTGAGGGAACAATCTAAACACCAGGACTGAATTCAACTTATTTAGTCAAGATGATGACAAACATTAAGAAAACAAAGCAAACAAACAATTTTAGCCTGAATATCAAGAACATTAACATTTAGTTTTGGTCTAATTTGTGGTGCAAATATCTTGAAATAAGAAAACTAACTTACAAGTAACTAATTGTAAGACCTAGCAGCTTGTTTGAGTCAATAAATCCTTCATTTTGATTGTATGAGTGAAATAATGTTGTTTTAATCAACATTAATGAATTATTGACTTTAAAAAAGCTCCTTTATCTTTCTTGTAAGTTAGTTTTGTCTTATTTCAGGTGTTGCAGGAGGAACCAGACTAAAATACTTGTTGTTTTTGTGGTTCACCTCCCTGCCAATTTCCACTTGAAGCTCTGATTTGACTAAACCACCAGGAGGGCGGCGCCGCCCGGCGCCGGGCGGTGCTGGGCGCCCGTCGATTTTGCGCCGCCGGGGAACGAGGAGACGGTGAGACAAAGGTAACAATAAACGGGGCAAAGAGGAGGAAAAGCTCGCCGCCTGACTGCTAATTGCAGATGTGCCAGTCTGCCATCATAATAAAATCAGAGGCAGGGCGGACATTAAGCACGACTGGCTCATTTGTGAGACTGCTGAAAAGGTAGCACAAATGAATATTTCATTACCTTAATTACTAAGGAATACTCCTTTCCACCAGTCGCCGAATGAGTGTTGCTGTAACTAATTATGAAGCGTAATAACATTAGGGATCCTGTGATTGCCAGTTTATAAGCTCGGCGCTGAGGTATAAACTGTGTTGGGCAACAATCAGGAAGGAAGGAAGTGGCTGGTTTTCCCCTCCTGCTACCTGAACGCCTCCACCAATCCGTTACGCCGTCGTTCACCTCTGCGGCCCGCGGGCGCGTCCCCACGCCCGGCTGTAATGTATGACCGCCGATAAGGCCGTGAGAAAAAAACGGCCCAGTACAAGGTCCGCTTTGATGGCCATGCTAATTCCAATACCCCTAAGTAGTAAGAATAACAAAGTGGAGGGGAATTTATCTGAGGAATGCTGGAGCAAGACAGCCGAGCGATAAGGAAGTAGCTTCCCCTGGGTGGGGGAGAAGTAATTAGGCTGGGCTGAGTTGTTAGATGACTGGCCTGCCTGGCAGGACGGCAGGCAGCAGAAAAGGCTTCAGCCGCTGCAGTTTTAGCAGAAAGGAGAGGAAAGTGATACAAAGTCGTAAAGCCATGACCTAACCGGAGACAAAGCTGCGTGTCAGGGCTGAGTCACAAGCTTCAACTCATGTCTTCTGTTTCCTGAAACCTTTTCTAGGTCAGGAAATACCCGGCCAAGAACAAGCGCGGCCTCGACGGCGGCGCTGGTTACCGCCGGCCACACAAACACAAACCCAAACTCTGTCAGACTCCAACCTTGTGCGTGTCGGAAAGGCAGAGGACAGCGCTGTCGGTGTGATTATCCCCCGCTACCTGAAGAGGTGTTTGTTTGACATTCCCGTCTGACAAGCGGCGGGACATGAAGCGTTCAGGAGAGGAGGGGGGGTCCCCTCTGCAGTCAGAACCCATTAACAGGGGCTCGACTTGGGCTACACATGTCCACCGACTGCAGCAGGATGACATTTAAAGGGGAAGATGTCTCAGCTCTCCTTGACTCACTCTTGCCAAAAGGTTAAACAGAACGTCGGAATAACAAGCAGGCCGCTGACCGCTCCCCTCGCTCGCCCGGCTGCAGCCTCCGCTTACCAAGGTGCTTGATCAGCGGCGAGATGAAAGCGGGAGGCGAGCGAAATCCGTGCAACCGCAAAACGAGCTAATTTTGGGGCCTAATCTCGCCCGGCAATCGGCTGCAATTAAATCGAGACAACACGTCTGAATTTGGGAGCACCGGGGAGACGAGGCCTCGTTAGAGACGGGAAAAGGAGCAAAAAGAGTCACTTAGGTGGTACAGGAGGCAGGAAACCTCCTGAATAATGAAGAGCAGTTGGAAAGTGAGCGCTGATCAAATAGCATGTTCTATTATGTGGAATTAAAGGTGGGAACGGTGGGCGAGTCGGCCCAGATTTCCACATGTCACCCAGCCTTAATCTGCCGATCTGCTATTGATTCCTCCACGCAGCCCTGACCTTGCCAGGAGAGCTCTTCTGACAATCCGGCGAACATCAAGGAGTGTGTGAATTTCCCTAAATGCGTGTGTGTGTGTGTGTGTGTGTGTGTAAGAGAGAGAGAGAGAGAACATCAGAGCGAGGAAAAACTGGAGGCTGCTTTCAACACTTGTTTGCACAAAGGTGTCATCTCCGAAAGCAGCTGCCGCGCAGAAACGGAGAAAAATGGGAAAATTATTTTAATGGCCAACACGACACACACACACTTTTACACACAAAAAACGTTCACACAAGCACGGACCAGCTGTGATGTGTTTGTTCTTTTCATTTAATCTACATTTAGGCTTTTGTTGCTCCATAATCCGGCTTGTTAAAAAGCTGGACCTGACAGGTTGGGATCGAAGCTTCGGAGATGAATCGGTTCTCCAAATGAAACACAAATACAACCGCTTGGTTTTGGCGGAACAGCTGCTATCCGAGCGAGCGCACATGTAGCATTGTTGGGAACAAGAAGGTGTTTGTAAAGTTGTTTTTCGTCGTCATCAACATTTAATTATGAAATCTGAACGCTAGTTTACACCTGCTCAGCAACCTGTCGCCTGTCGCGCCCAGACTCGAGGAAAGTCGAGGAAAATGTCGGAAAGGAAAAAAACAGGCGAGACGCGGCGGAATAAGTGCAAACAGCAGGACGAGGCCAAATAAAGACTTTACATTTTCACTCCAGAACGACTCAAATGAGGCATTTTTTAAAGAAATATATATATATATTTTAAAAGATGCATCCTCCTCCTACGCAATGCATAAAACATGCTGGCTTAGGGGTAAGGAGTGGAAAAAAGTCTGAATGCATGCAGTTATTTGCCAGACCAGTGAAGTTTCAATTTCTGTGTTTGCTTGTTTTTCTGGGGAAAAACAAGAGAAGCGAGAAGGCATGAAGAGATGTGGGCCTTTTCTCCGACTCATCCTGCAGAGTCTGGAGTCTGACACAAGTTCAGGAGGGAAACGCCGCCGCCGCCGCTGCGCTCACATCACATCCCCCACTCTGCCTCCACAGCCAAAGCAGGGGTTAACATCACGGCTGCCTGGTAAGGCTTTATCCCGAACCGCTCCGAACAAAAGGCCCCTTTTGCAAACAGACTCCTACTTTTTTTTCCACCCCACAGTGTCCAAAGGTGTTTGCTGAAGTAAATCTGCCTAAATCCTGCCAGGAGGGAGGGAAGGTGTTCTGATAATCCCTAAAAAGAAAGTTGTGGGTGAGAAACGGCGTCACATGACGGCTGGGGACGTCTCACTGTCCGTCCAGACGAGACACCTGCTCTCCTTATCTGCTCAAACCAGGATTTCTTTTGATTTTTTGTTTTTTTTTCTTTTTCCTGAGCGTCCGTGAATAGTGTGGGCATGCCATCTCGTAACACTATCTGCGCGTCAGGAGGGGCCGGGGGTCCCTGCTGGAGTACGGAGGCTATAAAAGGCTTGTAACCAGGGGACGAGCAACAAACAACCACAAACACCCTGGTTATTCCTCTCCAGCACCCACCCACCACTTTCTGCCTCCATTTTTCTCTTCTTCTTCTTCTTCCCTCCTCCCCCTCCTCTTTTCATCTCGGGCCCTTTTCTGATGCTGAATGCAAATGTGTAGCCCTGCTGCTGGCGGCGAGAGGGGCTGAATTGTGATTAAGGAGAAGAAGAAGAAGGAAGAAGGAGAAGGAGAAGAAGAAGAAGAAGAAGAAGAGGAGGCTCTTTTTTTTCTCTCTTCTTCTTTGTTCTCCCCCCGGGGGGATGTTTACCAGGAGAGACACGGCGGATCAGATATGAAAGGCATTCAGGTCAGCATTGATGTGAGCGAAAGTGAAATCGTACCTAAGGCATTCCAAAGAGAGCCGCGGTGTCAGGGGGTCCGGGGCCGCCGGTGCCTCCTGCGAGTGTGTGTTCAGAGGCCGGCAGGCACACAAATATCTGCACACAGGCAGGAGGACGGGCAGCCATCACAACGCACCCATGGTAACGAGAAAAATGTGTCAAGAAACGAGAGAAAGCAGCAATGAGCCTGCTCCGCTTTTAACGCACAAACACACAAAGTGATTCTGAAACTCTCATTTTTATCCATCGCAGGATAAAATCTCCTAAATGTGACTCTTTACAACAACTTTCATGTCTTCCTCAGAGCAAATAATCCCAGATTTCCTTCCTCAGGAATCCAGCAGCTTCCTGCTGGGGTGCAGCCCCGTGTGGGAATGGCAGCCCGGGCAACCCCCCGCCACTATTGACGGTATAAACATGTAAATGAAACACATTACCGCTGACAATCAATTGTCCGGGAGCGCCCTGCGAAACGCAGCCCTCCTCCTCCTCCTGCTATTTTCTTCTCTTTTTCTCCCTGCCTGATGGAGGCAGGAGTTTAAAGGGAAGGTGCAAACTTTTAAAAAGCGAAGGGTTTCTAAATATTCCTGCAGGTTCCTGCTGCTCGGGGTTATGTAATCGGTGATTTCTCCCAACGCTCCGGAGTCACGGCAGAAACACACCAACGCAGAGATTCTGTCATTTTCCTCCTTAAATGTTGCTGTTTGATGCTCGTGCTGCTTGAGCGAGAAAAAAACAATCCCAGGTGTGTGTGTGTGTGTGTGTGTGTGTGTTCCCGTTGGCCGCTCACAGCTGGATGTGACAGGCAACACCTGGCGGGGGCCAAACTCTCAAACAACTTCACGCTGCTCGGATCAAGTTTCGCACCAGGAAAAGGCGAAGAGCCTCTTCTTTTCTCCCTTTTTTCTTTTCGAGCAACAAAACAAGCGAGGTTTGGAGAAAGCAAATAATCTGGGATGATTTATTAGACGATCTGAGAGGGTTTGGTGAAATTAGGCGATTTGGTTTGTGGGTTTCAGATTGGAAACGAAGCAGCGAGGGGCTCAGAGGAGGAGAGGGGCCAAGCCTCAGAGCGGCTGCTCACCAAAAGGAGGAGGACAAAACTGACTTCTTCTTTTTTTTTTTTTTTAAAGAAAACGTTGGATGAAAAACTCCTGACACACTGAGCCGCGTCTCCACAGCTTCTCCAGTTTGGGAATTTTAAAATGTGCATTTAAATAATTATTATAATAAGTAATAAAAAACAAAAGGAAGCAGCTGATCAAGCCTTTAAATCCAGAACATAAATAAATGAATAAATCCAATAAATCTGCAAAATGCTTCTCTGATATTGATTGTTAGAAATCAATAGATGAAATCTGATCTGGATAAATAACCATGCGGGCAGGAATTCAATTCAGTGAAATAATAATAATACTAATAATAACAATAATAGTAATAATAAATTGTGGGTCGCTCAGTTTATTCATTTCTAACGGAAAAACGATGAAAAATGTTTATAATAAAAACAATAATATTAATTAAAATAAAGTGACGCTTTGTGGATTATTTCAGCTCTGACTCGATTTAAAGAAAAGTTCAAAAATGAGACTTTTCTAACAGTTTTCTGCAGCCCGGATCCAGCAGCCCGCAGCGGACTCCCGCTCCACCCGCAGCCGCGCGGGACGCCTCCAACCCGGACACATCCACAGCCCGGCTCCCCTCCACCCTCCACCCCACGGACAACACGCGCTCCCCGGGTTCTGCTTACCGTTTTTCCGCCTCGGATTGGCTTGTTTTCGCCTCTTACACCTGGGGCCATCCGCCATGATCTCCTGCTTCATTGATAGGTGTGTGTGTGTGTGTGTGAGTGTGTGTGTGTGGAAAGTGGTGGAGGAGGTTGGGGATCAGATGGCAGCTCGCATGGACTCGATCCCCTGATTTTTCTGCGTGGATTTTCTGCAGGGAGACAAGAGACACGGAGCGTCAGGAGGGACAAATCTGGAAAACGGAAAAATGGAAATCTTCACTTTCATCCAACTTTACTTTAATATAACCAGGAAATTTAATCCCATAATTTAAAAAACATTTATTTTTATTTTATTTTATTTTAAAAAAAGTAACACAGAGCTGGTAAAATATAAATAAAGTGAATCTAAACTCCTGCTGGTAATTAAATAAATGTTCAAAAAGATAAAATCCTGAAATAAAAACGCGATTTGGACCGAAACCGGATCTGAGCCTCAAATTAACGCGAAAGCAGCAGAAATGAGACCAGAGCGCTGCTTTATTTCAGGTCCAAATGTCCCGAACCCGAACCCGATTGGAACATATTAAAGATAAAAAAAACAACAACAAAAAAACACTCATTTTAGTTCTGATCCAAACTTTGTTTTTAACACCGAACCGGAGCCGCTGGGCTCTGGGTTCTGGGTTTCGCGCTGCGCGTCTTTACACGTTTCGTCGTTTGTTCCAATCAAAGCAATAAAAGCTGAGTTGGGTTTCTGTCGGCTCGGTTCGCCCGGATATTCACACATGATGTTGGTTCCGATCAGAGCGCGAGGCTGGAAGAAACGGACCGAGACACAGAGAGAGATTCCCGGGACTGTCAGGTCCGAGCCGGGACCCGAGCCTCCTCTTCATCCTCCTCTTCATCCTCCTCCTTTGTTGGATTAAATAAGGAAAGGTGAACCAGCAGCACCTTTCCTTCCTTCCTTATTTCCTTCCTTCCTTCCTTCCACCTGCGCAGGTAAGCCGAAGTTCAGCTCCAAGTTTTACGCGGTCGCGCGCAAAGTTCAAATCCAAAGAAAATCCAGAAAAAAAACAACAAACAAACAAAAAAAAACTGCCATAAAAAAATAAATAAAAATAAACAAAAAAGACAAGAAAGAAAGTCGCACCTACCTGCTTGTTTTTATGAAACCGAGGCGGTAAAGACGCGTCTGTGTCTCAGACGGGAGCCGAGGAGGGATGATGGCGAGCGGATCCTTTTCCACCGGTGATAATAATAAAGCCTTAGAAATAAAAGCCTCAGAAATAGTTGGAGGAGGGAGGGACCGCTATTCCTGCTAGGGCAGGTTTACAACTGATGTCTTACACCCACTCCAGGAAACAAACCTGGGTAGGGACTGACGTGTTACGCCTCTTCTAATGACATTTTTTTCTCTCTCCTCTCCTTCCACCTCCTTTTCTCTGCCGTGCGGAACAGAGGAGGAAGAAGGAGAAGCCCCCTGAAACGCACGCCACCTATCTTCACGGGAGGGGATAATTGAGGAGAGTCAAACGTGAGCATCTTCTGGGTTCAAGTTGTTGTTTTTTTCCCTTCTTGCTCTCCTCTCTCTCTCTCCTCTCTCGCTCTCTCTCTTTCTCCTCCTCTCTGTTCTTTCTTTTCTCGGCAGCAGAAATGCGGCTCTTTATTTTTGCAGAATCAGACGGGAAGCGGCTGGACTCCAGTAAGGATCTTTTTTATTACAAATATTCATTCTGTATCATTTCATTTATTTAAAATGTTTATTTACGTATCAGCGCACCTGCGTTACGTCACCTGGTTGCCAGGTGCGCCTCCAGGTATTTTACCGCATGCGGAAATTCAACCAGAATCTGTGAAAACTTTATTGATTTCTTGCGGAGGAATTTGAGAAAGTGTGTAAAAAGTGGGTGAAATGTGGAAGTGGAGCGTGGAGCGCGCGCTGGTGTGAGGGAATAAGGCGCAGAGCGGCGCGGCGCGGCGCGGTGCCGCGCGGCACGGCGCGGCAGGCTCCACCTTTGCGGCGTCCTGATTGGTTATGTAAATAAAGCGTTATTGTGTCCGGTCCTCCTGCAGCTCCACACTGTATGGAGAATTAAATCATCAATCAAAACAGGGAACCAAACAGATCGAAGCCCTGAAAACTAAAACAGGAGAAAATTTATTCTGATTTAACTTTTAAAATATTTTACAATTTAGAGGAAATTGAGCTTCATTTAGTTTATTTTATTGATTTATTAAATGAATTAGTTTTAACGTGTTTCTGACTTTATTTTTTCTTTGTCTGTAGGTGTGAACAGAGGCTCAAATAAGAGGAGGGGGCCACAGGGCAGCAGGGGCCACCTTCTGCCCCCCAACCAGAAATAAATAATATTTGGATTTAAAAGAAGGAAATTAATTTATGTATTTATTTTGTCTTTTAGAGGAGTGATGTCACTGAAATTAATATATATATATGTTTTTAAAAAAAGCAAAGATGAGATGTGACATTCATTTATTTATTAGTAATTATAATTTATGTTTTTGTCATTCAGATCAACAAGCTGCAACATCTATTTATTTACTTGGATGTATTTTTTTTATTTCATCAAACTAAAAACACCCTGAATGCATCATTTTAATGTTTCCTCTGCAGCAGCAGGACTTGTGTCCTCAGTGTGTTTTGGGTAAGTTTGGATTTTATTTGACATTTTCTTCTTTTTCCTTTTTAAATGTTTTCATCCAAAACAAAGAGGATGAAGAGGATGAAGAGGAGGAGCGTCTGTCCTGGTGCTGGATGCAGTCCTGGCTGAATTATCGTCATGCGTAATTTACTGCCACGGAGCGCGCATGTAAACACACACACACACACACACACACACACACCCACACACACACACACACACACACACACAGGCTGAAGTGGCCTCCTCTGTGGGGCCACATATTCACCGTGAAAACGGATTACAGTGTCTGTGTGACCTATAGGGGCACCTTGTGCTTAATGAATATATGGCTTTAAATCAGGGGTTTTGTTGACTTTGTTCATTTTTAATAAAAAATTCACATTTTGTTTTATTTGTGCAAAAAAACAGGAAAGATGATTTCTTGTCTTTTTCCTCTGAATAAAACCTGAAACCTTAAAAATGTCTTTTTTACTTGGATCCTGTGAATTTCCTCTGCATGTTTTGTTTTTTCTCTCTGCAGCGTTGAACCTTGCAGGCGGCGCTGCAGAGAGGCAGCAGGGCTGCTGCTGCAGCTGCTGCTGCTGCTGCTGCTGCTGCTGCTGCAGCTGCTGCAGCGTTGCTGTCTCCTTGGTGGAGTTCAGCTCCTGTTTTCCAGCTCGGGTTACACAGCTGCTGCTCCGGCTCGGAGCAGAAACTCACAACGAGACGCAGCTTCAGGATTTAAATGACGAGCCGCGTCGCAGCACCTGCTGCAAACAGCTTGGATTCATCACATTTCACCCATTTCTTGAGTCGGAACCGGCCTGGATTTGGACCCAGAGAGAGGATGCCGATGCACAGCGAGCCTCAGGGTCTGAGCTCGGTGCTACATGTCGTGCATCCAGCAGCTCAGCCGCCAGGCGTCCCTGATTATTGGCCTAATTTAGATCTGAGAGTCACGTGACGATGCAGAGCATCCAGCCGTGAATTCAGGCTCCGTCCTGTCAGGAGAAATCAGATGCTTCTCCCAAACCTGTTGCGAGACGGAGAAGAGGATTTTGAATAAAAGAATTCCTCAGAAATGTAAAATGTTTCCACTCAGCCACAGTTTGATCCTGGATGAGGATTTAGACGGGAAAATGTTTCTGGCTTCCAGATTCATTTAAACAGACGAGCCAACGCTTCGCCCTCCAATCTGATCCGATTCCAAGCAAAACAATCATTCAGATTCTCCAGATACACAGATCAGATCTAATCGATCTGATCGATCTGATCAGTTCTGATCAGTTCTGATAAGTTCTGATCAATCAGGACCTTTTGGGTCATGACATCAACTAAAAATGGGTCAAAAGTTACATTTAATTCACCTTTTTATCTTCCTAAATAGACTTTACAGTTATTAAGGTCAACAATATGAAGATATTTCAGTTAAATTTCTGTTTATTTACAACAAAACCCTAAAATAAACACTTCCACACCAAGTGAATTATTTCTGATTTGCACAATTACAAAGAATAAAACTGAAGTAACAAAAGATTTCCTCAATTTACGGTTTGTAAATCCTGGATTTAGTTTTTATGAAGCATAATTAAAACCTTTTAATTGATTATACATTTTCAATAACTGCAGATAAATATAAACCTCTTACTTTGTAGAATTACTCATTTTACGCAACTTTATAAGTAAATATAAAGGATAATTTGGCGTCATTTACCAAAACGATGAAGTAAAACACAACTTTGAATTCCTTAATTTGCTCCAAACTGTTTCTTAACACATTAATGTCACCATAAAGTTACTAAAATGGAGCTTAAGCAGCAAACAGTGAACTATAAAACCAATAAAAACCTAATATTACAGCAAATGATCTCAACCCAATGCTGCAGATTCCTCCTTTTAATTCTTATAACAACTTTACAGTCAATAAATTTTGATTATATTCTAGAATATGATTCAGTACATTTTAGTAAATTAAACTAACTGATTTTTACGTTAATCTAAATTATGGAGCCAAAATGGAAAACAAAAAACATTCCTGCAGCTTTACGTTCAAACTAAACAAAACGTTTTATAATTTACTGCAAACCACTTAAAGTGAGTGAATTTGTGGTTTAATCTACAAGGAGAAGTCAGAATAAGGCGCAATAATTGATCAGTTTTATAAAATATGACAGGAAATTATTGTAGAGTTTAAAAAAAACTGAAAACTGCATGAACTTCACTTCCTCTTTGCAGTTCAGTTCTTGTTTAATGGACAATTAAAAAAAAATATTTAGTTTGATTTGTTGTTTTGCTCACATTTCTCTAAAAGTTGATATAAAAAATAAAAATTGTCGTTTTTAACCAAAATGAATCAGAATCTCAGTGAGTCAAAGATAAAGTCAAATATTTTTAAGCTACATCAATAAATCAGCAGCAAAATGAACCATAAACTATTTAAAGATAACTTATTAAAACAAAAACAAACAAATGTATTAATTAATATATTTGAAATTGAAGTTTTCTCATGATATTTTATAGTAGTTTTGTGAACACTATAAGAAATGATCATCAAAAACTATTTATTACTGATTTTTTTAGATAATAAACACAAATAGAAACATTTCCAGTTGTAATGTGATTAAAAATTTGATTTATGTCACTGAGCTGCACACAGTAACATATTTTAATCATGTTTCTATTTTATTAATATTTACAGATTAAACAAACTGTGGAAAAAATACTAAAACTAATAATCCAGACAGTTTAAACGTCATGAATTAGAATTCATCCAATGACAAGGAATTTATCGCGATAAATGATAAACGATACGATAAACGACCATTCTTATAATTTTTATAAAACATTGAACGCCTAACGGATAGTTTAAGAGTCATTTATTTGAATTTATTGTGACGATGATAAATAAAAATTCCTAACACAACATAAATGTATCGCGATAAATGATAAACGATAAACGATGAATAATCACCCCATAATTAACGATATAAAACATTTAAAAACAAAAATCAAATCAAGTCTGAGGAACAGTTATTTGAAGAAATTATTATTTAATTTGTGAAACAAATTCAAATTAAAAAAGCTCTAAGGGAGATTAAACATCGGTCTAGTTCAATCACACGTATTTGTTTACCTTTAAGATCACAGAACACCAGAGTTTTCAGTTCCTGCTCTTTATCATTTGGTTCTGGGAAAATGAGAAGTTTTAAGGACTGAAAGTTTTCACGGAGTAAATACCAATTATCACGACTTTTTGTGATGCAGAAGCCAAACGCAGCCGATCTGACCGCAGATAAAACCGGCAGGGAGGGACAGTTTGAAAATCTACTCCTACGATTCAAAGCAGCTGTCAGGCGGCTGCAGCTCAGCCTCTCGAGTGTTAAACCCTCAGCAAACAGTTTGTGTGTTTCAGCCCTGAGAGCAACTTTTCTCCTCTTTTTTTTTTTTTTAAATTAAAGTAACGGTTGTTGTTCAGACGGATCGCGTCTCCTCCTCCACATCAAAACTCGGCGTCTCTCGCCGGGGCTCGGCTCTGTGATGACCGCGCCACAAAAACACCAGAGAATGACGGACAATTAAAGAACGAGAGGCGAAGGCTGGACTCTGTGAAAACATGCAAAATGAATCTGGTTTACATTCGCCACCAGCGAGAGAGAGGCAGAGGAAAGACGCTCTTTTCTCGGAGCAGTTTTGATCTCACTTGGTTGGGGAAGAAAGCTCGCCAGGAGAACAAGAACGCTGCAGAAACAAATGATCGCTGCAAAAAAAGTATTGATTTTCATGTTGTTCTTGTTAGCTGAAAACCGAGCCGAGGCTTCTACAAATGACCACTTATCCAACTGAGGCTCTTGTAAAACAGACAAATATACGATGTTTTCTCTTTCCTGTAAAAAGAGGTCAGATGGTTTGTGGTTTCTAAAAGCATCCACTGAATAAAACTCACTTTCTTTTTTACTTCTTTCGTTGTGAGAACCTCAGATCCAGATGCTTGAGTTGTTTTTGTCATCTCTTGTAGTGCGATCAATCAATATTCAGAAAATAACCATCAGATTCAAACGCTTGTTTAGTTACATGAAGGTCATGGCAAATATCCAAAAATAAATGATTCCTGTTGCAATCGTTCATTATTCTCTGGCTTTTATTTCAAGATTACTTAAAGGTGACATTAATGTTTTGCACAAAATCTTTCTTAGATAATGAGATTTCAGCCTGTTATGAGCTGTTCTGGGGCGTCTTGTCACTTTAAATCCAAGTAATCTGCTGCAGCGTTTACACTCAAGACATGAAAATGGCTGCAAACAGATGCACACATATGCAGCAGTACATCTTTGAAAAGCAGAAGTGGAGCCTCCTGCACAACCAACAAGAACCCAGCAAGTGGTTTCTGGATTCTAAGCCAACAACAAAGCATTTTTCCATTTTTTCCAGCAGCCATTGTATTGCGGTAAAACCAGCTAATCAAATGTGTTGGAGCCCAGCTTGGGTTGCTAAGTAACAGGCGGAACTCTACTGGGGTTGCTGGGTAACGGGCGGAACTCTGCTGGGGTTGCTTGGTAACGGGCGGAACTCTGCTGGGGTTGCTAGGCAACTGATTTTTGTCATCCTTTCCGGAGGTTTTGGAAACGACTCATTTTCCAGACACCAAAAAGAACAAAAATAAACACTAGCTTATTTTTTAATGCTTGGGCTTTTTTAAAATTAGCAGCAGAAACCCAGATGGAAAAGCAAAAAAAAGTGCAAAACGAATAAATTTTGCATAATTGGTTCCCTTTAATCTTTTTGTAATTTGGTCTGTTAGTCGCTTTAGACTCAAAAAGATGAACATGAATCATTAGCAACACTTTTGAAAAGACATCAGGAAATGAAATATTACGTACCTTAACAAAAATCGTTCTGATAAATGGCCGACGTGCCATAAGACGCAGCAAAGTTAGCAAGTAGGAATGAAGCGGGAAGTGAGCTGGACTGGCTGTTTGTAACAGATACTGAATCAATGACAACTATTAAAAATGTGCCGTTTAGTCAAGTCAATAAGAAGATAAAAATGTTTTGGGTATGAAACAATCTGGAAAGTAGAATATAATGAATATCAGTATTTGTCAAAATTTGGTTCTAATACAATAAAGATACGCAAAACGTTCAGCGAAGACGGAAACCAGCAGTAAAACTGAGCTGCCTGCGATAATAACTGCCTCTTTTAATCGTTTAAACACAAAGTCTCTTTATAATGCATTAGCACGACAGTGGAAATAAGGATTTCATCTCCAAACTGCTTTTCCTTTCAAAAATAATAAAAATTATTGAAAAATCAGAGAAAAAGCAGGTTTTCAAAAATAATTTGGATTTATGTTCCACAGAAAAATCCAGTTGAATCTGTAAATAAATGGGCGTTCATTTAACATTATTATTATAATTATTCTTTTTATCATTAGTAGTAATGTATTTTTACCTGTTTAACAGTTGACTGGATGTAACTTTTATATTTACAAATACATTTAGCTTTTTTCCCTCTTTTCTAATTGATATTTTATTGTTTTTCCTTTATTTAGCTGAATTTTATTTTATTTAACTTTACTTTATACCCTGAGTGTTGATTGGTTGTGTAAAAACTCAATAAGTATATTAGAAAAGAACTCACTGAGTTGATTCAGATCAGTTATTTGTTAAAACCTGAAGTTAAAGTTTTAGCTTTTTGTTGCAGAAGACGACCAAAGCGCTGGAGGTTGCTGCTCTGTTACTCTGTGATTTCAAAGCAATAAAAACAATAAGTGATAAGACTGAACATCATCAGCCTGAATCAAAGTAAGTGGCTGGTTCTTTGGCCAAACAATCACAGGAAAGCTCCAGTCATGCTGGAAGCAGACACAAAGAGGCGTTTGGACATACAGAATACATAATGCGCCGTCTAACTGTCTGATCCCGTCACAGTCTCTGCATAAGTGCCACCAAAACAAATCCAGCACATTTACTGTACTCCACAAATAAAATGGTTCTGATTGGGATGCTGATAGATCCCTCAAGAAAACTTTTTACTCCAAGATGAAAAAAGGCGCCTTATCGCTCACTGGAATGAATAATTGACGGCGTCTCCGATGAATAATTAATCAAACATTTGAATAATTGTTGTAGCTCTAATCTCGACAGACATTTGCATATCTGCGTGCTCTTAATATCTGCCTGTGTATATGAGGTTACATCCTCCCAGGACACGGAGATAGAATTAAAAGATTGAGCATTCATATGCACAGACCTTGACCCACTCAGCCTGCGCTGTCCACATCAACCCAGATCAGCTCAAATAATACGCAGCTAACAGAGGGAGAGAAATTTGTTTACCAAACTGGTATTGATAAGTTTGGAAAAACAAGATTTGCAATCGTACTGCAAAACCTGGAAACCAAACACTCGAAGGGAAATGTGAACTTACAGGATAATTATTTCACATGATAATGTTATGAAAACACAACTCTGTTCTCTGTTAGAATATGGAGTTAAAATATTTAGTTTAAGTCTGAAATAAAATACCAAAACTTTTAAAGCTGAAGCTTCATCATATAAAGGAGACCAATTGATCACATTCAGATCCAAAAATGCAAATTTTATATTATTAAAGAAACTATACACAACTGCACTAAAGTTTAGGAGACAGACTTTAGCTAGCTTTAGCTTAGCATCTTCAGATTCAGTCGAATCTGAAGATGCTAAGCTAAAGCTAAACAAGAATAGTTTAGCTTTGCACTAATCACATTAGCTTAGCCAATCTTCCTTTAACTTAAGTATCTTAATTTCCTGGACAAAAAGAAAAACTAAGTAAAATTTTTAGCTTACCTTATCTTACTTTAGCTTAATTTATTTCAGTTTAGCTACATTAGCATACCCTAGTTTAGCTCTCCTGTGGTTAGCCTCTTTAGCTTAACCTAGCTTATTTTATTTTCCTTATCTTAGCTCAGTTTACTTTCTCTTGGTTTATGCTAGCTGAGATTAGCCTCACTTATTTGAACTTAGTGTAGTCTTTTTTTATCTATCTAGTTTAGCTAGGTTAGCTTAGCCTATCTTAGCTTACCTCAGTACTTGTCATTGATTTGCTGGAACTGGACTGACATGTTTGAGGCAAACTCCTCAAAATACTTTCACAAAACCTGCAGAACTTCAAATTGAGACCATTTGGAAGATTTATCACATGATAATATTCAGCTAGTGATTCAAACATAATGAGCTCTTCTGTATTCAGTGTACAAACATATCTCACATAAAACTGAAGCCTGAAATGTGTTTATTTCACAGGGAAAGCCATAAATTCACACTGCCTCCACCTAATGGTGAGCATCATTCCTTTAGGAGGGACAAACATTCCCAGTGTGTGTGTGTTCGGGCGTGGCGGTGGCATTGCAACATGAACTCATCAAAAACCATTATGGTTTACTGGGATTCTCAGCAAGCTGGACCTGGTATTGTTTTCAGTAATTGTTCTTAAAGGATCATCTCAGAGATTTAAAATGCGAGCCTAACCAAAGACATGTTGCGCACACAGGATGCTCGACTACAAAGAGGAAACTTTAAACATTATGTAATCTGAGGAAACACAAAACAGCCATTATGGAAATATAGTTTCACCTTTTAATGCAAAACACAAAGTATCGTCCCTACTGCAAATATCTTAGGATACTTCAAATAAAACAAAATTAACTTTGCAGCAAGATATAGGACCTGGTTTTAAGCCAATAATTCTTCAATATTGATGAAAAATTACCAGTTTTATTAGTAACATGGTAAAACGTGATTTTATAAGTGAAATAATTGATCTAGTACTTGTTTTAATCAATATTAAGGAATAATTTACTTCATTAGATTTGAAATAAGACAAAACTAACTTACAAGGAAGACATAGGAGCTTAATATTGATTAAAACTAACATTGTTACTAGTAGAACTAGAACATTTTCATCAATTTTAATGAATTATTGACTTAAAAAAATTTATTGTAACTTTTAAACAAAAGTTTAAAGCAACTTTTGCTGAAAAGTTGCTTGTGGACTTGCCTTATTTCAAATATTTGCACTAAAAAATAAACAAAAAATACTTGGTAAGATTTTGACTTGGAAAGCTTTTTTACATAATCAATGAAAACTGATGAGATTGTATTAATATTAGCTTAATGATCTGAAATATTTTAGTGCCTAAGAAGCCACAGCACATTGTTGTTTCCCTCCTTTATTGTCGCCTCGTGAAGTCTTGGTGTTTTCGTCGGTCCACTGAGAGACGGCGAGTGGGAGCCTGTGACTGTGACCAGCTTTGTGAATCGTGTCGCATGATTAGTCAGGGTAAGATGGATGAAACATTACGTCTGGTTCAGGAAAAGGTCATGCTGCAGTTCAGACATTTATTGCCAATACGTCAATAATCAACCAAAAAGCTAACTTTGTGGCAAAATCAGCTTCAAAAACCCTTTAATTACTGAATAAGTTTTATCTTTTGTTTGTTTACACCTTTCTAGCAAGTTTCCAACTTTCTCTGCTGATTCACAGAAATGTGGGAACGAAAGTTGCAACATTTGTTCCATTATCCAGACTTTGAAAAAGCTTTTCCCCTCCTGGCCTGTGGGGGCGCTGCATCAAGAACCACTGAAGAAAACAACTTCCTTCAAAAAATGTAAATAAAAATGGAGTCGCGTCAAATTTGATTTAGTTATTTATCTTTGGTAAAAGACAACAAACCATTTCTCACATGTTTATTTTGGTTGTATTTACCCAGAATGCCTTGTGCTGTAGTCCACTTCCTACTGCAGAAACACAAAATCTTACCAAGTATTTTCATCCAGTTTATAGTGCAAATATCTTTGTACATCAAAACTAACTTATAGGAGCTTGTTTAAGTGAAAAAAAACTTTTTATCTATATTCAAGTTAGTTTTTTCTTATTTCAAGTGATAAGATCTGGTGTTGAATCCACAGAGTTTTTTAGGAGACCAGAGTCAGACATGTTCAGGATAACATCCCAACTGAGTAAAGCTTTCCTGCACAGCTAGCTTAACACGTGTGTTACGTGTTGGGAGCCGAGTCAATGATTCGTCTTTTGATCCTGGTGCGCTTGTTGTCAAAAGCCGCCTGGATTGAAGAGACTGTTGGCCACAATTGACTGTGACAATTAGGGCACGATCACAGTCCCTGAGTGGAGCACTTAAAGGCTAATTTACATGTCACTTTGGCGAATTAAAAAAAAATAATAATAGCAAGAAAAGATATTCTGCCTTGCCCTCCTCCCCTCCCACCTCCTCGTCTCTCTATCTACTCCCCTTTTTATTCCTCCATGCCTTGTAAACTGTAATTTGTACACTGCTTAAGGCAACGGGCAGAAGAGAAGCAACCGGCATTTCCATTTGAAAAGAGGCAATCACCAGGCCACTGCTGAGCCTTTTGTCCAGCCGTGTTGGTGGGGGGTGGCGGCAATTTGCAGGCAGAGAAGTTAACCTTCTGCTGAGGTACATTACACACACGGCTCACGCCTGAAGTATGCAGATCCACCGCTGATGTTTAGGTCTGATATTGTTTGTCGTTTTGATGACACGATATAGACACAGTATGTTAGCAAGAAAAGTTAAACTTTCTGTTCTTCCTATCTCCGTCGGGGTTCCTGCACTTCCTGTACCTGCATCTTCTTCCTCTTATTCTTTTTTCAGCCGTTATAACTATGTAATAACGAAAAACGACACATTAGTGTTTTTCCTTTAAATGCAACATGAGCAACCAGCAAAAGGTCGAAACTTTGCACTAATTGGTAATATTTTGCAGGTAATGTTAGATAAATGATCCAATATGTCATGTTGAGCTTGTTAGCAAGAACAGGAGACTGATTCTGTTCATCTGAAGGTTTGGTTGCATTTCTTTGGGTAACTACTTCAGTTGATTTTGCATTTAATTTAAATAAACATAGATTTCTGCAACATATGAGCTAAAAATCTATGCAAATTTGAGTGTAATTGCTCAGTATTTTATACATGTCACTGTTTGCATCTTTATTGTATGAATAAACATGATTATTTTATTTGAAAGGTTACATCAAGGTTTGTTTATGTATTTATATTAAAAGCTCTCATCCGTCACCTGAACAGCTTTGAATTAATATTTAGATTAATTTAAATTAATCTGATTCCGTTTTGCAAAAAAGTAACACAGAAAACCTTGAAAAGCAAGAAATTAAAACATTTCTGACAATCTAACACAGCAGATGTTATATTTTCAGGAGCTATAAATAATGAGTATTTAACATATTTAATAATAAAACAATAACTTTAATCAAGTCGTCATCAGCTCAGGCTCCGTCCTTCAGCTTTTCCTTTCTTTTCTTCTGCTCTGACAGGCTGTTTGTGACAGGTGCAGAGTGTGTGTGTGTGTGTGTGTGTGAAAGGCCTCCCTCCCTCCGTCCATCCCTCTCCTGCTCACACACACACACACCCACACACACACACACACTCCTGCTGTCCTTTCAGTAGAACATGCAGGGTACAGAGTGTGTGCAGAAACAGCAGGTTGATGGGATAATGCCCATCATCTGTTGCACCGTGTCATTTCTGTGCTGCCATAACTTCCCTGCACACACAGATGCACACAACGAACATAAACACCTTTTTACGGAGCGCCGGCCGCCGGTTTGTGTCAGAAAAAAGTCTGGAAAAACACAGAGGTCTTCACTTCCATGTGAAGGTGTGCTGGCAGGGATTTTCATGCAACACAATAATCGGCGGGATAAATTCCTTCCTCTCCTGTGAATGACCTAATCCAGATTTGATGGTCATTATATCAGGCCTGTTTCATTATGCTGTAAACATACAGCACAGATAATCCTAATCTCTGTAATGCCACTGTAAACGAGACCATCGCTGCTGTTCCACTAAGCTCACCTCTGCGTTTCCTGGCAGCCTCTCCACGTTTTCCTGCGATTGAGTCACAAAAATTTGCCCCGAAACACAGACAAACGTAAATAAATCTACGTTTGGAGAACCAGGTTGAACGTCGGTTACTAATCCCAGCGATTGAGCCTTTAATTAATTGCACAGTTTTGTAATAAAGCTGGGAGGATTATGGTGTGGACAGGTGGGCAGATTTAAACCTCTCTGGACCAGACACATGTTGGGACAGAAGCAAAGCCTTCATCCCGAACAAAGCGGGTTTGTTTTTTTCCATGGATGCGCTCCAAATGTTTCTGTGCCGGCAACAAAAACAACTCGAAACACAAAATTCATAGTTTCTTCAGCGGAGATGCTGGCAGTTTGTGTTTTAAACTAAACGTAGCAGCAACACTTTTCATTTGGATCCAATATTTGGGAATTTAAAAGTGAATTTTCAACATTTATCAAGTCTCTGACAGACCAACACGATTGTGAAATGTAAAGAGAATAATTTAGAAAATATTTTAGCAATAAAAATCTGAAACGTGCGGCATGCATTTATGTTCAGTCCCTTAGTTTTTTCAGATTTCAGGCTAAATTTCTTCTCTAAATCAGCTCAAACTCAGTCAGATTGAAAGAAAAAGTCTCTAAACTTTAATTTTATATCACATTTAACTTCGACTTGTAGCAACAGTTTTACTGAATTAATCAGCCAATAACCTGATTGTATCGGGTCCAGGACTCTTCTTCAAGCTCAGTCCAGTTTCACTTTGGGCTCATATTGTTGTTGCTCTACTTTTGTCTGTTTAGTGATGAAATAATGAAAATATCTTCTTTAAGGTAAGAAATCCAGATTTTCTGACCTAATTAAATTATAAAGTATAAAGTTATACCAACTCCGTTGAGTTAAGCAATAAAAAATGATCAAATTATTACAGATATTTGAATTAGTTAGAAGCTAATAGCTCAACAAAACTCTTTCAAAACAATTTTTATTACATGTTGGACCCTTTTTCAACTCCCAGTTTATTTATGAATTAAACCATGTCAAAAACTAACAAGAATCCTTCATGTGATTTTATTTACTTTGATATAAAACATCCATTTCTAAGACGAGGTGTTAATTTTGGTTGTGCCATTCTGGAAGGAAAGTCGTTAGTTACCTCCAAATGTCAATTAGATTCAAATATAATCAAATATATTTCAATGAATAAAACATTGTGGGTAACACATCGGATGCGCTTTAGCTGCTCAGAGTGTTTGATGGTTTACATCCCAGTTTCTCTCTGGTTGAAAGCCTCCTGTGGCGTTCCACAGCAGAAACCGCTTCCACATTTATACCTGTCACTGGTCAGCTAAAAGCCCAATTAACCAGATCTAGAACAACAACATATAGAATATCATCGTCTTTCCATTTCAGAACAATATTTGTGATTCATTGGTAAAACGAATCTGTTTTGACCAATAAAACCTTTAATATTTATGTAACCGTGGGAAAAATGCAACATTTTTCCAACTGATTTTTACCATAACAATGAAAAACATTCAGCAGAAGCCATGAATGTTGGGAAAACCAGAATCACACCGTAATTATAATCTAGAAAAATATAGAGCTACTGCTTTTCTTTAATGTAAAAGTTAGAAAGTCATAAAAAACATCAACTTAAAATGATCTGAAGCTGCCTTCACACAGCAGGAATTAGTTGATTAGTTCCTCTCTAATGTTAGTTTGCAAAGTGTCAATTATGTCGCATTTTATCCGACTTTTGGACGTCAGATCTGCGTCACAATTCTGCAGCAGAAGAATCAAAAGTCCTTAAATCAAGACATAAACAACGGCGGATTTACTTTATTAACTAGTTTTAAAAATATTATGACGAACGCGCATACACAACCGTGATTGACAGCGCTAAGACCCTCCCCTTGGCTCTGATTGGCTGTCATACTGTCACAACACAGAGACAGCTTTAACAAATATGTAATTTTTTTAAATAAAAGTTACGTCTTGCAGCTTTAATAAAACAACCCAATATTGATACTAATAGACCAAATTCAAATAAAAATATTAAAACATTCAGTCAGTACTGCTATATGAAGAGATTAAGCTTTAATGCCAGTGTAGATTATTTTAATGTTCTATTAAAATGGAGATTTAGGAGATTTAATGGTTGTTTTGTGACATTTTAACACAAAATTCAAGATGTAATTTTGAAATAATTTCATTCATTCATGGAAAAATCTCTCTAAATTTTGCCCAATAAAGTAGAATAATGAAAACGTTTAAACTGGTTTGGATTATTGAGATGCTTTCTAGCCATCGCTTCCTGGCAGACATGAAGTCTCTCCAGTTTTGTCACCTTTTCTGGGGCAAACTGAAGTGCAAGAGGAGGAGCGTTTGTGGTTGTTTGTGGATTGCCGTTACAGAATTGTCTATCAATAGGTGCAGCCAGTGTCAGTAGTCCTTCTCATCAAACCGGGGCCTGACAAAGAGGCGGCGGCGCATGGGAAAGGGGCAGCAAGGTGAAACTAATGCCATGGATGTTTGATTCATCAGGGCCTCATTGTTGGCAGCCACGGCTGATTGTGAAGGTGCAGTCAAGCAAAAGGGGTGCGGAGTAATCAGTCGGATTTATGGTGCCGAGGGCCTCAGGAGAGGAGGAAAAAAAGGGAAACCGCACCGAGACAGAAACTGCTCACAGCGGAGCAGGTCTGAAACACCTCAAGTAAGGAGCAACTGCAACACGACGCTCTGCAGTCCACTCACCTGTACCTGAGCCTGCAGGATGGACATCAACAACCCACAGACTAAATGGTTTTAAAGGGTATTAAAAGAGGTAAAAAAGAGACATAAAGATATAAAAATTACAATTTCCTTGCTAGTTTGGACAAAAACAAGAAAATTAAACTATTATTTTTATTTTTGTTCTTTCTACCCAGTGCAACAATATGTTTATTAGCATCTCTATGGCTTCTTTCTGTCACTTAGTAATGGCTAGCTGTGCTACAAGCTAATGCTAACTTATTGTTATGATCTACTCATAAAAAAAGAAGTTGAATCTACTTTTCTCATCAAACAGATCCAGAAAAAGTGGAGATTTGATGTGATGTTCTTCAGTGCTCCTTTTCTGATTTCCTCCATTAGCTAGCTGTGCTAACGGCTAATGCTAACTTATACATAAAATGGTAAATTAAATTAAGATGCGCAATCAGCTGTAGTTTTCATTTATGCCCTCACAACATGTTTGATTATATTTGTACATTAAAACAAATCTCACTTTTTTTCTAGCTACTTTTGTAAGTTCAACAATGCTACAGCTAACATTTTGTTAGCATCTACACATAGAAGAGTGCAAAATAAATAAATGACGAGTAATTTATTTAAAATCTAAATTTTATAGTGATGAAGTCAATATTTTGTTTGCATTTTGTATCTGAACACATTTAAGCAACTGGACAAAATGGAAACATTTTGGTGATTTTCGGCTCGTTTGAATCGTCATATTTTGTGTTTCCATCATCCTTGTCGTCTTCTCCATCCACACCTTCCTCTATTTACCCTCATGTCTTCTCCCTCCCTTCATCCCTCCATCCGCCTTCCTGATTGGTCGTTGCAGGGGGAAGACAGATGTAGGGCAAACAGCAGCTAAGCCGCTGTACTCTTAAGCCTCATGTGGAAGTTTTATATGCAAAGAGGTGAGGAAGGAGGGAGGAGGATGGAGTTTGAACTGATTAGGATTATTCCTGCTTTTAATACAGCTGTCCCTCCAGCTTAAGGTAAACCAAATGTTGCTAACGGAGATTAGTGTACCTTGGCTGGTTATTAGCGATCCCCCTCATTCGCGTCAGAAACGCCTCTAAAGCCGCTCTCCTCCACATTAATTTGAGAGAGGCGGGAAGGACAAGATGAGGAGGAGGGAGGAAGAAGAAAAGTGCTGCAACTTGATCTTCTTCTGCACCTGTTGGGGGAAAAATCGTGCGTGTCTGCAGGACGGTTGAGCGCGTTCTCGGTTTTGTGGTTTATGATATTCCAGCTCGAAGGAAAAGGAATAATAAACAAGGGAAAACGAGAGAAAGTCCACGTTTGGAAGGAGCGAACGCTGGAGCTGGTGTGGAGTTTCATGTGCGCATACCTGTGCATCTGTTCTAGTCCGTCCGTCATCAGCCTCTCAACCAGAACAGCCAGCTGGCGCGATACCTCCACATCCCAAGGAGAACAAAACACACAGGCCGTCTCACACTTGGCATCTCATATCAAATATTATGTCGCCCGCAGTGAGCCGCGGCTGTTAACGCAAACATCAGTAAGTGAATACAACAGGCTCTGGAGTTTTATTCAAACCCGGCAGAGAGAATCATTCAGATTCAGTCCAAAACCGCAACGGAGCTGGAACTTTAGCTTTGGGAGCCGCGGATGGCGAATGTTCCCAGGAACAAATGAATGCAACAATCAATCTGCACGTGCTTTGAGTTTATACTAACACTTACAGGGTTCCTGTAAACCAAGCAGACCAAACAGTAAAAGCAAGTTCTGGGTTACAGGAACTGATCTGATCTGAATTTGTCGCTAGGTAGATTCCTCGCCTGGTTCACAGAGCGGAATTTATACAAACTGAAGCAACAAATCAACGAAACTCCACCTCCAGAACGGTAACACTGAAACCTCCTTTGGGTTTGTTTTTTCAGACTGACTCTGAGATGATCAGCATTTCCTCACGAAAACCTGGAACGCTCGAGAGATCATCCAGAGAAACGACTTCATCATCACTGAATCTGAAGAACATTTACACACACATGTGAAAACAGCTGCAAACAGATGCTGAGTTATACAGCCGTACATATTTGAAAAGCACGAGTGGAGCCTCCTGCACAACCAACAAGATGCAGCAAGTGTTGTCTGGATGTTAGGCCAACAATTAAACTCTTGTCTTTTCCAGCAGCCATTGTAAAACCCACTGACCAAACATGCTGGAGCTCTGCTTGGGTTGCTAGGTAACAGACAGAGTCTGTTGAATGTGACTTAAAGGGACAGTACTATGGAAAACCAACTTATTTGAGCAAAAACCAAACCTGGAGTGTTGCCTTGATTATTTCATGCATGTTTGAGAAATCCTTTAATCTCCACGGCAACCATTCAGCTGTGCAAAACGCCTGGTTGGACCTAGCTCCACCTTCGAGGCGTAGCTCCTCCCCCACTCAGCTCCTTCAGACTAGCCAGCAGCAATTAGCAAACATCTGGTGGTACTGCTGAGCTCATTATAGGAGGGTTAATAGAGGAGCCATGTTGTTATGACTTCCTGTAGGCGGAGCTTCTTAAAGAGACAGCACCCCAATTTCAAGGTGTTAAATTACACAGCAAAACATTTTATAAGAACTTAATATAACATGTTTACTTGATTGTGATATAAATCACATCATACTGAATCGGGAGGCTTTCAAGGCACCAGAAAAACATGAACTTGTTGCCAAAAAGTAGAAGCAAAAGATGAATTTTGCACAGTAGTTCTCCTTTAAATGTAGAACGAATACCTGCAGAAGAAGAAACCTGGGTCTGGTGGCCGGGCTGAGCCTCGTAGAAAGGAACTGATGTTCTTTCAGTCATCTGATTAAGAACCCTCTAGGCTCTTGAGTTTAGAGGTTTTGGGCTCGCCACGCTGACACGAGCCCCCCGGGGTAAACAAAGGACTCGCCAGAGGGATTATGTGTCTCATTTGTCTTGGGACCACCTCAGAATCCTCCAGGGGGGAAACGGACCTCTCAAATACCCGCTTTAGATGGTTGCCATATCAGGTTGACCTCAAGCTGAAGACAGTGGATGGATTGGTTTCCTTGTGGCTCCAGAAGGTTTTTGGTAGAAATCTTATTTCCAGCCACTTTTTGTGCAAACAAAGTAAATTATTCCCTTGATTTGGAACAAATCTGGTTCAGGAACTTAAATCCTGATCTGAAAAACATGCTAGGTGGGCATGAGTAACCTCTTTAAGCCCTGATAAGTGTGTTTTTTAAATACCAAGTGACCTAGTTCTCACACGTGTGCTGTCACAGAATCAACCCTCGTTTCTCAGAGCAGGATACTTTTAACAAAAAGGGAGGAGAAATCCTTTGCCTGGAGCGTTTGAAGTGAACATGTGAAGATTTCCTCCCAAACGAGATATCTTCTGACAACTGAAGCGACATCAAAAAGTGCTCAATTAAAACAAATGATGGCAATTTTCCACGGACAGTAGGTGTGTCTTTACACGCTGGCTGACAAAATGCTTTACAGGCTCTGAGCTTCAAAGATATTACCTTATATCTTAAACTCCTGCGGGAATGGATGCAGACCAGGTTGTTAAAGTTAATTAAAATTCAAAGCCGGTTCAGTAATAATGCAAACTCCTGCTATTATGTTAACATTTAGGAACGTTTAATATTTTTATACCTAAAGAAAGCTGGTTTATCTTTGAATTAAGCCTCAAAGTAGCACTTTCTATGAGACAGGAAACCAAAACATGGTGCAAAAAGGAAGAGAAAAAGACAGAAATACTTTCCATCAAAAAGAGAAGAACAGGCAAACAACTACAGCAAACACTGACACAGGTATACTTTCTATGAAAGAAAAGATGTAAACAAGAACTCGACCAATGGGAAGAGGAAAAGAAAACAAAGGAGGACTGAACCAGGAGTACTTTCTGTATGCCAGACAGGACAGACAGAAAACACGAGTGAGTCGGAAGAAACAAGATAATATGTCACCATATTGTTATAACTCAATAGTTTCATTCA
Organism: Poeciliopsis retropinna; assembly: GCA_010277075.1. Classification (NCBI taxonomy): domain Eukaryota; kingdom Metazoa; phylum Chordata; class Actinopteri; order Cyprinodontiformes; family Poeciliidae; genus Poeciliopsis; species Poeciliopsis retropinna. The sequence goes on along the minus strand of VMRM01000029.1, from coordinate 431,428 downwards.
GAAAGAAGCAATGAACCAGGAGTACTTTTTATAGGAAGGAGAATAAAAAAAGTGAAAAAGATTAATGACAACAAAGACCAAGAAATAGAAAAACTCAAGAAGAAATAAAATCAATTATCCAGAAAACGACCAAAAGTTTAATGTTGCTACTTTTAGCAGTTGAAATGTTAAAAAAAACCAAAAACAGTTTTTAACTGGAATAAATACATTTTTACCAGATGGAGGATGAAAACAAATCACCTGTACATCAGCAGTGACATGTTTTAAGAAGGAAGGCGACGGATCCGTCAGCAGAACCTGCTTCTTTCCCCATAAGTCCATTAAATATGAATAAGATGTGCAAACACTGGAGTTACAGTCATTTCTTCTGCTGTTTCTGTCCTGAGAAACCAGATGGATCCGACTCCAAATGGCCCAAACGGCGAAACGTCAGAGGAAACGTCAGGAGAATCATCGCTGGCCTGGATCAGCAGAGGTGATGACACTCTTCATTTCTGCCTGGCTAACGAACGGAAGACGCTTCATTGGCGATAACACGGAGGTTTATGTGCTACGGAGAGGTCAGAGGTCAGAAATCAGTGCTGACCCAAAAGAAACGGATGATTATCGGCGCATCGACGCCATGTGGATCCGAGCGGAACGATCTGCTCCATTACTGATGCTCGGCTGCTGAGGAGCATAAATGTTGGTGGTTTTATTTATAAAAACAAACGGAGAACTGAAGAGGCTTTTAATTTGTAGTTCATGACTTCCTGTTTCTGTTGTTGCTCCTAATCTGTGGAACAATTTACCTTTCCAGATTAGATCTGCTAACAGCCTTTTTAACATTTAAAATCGCTTCTTAAAACTCATTTTTATTCTTTGGCTTTTAATTGAAGCAATGTTTGATACTCTGTTTTATCAACTTGTGTTATTGTTGTTCCTGTGCAGCACTTCGGTGCAGTTTTATACCTGTTTTTAAAGTGCTATATAAATAAATTTGACATCGACATTGAGGCGACGCAGAAGCACAATGATGTAGTAACTGCTTACATTTATTATGTTTTTGGAAAAATGTTCACAACGATGCACAGAAAAATTTCTGGATTCTCCACCAACTTTGAGCAACTTTATCCAAAAATCTACCAAACCTGCAGCTTTTATTAAACTTTCATTCATTTTAGATTGAAAAAAATTATTTTTAATGTTTTTATTGTTTGCCTGATGTTGTTATTTTGTAATTATATCCTTCATAAGAATATTTTCTTAAATATTAAATGACTGATGTTTTGATTGATTATTAAATACTGAGTCATTTCTTGGACGGCTACTTTCTACCTACTACTTACTTACATACAGTTTCTGGGTACAAAGAACCCAAAGCATCATAAAGATGTCGACTTTACCAGGACTTTAACTGGAGTCTAAATTAGACATTGTTTTCAACAAAGACAGTGGAAAAGCAGCTCATGCTAACTGTTAAGCACGGTGGAGGTTGTGTGATGCTGTGGGCCTGCTTTAAGTAGAGCATGGGAACTATTTGAGAGCGGGAAAATCATGAAACTAAACTAAAAATACGTAGTTTTTGTCGCTGAATGGACAAATGAAACAAAAAAAGTTCAATAGAAGAGGCTATTTTAGCTGCTTCATGTTTTCCCAACGTTGCTTCTTGTTTCTCTCAACCTTTGTTTACATCCTGATAAGCAAATCTGATGGGACTTGAGTGCAGTTGCAGCGGCGCTGAGAGGGAGCAGAGGTGCAGCGGCTACAGGCGGGTCGGCGGGTTAATCACACTTGACTCAGAGCTCATTGCGATTGTCTGGACCACTTTAGCCGTCGAGCGCGAACCCTTTCAGCGGAAATCCCATTAACCTGGAAAAAAGGCCGTTTAAACACGGCGACTGGAGAACTGATTAGGTCCAACGAGGACGCTGAGACGAGACACAAGAAGTGAAAACCAGAGATTTTCCCACGACTAAAAGTGCTGACAGAGTTTTTGCACATCTCATCTTGATGCCTCGCAGTGCGTCGGGTCCATAGTTCAGTTTGCAAAGATGGAGAAACGTCTCATTTAAATTCCTGCTCTGGCCGACTTCATCAAAAGACTGCAGGGCTTATAAAAGATGAAATGTTCAGATATTAACAGTGTGAAAAGCGGTGACATGGCTCTGCTTTTAGAAAACTATCACTAATAGAGAAGTTTTGTGTGAGACGTGAAAATCCTTCAATTTTGCATGCAGGTTTTTTATGAAGGTGTGGAAACAGTTTATAAAGTTTCCAGGGATTCAAATTCAGAACTAGAAAGATGGAGACTTTTAGGCCAAACTGATCCTTAGTTTTGGTGTTTGAAATGCATTAATGAGTTAACAGCAAGGTAGAAACATCAGCAAAAGTGACAGCGATTGTTTCTAACTCTCCCTGGTTCGTGTCACTTCGACCTGCACGTTTTATAAAGTAATGAAAGAAAATCTTCTTGTGTTATAAAAACTGTTTGTTGCTAATCTGTGCCTCCACAGAGACCACCGGTTTCTTTCCTCATCGAACGGTTTACAACAAAACAAGAAGCAAATGAAAATGGCTACAATTATAAAAGAGTACAACTTTGAAAAGTACAAGTGGAGCCTCCTGCACAACCAACTAGAAAGCAGCAGGTGGTTTCTGGATGGATAAAACACTTGTCTTTTCCAGCAGCTGTTGCCAGAGCTACAACTAGCTGACCAAACATGCTGGAACTCAGCTTGGGTTGCTAGGTAACGGCTGGGGTTGCAGGTTGTGCCTGCTGATTTCTGAAGATACATTGGGAAGGTTCTTGAAATGACTCATTTTAACTTATTTCCAGAAAATGGCTGGTTGAGTTTTTACAAAAACAAGCTAAATGTTAATTTTGCATAATATTTCCAATTTAAGTTGTTTTGACCCAAAAGTTGTACTTTAACATACTTTTACTCATGAAAAAGAAAAACAAAAAACCCCAGCCGTCCAAGAAATGACTCAAGTTTTTGAGTAAACTTTTTATTTGGTAAAAAGTTTACTCAACTGATCAAATTATAAACCATTTAATATTTAAAAATCACATCATTAGATGGACTAAAATATAAATTTAAGTTAAATTTTTTTAATTTAAAGATGAAAATGACAATAATTGATATCACTAACAAGTTTTTTTCAATAAAAAACTTGTTAAACTTTAACAGAAGCTGCCGGTCTGAATCTGGTAAATGTTTTCTGTCTTACCTGGACGAAGGAAAACGACTAAAATCCTGTCCTAGAGGTCAGAGTTCATGCATGAGTTCGGACCAATTAGCACAGCCTGGATGGACGTGATCACAGCACCGGGGGGGGGGGGACCGGGTGGGACGGCCTGCCAAGCTGCTGCTAAATATACGGCGGGGTCAGACTGGCAGCTCCTCTCCTCTGTCAGCCGGCCGCAGGTTTTCTGATAAAACCGCGTTCAAGTGACAGTTGTGACAGGGGAGAGGTCGCGGGTTGGGGGACCCCGGTGTTGGCGCGCGAGGAGGATCTGACCTGTCGGACGTTGATGGGCACCCGGCGATGGAGGTTGTCATGGACGCCCCCAGACGTCCAGCCTGAGGGGACGGAGGTCGACCTGCTCTTTCTTTTGTGTGAAACTAAAACAAATCAGCTTCTCTCAGTCGTTTTACTCATTTCTTCTCATCGCCAAACCGATGCTGGTGTGTAATAACTGATTAAATATTTCTCTGCTAATAGAGCGGGTGATTGACAGGAAAATAATCACCCCCTGTTTTGATAATTCATTTTGAGAGTTATCAAAACTGAAGAAGTCAACAATCCGGTCCAATTTATTTGACTGACAAGCGGCGCAACACAAGTCATACAGATTAGATTTTATAGCCGGCCGTTTTTGCAGCGCGTACACATTTCCCTCTGTGTGTGAGAGTCAGAGGAGCATTGATGAACTCAGCACAAAGCTGAATGGGACTGTTTTGGCAGCTGAGACAGCGAGGCCCAACCTGCGGGTCAAAGATAAACGCCGCGCCGCTCCGAGCCGGCGAGAGGAGAGAGACGGAGGGACAGCAGAGGAAGATTGGCAAAAGGTGTTTTTGGAGGTGAAATATTTGTTTTTTTTGTTCTTTGAAAACTCTGAAATTTTCCGTTTAAAGTACAAATGATGAGCTGAAGTCAGAAATAATTACCTCCTATTTGTCCATCCAGAAGCTTCAGATTGTTCTACAACATATTTTGTAATTTTTGGTTCCTTGTGTTTGAGTTAAAATCTCCAGTCTGCAGGTTACAGATCCAAATCTGTTGCAGGGAAAGAGCCAATTAGAGTCTTGTTTACTTTTAAAAGTCATGGTTTTGATCTTTTTGCTCCAAGTAGGAATCTCTTTATGACTCACCGAAAGGTCCGCCGGCCTGCCGGAGCCCGGTGGAGCAGAAATGAACTTGAACCTGCGATGCATTCACCAGGAAGCCGCCTAATCACCGCGAGGAAGCGATAAGGTCGCTGCTTGATGGCTGCAGCAGGAAACCGGGCGGAGGTGACCGCCGCGTTTAAACACGCAAACCTGCCAAGATTTTATCTGGCCTTGTTTTTACTCACAAGTGGTCCTCTTAAGATCACAAAAAGAGCCTTGGAGAATCACCGGTGAGAAGCACGGGGGGCTGCGTTTAGGAAGGAAGTGTGATTATCATTCAGCTGTTGGGTAAAGCTTGGAAAAACGCTCTGCCTGAAAACGACTGAGCTCAGCAGACCTTAAAAAACAGAGAGGTGACATGTTTCTGCGGCGTTTTTCTGCTGAGGCATCATTGACAAAGACAAGGTTGCTGCTCTGCTGACATGAACGTCAACCTTCCCGACTTAAAGTGGATAAAACGACGGGGAATTCTCTGTCGAACACGGGAACAAATAAAGGCTGAAGATAGGAGGTTTATTTGACAGATGGAGATCCTGTTGGTGAAATCAGGAAACACAGGCAGGTGGCAAAGGTGAAAAGTTCAAAGCCGGTCCCGTCAAGGTTTTTTTCTGTTTTCCCCAGCGTGTTTTTTTTTTTTTTTTGTCCTGATTATCGCTGAGCGGTGGATGTTATTGCTCAGAGTGTGAACACAGACTGAGAATCTGCAGGGTACCGTCTGACAGACCACTGATAGCAAAACTAGGAGGAAAACTGTTTGAGGCTCTCTGGTCAATTAAAACCCCATTAATTCACCTTTAAATATAAACTAAATCCAGATTCTTTGGCCTCTTCAGGGAGGAACCGACTTTATTTGGCATAAGAATGAAAACAGAATCACATCATCTGCAAAGAAACATTCACCAGACCCAGAAAAACACTTGAAATATTTTACACTAAAGTTTCACCAACGTCTAAAAACACCTCAAGTCATGGTTGATTATTATAGGAACTGTACAAAAGTTCAAATGTATCTCCTACATCAAAAACTCAAATATAAGATGCTGCAACAGAATGCAATGCAAAATAATATGATTTAAAAGAGATATTTGGCTACATTACGCACAAATATGCAAAGTTTCTCAAACTTTCAGATACTCCTACTAATAGTTCACTAATATACACTAATACACAGTGGAAACTCTGTTAGCACTACCGCAGAAGCTAACATCTACAATCTTCCAATCAGCACCTTAGAAATTCAATGCTGCTCCTGGATTGGGTGCTTTGAAAACGCCAGCCAATAGCATGTCAAGTAGCATTTCCTCCATTTAGAGACAAAATATTTTCTGAAAGTGAATAAATATATAAGTATATTTATAGATTTATGCTTTTTAAGCACATTTCGCTGCTGGTTTGGAGGGGAACTGCAGCATTGGGCTTGACGGAGATAAAATATAAGAAATATTCAATATGACAAAATAATAATAACCAGCAAATTGAACAGGAGAGAATGGAGAAACACCAGAGTTAATTTTAATATTTAGATGCAAAATGGTTGAAAATGATATAAAACATGACTTGATAAACACAAGAAAAGGCAAAAATACTGAGGTTTTGGGCCTTTTTTAAAATAATTTCAAAAAGTTTAGCTCAAAACGTCAGAAGAAATCAAAGAAAAACATCGTTTTGACGAATCAATCCATCAAAGCAGCAGCACCTCCACAGCAGAGCAGCAGCAGATTAGAGTTAACACCTCCGAGGTACAAATGATTGTAAGAGTGTAACGGCGCAGCGCTGAAAAACTGCATACCTGAACAGCAAATCTCTCCCCAGTAAATAACATTCAGCCTGTGTGCAGCAAATAAAGCAGCACAAACATGTTTGCAGGAATAATCTGGCTGCCACGGAGGCTCCATTACACCTTTCATCTCCACGTTAGAGAGAGTGGATTTGGCTTTCCATCACCAGGACAACACAAACTAACGCGGCAAAACGAGAAAGCGGCGAGCGGTTTGATCTCCCCCGCTGCGAGGGCCGCATCCGAGCAGTTAGCGAAATGAATTGAATCAGTGGGATTAACGGCACCTGTAAAGACCTGTCAGGTAGATTTACAGGCTCCGCTGATAAGCCGGCGGCGAGGGATAAATGCGCCCGCTGTCCCGTCGGCTGCCAGCCGCCCCTCTCTCTCCTGGCCTCTCTGCAGACACCTCCACCTCTGATAAGGTAATAACATCAATCCTGACTCCAGCTGCAAAGGTGAAAGCTGACTGCAGGATGGTGGAGACACGCTTTCAGGGTGATGAATGCAGTCAAACACACGCGCACTGTGTGTGTTGATGCCTGTTTGGATATCAAACGTGAACACACCCTTTGCTGTCAGGGCGCCGGGGAAATGTCAGCTCCTCAGAGGCAGAAAAAGTTGCTTGTGGTGCACGATTCTTCATTTTCAGGTTAAATCAGAGACGGTTTTTTAAAAGGTTTTCCTGCAACACAGGATTTTCTAACCGCACTGCGACGCATTTGATCATTTGCTACAACAACCAGCGAAGGAGAAAATCTTACCAAGGATGTTCTAGTGCAAATATCTGAAGATACACAACCTTGTTTTACGTTAATAATTACTTCGTAATTATCTAAAAAGTTCTACCAGTGGTACTTTTTGTGTCATGCTTTGTTGACATACACTTTCTGTCCATCCTTGAACCAGAACAACCCGACTCTCCAAGCAAGAACAACAGAAATAGCCTCCTAAATGTGTAATATGCCACATCTGAGAGCAACTTTAACTTTTCATAGGCGAAGACGGGTTCTGTCATCAGACACTCCCTCTGAGAGTCACTCTGAGGTTGTGTGAATCTGTGACGAGCTGCAGAGAAAGCTTCATCTGGCCCTCATGTCCTAAAACCTAAAGGGGAAACTATGATGCGAAACCCACATTTTGCATGTTTTTGGTTTCTACTGCTTTTAGAAACAAACCAAGCATTTAAAAAAACACCCAGATATTGTTTTATGTGTTTTTGTGTCTGGAAAATGAGTCAAAAACCTCCCGATTGTTGAGTCACATTCCACAGGCGCTGCGTCGTTACCTAGCAACCCCAGCAGAGTTCCGCCCGGTTACCTAGCAACCTCAGCAGAGTTCCAGCACATCTGGTCAGCTGGCTTTACTTCTGTAAAATACCTGAGTGAAGTCGGACTGCCGCCGTCTTCAAATCAGACCAAATTGATGTCAATCAGCTCGACAGTTTGGTTTGTGCTGCTTTTGCCAAAATCAAATAAACTTGGTGTCGAACGTTTGTGTTACACAAACCAGCACAAACGTTTCATAAAAATGAGGGGGTTGGTTGACCTTTTGACCTTTAAACTTTTACTAACATCTTCAAAGCCTGAGCAGGACAAACAAAAGTTTTTGCTGCACAAATGTCGTTGAGTTGACTGACACCGATTTTGTCAGATTGGAAGGCTGGTTGACCTTTCATGACCTCTGGAAACATTTCTTAATATCTTTAAAATGATAGCGGCACAAAATTTCTGCTGCACAAACATTTGAAACCAATTTTGTCTGATTTGAAGAAGGTGTGGGGGGTCAGCTTCACTCAGGTCTGTACAATGGCTGCTGGAAAAGACAAGAGTTTTGCTGTTGGCACCACTTGCAGGAGGCCCCACTTCTGCTTTTTGATTTAGATTTAAGGTGACAGGAGGCTTTAAAACATCTCACACTGAAAGGAGTTCAGAATAAAATCTCATTATCTAAGAATAATTTTGAGCAAAAACATGTTTTGTTTCACCCATAGACAGATCCTAACCCATTTAGGTCACCTTTAAACTAAATAACTAGACCTGATTTGACATTTTTAGCATTTTTCCCTCAGATAAGGCCAGAAAGCCTTTCACTGGTGACCCTAAACAAGCAGGAGACTTCTTGTGTTTGACTGAGAGCCTCCTGTTTGCACATGTGGAGGAGTATTTCCTCCCAGAGCTGACATCAAACCTTCAACTCCTCTCCCAGCTGGGGCTGCTCTTGTGTGGCCGACCCCGGTGCCTTTCACCTGGCAGGACATATTTCTCCGCAGCGGCTCAAGAGGTAGGACTCGTTGAAAACTTGTTAAGGTCTGCTTATGCATCAGCTCACCTCTAATTGAAAACATCGGGTCGCCACATTTACGAGGGGGCTTGTAAAAAGCTCTCCCGGCTGCGGCTGTTGCTGAATCCAGCCGTGTGATTTAAGGCAGGGATCTGGGATGCGACAGGCCGCATGCATCGCAGATCCAGGGCGACGCCGTCCAGCGTCGGCATGTAGGACGCGTCCCTGGTGGACGTGTTCTCACGGTGAGGTAATCCATGAGGTCAGCGCGCTGCGAGCTGCAGGTGGAGCCCGGACCAGGAGACTATTTTCATGCATGTGTTTGCTGTCATCCCAACGCGCAGCGAGCAGCGGCTGTTTTCACTGCTGTCAGGACCGCTGTGTTGCTGAAGGTTAACATGGTTGTTGGGCGTCTTTTCCGCTCGGTTTGCTCCCAGCCCGGCGCTGCTTTCCAAGATGTGATGATTTGTGTTTCCAGGGGATTTTAAAGGGAAGGTAATGCCTCATACGTGTCTGATTTACGTTCGCTTTATTGATGGAGACAAGCGATTTATTTCATTTAAACGTGTAATCTTAGAATAAAATAAGGCTATAAAACCATATGACGGAAAAATGTGGACATCAGAATTAGGTTGTATTTCACAGCCTTTCCTGCTTGGTGTCAACAGTAACAGGATGGATGGATTTGACAGGTCCGACTTCACATCCAGCTCCGCTACCTGCTTCATTCTAGCACTTATTATGGCCCCAACTGTGTGTTATTATCCTCCTGTTCTTACCATGACATATATATTTATTTCACCTATTCACACTAATCGACTCCACATGACTTGGAAGATAAAATGATACGACTTTTGGATTTTTACAGCAACAAAATGATGCAAACTGTATATAAAATGGGTCTAATATGGAGAAAAAAGATGTAAGAGTTGGTTTTTTTTATTAACTTTGGTTCAAACAGGGATCCATTTTCAGCTGCTCCAAACCTTTCTGTGCTAACAAACTAGCGCTGGTGTAAATATAGCAGGTAAACTCATATAACTGAAGCTAGATTCCTATTCTGTTCAATAAGCAAAACAAGAAAGCAGTGAGGATACCAGTGTGATAAAACTTGCAGTCAGCTTCCTAACTTATTCCACTAAAACATGTAGTTTTCCTCACTTTGTCCTCTGGAATCGGCTCCAAATGATGACCAACTGGAACAAAACGTAACTTGCTGCGGCTAGGTGCATCTAAAACAGCAAACGGGCCGCCGGGTCCAGGAATGACTCCAAGGACGCCTTCTTCTTACAGCCACACAGTTTAATGTTTACCCATATTCCCAACTGGTGTGGAACACTATATATCTGAGAAGTCATGTTTTTTCAAAGACGTTAGCGAATGTGTTTGGATTGGCCGTGGAAAGCTACCTCAGATTTAACACAGCCTTTAAGGGCTGATAGCAAATAAAAAAAAAATGTTCCATGAGCAAAACGTCTCAGAATAAAGGAGGGGATCGGATGAATATTTACATAAAGCTGGATGGATGGTAAACTACAAGGAACATACAGGTCTGGGACAGAGATCAGTCACTTAGCTCAACGTGGAGCCACATCTGAACAAATCTCCATCAGAAATCCTTTCTTTAAAAAGGTACTCCCACTGCGCATTATTACCACAGGGCCGGCTGCCAAATATGTAAACACAGACATGATTAGAGGAGGATTTTTCAGCTTGTATCAGGCTGTTTGATCAATACCAATAAGTGACTGATTGCTTTAGTGCATTCTTTCATTAAACAGGGTCTCAGGACAGTGAAAGGACTTTCTTTTGCAGAAAAGCTACAATGTTTTGTATAATCATCTGTTGCTTTAGTTTTTGGGCAGCAGTGCCCAACAATGTCGTCAGGATCTTTTCCTCACCACATTATTCCCACCATTACTGCCAATTCTTTTCTGAAGAATAATGAAGAATGAGTTTTTCTAAAGCTTTGGCAATTTTTCGCTTTTCAATTTGTCCCAGAAATCAGAAATTGCATTTGGAAATTACTTCCTGTGCATTTTCCAAATGAAACAGTTGCAAAGAGTTGAAAAGCTATCAGGCTAACTATTGTTAGCAATTAATCTATCCAATCAACTGCTAAAGTTGATAAATTTCCTCTGACAGACATTAGTCACAGTTTTGGGTTTAACAAGATACAATGTAGCAAACGTGCAAATAGAAAGTTTGTGTTTGTAGCTAAAAATTCACAAAATATTCAGCTAGGTTAGCATAAGAAAGCTAACCAGACTCAATAAATAGCTGCTATCACATATTTTCTGCCTCTTAATTGACAAAAACCACAAGAAAAAACATCTCAGATATTTATTAAACCTATCAGAAAAAAGCTGAAAACATTAGCTTTTAGAAGCTAGCGTTTCTAAAAGAGCATTAGCTTCTCTATTTTCCAAGTACTTTTTGTTGCATAAATCAATTTATACTTTTCTGTTTCTGTTATCAAACAACAAAACTAATTATAAATACTCAGATTTATCAAACTTCAACTCAACTTGTTTGCTAACGGTTTTACAATAATGTAAAGCTTTAAGCTAACATGGTTTTACATGCTAACTGCTAGATTTTAGCTAGCATTACTTAAATATTATGCTAGGTTATGCTGCATTTAAAGTCAAAACTTGAATCTAATCAATGTTACTATGTTGAATCTATCAGTCAGAAATGCAGGAGAGTTTATCATTTCTTCTCATCTCATGTTAGCGAAACATGATGATGGTGCATTTATGCAATCACTATGGCGACATGTTTGCTTACAGAAGTTGAACGGTATTCATAAAAGATAAGAAAAGTGCCAAAAATGAAACTAAAAAGTTTATTGAAAGTTTGGATAATCAAAGTTGGTGACCTTCAAAACTTTAAAGCATAATTTCTTATTTTAAAATGTATTCAGCTGATAATTGCAAGTGGATTATGTGTAATTCTATCTTACTTTAGGTGTAATCCAAAGTTTCTCGTCTGGATCAACGCTGTAAACAGAATAAAGTGCCGTCTGTTTTTGGCTTTATTACAATCAGCCGCCTGCAAACTGAAGCTGAGAGTCTGCACTCGTGCTGACGAGGCGGGGAAGCTTTGAATGCAGATGGAGCGGCCCGTCAAGTGTCACCTGTACGCAGCACTTTAACTCCTGCTGCTGAAATGAGCTTTTTTTTCAAGAGGTAAATTGTGATGTGGCATCAGCCGCTGAGGCGGATTGGTGATGATTGCTCCATTCTGGCTGTCAGCGAGTGAAAACAAGGTATTCATGCTTTGTCAAAGCCACATCTCCTCTCTTTATTTCATCCTCCTCCATCATCTTAACCTCTTATCTCGACTTAGAATTACAGTTCAGAGTTTACAGCCGTTTACATCCATACCGTGTTTTCTATACAACCTGAGGACAAACCGGAGCAATCAGCTGAATGGGACAGAACTGAAGCTTTTATTTTATCCAACATAAATCGATTTATACAGATCTCAAATGTTGGCTTTTTAAACAGAACAATGGGGAAAATTATGTATTTAGAAAATATGTGTTCAAAATAGATGATTTTTTTTTTTTTTTTATCTCTAATGGCAATATTTGTCCTTTTAATATTCTTTTTTATTTATGAACAATACTGAACAGTAAGATTTTTCTTTATTGACAATAATTAACCTTAATTCGTTTAAGTATTGTTTAATATTGTACTTTTTATCATGTTTTCTATACTTTTAGGAAACTGTAGTTTTCTGTTATTGTTTCATATTTTTTATTTTAATTACATTTTATTCATGTTAAAGATTTATATATATATTTGCTTGTTTTTGTTACTTTCAATAAACTTGAGATATATTTCTATATATGTTTTATTTTGATGTGGATTGTATTTCTTAATTTTTAAATCCATACAGACGAGTTCTGCGTCTTTTTCTCTGATAAATTTAAAATCCAAAATATGTGTTAGTTTTGTGACAGATAATAATTAATTGAGGTGTTTAATAACTTGGATAAACTGGAATGTATCTGATTGGTGACATTGTGAATTGGCGTTACTTAGATAAACTTAATTGTACTGAAAACTTTTTTTACCTTTTGTTTTTACGTTGTGATTGAGGCACAGCTGACAAAATCTGTTCCAGAAAATGAACTTCTTCCTCATTTACTCGCTGACGCTGTACGCCCAACCCGGGTTGCGCATCTTTGCTTTATTTTCTCCCGTAAATCAAAGTGAAATACTTCCAGCCATTTGACACAATTAGGCGCTCTCTTCCCACCGCGTCGCGTCCCACTGCATGGCCCTCATTATCACGAGCCTCTTGCCTTTTAGATAACTTATAATGAGGCCCAAAATGTTTCACATTTTGCTTTTTCTCCAACACCGTCGCTTCAAAGACCTACTTCAACCTAATTAGGAGTTCCAACTGCTGCAGTCAAATGCTTTTCTTGTTTCTTATGGGGTTTAACGGCGGTGAGATGTAGATTTCCTCCAGACAAGGACTGAAGCCATTATGTTGAATCTGTGACAGATATCACTGATGTCCGAGTCCTACGGTAATGGAACGGCGCGGTGTGGAGTTACCGCGCTGATGGTGAGGATGTTGTTAGTCAGATAATGTGGGGCTTTTTGCTTTTTATCCCCCCAGATCAGCTTACATTTACATCTCCAGATCTGGGACTCCACATGAAAATTACAATAGAAATCCGAGGAAAACCTGTTCTTCTACTTTGCTGTGTTGTTGGACGAGCAGCCGAGTCCCAGAGGCCTCCGAATTACCCACCAAGGAGCAAAGATCCACATTAAGTCCATGTAATAGTCTTCCCATTCGGATGGAGCACCTGGTCGGAGTGGACGCACTTCCTCTCTGAGTGTCCTGAGTCCTGAGCAGAAAATGGGAAGCATCTGCAGCTCCTACTTTTCCAAACATCTGCTCATCATCCGTTGACAATTCCTTCCTCATTTTTGACTCATTAAATCAAGGTTAGACATGTTTCTAAGTATCGAACAGATAAACACCCAGAACTTCTGCTTATCTGAGGAAACCAGACATAATCTTTAAATTAACTAAAGATGCAACTGAAGGAGAAATTTAATTTTGTAATTTTGTGCAAAGAAACCGAGGGAAGCTGAGATTCTATAGATCCTGTTCGTTTGGATCATCTATACTCTGATCAATTATGTTGCAAAAAACTAAACTACAAAAACATAAAATCTTACCAAGCAGAGTTCCACCCGTTACCTAGCAACCCAAATAGAGTTCCGGCCGTTACCTAGCAACCCATGCAGTGTTCCACCCGTTTGTTTGTTTTTTATTATTCAATTTATTTTATTTTTATCTATCTTTATTATTGTATTTGTTAATCGGTCAAATCTTTTGACAATATTATTGCTATCTTGTTTTCTTTTGTCAGCTTATGAGATGAAATGTAAACAGCTGTAAGAGACAGAAGAAGAACTATGTAAAAGTGTCACCAATTATTGTTAAAAATAAATAAAAACTAAGTTAAAAAGACAGTTTATTATTATTGAGATGCCCATCCATCTCCAATCTGTTTACTATACAATATTAATGTGGGTTAAAGACAACTCCTGCCCACAAATAGCTGAAATTATTACATTCTTGAGACTATTTTAATAGTTATAACACCAAATATACTTTGATATGTACACAATTTATTAAAGGAAAATTTTAGCCAGAGTATTATTGCACCAATTAACTGCTTCAAGATTCATATTTTTCCAACTGTTGATAGAAACGTTGAAAAGCTTTAACTCCAGGTTTACGTATAGAACAATTCACTGTCTACTTTTACTTGCTTTACACAGAAAATGGGGAAACTCTGCTTTTCTACCGAGCAGGAAACTGAATCGGAGTCGAGCAAACACACACGTCCACTCAGATAATTACAACCGTGAACTCGTCCCCTTCAGAGTGTGTTGACCCTGTGCTTTCTACTCCAGGTCCGCCAGGCTTGTTCCTGTTAATAATACAAGCAGTGAACCCTGGACCTCACCTGACTGTGGTATATGGGAACACAGCCAGTGAGAGCGTGTCTCCAAGAGTGTGTGCGCGTTTCCTTTCCCATAATCTGGCTCCCCACGCGAGCCGCAGAGCCCATAAAGCTGTCAGAGAACATGTAGGACACGTCACCTCTGCCAGAGTTTCTCACAGAGCCGCTGCATTATCACTGTGAATGAGCCACTCTGAAAGGTATGCACATAAGCAGCAAAATAAAGCAGATTCAGACAGACAACCTCTACAGATTAGGTCTGCAGTGTGTTACAACCGGAGGCCTGACAGGTTAAGAGTCCTTGTAAGTTGTAAGTGTTAAAGTAGACGTATAATGCGAAATTCACTTTTTTGCGTGGTTTTGTGCTTCCATTTGGACCTCTACTGTTTCTAAACAGCCCAAGCACTTAAAAACACCGATCAGCCATTTATTTGGGAAATAAATGTCTTTTGGTGTCTGGAAAACGAGCAGTTTCAAAAGCCTTTCAAATGTAACGTCACAAACAAGCAGGCGATGCTCCTCACCTAGCAACCTTAGCAGAGTTCCACCCGTTACCTAGCAACCTTAGCAGAGTTCCACCCGTTACCTAGGAACCCCAGCAGAGTTCCGCCCGTTGCCTAGCATGTGAGTGTAAACGTTGAGTTGGGGGCGTGGCCTACAGCAGCGACAAGACGCCCTAAAAAGCTCCATCCAAATAGGCAGAAGGGACCAGACTAAAATCTCATTATATAAGAATTATTTTGACCCAAAAATTTAATGAAGATGTCTTACAGCCTACAGAGTGAAGGTCACCTTTAAGAACCACAAGTGTTTACAATCTGCAGGTTGTGCTTGAGATGTTCTGCTCTTCCAGCTGAAGGTTTCTCCAGTACAACCCGGCTAACTGAGAGCAGGACAGAGTTCAGAGATCAAGTGTTGAGCAGCACTGTGGGTGTACATGGGGGGGTATCGCCCCGCTCCTGGTCTGACAACAGGAATATGGAAAACAGATGACTTGTGCTTCTAATTTGCAGCCGCAAATTGCAAACAGAGTTTCAGGAATGTAGGAGTTCAGGAGTGAGGAGATGATGGGTGGATTTCCAGCTGAAACGGACTGACGGGCTGAGCTCGGGTCTTTTAGGTCTCATGATGGCTCAAAAGCAGAATAAAGATGGATATTCAAGGATGAGCTGACTGCTAGAGAGAGAAAGAGCTAAAGAAAAGAGTGTCACCAGTCTGGGTCAGAACCGGTAACAATTTCTAAATGAAATACAATAAAACTGATTTTATTGCTCTTGTGGATGGATGCATTTGTCGGTTAGCAACATGGTTGAGGTTAGTACATTAGAATTTTGGCATTAGCCTCTGCTAAATACTGTGTTGGTGTATTGTTTCAGAGTTAGCTCCTGCTAAATGCCTGTTAGTTCAGGGTCTAGCATTAGCTTCTCCTAAATACCTGTTAGTGTAGATTTAGCATTAGCTTCTACCAATTAATGTGCTGAAGTACTCTAGCGTTAGCATTTGCTAAAGATCATGCAGGTGTATCGATTTAGCGTTAGCTTACACCATGTTGGTATAGCGCTTTACAGTTAGAGTCCAGTAATTAGCTGGTAGTGCAAATCCTTAGCGTGAGCTTTCACTACATATCATGTTTAGCTTTAGCATTAGCTTCTCTTACGTATTGTTTGGTGTTGTGCTTTAGTCTTAGTGGAACTAATATTTGTCATTAGTTCTTTATAGTTAGTACAACTAAGGAAGGAACAGCAAAGCATGAATCACAGAAACAGAAATATAATCTAGATATTGTCGTTTTTCCAGATGTTGATGTTGGAGCTCTGCTGTTTGTGTGAACACTTTAAATATGAGATGTTCCCGTTTCCGTCAGCACTGACACACATCTGATGCTCCCTTCTATTATTCTAAACAGCGCACCATCACTGACACCTTATCACTACTAATATTTCTTCACCCTCTTTATTTACAATACAGACCGCACTCCTCCACAGTTAGGCCATTGTTACATGTGCTGCCCTTGAACCCATGTTTTATGTATGACTTGGATTGGGTTTTGCACAACAAAGGTGGCTGACAGCATCAAGTGCACCTCGGGATGTGGAGAAAGATTAAAGCCGATTTGTCAGTGTAAAAAATCCATAAAATAGTGGGTGATGCTAGGAAATATCACCAGTGATGCACAGTGAGGTCAGTTTATCAGGCAGGAGTGTAGTTAGTGAAGTTCAGCAGCTTTAGTTGTAAAGTTTGTAGCCTACAAACTGACCTTTTTAGCACCTTAAAGAGAAAAAATTACAATAAAAACCAACAAGTGGGATCCAATGGGAAGCAGCTTGGAAAGCCTGGGAGAAAACATCTCCACCAGCTTTTATTTACAAGTCACAGCTGCCCTGTTACTGGGCAGTGTGCAGCTAAAATCAAATTTTCCACTCCGGTTTGGACCAACGAAAACAAACTATAGGTGTGATTGTAGCTTTATTTAAGATAAGAGGAAAATCGAGGGAATAATCAGAGTTTTCCACAGGCCATTTGCTTGATTGTGTTACTGTGGCTGGTGGGTTTCTTTTTTTCCTCAATGCAACCAGATCGGAGAAGCTAAAACATGGGAAAATTCTTTAGTCTGGGAGTAAAAGCCAACCAGGAGATCATAATCTGAGGTTGTTTGGTGTGAAACCTGCAGAAAAAGGTCAAGAATGTGTCCCATCACAACAGCATGGAGCTAAATCCAGTGAGGAGCTGTGATAAGTGAACACACATCTACACAAGTACTCAATATAACAGAGAAAATGCAATTTCCAAGAGTGGTTTACTTGATAAAGCCTCTGTTAGCGGAGCTCTCTTTACAACGTTTGCATCAATTCCTGGAAAAGCATCTGAATGCTGGATCTGTTTCCCATAGCGAACGCAACATATCATAGCAAAGAGAAGAAAAAAAGACCATTAATGTCTGAGTAAATAAAGACCCGTCAAAGTTTTTCTGTCTTATTTATGCTGAGCTTCTCGCCGGAAACAGGAGCGGTATATTTCACGCAGCCACATGCGATATAAAGCTGAACAAAGGTCAGCGTCATCTGTCTTCACAATGCACGACGCTGAAAGATCTTTTCATTCCAACGTGGACGGATGGCTCGCTCTGCAAAAGGTCCCGACCATAAATAGATTCAGATGTGGACGACAAAAAGGAAGCAAAGTTGAAGTCCGACATTATTTAAAGATGAAACGAGACGGTGACAGGAAACGAGGCAGAAGAAAGACTTTACAGAGATTCAGATGCTTCTGCAGGTCAGACAGGAAACGATCAGAGAACATCTGCAGAAAACAAACAATCAAAACCACAAAAATATCCATTCAACAAAAAGACTGCATTTTGTAAAATGATAAAAATAAATAATTTAATATCTGAAACAAAAATGGAAAAAAATCAGCAAAATCTATAAAGTAAATAAGGACAAATAAATAAAACCTACCAAGATTTAGACTAAAATAAACAGCTAAATAAATAGATAAATATAAGAATTGTGTCTAATCTAAATAAGTAGATAAAAAATATTACATAAAATAACATAAATACAAGTGGCAAGATGTTAATTGATAAATAATAAAAATAATTTGACATCTTCTAAATAGACATCTTAGATAAATCATAGCAATAAATAAAACTGTGGAGTAAACAATAATAAGAAGAAAATACAGAAATAAAAATAAAAGTAAATAAGTTTGCCAAAATACTCATAGATACATAAGATAATAATAAAACCACTTAATAAATATGTAAATATGTCAAAATATGACCAACTTTATATTTATATAAAACAGATACATTTTTGAAAAACTTAATAAGTAAATAAATATGTTGTAATTATGTAAAGTTTACCTAAATAGATAAATAAATGGCCAACAGAAGATTTAACTCATTTAAATAGATGGTTGAGTAGATAAGTGAGTAAAACTGGGCACAAAATCTGCAAAAAGGAGTAAAAAAAACTCCAAAAATAGACAAATATTGACCAATAGTACACAGAGAGCATTAATCAGAGAAGAAGGTTCATTGTAAATCTGGAAGAGGTAGAAAAACCGCGTTAAAATCTTGACAGGAAGATTTTAGACGACGTTGGATAATACCTCTAAGCACGTCCGATGTAGAGCGCCTCCACATCGGACGCTCAATTCAATCGGTTGTTTCCTGGATGTTCCAGTCTCATGACCAAAAGTAAAGGCTGGAGGGTAAATGAACCAAACTGACCACATTCCTTTCCTGTGACATAATCTTCAGCTCAGAAAGTCAGAGAGCAAATATGTCGGGTCTCTGTGAAACAGCCCAGAACCACATGAACTAAAGACTCTTCCTTCCTGGCAGCATTCACCTCCACTAACCACCACAACACATTCCTGCAGAACAAAACCAGCAGCAATCAACGGCGTACTTGACACTGTGAGAGGAGGTTGGAGTTGGGGGCGGCGGGTCGGGGTGGAATACCCGGCTTGGCATGCAGTCCATTTAGCAGCCCATGCAAAGTGTTGACAATACGTCTGTCTGTGCTTCATTGTCTGGTAAATGAGGACAGAGAATCACCTGGTGAGGGAGGAAAAAAGGTCCCGAAGTGGAAGGGCTTTTGTTTTGGAGGAACCTTTCCTCATCTCCTTCCCAGGAAAGAAAGGTGCTTTTTTCCCCTTTTTTTGTTGTTAAACCCACAGTCATTAGTCTGTGATGAAGAGAAAAAAACGTGAGGCCCTTTGCGGGACCTGAACCTTTTCAAATGCGAGCGCGCCTTTTGTTTTTGCAACCCTGTCAAGAACGGTCACCTAATTAGACCTGATATCTCTGGCCAAAGAGATCCCGTTTGTTAATGGCTCTTTACTGAATTTTCTTAATGAGTTTAGATGGCCATTGTGTAGCGGGGAGCTCCTCTAAGACAAGAGCGTTTTCACACACACACACACACACACACACACACACGCAGAGAGAGAATAAAAACAGAGGAGTGAAATGAGGGAGAAGATTGAGCAAAGATAGAGGCGAGCTGACATGACTGAGGGCTAAATAGGAAAGGTGTAGCGAGAGCTGCGAGCGTTATGGGTGGAATCAAGGCAGGGTCATTAAAGCGCAACAAAAGCGAGAGCTGGCGTACCCAGGGGCCTGCTTTCTATCCGGCTGCGCATTGTGTCAGCCCTTGTTGGCAGTGGACACAATGCACAACACCTTGATCACATCGAGCTGCTGACACCGTTTTCTTCAGCAAACTCCAGCGGCTTCGTTCGTGAAGAAATGCCCCCTTTCCTCCCCTCCGACGCCCGACATCACCGCCGAGCCCCTCAGCCTCTTTTTTCTTTCTTTTTGTTCATGTCTCAAGGCTGCAGCCTCCCTTTCTTCTCAGCTCTACGGAGAGGGAACAAGCTTGTTAGCTGGCATGGATATTTTGACTGGAGATATACTTTGGCCACTTGCCTATGGAAACAGTGTCAAAGCACAACCTGGCTTAATTGTCACATCGGCAGTCCTGGGAGAGGTCTTTGGTGAGGTCCAGGCCTAATAAATATCAAAAGCTTCTCTCATCTTTCTGCTCCTTCTCTCAACCCCTTCTTTTATGCCAGTGAGGGAAAAACTTGTAAATTAATCTCGGTGTCAAAACAAGACTTTTTCTCTTCTCTGCCTGAGAATCTCTAGTTATTTTATTTTATTTTTTCTGTTTCTGTCCCAGAAGTTTTCATCAAAGGGAAGCGGCTGTCTGAGACCTAGCGTAAAGGCCGTCCGCGCAATTTATAGATTTGATGTTTATAGAGGCTTGCAGTTTGCTCAGTTGATTTAATGAGAGGCTAAAGCTTTTGCAAAAAAAATAAAAAATAAATAAAACGCCAAACAAACGGAGCTGGAGGGAGATAAGCTGCATTTGGGGAACTCCGGGGTTAGCTTCTTGTTGTATTGAAAAACGGTGGCGTGGAGTACCGATTCCTGATTAGACACAAGATGAGAGGCGGAACATCATGAATTCAAATCATTCCTCATGCTTATCGACCGCAAAACATCTGATGTAACTCTGCAGATCTGCTTTGATGCAGAGAGGTTAGATGTTGTGCAGCTTCATCCTGGTAACGAGTTAAACTTGTAAAAACATTTTTAAAATCTTCATTTATATTCACTTTGTGACAAAAACAGTTTAAAGTGGACTTACAGGTAATTACAGTAACTTCATTCTGTTGGATTTATACACATTTTTTACATTTTTTGCATCTCAAAGCCTCCATCAGAAACTTGACTAAAATCAAAATTTGTTATAATTGCTTATTTCTAATATTTGCCATTTAAAGTAACATAAAACACAATATATTTCTGATTACTTTACCAGAAGTTTCATGGTTTCTCTTTTTGTGAATGGGATTTTTCAACTGCTCCACTAAACAAATCAATGATACTCAAAAGGAAATATTGTATCCTTCCTTTTATTTTGAAGGCTAAGTTCAATGTTCATTATGCCGACAGTCATGAACTGGAAGCTTCCATTGATCATACAGCAATACACTTCAAAAGCTGTCAGCTTGTTTTCTTCAACTTGGCTGCAAGATAAATTCCTTCACATTCCTACAACATGGTGCATTAAGTGATTTTGAGTATGATTATCAGGAGACAATCCGCCCTCCCTCCGTTTTTTTACTGCTTCAGGGTCGGAGTGTCTCGTTAAGCCACGACTGATGCACTCAGACAGTCATCGCCGCTTTGTGAAAATCGGGGAGTTTAGGCTTTTATCTTCCCCCGTCTATTTTAATAAGCACACTTTGTGACAGCTTAGGTTTCCCCTGCATCTTAGGTGAAGCACGGCAGAGGCGGAGACCTCCAATTAAAGAGGGAGGGAGAGTGACACAGAGGAAGGTGATGAGAGACAAAACCCACCAACAGATGGTGGACGAAAGGAGAAAGACGGGTTGTATCTGCATGGCCTTTCTTCCTATAACCCCACTCCTTGTCTGCGGCCTTGCCTTCGTTAACCGAGTTACGTTGGTTACATTAGCCGCTGGGAATGCTTTATGTACTTGTACCAATTCAATTATTTGTTTCTGCGACTCAGGCATGGCAGGAAGTGAGGAGACAGGCACTCACATAAAGTCTACGTGTTAATTTCCAAGTAATGCAGTGGCTGTGATCGCTTCTGACAAGACAATTGATACCACTGTCAGGAAAGAGATGCTTTTTATTTATTTTTTTGCTGTTTTTCTGTCTTAACATGCAGAGCATCACGGTGACACACTGTTCAGATAAACGTCCTGGAAGCCCTTTGATTAATGTAATACAATAAGAGAAATGGGAGGCTAAAAATGCCTGTGCACGTCTTGTTCCTGAATATTCGCCTCAACAAATGAGATAGTGTCTGTCTGCCTCCCCGTGTCCCTCTGTCGAGGACCTCTCAATCGTTTCCCCTGTCATTAATCAATAAACATGACAGTGACAAACACTCCAAGGTCCCCGTCTTCCCTTTTTTCTCCTGGCTTTATTGCTTTATGGCTCCTCATTGTCAGGCTTGCCTACACATGTATTTCCATGTCATCTTTTGGAGGTGTCAAGAAGATGACAAAGGGAAAAGTGGCAGAGTGAGGGGGGGATGGCAGTTCATTTATGTCAGTCTTAAACCCAGACAGTATTCATAAATTCATAGGTTTGCTTGAAGACACTTTCTCCAAACGCTATAAAAATGATGCTTTAAGTCATTATAATACAAATTTATCTCAAAATAATGAGTTACTAACTCAAAATCATCTCCTGGCATCTCAACATTATGAGTAATAAAGTGTTAATTATGTGATACAATATGAAAAAATCCCTCCCTGTTGCTATTATTACCTAATTAAAGTTGCATAAATATGACATGTGACCAACAAACAGACTTACAGTCAAGAACAAAACACATAATAGTCTCATTATTATGGGACGTTAAATTGTAACAATATTTCTACTCAGCATCGTACAATTAAGAGAATATCACAATCATAGCTCACATTGTGTCTCATAACTATGAAATAATACAATTATGTGTTAATAATAAACAAGTATTCAGTTATTATGAGACGCCATGTTGTATTTGTGATACAGTATGTCAATAACAATGGCTTGGCACCTAATTATGACTAATTATCTTTTTACAAATGTGATATTTTATAGTTAAAACTTAAAATCTAATAGTTGATTGTAAGTAGTTTGTTTGTCATTTGATACAAATCATCACATAATGAGAAATAATGTCATATTTTAAATTAAAAAACTTTATCTGCCGCTGAGCGCCTCATAGTTCTAACTGTAACTAAATCTTTGTATAGTTACGATACAAAGTATTTTATACTTTGTATCATATTTACTGTTATTTATATGATACTTTGTATCATATGACATTTTTTATCAAATATTTGATACATTGTATCATATCTGATATGATATATTGTACTTTGTATCATTTATTATACAAAGTTGCTATTTTGACAACATAACTTACTTACATTTAACAAGTTTTACATAACAGTTATATAATTGTAAGTCATATTTATGACCTAATATCTCCTAATTTACAGTTATGTATTAATTATGAAATCTATTTGTTGTTGCTTTATCTCATAATGATCAGAATCTCTTAATCTTAATCTTAATTTCACCTCTTTTCAAACCCTTTGTTTTGCTTGAACACACCAAATAAAACCTGCAAGCTGCAGGTTTTATTTGGTCACTTTTTGGTCATAAAGTTGCAGATCACAGGTTGGGACACCTGACTTCCCTCCAAACAAATCCTGTTAATTATTGCATATTACCTGTTAGCGGCTGGGACAAAGTTACAGATAAGTTACTGTTTTTGGGCGTGTGAGGCCAGGTGGAACATACCTGAGCTCTTTTGGAGGGAAGAAGTTATCTATTAGTGCAGGTTCTGCGTTTTGAGGTAAAAATCCAGGTGAAGATGTTAAACTATAGCTTGTTTTTACAGTACAGGTTCAGGGAGCAGCCAGGTGATTGTAGTGAGAGGACATCCGTAGATTAGTCATTTTTAGACTAAAAATGGTGAAAGACCAAACTCCAAAGAAGAACCACAACTTTCAACAACCTGAAACCAAGAAGAACCTGAAATAACACGGCAGGTAAAAATGGTTCCTATAGAAACCAATCTGTGTGCAGAGACTCAGATTAATTATGTGTTAAGAATATTAATCTGATTATGCGGTTTGAACACAGTTTAGCTCATGCTGTGATAAACATTATCTTTAAACCTGACAGTTATAATTTAAATTTGATTCTAGTTCGTGTTCCTCAGGTAATCCAGCAATAATCTGGAACTGGAAGAAAAATGGCAGCTTTCTAATATTTACACTTCTCTTAAATTTTTAACTCTGAACATATGTAAAACTTATGAAATTATAACATTTCTTTCCTAAACTGGTTTTCCTTTGCACATTCGTGAAGCAAAATGAACAATTTAAAGTAATTTTTCAGTAAAATTTAAGTAAAATTAAAATCTAATATTAATATAAACTGTCAATAGTTTAGTAAACTATTTATCTGGACTTCTAATGGTTCCAATTTAACCTATTTACAAGAATGTTCCTTCAGAATTTAAATATCAAACATACAGAAAAATTATAGTTAACAGGAATTTGTTAGCGGCTAACTCTAGTTAGCAAAGTCACATTTAGCAAATCCTGCTGGGTTTCCTGTCACATTAACTAATCTGAATCATTTTTACTATGTGTAAAAAATGCAATATATGAAGAAAAATCAGCTTAACACATTAGCATGCTAATTTTAGCATGCTAAAATTAGCATGCTAATGTTAGCCTCAGGCAGCTAAAGGTTTAAGTTAATTTTGACCTGTTTTATTCCTTGTTTGTAAAATCTTTGCTCACCAGCTTATATCTTAAATGATAAATTATGGATAAATAAGATTAGGGGTGAATATTTTCATGGTAATGTTAGCATGCTAATATTATAATGCTAGCTTATGGACTAGGAACCAAGGTCCCCATTAAAATTGCCATATTTTGTTCCTTGTTTGTAAAACAAGATTTATAGATTATATCACATAAATTATAAAATATGGATGAATAAATTAATTCCATTAGCATGCAATGTTAATTGCATGCTAATGTTAGCATGCCAGATTATGGCTTAGGAATCAAGTTCACAGTTTAAATTGGCATATTTTGTTCCTTGTTTGTGTTCACCAACTTTTATCACATAAATTAACATTTTTGGATAAAAAGGTTAATCAAAATTAGGGGTGAATGTTTGTATGCTAACATGCTAATGTTACAAGCCTAACTTATAGATTAGAAACCAAGACTCCAGTTAAAAACGGAACATTTGTTCACCACATTATGTCACATAACTGATAAATTATGGATTAATGAGCTGAAACACAACTAGGGTTGAATGTTAGCATGCTAATGCTAGCATGCTAATGTTACAACGCTAGTTTATGGAACCAAGACCCCTGTTAAAATTGGCATGTTTTGTTCCATGTTTGTCTTCACCCACTTATATCATAAATTATCAAGTATGGATGAATAAGCTAATCACAATTGGGATGCTAATGTTAGCACGCTAATGTTAGAATGCTAGTTTATGGATTTGTTAAAATTGGCCTAATTTATATGAAACAAAAAGATGAAACAGTATATCCTAATCTTTTTGCTCTCCTTTCTGAATCTATTTCTCATATATAATGTAAATTATACTTCAGATTGAATTGATTCAGATCCTCTAAAACAAATAAAACGCCTGCTGAATTTTCCCCTCATCAGTTAAATAAAACAAGACATCCTGATACACTCCTTCACTATCCCTGACACCTTTGCTTAATCCACTTACAATATTTGAGCTGCTACACAAACAAATTGATATCATCAATTGTGATGTTGGCAAATACCACAGCCAATCTGCTCATGAATGTTTATCTCCTCTAACACTCACCCACCTGCTAAGAGGTGCCACGCTTTAATGAAATTGTTTGGACTACCGGCGCCCGTTGCTAAGGAACTGTGTTCCTCCTTGGTTCTGATTTTTATTTATTTTTTGCCTGCAGATTTCTGTCATCAAATGATGATTAGAGACGAGCGCACCTCAAGGTGCTCCAGCCACTGAAGGGTGTATTCAGAGCAAGATTGGCAAACAGCTTCAGGCTGAAAAATGAGCCTTTGTGTGTTAAAGCCTTTTTCCTGGCGTCTGCTCCGTTTGTGGCCTTAATGCGATTGGCGTTGGTCCATGTTTACATTTTAAAGGTAGGATGTCCAGAAATCCAGCGGCGTGAGGAATTACACGGCTCTGACAAGGTGTGGGTATAAACCTGTTTCCTCTACAACATCTCTCGCCCGCGATTAGGGATTGTCACAGTCAAGTTTCGATGCTGCCCCTTTCATCCCCGTTTGATGTCTGATTCTTTCCCCTCTCGTATTTTTCAGCTCTCAGACATAGGTGACATGAAAAGAGTCTAAGATCAGGTGTTTCATGAATATGTTTACACCAAGAAGAAATGCTTCCTCTCTGTCTGCTGGATGTTTGACTTGATTTGTGCTACTTCACGCTGTAAGCTCAGACACCTTGCTTGGGTTTCAGGAGGATCTGCATCTGGTTTTCATCAAAATTCATGAAGGTGATGCTTCATACTTCCTGAAATGATTGAGTGATGTGAGGGAAAGAAGCTAAAACACTTTGGGTAATTTTGACTCTTTGAGACTAAAGGAGGTGCATAAAAAGTACATTTTAACCAACATGCATGTATTAAAGCATCCTGCAGCAATTATCCATCAGAAGACGGGACGGACGTGGTCAGCAACAATACTCAGGTAGGGCAGAAATACTCAGACCAACAACCACATTCAAAGTCACTTACATCACCTTTCAGTCCAGAATGTGTTACTGAAATCTAATCAATTAAAAAACATCTTTACATGAAAAACCTAAGAATAGGCCAGCTGGGTTTATGTCTGTCTTTCTGCAAAATGAAGCAGCTTCTTAAAGCTGCTTCATTTACTTAAAGCAAATGCAAACTTAAAGCTGTTTTACTTCATAAATGTCAATAAATGCTAAACAAGAAAGGAGGCTGAAGGAATCATGTTCAAAACTTTATTTTTTGGTTATTTTAACACGAGTATCTCAGTTTTTTTGCCAAACTAAATCGCCCCCTCAGGAGCTGTAAACTGGCAGTAAGTCAAAAGCTTCTCCACAGAGCTGCTACCCCCTTCTGCAGTCTCTTTACCCCCACTTTGTGACTGTAGGTGAGCATCTGGACAATGGCATACGGTTATCAGAGCCTCTCCACAGGCCCTCTGCATGGGATTCAATCAGGCGGAGGCAGGAGGGCCTGTGGATTGTATAGATCCAGAGGGTCGATCCATAGGGGAGCTCAGCCTCTGAAACTTCACTCCCCCTCCGTAAAGGTGGAGCCACCGCTCCATTCACCGCATGTTTAGATCAATTG
Source organism: Poeciliopsis retropinna (assembly GCA_010277075.1). Classification (NCBI taxonomy): domain Eukaryota; kingdom Metazoa; phylum Chordata; class Actinopteri; order Cyprinodontiformes; family Poeciliidae; genus Poeciliopsis; species Poeciliopsis retropinna. The sequence continues at coordinate 404,554 of VMRM01000029.1, read as the reverse complement.
CATCCCTGTTAATGGAAAATAATTGAAGTTCCCCTCCAACCTGCTGGTGCCGCGACAAAGCGGCGACCTGTGAGGGATGTTTTTAATTCAGAACGCCGCGCTAACCGGGTGAGCCGGACTCAAATTGACGTCTGTGTTCTCAGAGTTTCTTCTTTCTTCAGGCATCCTCGTGATAATTACTAACGCTGTGGAACAGAGAGAAAGCTTTCTATAGAAAGAAAGATGGCAGACACATCAAGAGTCACGGAAAATGGTTCCTCCTTGCATGCATTAATGACCGTATCAAGTGAAAAGCATCTAAAGTGCTTTGAAAGTCGGTACGCACACATCCGCGGCTCGGACTTCATCTTGTGATCTCCATCTCTAATGTAAACTTGGTGAGGGAGAGGAGAGATGTTAACTGTGAAAAATAAACGTCATCATTGGCCTCTTCTTTCAGATGGTTTCCTCAGATAATAAAAAAAAAATCTACGGTCCAACCGGGCAACTCGAATCAATCGGCACAATTAGAGCCCGCGAGCCATTACACACACATCTCCACATTGGTTCCACTCAGTGCTCGCTGCTTGCTTTGTGCACAGATAGGCTGCTGGTGAAAAGCCAGAGTCTTAAGAGACTCTTCTTTGTGATCAGGGTAAATGTAGCTCAACCTGAGGGGCGGGGTCTGAAACAGGGCCTCCACATGTCAGGGTGTGGCGGGGTGTGGCGTTTTTAAACATTGTTTTATCAATCAAATCAACAGTTTTATCTGTATTGTGCCAAATTACAGGTGAGAATAATTTAATTTCAAGACGTTCTCGTCGACTGTATTATAACAGTCTTTTATTTTGTAGTTTTACCGACACTTCCTGCCACAAATGCATCTTTAACCCTTCCAGACCAAACAAGTCGCTGACCGTAACTCTGTGACGCTTTGCGCTACCTGAAAAATCCCAAAGGGGAGACGTTGCACTTTGCAGCCAATATCGGGTTATTACGGTAATTTCACTCCAACCGAAGCAGGGAGCATGATTTTACTCTGATGATTGTAAATAACTGCTAGATACTGAAAGCTTCAGTTGTTGTGGAGCAAATATATTTATTCACAGGACATTTGAAGAAAATAAGTAAAAATATCCAGGTGGACATTTGAAACTTGGGTCAGAAAGGGTTAAAGAAAAACAGAAACATTAATCAACATACAGATGTTTTAACTGTTTGCTGTGTTTTATGACTTTTGTGTTTTTTGTATCTTGAAATGTGCTACAGAAATAAACTTCATGTTTGTTGGTAAAAGATGAATTGATAAAGCAATCTGTGGCTTTTTTGAGAAAGAAACTGAATGATTCAACATAAATACAAACAGGAATGAAGTCAAATCTTTTCCAGAAATTATCGGAACTCCATGAAATAATATTGGTTAAAATGAGCGCTATCGTTTTCCATCAGGATTCTTTTAAATCTAAGTTTTAATCAATCTTTTGGGTCAATTATCCAAGCATTAATCTTGATCTGAACAGGCTCCGTGGTGAGATTGCCTGCAGTTACCTCATCCACCATGTGTTCGTTCAGATCTGCGCTAGGTATGGAGGAAGGAAGCAGGGAGAGGAAAGGAGCGTCTCCTGGGAATGATGAAACAGAGCGCTCATGCAGTGAAGGGTGAGTCTCTCTTCTGAAAGTAAACCAGGCAGACTAGCGCTTCTATCCTGCCCGGGTCATCTGTAATGGGTTTGATTGCAGTGTGATAAAACCGGCCGGGTGACGCGTCGGTAATGAAACGAGACCTGAAAGGATCAATGCTGTGGCTAATATTTCTTTATCACCTCATCAGGTGTTATAGAGAGTTTGGATTCTGGTAAATCAATAAAAATAGAAGAAAACATGGAAAGTTTCACAGACTCTATTTGGGAATTGCATCAGCAGAAAACGATTGGTGTTAATAAAAATGTTAACTCAGGTTTTTGTGACATTAAAAACAGTTTTCCAGACTTAAACCAGTTGGTTTTCACAAACCTGAGTGCATTTGACCAACATCTTCTTCAAATCTTATGAAATTGGTCTCAAATGTTCAAAGTTCTGCATTTGCATTATTTTAAAGATATTAGGAAATGTTTCCAGAGCTGCTCCACTTTTATGAAATCAAACAAATGGGATGTTAAACATTTCTTAATAGCAGCACAAACTAAAATCTTTGCTGCACAAATATTGTCAAGTTGACTGACACCAATTTTGTCTCATTTGAAGAAGAGCTGGTTGACCTTTCATGACCTCTGGAAACATTTTTTAATATCTTTAAAATAACAAAGAAAAACTTTTGATGCACAACATTTTAGATCAATTTCATTAGATTTGAAGAAGGTGGGGGAACTTCACGCAGTTTTGTGGACTGAAATATTAACTCTTTTTTTAATTCAAAGTGAAAATAACTTAAACTTAAACACACAAATAAGGACCTTTTGATAAAACAGCCCAAAATAATTCAGTTAACTCAATAAAAAAGACATTTTGTTCAGGGTATCACCTTTGTAGGTGTGTTATTGAGCCACGACTGTCTGCCTTGCATCCTCTTTGGGAAAATGTGAGACAATTATGTCATTTGTGTAATTATACCAGCATGTGAGGTGAAATCCCAGCATGCAGCTGGCAGGATGGGAACGCATCAGGAAGTGGAAAAATTCACGTTTTGGCACGAAGAGGAATCATGTAGGTAACAATGTGAACATCTGAGTTAATCCTAAGGTTTGGTGTTTGTGTTTAGTGTTTCTGGGATGTTTGGGGCACAGGTGAGGCCTCGCCCACGGGCAGGTGAAAGGTCACGAGGCTCAGCTCTGAGAGGCTAATAATTAATGATCAAATCTTAGCAGCGGTGGCGGTGCTGCTGCCAGGCTGCAGTGATGCCATTAATCCAGCTCAGTGAAGCTGGGCCCTTTCTGCTCAGGACCTGCTGCAGCTGTCACCGTACTTGCTTAATTATCCCGTCTCCCCCAGCCTCACCCGTCCCTCACCCCTGCAGCCCCAGGCCACGGTGAGGCGGCTGCCCACAACCCCCATGTCGCCCCTTTACCCCCTTCCTTACTTTCCTGGGGTCGGCAGCAGAGCTTAGGGCGAAAAACAAAGAGGCTAAAGTGGGTGAATGAGCTTCTTCTCTGGATCTTGTTACTCATCACAAATGATCTCAAGGCTCATGTTAATTTGTCAAATGAAGGGTTTACACACTTTATACTGGCACAGAATGAAAATGCTTTCATGCATCGGTGACTTCATGGAGCGTCGCTACACATGGGTTAGCATCAACCCGAGTGTAGAAGCATTTGGTTTCAATTCTCAAAAATATAAAAATATTAGAGAACGTGTACTGAATAAATGAGAATATTCAACAACGAAAGCAAAATATAGCAACTTCAAATAAAACAGCCAAAGCTAACACCAAATAGCTATAAAGGCTAATGCTAAGGCTGTACGCTAATGTAAAGCTAACATGGCAGCTAAAGCTACAATAGTTAGCATAAAGGTAAAGCTACAGTTTTAGCTATAGTAGCTTTAGGAACTAAAGTAGCCACTCTTACAATAAATGATGCTACAAAAGCTATGAAAGAGCTAATGCTAAGCCAAAATGCTAACGAACTACAGGTAAAGCTAACAATTACAACAACCTAAACTTTATTTACAGCAGCTACAACTTTAGCTACAACAGCGACATGGCTGAAATAGCTTGAGCTAACAGCAGATAGCGCAGCAGCTAAAGCTAACAATAGCAACAACAACCACAGTTAAAAATGATTTTAAAAAACACGTTTACAGGTTGAAAAATAGGATTTTATTGTTTTTTTTATTATTTTTTTTTACAAAAATTGTACAATTTCTTTTTTTTTTTTTTTTTTAATTAAACTGAAAATTATTTTGTTCAATTTTGCATCTTTGTTTAAATCTTACTTTGGAATAACACAGTTTTGAATTTGTCATGTTTTTTTTATTTACAGTTGGGTTTTTATTCTTTTTCCATGATATTCAAGCAACTGTTGTAAAGCTTACTTTTAAAAAAGTAATTCCTATTTTTAAAAAAAAATAATTTATGTAATAATATGTGTATTATTTCAAATGAGAAGATAATTTAAAATGCCACCAGAATATGAAAGTTAGAATTTGGAGCATGTATGAAATTTAAAACTATGATCCTTCCATTTCTATGCTTTATTTCGTTTTTTCGCTCTCCCTGTATCTTGTATTCTTTAAAACTGCAGCTGCTTCTAATCTGCCCCATTGGATGAAAATCTCTGGTAAATGTCTGCTCAAAAGCCACTTTATGACTTGTTTGATTTTGTGACTCTTTATGCAGCCTTTCAGTTGTTCTACAAAGGAAGATTTACTGTTTCTTTAAATAAACGTGTAGGAAAGCTGAAAAAGAACATGAACCCATCGGATGTCTGCATTGATGAAATAAAATTTGAAAGGATTTTACAACCTGCCTGTCGGCGAGCTTCTCTCCTGCATGTAATATTTACCAGTGTCGGATATCTCAACCTGTCTGCGCTGCAAGGTAAGTTAAGTTTACCTGCTTGTCTCAGCACAGGAGACACTCAAGGAGCATGCTCTCACACTAACAAATATCCTTTAATATTTCATCCAGGCTGGGCGATATGTTTAGAGACCTCTCTGCTCTTCCAAGCTGTTCTGAGGGAAGAGGAAGGGGTTCATATCCACTCTCACTTTGCCAGAGGATTATTTCCGTACCTGTTCAAACACGCTCAGCTGAATTATTCATCCCGCTGAGCCCCTGCACTGTGCACTTGTTCTGCAAGTATTAAACATCTCACCCATGCTTTTACCTCTCCACGGTGGAAGTGCACCTTAGCAGACGAACAGGCGACGCGGCAAAGCAGGAGATTCTGTTTTCTTTTTTTTTTTTTTTGGCCTTGGAGGAAAGAAAACAAGTTTGCCTGCGGCAGAACAAGCGCGGCGCTCGCTGGTTAACCTGAGCTCTGAGCTGAGGGCTGTGATTGAGTGTGAATTATAGATAAACTCTCAGAGTGGATCAGAGGAACGTCTACATGTTGCTCTATCAGCGTGAAGGAGCTGCACACCTTTCTATGCATCCGAGTACAAAGTTTCAGATGAGTCTGTTTTCTCTGAAGCAGAAACTAAAACCATCTATAATATGTACAAAGCAGCTAAAGTATTCACTTTCAAGTGTACTACTTTAAACCTTGCAGGCTGAACGTATTGCCGACGATCCAGGCGGATTTGCAGAACCATGACACATGAAAAACTCGGGTTATTACGGTAATTTCAATGACGCCATCATAGGAAGCATGTTTTCCTTTGGTTTAATCTGGTGAAACAATCTTTTAATAAGCGGTAAATCTGGAAAATAACTTGCTAGATGTTGAAAGTTTCAGTTGTTATGGAGAAATGAGCAAATATATATTTACACACAGGACATTTAAAGAAATAAGTAAAAATATCAAAGGGTTATTAAAGGTCATTACTTATTAAAGCAAGATATAGATATTGTAATATGTGTATTGTTCATATAATAAGAAATTTCCCCTCAGGGATAAATAAAGTATATTATGACTATCTGCTGTTTAATATTGATAAAAAAAAGTAAGTATTATTTCCACAAGCAGATTTTTAAGGTAAAAGAAATGAAGAAATTAAATTACCAAGAATTTTTATCTATTTAAATAACACAAAACAAACTTACAAGTAACTTTTTTTACCAAGAAATAGAAGTAGGACTTAGAACAAAAGTCATTAGTAAGTTAGATTTGTCGTATTTCAAGATATTTGCACTAGAATCTAAACTAAAATATTTGTTAAAATTTGGTGTTTCTGCATCATTTCTGTAAGATTTCTAGTAATTTAAGACTCACCTTTCCAGGATCTGGGTGTATTTTCCTTCCACTCATGTCTGCTTGTTTTTCACTGGACCTCTGGTTTCGCTCTAATTAAAAGAAGAGAAGTGATTCTTTAATGACTATGGTGTAGGCCTCTTCAATTTGATGTAATCACATAAGAGAGTGTCTCGAGATGAAAGATTATAAAAGGAGCCGTGTGCGATTGTCATTATCAAATACCCCCAATCTTCACTTATCAAGACCGACGCCTGATAATTTAATACAAAAAAGAAGTTTGTCCTTTTTGATTGAGATAATTGAAACATCCACTCCTGTGATAACTTGAGAGGAAAACCTCAGATTTATGAGTTTAACTTTAAAAATGTTTGGAAAAGGTTGATTGTGTGAATAGATATTCTTCATATTGGAACACCTGCAGCTGTTAGCACATAGAAAACTAACAAAATCAACCAAATAATCAAAGTATATCATGTAAAATTTCCAATTTCTGCTACAATAATGGCCTCTCAGTCTCAAAAAAACGTTAAACCTCAAACGAAAGCCAACGCTCATAAAGGACAGTTGATGCAGATTTACCAGGAAGTAGAATCTGCTTTGTCATAAGAAGAGGCTGAATGGTGGAACGAAGTGATTAAACAGTGATACGAAAGATCAAAGTTTCAATACGGTTCCAGCTCGACGCATTTAAGGTCTTCAAGGTCAGCGCTGGAAAAATGTTCAGACATTTGCAATAAATAATACAGAAATGAACACATAAGGTCTCTTTTATAGCAGACATTTGGGAGCCAAGTGGATCACCATCATGGTGAGTCCAATCTGCACCCAACAAGCCAGAGAAAATGGCGCTTAAGGTGATCAACTGGTTCCCTGTGGAAACGTTTCCAGTCCCATTCTGTCTCTAATCTGCTCTTAGAGATCGGATTAAGGCTGTAATGACTCGAGAATTTCCATTATTAAAATTCCTCAAGGAAAATTACCTGCCATAAAACTTCGTTAAATTATGTTTTCGGGTGATTATTTATGTTGCGCAACGCTCTCTTTTCCACCTGTTGACGGAAGCTAAGTGTTAGCAGCAAAAAGCTACACATGGCTGGACAGAGAGACGGTTCATCTATTAAACTGACTGAAGATGAACTAGAAACTGGAGTATGGGTATTTTAAGAAGTGTCTTTGTGAGCCGAAATTTAATATTATTTCAGATTTTAGAAAATTTTTGTCAACGTTGATTTAACAATGGATCTATTATTGTTACAAATTAATTTTCTAAACTATAGAAAAGTAATTGTATGGATGGACAAATATGGAAATTTGAGCCAATGTTGACACTAAAACTACTTTTATGGCAGACGTTACTAATACTATATTTGATTACCTGATTAATCGTCAGAATAATTGATTGAATATTTGATTACTAAACTAATCGTTTACAACATGATCAAGATGTGCTGCTTTTTAAAAAAAAAATCATTTTACCTACTTGATGCGGTCAAACGGATTTGAGTCCATTAATGATGCGTTACCATGGCAACAATGTGTCTATTTGATTAGCATCTCGAAAGCTCAGATAATAACTGAACTATGACCCCAAAGAAGTTTAAAAAGAATTTTCCTGGAGGCAGAGAGTAAAGGAGGACGTTCAAACCATTCATTAATCATAATTATCCCCTACTCCAACATCCTCTGTCAGCCTTTCTAGCCAGGAAGGCGGCAAAAAGCAAGTGAGGTGGCAAAAACTGATGGAGTCATCCAGGATAATATCTCTACTGCCTGGATATGGAGCTGTTAGCATCAGAGGGTTTGTTTCCTCTCGGTTTATCTTTGATACATTAACATCTTTGAGAGATTTCAGTCAAAACAGAAGAAGCCCGTTGAGCATCGAACTCTTTTTTGTGGCGCTGTACGTCCTTCTACTCTTAAACTCATCACCTTTTTCCCATGAAAAACAATCAATGTGTGCTTTTTCCACAAGTCGTTATTGAGTCATTAGCTTGATTTCTCCCTCTGATCAGTGAACCGGCGGTCACTGGAAAAACAACGGAGTCATTAAGTCGCCATCAGGCTTCAAAGGTGCAGCCATGTTGTTCAAGTCTATTCATTTCTACATCCACAATGCAGATAACTGATGAGCTGAAGACTGCAAATGTTCAATTACTGGTCCAATCAGAGTCCTGTGTATTTATAGACACACCTAGCAAAATGTCTAAAGTCTTTAAATCAGTTTAACTTTCTCCTGCAGAACCATAATTGGAAGACAAGCAAACACTTCCTCCAAAATAAATGTGGGTAAAGCTTTATTTTAATGTGAACTTCAGATTGTTCCCGTCTTCCAGGGATTATATGACAATCCTCAAAATGGGAAAGACAAGAAGAACAGTAGCAGAGAACTAAACTAGACCAAACTGTGAATACTCAGCATGAATATTTAGAGTAAGGTAAAGGAACTGTGGTGCTGTGGGATATATGTTGTCAACTGAGGCACAATTTGTCCAAACATTCCTGCTGGTTCAACAAGAATGTCATAAATTGTAACAATTGAAAAAGAATTGACTAATTACTAATAAAGATGATAATTTTGAAGACTTCTAACATGAACAACTGTCTCTAATTTGTCCTGAAAACCAGAGTCCTGATTTGTTGCCCTGGGAAGGAGAAATTAAAAAAGGAATAACATTAAATGATTATGAGTTTTGGCCTTTAATGGCAGTGAGAGTCTGGGGGATGTTGATGGAGATCAATCCTATCAAAGCTTCTGCACTCCAGCACCAAATAAAAGAACATTTCCTTGTTCTCCAGCTGCACAGAAGCAGCAAGGAGGTTTCTTCTGCTTCTCCCTCCACGCACCCGGGGCAGCTTTCTGCATCAGAAGAATTCCTGGCAAATTAATGCACTACCTCTTGGGCTAATTAAATTAGAGGGGATCAAAACTACAGAGCGGCTTTTGTGGTGGACACAATGTTGTGCTTCATGCGTTCTTTGCTCTGGGGGGAATTTCTGCCATTTAGCCTTCTCTCTGCCTGCAGCCCCATGCTGGACTTGCTCTAACACAGTCAAGTTTCTCTAATTTGCTTGAATGAGAAAGAATTATTAACTGATAATAAGAAGCCAAGAGAGAGGGGAGGGATGGGGGAGTTAGAGAGCATTGCAGAAGCTGCAGGCAAGGATGAGTGGGGAAAGGGTGAACTCAGCGGCACCTGAAGCTCATGTGATTTTTATATTATTAATTCCTCCCCAAAACGAGGCATTCAGGAGTAAAATTGCTGTGCAAATGACAAAAACGATTATGGTTGTAATTCCTCTTCTTTGTGAGAATGTGTGCAGCTTTGTCGCAGCTCTAACTGGATCAGGCCGCTAACAAGCTACCGCTAACAACGTGGCATTGGCCATGACCTCTGCAATGCATGATGGGTCTTTTAAAGGTTATTCTGCTTCGTAGAGGGAAACAGACGTCACTGATAGTATTTAAGTTAAACTATTAAACGATTAGTAGCACATTATTGCAATAATTCAAAAAATAATGCCACAAAATAAAACCCAATTAGAAACTAATAGCAAACAAGCAAAGCTACCCACAAAGAAGGAGACAACAGGAAGTGACCAAAAACATGCAAAGCCGCAGAAATGTTAGCATAGCGAGAAACATAAATGTGAAATTCTGCCCCAGAAAAAAATCTCATCAGTCCAACCCAGTCTTTCACCACAAAGATCAAAATTTACCACAAAATTAATCATTACTAAGCATGCTAGTGCAGAAACCAGCATGCTAATCTTACTATTAGCATCACTATGCTAACCTAAATAGGTATCTTTGGTTAATGCTGCACTTCTGATCGTTTCTATCCCATTAAAAACACAGTACTCTGTAAAACTGCTCATGAATATGAACTAAAGTGGATTTTTACTGCCTTGAGCTGCAAAAGGTAGTTAGCATCATTGATAAAAACAACCTTTAGCAAGTTCTACGGGTCAGAAATCAGTTTTAACCAATGTAAAATGGAACCAACGTTCTCTGTTGTCTTGACAGACAAATGCAAAAAATTACTGAGGAAATTCACTGAAAGTCTTTGTTAAGATTTAGCGACTTTGTTCGTCATTCCTTTTTCACCTAAATCATAAATATGGAAAATGTACGTGAAATAAACAATATCAGGAGGATTTTAATGATGAAAATTGCAAAACTTCTGTTACTGTCGATGTTTAAGGAACAAAAAACTAGTTGACAAGCACAACAAGAAATGGTTTTAAATAATCCTGCCCACACTGCAGTGGCTGGCACCCTTTTCTCCTCTCCACCCAATGCGTTTTCTGAGATAGTCACACATTATGACCAATTTCAGGCAGAATTAATCAATTGAAAAAAGTGGCCTGGCTGAGAGGAAAGAAAAGGAGCTGCTTTGGATCAGCAACAGAAGCCCAAAGTGTGCTTTGCATGCCTTGAGGAAATCTCTCGGAAGTCAAAGGAAGTAGCTCCCCCTCCTCCCTTTACCACCCACAACACGTCTCAGTCCATTTTGGCAGCGCAAATATGAACAGATTAGGAATTAATGCAGGTATCAAAGCCTGCTTACCTTTAGATGAAGGTGGTGGTTCCCTACTGAGCCGCTGATAAATAAGGAATTTGCATTTTCTGTTTGATCCTGCCAATTACAAAGTGACTGCTGCAATCCTCTGCAACGCGTCGGGAAGGTAAATCTTTCAGGTTGAAACAACTGCTGCTCATTTCCATCAGAAGTGGTGATTATTACAATGACAGCTTCTTTTTCAGCCACACGCCCGCCAGACGAGGGTTTTCTTTCTAGTTATCCGGTGTCTGTTTCACTCTAAGAGCATCTCTTCTCAGAAGAGACGGACAATGATGCTGCAGTGGATCAGAGTCTGGTTGAAGTGATGCTTCAGCTGGAGGACACTCAGAGCCATCAGGCTCATGACCTTCCAGCTCACACCGTGTCTGGGCTCTTCAGGTTTTCTCAAAGAGCTTTCTGGACTTGGATTGGAAACCTTCCCACATTTTTTTCCACATTTTTGAAAAGTGTATCTAAAGATTAACTGCAAACAAATTAGAAGTCATGTCCAAACAACAGTGACAAGAAGAAAGCCAGTATTGAACTCCCAAATGACAGAAACTCTTTGCTGACATGCAAAATGTTATGAGAGATGCTGGAGTAGGGGATACAATCATCGGCCATTATGATCAATGTAACAGATGGTTGGATCTTAGGATCACAGTTAGATTTATTTGAGCTTTTGAGATGATAATCAGCAAAACATTTTCTAAAATATCCCATTGGTGCCGTCGTTAAGCATCACAGCAGCTGTGCAAAAGTAAAATAGCATCCAAAATCAGTGGGAATAATTCTCCAAAAGTGAAACGCTTCAGTCAAGAAAAGGTAACAGAGCTGGATCGATGCATTCTGGCCTCATCTACAGCAACAACGGTGCCGCTCTTGTCTCTAATGGCAAAGAACAAGCTGAGGTTGTACAAAGAGTAGGAACTTATTTTGGGTCTATGCTAGCGAGGGTCGTTACTGTCCTTCCAGCAGGCAAGGACCCTAAACACACAGCCAGAGCTACAATGGATGATTTGGATCAAGTGATTAGGCCCATCAGACCTAAATGTGATTGATAATCTGCTGCAAGATTGGACAATAATGTCCACAGATGCTTTCCATCCAGTCTCACTGAGTTTGAGCTACTATGCAAAGAGGATGGGGAAAACTGTCAGTCTGTCGAGGGTCAAAGGTCTCCCCTCTGTTAGAAGTTGTAACCTGAAGGAGTCTGAATCCTTGTCCAAGGCATCGTAACCGATCTTGATGCTTCCTCCTTCCTACGGACAAACAGTGACGTTGTAAGCAACCAGCTGTCTAAATTGCAACTTGCTCTCTAATCCAGAGAGAATTAGGGCCCTTCCTGTGTACAAGGCTCTCTCCCGGTCAGGGCCCCTGTCCTGTTTAGATTTGTGAGCTTGATAAACCTCGACGGCCCACAGGTCTGTTATGAGTGGGAAATGGCAAAGCAACGAAGAGGGGAGGCGGAGGGGACTGGTCCGCATTTTCTCATCGCCAAAGTCAACCGGGGGTAATACCTCGATCCTAATGGGGCTCAGTGTGGGCATTATCACTCCACCAATGTTTCCCCCCTGGACTTCCTCTTTGTTCATGTGGAAGTGAGTTAATCCAGACTCCCACCGCCGAGCCCTGCCACTACACCCAACGGTTCTGGTTGGGTTTCAGGTAGATGTTCAAGGTCAATCTCAACAGAGGAGAGAGATTCTCAGAAGCTCAGATTAAATAATCCTTGTGAGTTGAGGGTCATGATAAGGAGAAGTCGTCCATCACTAAGAAACAGGAAAGGCTGCTTGTAATTTTCCTGAACGATGCCTTTCTAATGCCATCATCTGTCTGAATGCAGCTCTTTCTTGACATAAAAAAGCTGAGCTAAGAGAGATAACCTAGTTTAGGAAAGCACAGCCAATAAATCACCCAAAGACGATTCAAAAGAAACTAAATAAAACAATCATACTGTCAACCTGCAATCTGGATTAGACGAAGTTACTAGGCGACTTCAAGTCAATAACTGAAATATTTTTCAGTTAATTTGAACACAAAGTAACAAACTTTTGTAAAGGAGCATAAAACCATTTGTAGAGTTTTGAGAGTCCAGAGAACCTCAGTGAGAATCATTATGCACACCTGGAGAAACTATCAAACAGAATAGCTAACATTAGCTTTCTAGCTAATTAAAAAAAATAAAGTTAACTTAATGAATAGATTAGGTAAATGTCTAACATGCGACTCTAAGACAAGGTGATAATGATAGCATTAAGCTAACACTAGGTTCCTAAAGTTAATGTACTGAAAGTATTGAGTAAATGTCAATCAACATGCTAGCATTAGCTTACATAGTATTTAAGCTAACTGTAGCTTTTTAGCTCATTTTGATCCAAAAGCTAAAGTTGTCATTTTGAATGAATTTAATTCATGTTATCAAACATGCTAGTGCTACCAAATTTGCAAACAATTTTAGCTTATACACTCCCATTAGCCTGCTAGCACATTATTAGTCATGCTAACATTATTGTTTTAGCTAAAGTATGCATTATAGGTCATTTTAGCTTTAAAACTTAAGTTAACACTGATTTGAAAAACTTATGACCCCAACATAATCGGGTATCTTCAGTCCGCCGGACATGTCGGCACAATGATAATTTTTTATTACCGCGTACTTGGTGTTGCACTTTAAACAACCCGGTGGAAACAGTTTCACATTGAACTGTTTCCATGTGACACCAGGCTGAAACGGCTGAGAATAAAGGTTTAATGAGTTCATATTGTTTCAAAGTTATCATGATAACAGTCAATATAAAGTTGTCACGGGGACAGGTAAGGCTGACAGGCTTTATATATTCATGCAAATATTGACATGGTGAATTATGCAGCATTATAAGAACAAAAACAAGACATGATCCCAGACTCTTCATCAGCAGCAGAGGAGGTCCGATAAGTTGAGTCTGACTTTTTCTTTTCCTCGAACAGCAAGGAAAGGATGATGTGGTGCTCATTTTTGATTGCTGCACAAACTATGACACCGATCACAATTGTGCTTTTGGAACATTATAAACAAAACTTATTGAATGGATTCCTGATTACAGCTAAAGTGCAAAAGTTTCCTCTGTTGGTGAGTTTCCAGACTTTTGGGAAAGTCTTTTTGTTGAATCTGGAGTGAAACTACGATTATATTGAAAGTCATAAATGGTGGTGGCAGTGTGATGATGTGGGCTGCTCCGTTGCTATGGGTGACCAACAGGTTGTTCATGCGAGGTGTGACTGAATTAGAACAGCAAAGAAGAAACTTTCCCACAGGACTGTAGATGTTTTTGAAATAGAAAAATGAGATCAGTTCTGAAAACATGACCGCTTGATGTGGTCATTAAAGCAGTTTCATGGTGTTCTTTCTGAGCTCAGTCTCTGTCTAAGTGTTAACACAAGTTTCTGTGTTCTGTTTTCTTTTCCCAGGACCCGTTTTGGAGAACTTTAAAGCCGCTGAAAATAGATTCCTACTGCCTAAAATATGAACCTAAAACTCCAATGTGTCAGTGACGCAGGAGGTCACCGGCTCTCTTATCGCGCCGAGCCGGATTTTGGTTTTTTTTCCCTCCTCCTCCGAAGCGGGCCGCTTCAGAGGATGTTGGAAAAGCTTCTCCTCAGCTAGGTAAACAATCAGCCCTGAGAACAGACTCCTTCTCTGCTCCGTCTCCAACAATCACACCAGAGGACTTCTTTTCCCCCTGCTCGCCTCTTCTCCCTGCTACACAGACCCCCTCCCCGACCAGAAAAGACAAAAAAAAAAAAAAAAACTGCCAGCTTTCAGCACGCACTACCACCCTATCTCTCTGTATACAGGACCCTGTCGGCCCGTTTCCTCTGTCAAACACCCCTCCTCTTTTCCCTTTTTGTTTGCTTTACTGTAATCATTTTGCTGGCCCAGAAACGTGTGGGTGTGCTGGCAGCGCTACAAAAACGAGACGCAGAGAGAAAGAGAAGTTACATGGGAACTGAGTTAAGGTTGAATATTTATTAGAAGAAGCCATCTGGCGTCGCAATGTCTGTACAGAGAGGGCTTGCTCTCTTCGTGTAATAGTCCTCCTCCTTCTCCGTCTTCCCTGACTTTATCTCTCGCTCCCTCTCTCGCTTTTTCCTCATTTCCCCCAGTGTCTCAGAGCAAATATTCAGCTCCAACCACATGCACGCTGAGCCTTTCACATAATCACAGCGTTATACCATTTCAAAGAGTCGCTAATCAAAGCAGAGAGCACGCAGATATTTTACCCTAAATGGTTTACTCTGCTGCTCAGGAGGGGCTTTCAACTGTTGTGACACAGAGTCATCACACACCTCATGTTTGTTGAAGACGTATCGGAGAACAAACGCTGACTTTTCTGGTTTTCTTTATGTTCAAAAAAACCCCAAGAAACAGAAGTAAGCAGGAGATAAACCACTAAAAATGTCTCCCTGTTCAGGAGAGACGGGTTTACAGTCGACTCTGAAGCATTTCCTCTGATAATCTGCCTGTTTCTCCTGTTCATGAAGTTTGGATTCAGACTTACTCAGTGCTTTCCCTTTGGAACAAACAATAAATCTGAAAAGTGTGGCATGCGCTTGAACAATGTTCTGTAAAACAAACATCCACTGCAAAAATTCTCGTCCATTCTTGGTTGTAAAGTCTCAAAAAAGGATCCAGATATGGACTTTAACTAGACCTAAGCTCTGACCAGCTTTCCTGTAACGCACATGTGAATGCAGACTGCTCCAAAAGCAGGAAGTGGACTACAACGCATAGCATTCTGGGTAAATTTAATCAAAACAGCTGCAAGAGTGTGAAGCTAGTCGGAGAATTGGCTATTCGTCTTTTACTAAAGACAAATAATCACTAAAATCTGACGCCACTCAATTTATGTCCCCATTTTGTGAAGAAGGAAGTTGCACTCAGTGATTCTTATTGTAGCGCCCCCACAGGCGAGGAGGGGAACAGGTTGTTCAAGTGGTTTGGTTTGTTCGACTCAATGCAGAAATGTTGGTCCCCAATTAACTTCTTAGAACCAACCAATATTGTTGCTGGCCCAAATCATCTCACCGTGGAGATACGCATCAAATCTACAGAGTAAATACTTGAAGAAATGACCTCTAGTGAAAAAGTCTCAGTAAAATTCTCGATTCTTGGCTTCTGGAAATGATCTCCAGCCGTTTTTTCTCAATCTGCCCCAAACCTAAGGAGCTCCTAACTCCATCTTCTTTCTGCCTCGTCGTATATCAGGACTTTATCTGATAGTTGTGGGAACTGGCATGCAACTCTTTGGAAAAACAGACACAGAAAACTCTCTGAACTCCTGAAAACATCCACATCCAGCAGCCTGTGTGTTTCCCTCCCTGAACGCATGAGTTTGTACACGGTTGACTGCTTGCACGCCTGAAATCATGCAAACAAGCAATGACTCCTCGTGCACAAACCGACTTTCTGGTTGGCAGGAATCCGGAGGGAACGCCAGGACAGAGCATCGCCGTTTCACCCAACAAATCCCCGGGGAACACTCAGCGTTCCCGCAGGAATGAAGTCGCCTCCTCAGGGATTTCTCCCAGTGAAAATCATCCGCATGCAGCGATGCTTATTCCTCTAAAAGCATATCTGTGCTGCTTCTCTGCAGTCAGTACAAAAACAATAAAACTAAGGGATCTACAGAAATAAAGAACAGAGTGACTTTTTCCAGACCGCTTTGAAAGTAAAACAAAGCAAAAGAAACTTTTTTCCATCAGCTGCCATGAAAAATAGAGCTGGTTTTATGATTTCTTTCTGAATAGTTGGAAAAATGTGTTTCCCTGTGTAAACAACTATTATTAAGAGCGTATAATCCTCCAAAACGCTGGAAGAGAAAGTCCTGTTCCTTTCATTTTTTATTTGGTGTAAACTGAAAACATTTGGGTCCTGTTTTAAGTCGCTGTTTCAGCTGTTAGAAAATGCCTAGCTAGCATTTTGGAGCGTGTGGATCTCATAAAAAAGCCCAGTTCTATGTAGAGGAAAGCTACTCCGCAGCATGATGCAGCCACCGCCGTGTTTCACGGTGGTTTTGTTGACACTCTAATATCCAAAAGATTTTAGTTCTAATCGCTGCATAAAATGCCAAAGTAAAGTTGGTTATTGAGGTGAAACGTGTCAGTGCAGATCAGAATAGCAATGCTTCTCAGAACTGGAGCAAAAATGTGAAAGTTGGTCTAAATGCAACACACTGTGCTCACCAAAAAAGCTTATAAATTCCTGAGTAAGGTGCTGGTTTGCTAGGTATCCTAGCTACTACTCTTAAGAGAATATTTCCCCAAGACGTTCTCATCCTAACTGGATGAATAGCCACGTAAATCAAAAATACTGCATTAATTGGTAATATAAAGACACAATGTATGAATTATAATAATAATGCTGGTCAGAACTGGAGCAGAACGACTGAATGTTGGCAGAACTTCAGTTTTACAGATTTTGTCACTTGCAGTCTTTCATTACTGTGGGAAATAATAACTAATCTCGTAGCTAATTGTCCTAATTTATGATTCAATATATTAACTTGGTATATATATTTAAAATTGAGTCATACATTTAAATAAAATATAAAATGAAATAACTTAGGCTGCTGCTTTGTCTCAGTGAAGAGAAATCCAAACATCTGATTGGTTAACCTGAACAGAAATCACATTTCTGTCATGACTGAGACTCAGGAAATGTGGAGAAATCAAATAAATTAATTTGTTATCAATATGTTAACTCAAACAATAAATAATATAATTACCAAATATTATAGCAATTAATTTGATTCAAGCATTTTATTTTTTAAAAATCACATGCATATATATCAATTTTGAGACTTTAAATGATTGAATTGTGGCACTTCAGGGTTTCCGTACCTGCTGTGGTCTAAATTGTTCACATTTTAAGCTCCTGCTAGGCTAATTTATTTATTTTTAGCTCTAAAAGCCATGGGTCAAGTTTTCCTTTTAGGGTTGAGGTCCTACAGTTGTTTCTTAAACTTATTTAAGACCAGTCAGGATGCAGCTGACATTATTGACATTAATCTAGAGTAAGTTGAGAAACATTTAACCAGACTGTGCTTTTAAATCCCTGAGTAGGATGCCTGTTTCTTAGGTCTCCACGCTCCGCTTTCATCCAGCTTTTCTCCTGACTCGCCTCTTTTCAAGTCGACAAAATCAAATTCAAGTTGCAAACTTTTTCCAAAAGTTGTAAAAATGATGATTTGTGCCTTTTCATAAGCAAAAGACGAACATAAAAGAAGTTTAGAACTGCCTGATGTAATTATTGCAATAAATACCTTAAGCTGAAATATTAATCTTGATGTAAAATGGAAATGTTTTTGATTAAAACAGAGGAATTTCTGTTGCATTATATTTGAAAGAGGACTTATAATTGACAACAAGGGAGCCTCCATCGCCACACATAGGATTAATTAGTCATTAAATCCGACTTTAATTTCCATCTTGTGTAAATCTTTCAGCCTGTTATGACAACAGGTCTTAGAAATCCAACACCCAGATCCATTTGAAGTTAAACTAAAAAAATAATGCAAATACTATATCTTCAAGACAGTGACATGCCTTCATTGTGGTTCTCAAACCAAAGAATGTATTTATTTAAATTCCAGGGTCAATAAATTGGACGGCTAATCAACTCCAGTGTGTTATTAGAGCCTTCAAAGCATCAATAAAGCTTGATTCATGGATCCCACATCGGTTTCCTTAAATTGTTGCCATGACGGTTCAATACGGTGTTGGGAAAGCGCTTGTTGCAACACCACAGACAAATGAGCTCTCGCCTTAATTTGGGCATTAATTCTCCGCTGTGCGGTAAACACATACATCTGGATTGCCAAAGTTGGACATGATTTAATTTGGAGTGGGGTTTGTGTCTCAGCGTGGTCTCAGTTTGGCTGGAATCTGGTCTCAGACTTGCCTCGTTCTCCCTCAGTAATGATAAAGACGTGAAGATGGGCCAGAAAATGAAGATTAAAAACACCAAGCGATTACGTGTAATGCGATATTTAGCGTTAAGTTCTGTTTATGTCCTCTTCCTGGCAGCTCCATGCATCCTCCAAAGTCGGGAAACCAAAAAAAAAGTGGATTAAATTCAAAATTTACTGTATTAATTGAAAGTATTTTTCCATATTACTGAAAGCAATATAGTTGCATTAGGGTAGAGTTGAATAAACGAGTTGCGGATGTTTATGGAGCAGTTTGCAGGTACACACCATGCATTCCAATTATGGCAGAATAAAGCAAAATGAAATTTCCATCTTCATTCAGGAATATGAATGTGTAATTTTATGAGGAGGAAAAAAGGTGCCAAAGAGGTACGCACCTTGCCAGCGG
This sequence comes from Poeciliopsis retropinna, assembly GCA_010277075.1. Classification (NCBI taxonomy): domain Eukaryota; kingdom Metazoa; phylum Chordata; class Actinopteri; order Cyprinodontiformes; family Poeciliidae; genus Poeciliopsis; species Poeciliopsis retropinna. The sequence goes on along the minus strand of VMRM01000029.1, from coordinate 385,800 downwards.
CGTGAAAAATAGCACCAATTAAAGCTCAACTTGCTTGTTTCCTCATAGCATACATGTTTTCATAACTCTGAAATCAAATAATTGCTCCTCTTTATATCACGGACAATAAAAATGAAAATATGGCGGCTGGAGGATGCTCTTGAATATTTCAGTGGAGTTTTCTGAGGAAAATGTGGCGCGCTTGTGAGGTTTCCTTCAAGAAACCGAAGAGGAAAACAGCCTCATTTATCTTTACAGCCTTGGAAGGAGAGCGCCATTTCACTTTTTGTGATTATTTGCCAAAAGCGGCTCGCTGGTCCCTCACAGATTATATGAAAACAGTGTGTTTATAAGCAAAAAAATAAAAGGTTTGTTTCGCCTGAAGCCTCTCTTGGTCAGCCTGTGTCCAATCAGAAGAGTTTTTTTAGCCAAACTCAATTAAATTTAACTTATAGTTTACTGTAATTATCACCGCACAGGAGTACAATTCATAGTTTATCACTTGAGTTGCTTTTTAAGCGAATCCTCCAACATTTCTCTCTCTCTCTCTCTCTCTCACACAGGACTGATGTTAATCAATTTGGAGGAGAGCCCGGCTTGTTTAAACTGTCATCGCCACCCATCAGTCTGCTGCAGCCTCTCAGGAATTTTAATATCTCCAGGGAGAAGCCATCATCCAACAAACACAAACATCCACGCACTGGAAAAATCCACAGACACACTAAAAACAACGGTTTCATTCACTGTTTTACAAACATCAGCCTGTTCAAGCTTTAAAACTTGGCTTTGTTTTAGAAATTAACATGAAAATGATCCAATTAATGATAAAATCAATTATTTATTGTTACCTTATGCCATCAGTGTTAGTTTTTACAGTGAAAAATCCTAATATGAAAACATTTTTTAGTTTCCTTCAGTTGCGTAATCTATTAAGAAACATGTTTTCTTTTGGACTGAGGTTCTGCTCAGTTTTTCACACTAAGTATCTTAACCCCACTAGATAATTAATTCCTATAATGTCATAAAAACTGATGAAAACATCTAGAAGTTTGAATCTGGATGTATGGAAGATGTGGAGAAACTCAAATTTTTACAAAGCTTCAAGCTAAAATTGAGCTTTTCCGAGCGACAGTAGATACTGATGACTATAAACTGCTCCACCGAACCCTCTTTTAAAGTAAAACTAAACTGTTAAAAAACAAAGAGATAGTTAGACGCTGCCTGCTCATAAATACTGAACATATTCAACATTAACTCCCAGATGAAGACGTAATACACTGACTACTCATACATATTCTACTAAACCACACTCAATAAAACAACTAGAGTAAAAATTAAATTTAGATTTATGATGTGATAAAAAAGCAAAAAATACATACAGAGTTACATACTGACTGCTTGAAACCGCTCTACTAAACCCCAAAGCAGAAGAAAGTGAATAAAATTAAATAAAATCACATTAAAGATGTTAATAAACCGCATTTTAATCGTGGCAAAATAAGGTTTTTCTCCTGAACGATTCTTTTTTACATTCCTTTTTCGATCAAACATGATGTGTAATCCAGGTTTCCTTCCCTAAAAATGACAATTTTTAAAATCAAAATATTTTATACAAAGGAAATTAGTTTGGAAAGCAATAAAATTTAACATGTAGCAGTTAAATTTAAATGTCTGCACCCTAATTTGATCTAAAAGTACGTAATATTTACAATAGATGACACAGATCATTGTTTTTCTGCTTCAACTGGTTATAATGTTACTTTTGAATATTTTCCTGCTTATTTAAATTAAACTCAACGTGTTTCAGGTCCAGTTCAAAGGAAGTTTGTCTGGATTCATGAGCAAAAAGCAGTAAAATGTGTCAAACTGTGATATTTTGTGGCGTTAAGTAGATGGAGTCACACCTAATCTGCTGCGCTCCGATTCCCATCAAATGTACATTTTCCCAGTTGCTGATTAAATATCCATATGTGACACAATTATTAGCAAAGACATTAAAATGTAGGAAGCATAAATGACTTAATTGTGCCATTTTATTACATCAAAGTTGGAAAATTGCTCTCTGTCAGTCAGTTTGGAGAATCTAGGTTGGGTTGGGTTTTTTTCCACAGGCCTGAGGTTAAGTAACTCTAACCTTCTACGTCTTCTTCCACTAAATTGAAGGCAGAGCTCAGAGGAGTGAGGATTAATTGCAAATAAAGAGGTTATTCTCCAAAGAAATAGGCCACAATTCCCTCTTCTTGAGCTCGAATCTGAAAAATAGCAGATTTCCTGCAAAGGGCGGCGCGCTGCAGGTCACTGGATGAGCGCTGGAAGCTTATTCTGTCAGTCAGATGTTTTTAAAAGGAGGCATTAGCGAGGCGGACGTCGGTGTCTTGTTTGTTCTAGGTGAAACCACAAACAAATCCGACGTAATTGGGCAGTTGGAGGCTTTTCCGGCGCGCTGCATTGTCCGGCGGACGTTTGAAACGTCTGCAAGTGTCTGCTGGGTGACACGTCTCACCGCCGGAGAAGCTGTTAGCAGGAAATGGGTCAAGATCAAAGTTGCTCGTCTCCAAAGAGGCGTTGCGTTTTTGTGCGTTCGCCTGACAGGTCGCGTCAAGCCTCGCCTTTAATTCGACAGAAGGATAAAGCTCCTGCTTCTTGTTTTATGAGGGAATATTACATTAAAAGTGAGTGGAAGTGGCAGGAGGAAAAATAAACACGAGGAAAGTTTTGATAGAGTGGAGGACGTCCAAGAAGTCTTTTTTTTCTGCAGCCTGTAAGGCCGTCAGCCAGTCTGGGTGAAGGTTTATGATTTTACTTCTTCGTGCAACTGCAGGGAAAATATGAGCTAATTATGAACAATAAAGAGGCGATCAGTCATCAGAAGGAGCTTATCAGCGAGGCGTTTTGTCTGCTGCAGCCAAACCTCCCAACAACATCACTTCAACACGCTGCTGTCAAAACAATCACTTCTTCTGAATTCAGTATCAAGTCATTACAAGATTTTAAAAAATCCTTAAATAGGAACAAAATTATTAAAAAACCTCAAGAGAAACAAAAATTATTCTAAAAGAGGAGGAACAGCTAACAGGCCTCACTGTTTAATTAAAGGTCAGAGGTCATGACTCAACTGAACATTTACTGGTGATCCACAAAACTTTAGAGACAAAAGCTGGAAAATCTGTAACATTAAAAAGGTTTTATCTCTATTTCAGTTTAATAAAGAAAAAAATTGTGTTTTGTGTTTTACATTTTATTATAGTTTTCTAAAAATATGTTAAAAAAACAACTTTTTTTTGTTTTTTGATGCTTTTTTTTGTAAAACTCGTTTGTAACATTTGAGTTTATGCAAAATAAAATCAGTTTTACAACACGGTGGAGGCGGTGTGATGCTCAGGGGTCGCACTAATAGAAAATCAATATGCAAAACACCACATCTGAATGGCACAAAAACAAGGTTTAGGAGTGGCCTAGTCAAAGTCTGAACTTAAATCTGATTAAGATGCATTGGGATGAGCTGTGAGAGTTTGTTCAATTCATGTTATTTTAGATTAAAATCAATTAAATACCAAAAGACAGGAGCATAATTTAACAGATATGTTTCATTAAAAGCATTCTATCAGCCAGCGGTGTCCAAAGTGTGGTTCGGGGCCATTTGTGGCCCCTGGACTGATTATAAGTGGCCCCTGACTTCAGTTCAAGTATGATGTTAATTGTTTGATGTAGTTGGAGACTTTCTGTTATTAAAAATTAGAATCTTACAAGATATAATGTCACTTTACTCCACCCAAAACCTGCTTTTAATTAATTTAATCATTTTTAGAGAAATTTTGATCGAAAATTGATCACAAAATTGATCACAAAATTCTACTTTTTTTCCTAGATTTTAGTGAAAATATTTTTGTATTTTTGAATTAAGACAAAAAACAACTTAAAAGTAACTTCCAGCAAGAAATAGAGGCTTGATTTAAGTCAATAATTTGCAGATTTATTGACTTAAATCTGCAAATTATAACTTGGGAAAAACCTCTTGCTCCAAGTGAAACAACAAACAGACAAACTAAAATCTTTCTGAAAAGTTTGTGTCGTCTCATTTCAACAAATTCTTGGCAGGATTTTGTGTTTTTGCAGACTTTAGTCAGTTTGAAACACAGAATAATAGCCACATCGTTTCAGGTTTTAAGGGGTTAAAGTGAAACAAATAATAAAAAATCTCCAGAATTTGGGCGGTAGTGAGTCGTGTCACTTTTATCGGCGCTCTTGATGATCTTCGGCGCCACGCTTTCCTTTTCTTCTCCTCCCTTCCAGGCTGTTTGATGTGCAGAAGCAGCCAGCTGTAAATTATTCATTTCATCCGCGGCACGGGGCTCCGTCCGTCCGTCTGTCCGTCTGTCCGTCCACGTCACCGGATCGCTCTCCTCTCCCCCCTCCCCTAATTGCCGTCGTAATTGTTCAGGCATCTCCTCCGCCGCTGCTGGAGGAGGCAGGCGGCTCTCACGCTGGAGCTCAGGCAGCCAGAAATGAGTGCCATGTGGGGAGAGACGGTACCCGACCACAGCAGAGAATTTGAGGTGGCGCCTTGACGCCTGGAGCCCGCCGCCGTGCCCCCAGGCTGCCAGAACAACCACCATTCAAGTGTTAGATTCTGGTAGATTTAGAACCCTCCTCCTCCTCTCCTCTGTGATCCTGGCACTGATTTATATCGGGGAAACGCTGATGACAACGTTCTGATGTATAACAGGATGAATAAATGCTGTGGGAACCAAATATTGTTTTGCTGGGCCTTTGAGGAGGTACATCTGGGAGGATTGTTTGGGACATCGCTCTCTTTACGCCAACACCCCTTTCTCAATCACAATCAAATATTCGCCTCGACGGTTCTGTTGGGCTGACGTCACTCATCAGGCGGCCACGCCTCGATTTAAGCAGCAATCGGAGCGAACGCACTCCTCACCGAGCTCCAAATGAGGTCAAACAACAAACAAAACCAGTTTTAATTTACTTTCTCACATTTGTTTCTGCTTAGCGCTTATCGCCGCGGCGCTCCGTCCAAACCCGGTTAAAAAGCCATGAGCGACGCGCTCCGTCATCGCCTGCCGTTTATTTGGACTCGGTCGCGTGTTTACGTCTGTGGTGCCGTCAGAAGGGTTCTGACCCGATCAGACGTAAACACCGTCAGATCCACAAAGTTCACCCAAGTGTTGGGAGAAACTAGAATATCTTTGTTCTGTTTTTTCTGGTAAAACAAATCAGTATTTTTAATTTTAAAACCCCAGAAATGCATATTTTATATCTACTGTGAATATAAGCTTGAAATTTAACAAAATTTAATCAACTCTGATCAATTTTCTTTGAAAATGCTAAATTGTCAGCGGCCGCTCACGATGTATCCATGTGCCACAAACGGCCCCCAGGCCACAGCTTTGGCACCACTGATAAACAGAATCTGCACGGTATCATTAAAATGTTGAATTTAAACACACACTGCAAATAAACAATGAAAATATTAAGTTTAATTTTATGAGTTCAGCAGCGATGAATTAAAAGATTTTAATATTTTACAAAAAAAAGGTAAAAAATTCTTAATTTTGTCCTGTTACCATGGTAACAATCTGATGCCACACTTGTGATTGACAAGCAAACACACCAGCAGAGCATTCTGGGATATGGAGTATCAGTAGGAATTATCTAGTGGACCAAATATGACGACGCTGTGGACCAAATTTGGCCCGCCAACCTTAGTTTGACTTCTATTACATCACACTGAATATTTTTGATTATATAGAAACATTTATATGATTCAAAACTAAAGTTACATCTTTATTATCCTGCATCTTATTTTTGCTATGGTTTATTTATCATCATATCTTTTATAAATAGTGTCAAACTGGAGGCGCGTGGGCCAAATGCGGCCCACTATAGGGCTCTCCAGAGGGACACAGTTTTATTATTTATACCTACAAATTAAATTAATGTGAAAAGATGTTGAAATTATTTAAGAATTTCCTTAATTTTGTCAACTTTGCTGCAACTTTTGAGAGAAAAAAATGGCGTCCATCAAAATGCACAATGAATGCAAAAGCAGATATTTATTAAATGATACTTTAAATGATTTTAATGTGTAATTTTAAGAAGATAATGACAGAAATGACCTGCTGATAATTCTGTCACCTTTTTATATTATTCCTTCAAAAAAAAAAGCAAAGCTTTTTTATGAAGATGCTGATAAGGAGAAAAATGTCCTCCTGCGGCTCCGGCCCATCGCTGCATCACAAACAGTGCTGCATTCGGGTCGGGGCAACCTTGCATGGAGGATGTGGATGTCACGGGTTTCCTGAGACGACGTGGGGAGGCTGAGTGATTTCAGATGCACCGACGCTCCGAGTAAATACTCCAGCTTTCTCTCTTTTCAGAACCATCCTCATTTATTTCTGCAGTAAAATCCTGAATGTGATCCAATCGGATGCTGACATCAGAATCTTACCAAGAATTTCTGTCTATTTTCTATTGCAAATAAATAAAACTACTTTAAATGTAACTTTTCTGCAAGAAATAAAAGCTTTTTTTAGGTAAATAAATCTTTAATATTCATAAAATAGTAAATTAAAGCAACACAAATTTACTTTTATTTGTATAAATCCATCAACAGGTTAGTTGAATAATTTTTAAAATTTATTTCACTTTCTAACTAACTCATTGTTGGATAAAATTAAAAATAAAGTAATGAAAAAGTACCAGAGATTATTTTTTCCATTTTATAATCTGCAACTTTTTCATCAATATTAAGGGATTATTTCTAATTTTAATCTTTTTTGTATAAATCCATCAACAGGTTAGATGAAAAGTCTTTTTATACGCTGCAGAAACACAACATTTATTTCACTTTTCAACTAACTTGTTGATGGATTTACACAAAAAGGAGCAAAATTAGAAATAAAGTTCTGGTTGCACTTGCAGATTATTTCTTTAAACATGGGAAAATGTTGATATTAATGACACGCTGGCTGCTAAATGTTGCTGAAAAGCTGCTAATATCTTATTTTAAGTTTACCAAACATTTGCAGTAGAAGATAGAACCATAATATTTGGTAAGGTTTTGTGTTTTTGCAGTGGAGTCTTTCCGTCCTGCGTCTCTGCAGTGCCAGAAGGATGAGGGTGGAATCATGAGTTAGGAGGCCTAAATATAGGCCACATCCATCCAGACAAATTTATTGCCAGATAATGAGAAAAGGATGTTCCCCCAAAGTGGATCTGAGGCGTCCATTCATTACCAGGAAGTTTAGCGTCCTCTCACTTTTCTCATGTGAAAGTCGAGAAGCTTCTCCCACAAAGCGGACGCCCTGTTTCTCCCTCTGTGTTTGGAGGTTTTAGAAAAAGAAGCTCGTCTCCGCGGGGGGCCGAAACCCGAGAGGTGAAGGCGTTTCTTCACGCCGCATCGTTCGCAACACGTCCTGTCATGGCCACCCAGCGCCGGTAACCTTTATGAGGACCAGACGATGGCTTCCATAATGAACTCTGCTTTCTTAGCGGGTCTGTCAAGCCTGTCAACAGTTTCTCCAGAAGGAGAGGGAAGGTGAAGAAGGTGATAAAAGAGAGAAAAAAGTGTCCTCAGAGAGCGAGAGGTGCAAGGTGGAGACCGCACCTCCACTTGATTTAATTTGGACATTTTCAAGTGGAAAGTTATTAGCAGAAGGAGAAGGTGGTGTTGCCAGTTTCTTGTTGCAAATTGGGAACATAAAGTGTCACAACAGACGTTGCTGATGGAGGCGATGTGACACCTACTGCTGATACAGAGTAACCTCAGGAAAACGCAGATCTGACATTCATCTGAGGAAACACAGATTATTCCTTTAACTGGCCAAACGTCTGCAGCAACTTCAGCCAACATGAAGAAAACTTTAGTTTTTAAACTGTGTTTATTTTCTGCTAAATCAGCCATTTCATCAACCCAAATCATCATACTGCCTCCACCGTGTTTGACATTTCATATGCAGGATCAGTTCTTTCAGAGGTTTGAGGTTCAGTTTTCCTGTTCTGTAGTAACCTTTGACCTTTGGCAGGATAATTAAAATGTTGCCAATTTGTGTGAAATCTTTTTAGCTTAGCAGCTTTTGCTAACTTTGAAAATATTTAGCAAATTTAGCTTCTAATTTTCCCAAGAAAATTTTATTTTCTTGGCTGTTTTGTAAACTTTGAGTTGAATAAAGTTCGACATCTGTGTTAAAGTTTTGGTTATCAACGTTTATATTCATGCTCTTATTTTGAAGAGCAAACAAGAAACAGACAAGAACAAATTTAAATACAAACTGTTCTATTTTTTATTATTTATTTCATATTTATTTCAAATAAAGAGTAATGTGTAATATAAACATATATTATTAATATATTTGAATTGTGAATATAAACATGTTTTAAATAAATTAAACTACATTTTTAAGGTGGAGATATTTGATATAAATTACAATGTCAAATTTAAATTATTTGACTGAAGTTAGCACTTTAGCATTAGCCTCAACTAAATTCCATGTTAGCACTTTAGCATTAGCGTCAACTAAATTCTATGTTAGCACTTTAGCATTAGCCTCTACTAAATTCCATGTTAGCACTTTAGCATTAGCCTCAACTAAATTCCATGTTAGCACTTTAGCATTAGCCTCAACTAAATTCTATGTTAGCACTTTAGCATTAGCCTCAGCTAAATTCCATGTTAGCACTTTAGCATTAGCCTCAACTAAATTCCATGTTAGCACTTTAGCATTAGCCTCAACTAAATTCTATGTTAGCACTTTAGCATTAGCCTCTACTAAATTCTATGTTAGCACTTTAGCATTAGCCTCTACTAAATTCCATGTTGGCACTTTAGCGTTAGCATATGTTTACGTTTGGTGCCACTGGAGATGTGAAAGTGTTTTAAATCTTTTTCTTTCTTTCTGTAGATTAGAAGTGAACAGATTCGAACTCACAACCCTTCACAGATGTTTGTTCTCTCAGGTTATTGCTGATATCTTCCCCTCTCTGCATGTCTGTCACATCTGCAGCAGGTTTTCCACTAAAATACTTGCTGATGTTTTTCTGTCTTGACGTTTCTGTCATTCTCAGTTACTTACAAGGATTCAGACGTAACCAAATTTAGAGGTTTTAAAGGAATGGCTTGTATTGAGTTGAGGCTCTTTGAACCTTTTGTCAGGCGGTTTGAATGTTTGCGAGCCCCACATCATGTTTCCCTGAACTCCTCCGCCTTTCATGTGTCTTCCTGTGAGGTTTGTGTTCGTCTTTCTGCCGCTTGGCGAGGCTGTTAGCGGAGTCGACAGCCTCACTGATCTGCCATCAAACCGAGCAGCGCTGCAGGTAGACGGCATGTAAAGGCTTTGCTTTGAGACTACCTGTCATCGCACATCAGCAGATTACGCCGCTCTGCTCTCTGCCTGCTCTCTGCAGCAGCTACTGCAGCATCTGTGAGACGTTACGTCTCGACACGGAGCTGCAGATAATCAGAGGCGTTTCAGTCACGTCATCGAGCCGCGGGCCCCGCCGCCGCCGCCGCCGCCGCCGACTCCAACGCTCGCAGAGCGGCAGATATCAGAGCCAGATGGGCGGCTGAAACCAGAGAGCTGCAGGTGAAGACTACACTTCTTCTTCTTCTCTCTGAAACATTTAGATCTAATGATCAGATTTAAAACCTTTTTGCTTCCAGCAGATAAATATATATAATTTGAAACACAGAAATACAACAAATTATATGATGATTATCCATCCTAAACCTGACCAAAATACCAGCAACTACTATAACTTTGAAATATTTAAATAAAAGTTATCAATGTTTGGTGTAGAAAATCAATGAGTTGAGCCAAAACTTGAAAACTTGTTAAAAAAACCACTAAAGTAGTTTAATGCAAATATCTCAGTACATTTAAAATAAAACAAAAGTAACGTTTTAGCAACATAACAGCTTGTTTTAAGAAAATAAAACCTTAATATTGATGAAAAAGTAGCAGATTATTTTTCACCAATATTCAGTGAAATAATCAGCCAGTGGAACCAGAACTTTGTAATCAATAATAAGGAATTATTGACTTCAAACAAACTCCTATATTGTGCTGAAAAGTGAAGCAACTTGAAGGTATTTTTATCTGTTTTAATTTATCACATAATTTGCTGAAATGTAGGTTATTTTTCAGACACTAAAAACTATTTTCACACGTTTTAAACTAACTTTTCAGAAATTTACCAGCAGTTTAGACTTTAATTTCTTTAAACGTATAATCCTGGAAGTTGTTTAATTCTCAAAATGTTGAGTTTATATTCAAAGAAACTAGACGCTACTTTCCAAAACCGAAAGGTAAAATATAAAACACTTTTTCTTGACTGAAACTGAAGGTTTATTTTCTCAGAGTTTAGAGATCAAGAAGCCAAAAGGTCGAGGTTACTGTTTGTGATTTTGCATTTATTTCTCCCAAACTTTTAATTTTCACTTAATTGTTTTACTTTTAGAAACTTTGAAAACTATTGTTTCTTTCTTAGGTTTTTACAGATATTTATTGACATGGAAACAGAACATTTAGCCAAAGAGGAAACTGACATTAACTTTTTAAAAGTGCATTTTCTTGTTCTTTCCTTTTGTTACAACCTCTGAAAACTTGAAAACCATCACAAACGCCATGTCAAAACGTTTAACAAAAAGATGAGAGAAAGCAGAAAAAGCATTTTCCAGCTTAATAATTTTGAGAATCAAAAAGGAAAATCAAAGAGTGAAAAGTATTTGTGCTGCGAAACGACTTCAAAAATGCTTCTTTGGCAAACAGCGTTTGTAATTATTACATGTACGACTTTTAAAAGCAGTTCAAAGGAACCATCGTAAATTTGTGCAGATCAAAGATTTCCCTCAACTTTTCTCAGCTCAGCACTTTAAAACCTTAAAATATTGGACGACAGGAAACAATAAATAAAGTTATGATGGAATATTTGCTCAAAATCCGCCTCGTTTTATTAATTACCAGGAGGTTTGGTGTATTTGTTGATAATGTGTTGCTGTCAATAAACGTCTTTCTGCTCATTAAACTCAAATAAAATTCAAATATTGATTCACAGTTTAAATGCGTCGCATCTCTTTAAGCATCTTTGCTGCATGTGTTGAGCTTATCTGAATATCTGCTCTCCATGTGTTTGAACAGGATCTCGCCCTCGTGGGACTTGAGCTAAATTAAACATGACTGGGTGCCAAGCCGGGGCCGGCGCGACGCAACGCGGAGAACATGTAAAAAGGCCAGACGGGTTTCAGCGAGGAGACGGTGACGCGCCCGGACACTCGGTGCTGCGGCTGCAGCTGCAGCGCCGTGGAAACGGGATCGCTTTGCATAATGGCAGCGGCGGCGCTCGGCGGGAAGACGCAGAGGCAGAGAGGAAGGTCAAAAAAAGAGAAATGACAAAACATTCCTCTGTCACTGACTGCAGAGCCGATGCAGCCGGCGGCGAGAAACTTTGGAAAGCTGAGGGTTTGGTGAGCAGGTCACAGAAACGAGACGGTGATGGAAACATTCAGCAGGAACATTCTTCTCTGCAGTGGTGTTCAGATAGAAAACATACAGTAACTACTTGTTTTCTCATAATTCTGTCCTTGGTTAACCTTAATATCCAACAAACAGGCTGTAACTATTATTATTATTGTTCTGAGAACCTTTATTATTAAATTATCCAGCTTTGAATTTTATGGTGACATTTTGAGAAATGTTCCTCAAATTGTTCCTGTGTTGTGAGCAGCACCACAGCATGATGCTGCCACCCCCGTACCTCACAGCTGACGTTTCTTCTCTGGTTATAAAGCGTTTCTTTTCCCTGAGTATTTTAGGACATGTCTGTTTTTATCTGAGGTTTTTAGAAAGGTGGATTCTTTGTCTCTGTGTGGCTTTTCAGCTTATAAAACATTCGAATGGGATTTTTTTCTGTCACATTCAAATCGTTCAAATCAGGGACACAAGACCCGCCCCCTTTGATGATGTCACACCAGGAAGTAGAGTGAAGTAGACTTTCTTAATAATCTAACTTTATTCACACTTCTGACTTTTAAAACAGGAGTAAAAAATGATATTTATTGATCATTTTGGTCAATAAATGTTAAACAAATCCTTTCATGACATTTAGTTTCCGATGTGACGCGGCGGACAGCCTGAATCAGAGCCGGTTTGGTAACATGGTCTCTATATTTAGCCCGACATCTGAAGCATCCACGGAGTCTAAATGTGGGAAAAGCCTGTCCTCCTTCCTCCCTGGGTGTCTGATGTTTCCCAGCAAGCACCGCTGCAGCGTGGATGTGCATGTAAGAGCGTGAATCAGTGTGTGTCTGGAAGTGAGAAGTGTGTGGAGAGTCTGGTTGTGTTGCCCGTTTGACCGTGTGGGAGAGTTTTGTTGTGTGGGTGTGAGAACTTGCATGTGTGTGTGTGTGTGTGTGTGTGTAGAGGACTGTGGGAGGACTTCCTCTGTGGATCTTCTCTGTTTTCTTTTCAAAGAATGACATTCCCGAAGCCGTTTCACTCTGCAGGGCAGGAAGTGGAAAGCAGCCAAAAATGATTGAAACCAGGAACGGTAACAGTTTCCGAAAAACTCGCAGAGTCAAACAGTGGTGAGATATTGTTTAATAAATCTAAATTACTGATGAAGAAGCACATTAAGGGGTTGTGTTGCCTTTTTTTCTGTAACATACATCTTTTTAAATGATGACTCTGAGCGCGATGGAACTCATCACTGCATCCCTGGTGAGTTATTTGTTACAGCCGCCGTGTTTTAGTGTTTTATCTCACATCTTGTAGAGCTTGTGTTACCACTAATGTACCCGAGGTTAGTTTTGGAACAAATCCAGGCGGAAAGCTTCATCAAGTACTGGAGCAAGAATGTTGTTGCCCTCTTATTCCTAATTTTCAGCAACGTGGGAATAAAGAAAGCACATCCTTTTATAGGTTTTACACTTTAAAGTGGAAGTGAAACTAACTTTCTGCTTTCACAGGATTTAAGAAATAAGCAGTTTTTGGTCATTAAATACACAATTATCAGATTATAATCAGTGTGAAAAACTCGAAAAAAGTTTGAATTTTGCTTTTTATGTAAATATTATACTTCCTTGAACACTTTAGGATCGGTCAATAGGTCACACAAAACATGTTTATTACATTTTTATTTGCACAAAATCATATATCAGATATAAAACTTTCAGTATTTTGAGCTGAAAGCGGCAAAAACAGATGACCAAATGTTGCTGGAACTCTGCTTGGGTTGCTAGGCAACAGGACTGGGCTTGGCTGGGGTTGCTAGGCAATGGGGCTGACTCAGTTTCCCATAAAAAACATGGATTTATTGCCAAAAAAACTGGCTTTGGTTGTTTTTAGAAGCACAAGGCCCAAATGGAAGAATAAAAATTATTATTATTTTATAAGAATACAACATTGAAGATAATAGTCTCAGTGAGAATCTTATAAAAATGATTTTTCTATAAGGATGTTTATGTTTATGACAGGACAATTGGAAGAAAAGTGAACAAGAAGGTTTGAAGGAGAAAGTTTGAAATCGATACCAAAGCAGAGACAGTAGAGCCCCAACCAAACGCATCATAACAACTATGAGCGACAGTGTTGGTGGTATGGTGATGTGGGCTTGTGTTGCAGTCACTACTTTACCAAAATACAAGACAATCTAACAGAGATTAGCCAAGCATCGGCCCAGTCAAAGACCGATCATATTTATGATATCTTGATTTATAAAATCTGCATACTTTCTTCCGCCATCACTTTATTACAGTCCCACAAGCACAGAACCTCACTTTTATATTACATTTCAAGTATTTTCTTACAGCTAAAGTGCCAGAATTATTAGCTTGTTAGGTTATACAGCCACCTCTGCTGCCAAACACAACGTTGACTTTGGACGGCTTCATAAAGACCCAGTTCAGTGTTCGCTCACTGGATATGTAAAATGATAGAAAGTATAAAAATATGGCTGCTGCTGCTCACACAGACAAGCCTCGGGTTGGTTGGAAAACATTGTCCAACATCGTATAACCAAATGAAAACGCACAACCATCTGCAGCTGCAATCTGCATGTGTGGGCCCATATTGCTGGAAATGTATGCATAAACAAACATCTAAATACATATATCGTCTAAGATGTTGGTGAAATCCTGTTTCATTACAATTTGAAGCCTTCAGTTAATGAGCCTGTGTTCAGAAAGAGTCATAAAAGCGTTGACTCATGCATTGGCAGCGTTACAATAAGATCCAGAGCTGTGAAAGAGAAATCTAAACAGAAACACTGAAGCGCCTTTAGATTGATCATGTATGTTGGAGGTGTCTGGGACTCCCAGCTCACCCACATCGGTGTCAGTTTTACGAGGCTGCGCCAAATCTGAGGCGAAGACACAGATGAGGGTTATTTTTAGACAAAACACAGCGAGCCACCCCACGTTCTGCAAAGTATTTCTGCTTGAAAAATGCATGAAGGTTGGCTGCTTGGCTCATGCATCATTGACGGCGCCACGGCCCTTCTCATGACTCCAGGTTGGGATAAGTGCAACATATCCTTGTTTTCCAAACTCACGCTGAAATAAAAACTCACGTTGGTGAATTATTGACGCCGTCGCTGCATCATCGCCATCGTAGCGCATTGCTGTTTCAGGAGAGGTCAGAGGGCAAACCTGTGCAGGCCTTAGCGACTAAAAACTATAAAAATCTGAAGATTATGCAGATGAAACATGAATTACATTCAATGACTTTCCTTTTATTGGAAGTTGATGCAAATTTCTGTTGTACTTTTATGTATTTTTTTGCCAAATTAAAAGGAAATTTCAGATTTTTTGTTTTCAAAAAATCACAAAAGAAAAACAGCAAAGAGCTTCACCTTTAAGTTGCTCCTAAATCAGTTCTTTATTATAATTCACCATAAATAAATCTAAGTCTTAATCTTTCCAGGAATTCATCCCTAATTTCAACACAAGTCTAAAGTTTTTAAGTCTTTTAAAATTAAAAGTCCAACGGATGTCATTAATCTTCAACTCCAAGTCTGTCTAGTCAAAGTTTTTGTCTCTTTTCTCAGTTCAGGTCAAGAGTTTTTCAATCGCTGACAAACTTTGAGTGTTTTGTCCAGAATCAGACTCAAGTCATGGATCTTTAGTTCCTTGATTTAAGACTTTCATACGGAGTCCAGGTCATGGCACAACTTCCAGTTTAACTTAAATCAGTTCCTGCAGGAGTTAAAAATAAAACATAGACTTAAAAAAATGTTTTTTCAGAGGTCAAAAGGTAGATTTTTAAAATACAACCAAAGAGTAATTGCTCACTCTAACCTCACACTGAAATGTAAAATTAATAAAATGGCTAAATTGCTAAAGATAAATGCCTTCATTATCAATTTTCTTGTACTATAATGAAAATAAACTGTCAAATTAAGCATAAAGTTATCAAAAGTGGAACAGTAAAGATGTTTTACTGAGCCTGAAACTCAGGAGTCGAACAAACCAAAGAACGTTTGAGCTAATATTTTGAAACTAAACCCTGAAATAATATCATAAAAGACAAATTTCCTCAAACAAATGTAAGAATTATGATGCAATAAATCCACAATTATCCACATATTTGTACAGAAAGTGATGGATGGTGACAATGTCTTCTCTCTTTCAGCAGATGTGGGATTCATATCTTGATCGCTAAGAAATACCTGACAAGGGCCTTTTAAAGTGAAGAAATATGTTTGTTTTTGTGGGAGAATCATGTATTATGTGTTACAGAGAAGAGGCATAAATCTTCACCAAAAGATGATTTATGCAGTTCGTCCTCTGCAGGTCTACCTTGTCCTCATCACAGGAGAGACGGTCCAATGAGGTAGTTATGATGAACCGTCACTCAGACCCTGACAGCAGCTTTCCTAAGCGCTCGCGCTCGGACGAGTCCGATTGATTACACAACTCCGTCACTGTCACGCGTTTAAACACACTCCCGGCGCTGTCGGGTAAATCACATCAAACATCACTAACGGTTACCCCCTCTGCTCCGCTACTGCAGCCGTAATTGCGGTATTCCTGTCCTCCCGTAGACGCTCAGTCCCTCGATCTGTCAACCAATTGGCGCTGACAAGAAGGGAAGAAGTTCCTGTCAAAACTGTTACAGGGGGATGATATTTAAGAGGTGTTCAGGGTATCAGATATCCATCACCTCTCTACAAGCACACATTACGGATGGTGGACTGCTTGATCAAGATGTCTGCCTCCCTACTTCCTCTCTGGCTGAAAGTACAGTTATTACTCCAGCGTGATGCTTCTTCACAGAGGGACTGTGACAGGTAGAGAGCAGGAATGTGCGGCGCGGATTCGCCCGGGGAACATGAATAACTCAAGGGGGAAGGGAGGGGTATTAAATATTCATTGTACCGATATCGCTCTTTGTCACATCCTCTTTAACAACAATGAGGACGGGCAAAGGAGGAGGAGGGTTCTTAAACTGAGGTTGGCTAGACATGTCACACAGCATCAAATCACGGTCGGGTATTTAACCTGAGGCAACTCATCCAGTTGGTTTCAACCTGAGCTTTCAGTTTCAGCTCAACCAAACTGCTGGAGATCATTACTGATAGAAAATAGAGTTGAATTCAAAACGTACGGAGTTCAGTTTGAATAATGCAGCAGGAAACTTTAAAATGGAGATAGTTATTTCAACAAGTCCTATGAAAAGCAAATGTGGTGTAAATCAGAGCATCTCTAATCATCCTATTGGCAAGTTTCAGTCAAATTAATCCCACTTTAATGCTGTACAAGTATCGACTTAAGATTTCTTCAAGTAGTTAATCATCTTTTATTTATGCTCTTATTTTGAAGGGTGTTTAGGCAGCAGTTCTGTTTCCTCTCCTCTTTCTTCCCCCAATAACTTTATTTAAAGACATGTAGATAGAAACACAAATACAATAACTAAAGTCATTACAGAATATTTAAAGTTAGCGATTTAGCTGTAGCTTTTGCTAAACACTATGTTAGCTTAGCGCTTTAGCGTTAGCGTAATTGTAATAGATGGGGGATTAAGTTTTTAATCCCACCTTTTATTGGAAGTGTTTGGTTTTAAAACTATTTAATAAGTTTCCCTCATTTACTGACACAAGCTAAATGTTGGAAATATTACCAAAAACAAGAAAAAGGACCAACTTAAAGACTGTAAAGTTAAAGAGTACAACGTTTTAACATTTTATTAAAAGTGGTTTATATTTTTCCAATAAAAAAAAGCTTCTAATTTCCTCATAAATATCAAGTATTTGTGATCTCATGGTCAAGTTTTAGGGCAATAATTTAGGATCCACAGCAGATGTCTTTATGCCTGTATGACTATTTCCATGGCAACCTCACGTCATCTTGGTACATTTCTGGTCTAAGTTTTTCTATTTAAGGCTGACAGAGAACATTGGTTTGTCATGTTGCTCTGTAATCATCTGTTAAAGTCACACAAAGTCTGAAAATGTGAATTCGACGACACCTTAATGACCGAAATGTGGGGCTAAAAATAAAAGTTTTGAATAGTTTCTGCTACTGCAGACAGTGTGTTGTGTTTGATAAGTATCTCATTTTAGGCGTGAAGCAGAAACATGTGTTGGCCTGGAATCGTGCCCAGAAAGTTTCTGGCCCCAAACCATCACAACTTATGGATAAATAGATCAGCAGCGTCTAGTTTCTGGTGGTTTAGTTGGTAAAAATGCTAAAATAGGAGCAACACAATGAGTGAAGACACAAAACTAGAGCATATCTTCTTAAATAATCCATGTTTACTTTGGATTTACCTTCAATGAAACTCTCCTCCTGCTTCAATGAAAGCATTCCCGAGCCAAACTTGATAATATCTCAGCGTAAATCAAAAAATAAACAGGAGAATGAAAAGTGGAGTGAGGGAGAGGGAAATCATAACGAGCACTGTAAATCCTAAAATCAAAACTCAGCATCCTTTGGTTTCTAAATGCACCGCTGTCATAAAAGCATTTCCATCGACAAATGAGCCTGCGGGAAAGGTCAATAGTTAATTGAATAATCTATCACCTTGGGATGGACAGAGTGTACCACGCTATGCAATCAATGACAGGCACATTAAAAAGGTCAGCTGCAGACTTCCATGATAAGTCACCTGGTTAATGTTTGCTTTGGTTATATGCGGCTCAAGGGTCGGCGGAGAGCAGCCACTCTGGCCAGGAGCCAAAGTCAAACACCAGGTAGAGAAGACTGATGAGGAGACCAATCTTGGCTCTATGGCGGGTCTAAGTAGAGCTGAAGTGGTTTGCTTCTTGGGGTTGCGCCATTTAAAATTCATTCTTTGGGTAATTCTGGACATAATACTCAATTAGCATGATGCTAAAGGTCTAAAACAGTAGACTGGATCTTTAAACAGCACAGGATATTTATTAGAGGTGCTGCAAAAGACCACCCAGTCATCGTCTGATCAAATAAGATCCCAACTCTGCAGCTTGGACTCCACAGTTTGTTGTCTTCATGGACAGGATCTCAATGTTTGGGAAACTAGCATCTGCTAGCTATTACGTTCAGCATCAACTATAGGAATCAGGCCTCATAGTCTGGTAGATTTGTTACATTAGCTTCCACGCTGCACTGAGTCAAACAATCCAAACTAATTGAAAAGCCTGTTCTCCCTTTCACCTATAGGGGCGCTGCACCAAGAACCACTGAAGAAAACAACATAAAAACCTCTGAAGAAGACACTTCTTTCTTCACAAACCTAAACAAAACAATCAAACTGATCAATACCGCCTTGTATTGATGGTTTATGTTGCAGCTTGTAGTTTGATCCTGCAAAAAGTTTATCTTGGGAACGTTATTAGCGACTGACCGTTATTTATAAAGTAAAATAACCTCCAAACTATGAGGCTATTTCAACAAAATAATCCCAGAGTGTTAGAAACATTGTGCGTGGAACAGGAAGTCTGATTTAGGGCAACATTAGAGCGTTTGCAGTGAAATTAGTTCATAAATGTGACCAACTTATTAATTATAAATGAGCTGCATCTCCTTATAAAGCCAATTTATGTGCAGACTTTTGTTGCAAGGTGCAGTTTCTTCTCTTTGAAACCAAAAGTGGATTGGACTGTTACCAGATGCTTCCAAAAAAAACAAAAAAAGCAACACAATAATTATGCAAATCTGAGACGGAATAATTATGGACATATTCATTATTTATAGGTTTGCTTTTGCTTTGTGCTATCGCAGAGAAACTGAGCTGAATACTCAATTGTGGGTTTCTCCTTTAATTGTGTGTACAAAGAATTATGTCATTTGTTTCAACCACTGCTGGCGCAATTTCATTATGACCGAGGGGTAGGGAGCGGGTGATTGCCAATTTGGTTCAGTGAGAAAATTCATATTTTCTTTACTTTCATATGCATACATTTGTTTCTTCTGCACGCATATCTAAATGTTTACTTTGCTGGGGATATTACATTATGAAATCCATATAAATGAGGAAAAATTGCTGTTTGAACTGATGTAATGATGGCCTCAAAGCGCGGAGAATCGCGTTGATGTAATCAGTCGACGGCACAAAGTGGTTATTTTTTACAGTGATTGGACGTGCTGGTGCGCCGGCTCATTTCTCCAATAATTACTCTCTGTCTAAAGTTTTTCCAACTTTTGTTTTCGTTGTTGTTGGATTTCCAAAGAGATCCGGCGTGTTCGTGGAGATTTTCTGGGTCTGTTTGAAGTGGCTGTGGACTACGGAGGCCCAGAGGTGCCAAACAACAGGCGTACCGCAGTAAACAAAACAAATTCAACTTAGTTTTAAATTACTTTAATATGAAGAAAGGTTCACTTTACAATATAATTTAATAATAGTTATAATATCAGCAAAATATATTTAACATAAACATTTATTTAATAAGGTTGTATTCAAATCCAGTAATATATATATATATATATATATATATATATATATATATTAATCAAAACCAACATATAATTTAAAATTTTAAATAATTTATATAAACTATACTACAAGTTAATTTTCTCAAAATTCATCTAAATAAATTAAATTATATTTTTTTACATCTGAAATATATTTTAAAAAGTTCCAAAGTGATATATTTATGTAGATTTGTGTTTATTTCTATTAATTTTGATGATTAAACGAGAAAATCCATAAAATCAGTTCCTCTGAATATTTAAATATAACTTTTCAGAGGTCAAATGTCAGACTCCATACGGTTTGCCTTTGGGATTATGTAGGCCATAACGTGGGTTTAACAACATTTTTGTTTTTGAAGAATATTTTTACAATAATTCAAAACTGGTAAAAAACTTATTTTTGTACGTTTTTAAGTCACAGTTTTTCCTTCCACTTAACTTTCCAGTGATACTACTGGACACAACCAGCTTTTTATGCTTGTTTAGAGCCAAGCATGTTTTTATTGGTCTTATTTAATCTTTTCTCTTTTTCATTTCCATATTCACCAAAGTTTATTTTCTTTTGTTCATCCATTTAATGTTTTTTACCACTAATCTCTTATCAATCTCAAAGAAAGCAACTTTAAATTTGATTTTAGTAACAGTTTGACTTTTGGATTTTGTTTTTCTTTGCCCTTTTTTTGTTCTCAAAATGCGCTGCTTCTACATGTGCCGTATTTATTTCAGAAATGCATAAAAAGGGATTTTCTGGGTCAAAATTTGTCGTAAAAAGTTAATCAAAGCTTCTTTTTTCTAAGAAAGTTTGATTTATTTTAGATCCCTCGCTTCTTATACTTCCACAGCCCCCTGCTGAATTCCCTGATAAGACACGGGCGCTTGTCATGGAAGATCAGTTTTGCCGTCTCGTGTCTCTCTTGTGGTTTGAAGACGGACCTCTTCACATCGATCCTCTGTGGCGTTTGTTTGTCATCTCTCGAACCGTCACTGTCAAAACCCAGAGCTGCTCCTATTCCCGACGCGCCGCTCATCCCGAAGAGGGCTCAGACAAACAATTAGCCACGGTTAAAGCGAGTCCGGATCAGCATCGCCTCTCATCTCCAGCCATTGTTGATCCCTTTTCCCCCCCAAAAAAGGACGCAGTGAAGTTTGGACACGAGCTGCCGAACTGTTCCTACTGATATGACTTGACTTTCTTGGATAATTCATCTGCTACATCGCGCCACGCCTGTCACCGAGATGCTCTTATGATCCCGGAGCTCCAATCATAACAGAAGCTTAAATGAGCTTCATTTTCCTCCCAGAAAACACATCGGATACTCTGTGTGCTTAAGCCTGGGAGTAATAAAAAAGGAATAAGACGTTTAGCATGAAAGGAGGAAAATGAATGAGGAAAACGAGC
Source organism: Poeciliopsis retropinna (assembly GCA_010277075.1). Taxonomy (NCBI): domain Eukaryota; kingdom Metazoa; phylum Chordata; class Actinopteri; order Cyprinodontiformes; family Poeciliidae; genus Poeciliopsis; species Poeciliopsis retropinna. Next base: position 364,519 of record VMRM01000029.1, on the reverse strand, counting down.
GTCAACAGCTCCATTTATATTATCCGTGTTTAGTGTGAGTTCGGCCTCTTTGAAGGCTCTCTCCAAGTCCATAGCTCAACAGAAACTTGGCTGCAGCTCAGGCCGCTTCCTTTCCACCTTCATCCTTCACAGAAATATTTTATGTCCCATCACCTCCCGTACAACGGACGCTGGAGCAGAAGTCTGGTTCCTGTCCAGGAGACCAGCAGCTTCGATTCGCCGTCCGTGAGCTACGGATAATCTTCCTGGACGGTCCGGTTGAAGCTTTGCCAGAAGGCAGAACATTTGACTTTGATGCATTTAAAGGGACCTATTATGCAAAATGCACTTTTTATACTTTTTTTTTTTCTTCTTCCATTTATGTTTCTAAGAACAGCCCTAGCGCTTAAACAGAACCACCCAGATGTTTTCTGGCAATAAGTTATTGTTTTTTGGTTTCACAAAACTAGAATGTAACGTTACAAGTAAGCAGGCACCTAGCAACTCAACTGGAGCTCCAGTATGTTTGGTCAGCTGGTTTTACTGCTGTATGTGCTGTACAATGGCTGCTGGAAAAGACAAGATTCTTTTTTTTTTTGGCTTAGCATCCAGAAACCACTTGCTGCATTCTTGTTGGTTTTGCAGGAGGCCCCACTGCTGCTTTTCAAAGATGTACAGTTGTATATTTCCTCATCTGTTGAAGCCATTTTCTTGTGTGAGTGTAAAAGGTGAATTGGGGAAGTGAGGCCAGCAGCAGTTTATTTGGATGTAAAGTGACAGAAGCCATAAATCAGACTAAAATTTTATTATATAAATGATTTTGTGCAGAAAAATGTAATCAATATGTTTTGTAGTCCTCAGACTTTTGCTAACCTGTTTAAAAAAGCTAAGTAGATCACCTTTAAGGCTTGTGTCAGCGCAGGACAGTGTTGGCATTAACTTGATAATTGACACTTAATGTTTCCTGAAACTATCTGAAGTTAATTATCAAAGATTATGCAGATGACATTTGGATTTATAAGGATAATTTAGTCGCTTTTCATAATGCTGCGCAGTTACTTTAACAGCGTTACTGCATACAGCTCAAATTTAAGACCTTGTAAGACCACTGTGAGATTTAAAGGTCGATTCACAGTGCAGAGCATTCTGGGTAAATTCAACCCAACAAACATAAAAGTTTAGCTAGCAGGAAAAATGGCTTGTTGTCTTTTTGATTTTACCAAAGACAAAGAACTGATAAAATCTCACTCTACTCCATTTTTGTCTACATTTTGTAAAGAAAGAAGTTGTGCTCAGTGTTTTCTTCTGAGGTTTTTGGTGCAGCGCCCCCACAGGCGAGGAGGGGAACAGGTTTCTCAAAAGGTTTGGTTTGTCGTTGATTCTGCACAAACTCTGTGATTTGTTTCGTTCCTCAAATACAAATGAAAGTTGAAGAGGAAATAACAATGTCCATCCACTTCCTAAGCCTCAGCAATGGCGAACAAGATAAATCGGACGGTACGATGCGGGTTTTGTGTTTGGAGGAGCCACCACATCTCCACCTCCTCTGGTTTTATTCTGATCTCTGCCTCCTAATCCATCACGTTTCCCGTCCGATCCAACATCCACCTTTAGAAGAAAAAAAGACTCAGAGAAGGGGAGGAAAAACAATCACTAACAGAGATACAAAGGCTGATTTCATCCATCTTGCACCCTGAAGTAAATCTCGGAGCGGAGCGGAGATCTACGCTCCTCTCCTCTATTCCTGAATTGCCTCGGAGCTCATCCATAACGCCGTTGCGGGCCCCCGGGTGCTCCGAGGGCCGGCCAGAGCAAACAGGGAATTGAATGAGTCGAAGGTAGACAGAAATGTCTCCTTGGAGGTCACGCTGGCAAAATTGAAAGTCTCAGGTATAGTGGGGCCTGTCGGTTTAATAAAACGGATAGAATTTCCATTTACCCGCGACACCCAGCTCCTTAATGCATTGTTCCTGTAAGGGAGGGAGCGCCAACCAGCCAGGAGCTGAGCAACACGCTTTATAGACACAAATAATCGTAAATTGGGAATGTCACCTTTAAGCCGGGGCATTTTTATTATTGTTAGCGCTGCTGCTGAGTGGGTTTGATGCCTTATCCTCCCAGGAATCCTGGTTCCAAGATCCATCGGTATCAGGTGCTGGGAGACTTTAAGCTAACCTGTCTCCCCTCCATGCAATGCTTCTAGGTGAGTGATGGCAGATGGCATGCTTTAAAATAAAGCCATCCATTAACAGAGCTCCCTGTTCTTTACACTGAGCGTTTACTGCTGTCTGCGGGCCACTCAGGCTCCTGGCCCTCGCCGTACAGGTGTAAGCTCTTTATTTACAGCTATTATTTAGATGCAGCAAAGCTTCCTGTCTGGTTTATGGTGGTGACTTTATAGATCCTTCCTTCCGCTGGAATATTAACCGTGTCTCCATGATTCAATATGAAAGCGTGCCGGGCTCCTGGGAGCCGTAGAGCAGGAGAGCGAACACAGGTACTTCTCTAATTGAAGTCCCATGAGCTTCGGGACTATAGAAGATATAAATTGGACTCAGCAGATATTGACAAATGTCTTAGAGTGCCTTCCTTGCCATCCCCTCTGACTGATGGGCAGCAATACTAAGCAGCATTATTTCCCATTCAGGAGCCGCCCAGCTGAGTTCGGAGGCAAACGGACACAACAGTTGTATATTTAAATTAGATTTGCAACACTTGACTGACTCCCGCAGACAGAGACCTGTTTATTCCCCCTCTGTTTTGCATTATATGTGAGTGCCTGCGCAAATTAACAAAAGGGGCCCTCCGTATTTCCAGCTCTATGTTAATTGCCAGAAATAATATTAGGGACGTGTGATTCTTACGCCTGAGAATATTGCATTATAATAAGTTCAGGAACATTACTGGAGAACACAGCTTATTAGGGAGAAGCAAGGTAGAGATAGATTTACCAGTAACGCACCTAATCCTGAATATATTATATATCTGCATGCAAAACCTTACACTAGATTTGAATATTAATAGAAATATGCAGATGATGTATAGGGTTGTAATTATTGCTGATTTTGAAGTATAATTGGATGAAAACTTTCCTTTTTTCTCTCCTTTTGGACTCTTGCAGGAATTATTATGCATATTCATGGTTGAATCTGCTGAACTGCTATTACTGACAATCGGTTCAGAGGACATGTTTGTGAGGCTGGGTTGAAAGGCTGCAGGAAGACAATAGAAAACGGGAACAATTGAAGAGAAGCGAATATTTTTTCACAGAGCATTGAGGTTAAGGGAGGAATTTGAAACAAAGACTGGTTAATTATGAAGGCTTTAGAGCCCATTTTAAGTGCATTTTTTTTATTTTCTTGGGTCTAAATGCAGGATGAATGCGTTATATCTTGTGCATTGTTGCAGAAAGCTGCAGCCAAATGCTAAAAAACTTTATGTTCTTGGTAAGTTTGTTGGCGCAAAAGAAAACTTAATGGAAAACAGAAAATGTAAAGCTGCAACTAATGATTAATTGGATCAAAATTGACATATTCCACAGTTTTTTTCACTTCAGGCTTTTTATATTGTTATATTAAATCAGATTTACAAATAAGCAAAGGATTAAATTCCATTTTAAAATAAGAAAATAAACATTTTATTGCCTAAAACATATTTAGAACATATTTATGTTTCTCAATCTTAAATGCAAAATACACTTTTGTAAAGTTTTGGATGAATTACTGCTCTGGGTGTGTTGTTCTTTCAGCAAATGTTCTTTTATTTGAATCTATTCACACAAGTTAAATAGTAATCAATAACTAAATTTGTTAACAATTATCTCAGTAATCGATTAATCACGATTAATCGCTGCAGCGCTAAATAAATGTGTTGTTTTGTGATAAACTTGTGTCATAAAACAGCAGAAAGACTCCATTTGTTCAGATTTATCTATCAAACACAAAAAGAAGCTGATGTGAAGGTTTTAGCTTTCAGAATCTCCTTCTTGCAACAAATATTGTATTTTCTCCATCAGGTAACGTTGAGCTGCGTCTCACTGCAGCTGCAACTCAAAAAAAGACTCACATCTGTCACACGCTGGGTCACATGCTGCACCAATCACCTCTCACCTGTTCCTAACCGCTTCCAACCCGCCTCTTATCCTCTTCACCTGTCTTCTGTCTCTGCGCGGGTCCTGACAGACGGGTTCCCGTCAGCGCGACCCACCGGAAGCGGCTCCCGTGACCTCGCCTGTCTGGAGCCGGCGGACGTCCCTCCTCGCCTGCCTCCCCTCTGTCACGCTAACAGAAGGACCACCGCTAACTCCTGTCAGAGCTGTCACGCACCCGGCCGCCGCCTCAGTCTTGACAAGCAGTTGGCTAAAGTCCCCACCGGCGAGCCGCCTCCAACCCACCGCCATCGTTAACGCCAAACTCTGGAAGCTGATTTAGTGAAAACCTTCACACTGATTCCTTTGAAACAACGTCTTGGTAGAAAGAGAAATTTACTCTTGCTCATTTTTTCATATGTTCAGACAGTAAGCACATAAAGGCAGGAGATCGCAACGAATACATTAGACCAGGAAATGACCAGGAAAACAGAGAAAAAGATAAAGAACAGCTGAAAAGGGAGAAAAATCAAGAAAAAATCTAGAGCACTCTGTTCGATTGGAGACCAAAGTTTTGATACATTTTCAGCAGCTGCGATTCGCTTTTAAACTATACTGTGTCAATTCTTTGAAAAACCTGTTCCCCTCCTCGCCTGTGGGGGCGCTGCATCAAGAACCACTGTAGTTAATAACAGAAAAGCCTCTGAAGAAGACTCAGAGTGCAACCTACTTCTTTCTGAAACATAAACAACAGTGCAGTGAAGTCTCATTTCAGCAGTTATTTCTCCCACTAATGTTAAACTCACCTTTGTTTTAGATATTTTTACCCAGAATGCATTGCGTTATATAGTCTGCTTCCTGCTTTTGGAGTGGTTTCCTGTCTGCTTTGCATTCACACATGAATTAACTTCAACTGAACCAAGATCTAAGTTTGCGGACGGACCACAGCTTCCTAAATAAATATACTGGGATTGATTTAAAGTGGTCCAAACATGGCTGGTGTGAACAAACCCCAGGACTCTTCAGGCCTCGTTTGTGGCACAGAGATCTTATAAGTTTATGTCCGTCATTGGGTGTGGCAGTCTAGTCAAAGTTCTGAAAACTGGAAGTACTTATTGATGCAATTTGGAGTCTAAAGGGCCACATAAAAAGCTACGGCGGGCCGGATTTGGCCCCAGGACCTTGAGTTTGACACATGTGCTGTATATGCTAGCTTCTATTGTAGCTCTAAAATGGTTGAATATTAAAGTATAGTTGGTGTTTGAACCATTTAGATAAGCAGCTACAAGTGTTTTAGAGTGCTGTTTAATTGTTTTGACACCCATTCAGTCCGTCTACAGGGATCACCTGAAATATCTTGATAACATTTAACACTCAGCAATTACATTAAACGAATACTTAAGTGAGTTATTAGGCAGGTTTCAGTGAAACGGTTTCATTTCCAGCGATATGCTGTTTTCCACATGCATGTTGACTTACAGCAGAGGGAGGGACTGCGTTTGTTTAGTCCGTCTGGCGGCCATGCCGATTTCATGATAAATATTAGAGCTCAAATATGTGAGTAGGGCATTTATTGAAAGTGATCACTCCAAACATTGTTTGTTTGTCTGCAGAATTGCAGCGGCCTCTTTTTGTCAAGCGTGTTATGAGAAATTTCTCCCCAAATGTAACCAAATTCGATTTGTTTTTTGCCTTTTGGAGGACTGTTTGTCAGTGTTTAGAAGTGCTTGTGTGCGCGACTCTGATAGCTACACTACATTCAGGAAAAACAAACACCTCAAGAGACCCATATATATCCAGTCGCGGGGAAGTTTTTACAAACCCAGAGTGAAGTACATTTATCCACCCACTGCATTTTTTCCCTACATGGGATTACAAGGTGGCCAAGAATCCTCTAGGTGCAGCGCGGAGGGAGCGGGAGCAGTGTGAGAAAAAAAAAGCCCAAATACGTGACTTTGGAGTCAAACGGGTGGGGGGGTGGGAAAGTAAGGGAAGAGGGGTCTTGAAGTCGAGAGGCAGGAAATGGAGAGAAGACCAGGGAACAGTGGGAGAGTGACCTTTTACAAGACAGCTGTTCTCTCTCAGGTGCCTGTTCTCAGAAAATCTGTGGATTTTTCTTTTTTTTCTGCGTGCATTAGTCATTATTTGGTCCCGTGGGATGAAGAATAGGCCAGGCTGAGTGTTTAATGTGGCAGGAAGGAAAACTAGACTCTCACAAAAAGCCTGTGGCCATCTCACAAGAGCGAGTGTCTTCAGTCCTACTGTCTTTTATTATCTTCCTCACATTATAAACTGGACAAGTACTATAGAGGAGAACACTAAGAGCTGAAATAACTCAAAATACAAAGGAATCCAGAGTAGAAACCTCACTTACTTTAACTGTTTTAAACATCAGAACCTTTAAAATAAGACAAAACTAAACTACAAGGAACTTTTCAGAAAGATATCAGATTGTTTTCTAATTATTTTGATAGAAAACAAGGTGATTTTATAGTTTTTTTTCTTGCTAATAAGTTGCTGCACTTTTTAAAGATGAAAATCTGCACAATTTCACAAATATCTGTGCCTTTATTGACCTCGAGAGGTTAAACGTTTCCTCGTAACTGGCTCAAATTATCACCAACATCAACCCCAGCAGCTCTGATCATCAGATACATAAACTGCCTCTAAAAGTGAAATAAAAAGATGGATGCATTTCATGTCAGGTTTCTTTTATGAGGAGTCAGACGTGGTTTGTTTGTCGGATGGGAGGAAAAGGCATTAGGTGACACAACACACCTCACCTCCGCTGAGCTTTGCAGGTTACAGCAGCACAGGGAGGGAAGGAGTTTATTTTACCCCCCGAAGCGAAAGTCTTCAATCTTCTGAAGCCTTCTGGGTAGAGTAGGTGTTTAATTATTAAAGGTGTTTGAACAAAAGGCTATTCTAAGCCTGCTGGAGCCACCAACTGGACATTCTCCACAGTGTTTGATGGATGACTGCCTTCAGAAACAGTCCGTTTCCTCTGCTGCGTTAGTGTTGAATTACTCCAAAAGACTCCTGCGCTTTCTGCTCTCCTCTCTGAAGACGGATAATCAGGTGATTCACAGAGGAAGCAAAATCTGAGGAAGAGCAACACCATCCACAATAAAGTGATCGTTCTTATTCTGTTAGGAAAACGATTTAAATGTACCTGAAAGCTTTAATTTGTCACGTAAATTAATAACAATTCAAATACCTTGTATGTAAGCTAGCTGGCTAGCGTTGAGTTTTTTGCTGTAGAGAAACTTTCTGAAATAATATTTGGAGGACTTCGATAAAAAACTCTTAAAAAGCCATTATTGAGACTTCCAGCATCATAATAAACCAAAAAAAGTCAAATGAGAACAAAAATAAACCACATTTACCACCACAGAGTCAAACAAACTAAATCATCTAAACAATCTGTTCCCCTCCTCGCCTGTGGGGGCGCTGCACTAATAAATACTGAATGAAACGACACAGTAACCACCGAAGAAGACACTGAACGCAACTTCCTTCTTCACAAAATGGAGTAGAGTCAGATTTTAGCAATATTTTCCTGTAGCGTTCAACTTATTTAGGTGGAATTTACCCAGAATGCCCTGGTGTTATAGCTCACTTCCTGATAATCTGCTTGCTGTTCACATATGCATTCAAATCGCACCAGAGTTCACTTCAACCAAACCAAACCTGAGGTTTGTAGGTGGATTAAAGCCCAAAACCAAAATGAACTTAAATCTTATAGAAAACCTAAAAATTAAAAAAAAAAATTAAAATTCTGTTAACCAATCAAACCTTCTGATCCAGTGGACAATCAGTTGTTTTTCATGGTTTTTCCTTCTGAGCTGCGATTTCAAAGGGAGGAGCAGTGCGGCAAACAAGTCGCAGGAAAAAAAAGAGACTTTATTAAAGGGTAATGGAAGCAAAGCAACAAACATAAAAGCAAAAGCAACATAAAAGCATCACATAAAAAGGCCGGCGTCAGGAAAAATTAATAAAACATCAACACATAAAAGCAAGTTTCTAAAAGTGAGATTCAGATTTAAAAGCTGAGACTGATTCAGCTCAGGATCTGCTCCACTCTGGGAATCAAACATAAATGAGCTCAAATCTCAAAATCAAATAATCCACGTCTGATTTGACCTATTTTCCATGAGCCAGGTTCGCTCACCACCACATCAAAACAAACTCACAGCTTCTCTCTGAGTGAAAATCATTAATTGGAATGGGTTTAGTTTTGAGCACATCATTTCATTTAACCTATTTCCACATTTTCTTCAGGTTTCTTTTTTGTCTTAAGCCATTTTTTATGTAAAAAATTAGTTCATTTCCACCAAAAACAATGAAATGAATAATGTTATTCTAAAAATAATCTAGAAAAATTAAGAAATTTCTGAGTTTATAAAGCAGAAATGTTTGGAAATGTCAGATAAATTTTAAAAGTCTAAAAATTTTTACTTTTGAAACTCAGAACATTTTTGTGTTTTTTTCTCGAACTTTTCTGAGAATAATCGCAAAATTTCAGACTTTTTCTGGCATAAATTTTCTCTTATTTTTGCTCCTGTGGTCTGATGAGCCTTTAGTTTTACTCTTATAGCCTGATGTACTTATATTTGATGTTTTTGGATGGATTTCTATATAAAGGAGAATAATGACGTCAACCAGCAACACAGGTTGCAAAATCCCCCAGTAAAGTCAGACTTTCTGCTGAAACAAAATGAGTTGTTCAAGTTACCGCCTAATAACAGAGCAGGGACATATTTCTGGAGACGAGGTAACCTTGTGGTTGTTCAGGCTGATTTTTCCACCATTAAGAGAATCCATCCTAAACCTTGCGGTGTTCCAATACCTGCTCCGTCAGGAGGCCTCGGTCTGGAAACGTCGAGGTTGGAAAATCATCGGCTTTTTGACACTTTCTGGGTTTTTAAAGACGGGAAAAGAAACGAGGAGGAGGAGGAGATACATATTTTCTCATTTTTGAAAACAAAGCTTCACCTCTGCATATGAAACATAAAGTCCCTGCAGGGATTATGTTTCAATTTAGTAGTAAAAATATCCCTAACGACATAATTTAGAGAGTATGGTTCACATTTTAGTGTTATCCTGCTTCGGTTATGGTTCTTACTCTGCATGTTCCCTGTTTGGGTGGAAAAAGCCTCGGAGCAGTTTGGATAAACTGAACCCTTTTTCATAAAAAGGATGAATTAGCAAAGCAGCATTAATACCTTGAAGTCCAGCGAAGCAAAGAAAACAAGACGAGTAAAAGTGGAGGATTCTTTCTCCTGCTGGTTTTTGTTTAAAACTAGCATTAAATACGGTTTAAATGATCCCTGAAAGGGAGTTTTAGATGTAAATGTTTTGTTTTATTTCACAGCTGAAGGCAGAGACTTGTAAAAGGAAACTAAAGGTTACATTTCTCCAATTTTCCCCACTCAGCTCCTTCAGACTAGCCAGCAGCAATTAGCAAACATCTGATAAAGATGTGCATCTTCTGATCTATGTATTGTTGGAGATACTTCTCAGTGCAACGATGGTAAAAATGTTGCTAAAGAGTTAATAGAGGAGCAGAGTTGTTAGTTTCAGATCAACAGGAGTTTCTTAAAGAGACAGAAACCCAATTATAATCAGGAAGTAAGATATCTTTAAGTTATATTAGATATATTGGATTTTCAAATAAATTACATAGGGTAAATTTGGCTAACCAAGATTAAGATGAGCTAAGTAGGTTAGGTTAGTTCGGCAAGCTAAATTAAGCTAAGCTAGTTTAGCTAGGTTAAATGAAACTACACTAAGAATAATTTTACCCTGATTTCAAATCAAAAGTCTCTTTAATTGCACAAAACCAGTGCGAGGGTCACAAATGTTCCAGAGTCTCCGGTCTGTGACCGAACCGTCGCTGTTAATCGACTCTGAAAGCTTCTGTGCAGAAGTTCAGCGCTGACCCGGTGACACCGTCGCTCGCACCACAGAGACGAACCTCCAGAGAGAAGCTGGCATCAAATTACCTCTCTGCTCAGACCTGGGCTTTCTCTCATGTCTGTGTTTCTGAGGGCCGGGGTCGACGCTGCCTTGACCACAGGCTGACTGCTCGCCCTGAGCCCCCGGCGTCAGTGTCAACGCGAGGTGAATCCGACTATCTCCACTTGCAAATCTATCCCCCGGGACGCCTGAGCCCTCACGCCATCGCAGAACATCCTTTTAGAGGGGGTCCATCGGCCATTATGTCCCTCCTCACCTCTTTCGCCACGCCGGCAGGGCGCTAATCTCTTTCTGCCCGTGTCACTGTCTGCCGCCGCTCTCCAAGGACGGCTACCTTCCCCGGTCAAGGTGACTCAGAGTTTAGTTGGTCCTGCAGACCTGGACTAGAGGGGTTTATGAATTACAGGGCTCGCTTAAGTGGTAATTTAGCCAGGAATTAAGGGATAACATGTATTTTGAGAGAGGAAATCCTTTGAGTTTCCTTTTTATAATAGAGCACCTACCTCACAGTGGGTAATTGGAGCCAGATGTTGCTCCATGCAGCATTAAAAAAAGCACTGGCCTCCCTCTTTCCACCCGTTCTGCTACGTGAAACATCTTGAAATTCTGTCATCATACCAGCTTTTGTGTGATTGCGCGCTCGCATGCACTCCCGTGTCGGTGCCACATAATCACATTAGTTAGATTTAATCAAAGAAGAGGCAAATTATGCGCTCTTCCCATCAAATTTTGCCGCGTGACGAGCAGCGTGAAGAATCGACGAGTACAACCTATCCCTAAGTGCTTCCAAAGGATGGTGCAGAAGAAAGGATGAAAGGGAATGCCTCACATGTATACTGGCAAATTGTCTGCTTACACCGGCGAAGCTGGGAACATGGCAGCCTGCTCCTAATAAGCACCATGCACTATTTATGATCATAAACCAAGGGCAAGGAGGGTGAGCGCTGTCAAAATAAAAAAACATGTCAATCTTTGCTCCCCACTGTTGCGCGAGCGCGTTGCCCGGCTGTTAACGCGCTTTTTCTTCATGTTTTCTTTTGCTTGTGATGTACAAAGGCGGGAAAAATCACATCAAACCCGCAGATTTCTTAAACTTCTACACGTCTGAAAAGGGGAGGCGAGAACGGCGGAGGAGGAAGAAAAGGGGGCTGCTGGAAATCAAAGGGAATATCAAAGTTAAGGAGAAGTACAGGAACATGCCTGAGAAAAGTAAATATTTTGTCCTAATGGTTTGTGTGTTTGCAGGGGGAGGTTTTAAGGTGGGGAAGCACGGTTGCTTAGGTGGGAAAAAACGAGGCCAAGTTTCGTTTTTAATACTTTATAGGGCATCGAAAATTCCCTCTGAATTTCCCTAACTTCTCCCCGCTCTGTGCAATTATGCATGTTTATTCATTTTGATTAACAGCGATGAAAACTCATGAGCCTGAATGATGAACATTTGTGCCACTGAGCGAGTGACAGTCCATCAGCGGCAGATGAAAGCCCAACTTTTGCTCTTTTTTCTTTTTCCCCCGCCGCCTTGCACCTTCAGAAACAGCAGGTAACTGGAATAGTTTCAATATTTCACTCGTCTCTGAGGACAATATTCAAAGACGAAGGAGGAATATCAACGGGTTTCACTTTGAGCTGCCGTGACACAAGTAATACGTTGATTAGCTGCTTTGGGCCCCGACTCCTTTCGACTTCTAACAGCTACTCGACCTCTTTCTTCTCCGAGACGTTCCACTTTGAATCCACCGGCCACTCCAGGGACACGGGAGGGAGAAGTTAAATAAGGAAAAGTGAGAATTGTAGCTGCTGTCAGGTTAAAGCATTGAATTGCTAATAAAAAGACAAGTTTTTGCCTTCTTTACAATGTATCTCTACCTGCATGCGTGACTGTTTTCTTCCAGTTTTCCAAAAATAATAAAATAAATGAGAAAATATCTAATATTTGGCAAACAATATGATTGTAATTTGGTAAAAATGCTGCCATTATGACTCTCTGTTGCTTATTTTTATCTGTGCAGTAAAAATTATTTTAAAAATGTGAATAATTAACTCCCTAAGATGGTCACTCACTCATCTGTTTTTATTATTTTCATGATGCCAGTTTGTTTTGATCGTTTTAAAAGATGCTTTTGGAAATGATATAAACCTTTTAAAATAATTCAGCTGCAGTTCTTTTGATGCTTTTCCACTTTCATGTCATCTTTTATGTTGGAGTTAATCAATAGTTTTGCAGAATTTCTGAAGCTTTTTCAAAGTTTTTCTTTGGACTTTGGCTCCGAGCATGAAAGCCAACAGTACAAAGTGAACTTTAGAGGAAAGAGGAAGAAAGGAGGAAACTATCTTGAGCAGATGGACAGAATCTGATATCTGTAATTCACCTTGTTGGTGCAAAAACCCAAACTTTATCGCCGTCACTCTTCAGTTTGTGTTGCTTTTCATGGATGCAGCTAAAGAAACTGAAAGATGTTGCAGGCAAACTAAACAAAAGCCTAGATCATCACAGAAATAACTAAAACAAAGCCAAGGCATGATAAACTAAACTAAATTAAGCTAACCTGGGCTAACATACATATTCTAAGAAATGGAAACTGATCAAAGCTAAGGGATGTTAAGCTAAGCTAGGGTAAGCTAACCTAGGCTAAAGTAAAATAAATTATTTAAAGAGAAGCTAAGCTAATGGCAACTGAACAAAACTAAGGTAAGTTTAACTAGCTTAGTTTAGCACACCCTAGCATGTTAAGCTAAGCTAGGGTACACTAAACTAAGCTAACCCAGTCTAACATAAGACAAATTAATCTAAAAAAGCTAAGCTAATGGCAACTGAACAAAACTAAAGTAAATTTAACTATCTTAGTTTAGCACACCCTAGCATGTTAAGCTAAGCTAGGGTAAACTAAGCTAAACTAAGAGTAAAATAAGATAAATTAGTCTAAGAACAGCTAAGCTAATGGAAACTGAACAAAACTTAGCTCAACAACACTAAGCTACACAAGCTAATTTAAGCTAAGGTCGGATAAACAGAACTAGGCTAAATTAAGCTAAGCTACTTCGGTTATTTTGCTCACATAAGCTAAAGAGAGATTAGCTGAACTATGTTAAAGCAGGATGAACTTTACCAAAACAAAAACAAAAACAAAAGTCAGTTCACTAAACTAAATAACATCATTAAGTCAAACTAAGCTAAACCAAAGTTAAAACTAACGCCATAGATCACATTAAAAGGTTACATATAAATCTGGTTACAATAATATAAATATTTAGCACATTTTCCCAGATTATAATGGCTGCAGTAATTCAACTAACCTAATGAATCTGAGGCTCAGATGTTACATTTATAAGTCCGAGCCTGGACCGGACCCTGGGAAGAGGGATGGTGGCGGAGACCACAGCCGCTTTGGACTTTATTAATAAAAGAGAAACAAGGAAGGAGAAGAAAACACCAATTTCCTTCCAACAGCTGAGCACCTAGAGGTCATTATTTTCTGTGTTGGCTCGTAATGTGAAAGTCCCGAGTCGTGTTCGGTGAAACTTCCTTCTGTTAAATCAGCTGTAAATAATGACTTATTTCTCTACCTTGACCTCTGGCATTAAGGCAGCGACAATCTGTAAACAGGGATGTCTGATCATGACAGCCTCCACCATGAAGTCAATTATTAAAGGTTATTATTTTGTTTTCACATGTGTCAAAGCAGGAGAAGCAAAAATTACACCAGGCATCATTATGGCTGCTGTTCGTTGTCTCTTTTAGCTGAAACTTTCAAACAAACAGGAATAAACAGTTTCTGTCATTTCCAGGTCTTAAAGTGGAAGAAGATGCTTCAAAAGAACAAAATGGATCAAATTTAAAACTATTTAACTTCTTTGTTTTTACTATTTTCACCTCATCAAACAACTTCTATAAGCATATAAAGATAATTTATTAAGAGAAAAAACAATTTTGTTGGTTTAAAGACGTGAAAATGCAACTTAAGATCCATTAATCTAAAGAGATTAAAGTTAGAATATAGAAACGTAACAAAGACCAAATGAAATGAGATGAGATTTATTTCCAGTTCAACTATTTAAACTGATTTATTTTTCAGTTTTTAACGAAAAGGGTTAATTTCCTCTTCCTCCAATAACATTCAAGCATTTTCAAGGTAAGTTTTCAAACTTTTCCAGCACCACTCCAGTTTAAATTCACTAATATGTGACATAATTTATTACTACAGCAGGAACAAAATAAACTAAAACTAGAACAAAACATTAATTTAGTGTAAAAATGATCCCAAATTCAGTAACATTTAATAAATATAATTTGATCAACAATCAAATAATCAAATAAATTCCCTTTTTGCTCAAATAAAATGCATAATAAGTCACAAAATAATCTCTAAAAGGTGTTCTGGTTAGATTCTAGTAAATAGAAATAATTTCAGTGATTCTAACAAACCAAAAACAAGAAAAGTTTCTAATAATTTAAAATATATATTTGTCTGTAAATAACGGATTGCAGTTTGAACAACAAACACAAAAATCATCAAATTGAAATGGTGAAAAATGTTTGTTGTATTCTCGTTATTAATCTACTTTTTTCCCCATTTCTCAGCAGGATAATAAACATTTACATTTAATCTCCTATTTTCATGAGACATCCACAAATTTATTTCAGCAGATGACCCCACCTAGAAAAACAGAAATAAGAGAAACAGATCGCAGCGCGGAGAGAAAACAGGGAAGAAAAATGATAGTGGAGGAATGATAACAACATCTAAACACTCTGACTCTGGAGGCCGGGCTAATGAACGTGCGAGGACAGGAATAGAGAGTGAAAGAGCCAGGGCCGTCTTCCAAAATATCCACTCCCACATAGGTCAGTGGACTTTTGGCTACATCCTGAGTGGCGCAGAGGAGGGATGGATGGAGGGAGGGAGAGAGACGCTGAAATGCCTGGGATCTGAGGAAGGAATTCGCCGGGGCATGGGAATGGCAGAGTCACGGCAGTCGCCAGAGAACGCTCTTAAAAAACGCCGCCACACTCCAGCCTGTCACTCTCTTTCTCTCCGTCTTCTTCCTTTTTGTTTTTATGAGTTTGTTTTCCAAGGACGAGAACCCTGTTTGCTCAAGATGTTCTCTAAACAAACGCAGTGCGAATAAAGAGGATTATTTACCGATGTCAGATTAGACGGGTTCTGCGGCCGAGACGCCGACCAGCTGCGCTACCTTTTTGGGAACATTCCTGTTCCATCCACCTCCGTTTTCTCAGGGGATTTTAGATGTTTTTGCAAGGAAAGCCTGAAATTTATGATTAATAGCGACATCAGAGTCGAAGATAAACAGAAAGATTTTATTACTCCGCCTCGCAAATCTGTTCACACCCCTCCAGCTCCAACAACTTCAGCGTTTCATCGGGATTCAAAACAGCACAAAGTTGCACGTAGTTTGAGTTTTTTCTCTAAGTAAATATCTGAAAAGTGTGGCATGCATTTGTTTTCACCACAACGAGTCAAAACGCTTCAGATCCAGCAGCAGAAAACAAAATATCTCGTTAAATTTTGATCTGATCATCCCACAATATCAGCTACTTCCTGTTACTGCTTGCCCACAGCATGATACTACCACCACCATGCTTCAGAGTAGGGATTAATTATTAAACTGTGAACTGTGTTCCTGGTTGAACTGAATACCTTGAGGTGTCAATTATCGCATTTCAAAAGTTTATTTGCAAAAAAACTGTTAAAAAAACTAAATGTTTGGATCTTTGTGTTTCTAAATTGAGAAAAAAGTATAAAAAAAAAAAAAGATTTTACAGTCAAATAAACTATTGTTTTAATAGCATATGAGACAATTCATGTAAATGTAGCAAATGCCTACATAAAATGAAAGATAATTTTTAAAAGTTTTCTATATGTTTATGTTTGGATTATGTGCATATTTATGAGAGCGTGCAGAAATCTCATCCTGATTAAATTCCTCTTTCAACTTTGAAGGTGCATGGGAAGGAAGAGAGAGAGAGAGTGTGTGTCTGTGTGTGTGAGTGTGTGTGTCGTTGGAGACGATAATTTATTTATGTTTTGAGACCAAATCTGGGTCACTGGAACCTCGCTGTCCTCCTCTTCCTCCTCCTCTTCCTCCAGCCCTGAATCCCCCCGTTAACAAACCGCAGATAACAACAGCTGAACTCTTGTAATTTATTATAATTACTGCCAGGTCCGAAGAGGATGGCGCTGCTTTCTAAGACACCCGACTCCCTCTGAGAGGAGAGCTGGTCAGATTAGACAGTAAACAACACAAAGAGTCAGTGGATTATTTATCTGAACAAAGTTGCTGATATTGTTGGACTGGGAACGTCTCGCCACCGTCTGTTTGGGTTTGCTTTTGGAAAACGCTTGATGATATTTACAGTCTCCTGTGGCTTTTTTCTAAACAAATAAAGACTAAAAAAAAGGAATATTTCACAGAAAAATGAGAAAATTAGTCATTTATTATAAATAATGTAAAAAGAAATACATAAAATAAAAATAATCACTTATTCTTCAGAGTTGAAGCTGTTATTCAGATTAATCTCCTAATTTCTTCATTTATGTGTGTATGATTTATGCTTCATGTTGGCCCACAAATGAGGCATCAATATAATAAATAAAACATTAATTTAAGATGAAAAATAATCTGCATTTTCTACATGAACATTTAGGTTTTCTATCTGATCACAGAGTGGATAATTCACCTTAAAAAATAATTTAATTTTATTGAATAACAGAAATATAAACTTGTTGAATTAATTTTGCTAACTGGTGTCAAGCTAACCAAACATGCTAGCTGTAAAATAGCTAACAGATGCTATTAGCTAAGCTAATGCTTAGCTATTTTCTGCCTGTAGCTACTAGCTAAAAGTATAATTTTTAGTTAATATGTCACTGTAAGTGTTTCAGAGTGAAGATAAGCTTATTAAGAAGTTTAAATTTGATAAAACGCTTTTTATTTACGTAAATAACAACCAATACAGTTAGTGGAGTTTAATAATCTGTTGCTAATCACAGATTAATCACAGAGGTTTAAATGTCACATCTGAAGTTTTATAAACAGCATTTTGTTATTTTTTTATTTGTTTTTTGAAAGAACAAAAACAGTAAAATTGTTTTAAAAGAACTGTTGTTCAAAATAAAAATCCCAAAAATCTGCAACAATCAAAGAAAATGTTCTGGTTGTTAGTTTTTCTTCTGTTAAACTTTAATCCACATTGGTAATATATAAACAAATGAGCTTTATAATGTTGAATATGAGCCACATAAATAATTTATTTAACTTAAAGTAAAGTGATGACCTCAAATGACACATTTTTAGTTATAAATGTAAAAATTTAGTGTCAAAATTTTATTTTTTGTTACTTAATCTTTCAGTTTAAGTAGAGATTAACATGTTTCAATCAAAACTAAATATTCATTGCTATTTGAAATTATGAATTAAATTTTATTTCTTTTTACCCATACATTTAATTAGAACATTTTACTCCAGATCATAAACTAAAGCATTTAATTATATTTTTTGAAATGCTGCAGGTGTAATCATAAAAGAGAAACAGAAAAATAAAGAGAAATCACAGCTTTTATCCACTTGTATTAGCGTTAGCAGCGTGATGTGAGGTATTTAGGTATTTAGTCTTCCTGTTTTCAAAGCAGAGATGTTGGTTTTCGCAGGTATTTTTGCAGCTGCAATTAATAACTGCATGTATTTCCTCTTTCAGGATGTTGTTGTACACAGATCGCATGCTGAGATGGTAAAGACACCGTGACTCGAAGGAACATTTCCTGACGAACTCCCACTTTTCTCTTTTTAACCGTCACTCAGATTAGGTGCTGCTCAAAAAAAAAAAAAAAAAAAAACCTAATAATTTTGCAGTCATTAGTTTGCAATTATAGCACAACTATCTGCCAGCTTTGCAATTATCAGTGTGGAATATGCAAATCCAGGCTGATTTCATGGATTGATTTAAGGAAAAACAACGACAAAGAGTTGAAAAAGGAAGAAGCAACACAAGATTGAAAAAGCAGCAAAAACTGAGCTGGGAAAAGAAGTTAATCAACAACGTGTTAATTGAAAACAAGTTCTATAATTGTTGTATTACAAGCACAAACACTACTTCGCTTAAATATTGTTAATGCATTTTTTTGTTGCACCTATTAGAGATTCTTGTCTGAGAGTTAATTTCATTATGCTAATCAGGCCCTCATCCGTACAGAACCTCGGCTTTGATCCGTGTTCGTTGTCGTGATCTTCAAAGACAACGTCACCACTTTCTTTAAATGAATTTTACATTTTTTAAAGGAATCTTATGGAAATGAGTGTGGAGGGGCGCTGGGAGGGGCGCTAATTAATTTTTTATGATGTGTCTTGGTGTTTTGGAGAGTAAGGCTGGGTTTCATTTCAGTGTTTTAGCAGGAGGAAACGTGGAGGCGGGACGGTGGGGAGAGAGGAAATAGTTTCAGATGTGAAAGATTAAAGACGCTGTGAATTCAAGACTTAATTTGGACTGATAAACTTCACTGTTTAATATGCTCTTTTGTGCTCTCAGCGTGAAAAAAAAGGGGAAAGTTTTCCTGAATTTGAAGCTGATCCCAGCTTCTAACTCTCTCACGGTGAGCACTTCCTGTCCGGCGAGGGAAGCGGGCCTTCTTCAGGAGGAAGAGGAGGATGAGGAGGAGGCACCCACCCACGAACATGTCTGCATTATTAAAACCGGACAGCGCTGCGAATCAAAGGCCTGGAATTTGTCTGTAAAACCTGGCCTTAGGCGGTACGAGTGATCAAAATAAGAAGAGTGAGGCTCCTGTCGGATTGTTTGTTTGTTATTCCTGTAATGTTTCTGGGCAAAATTCTCATGCAAAAGGTTGTAATCCCATCATCATGTCACAGAGACAGAAGGCTGCAATGCACACTCACATTAAAAATTATTTAAAGACTCAATTTAACCGAGTGATTAAATATTGAAGCTGAGATTTCTCCTAATAATATACATGTTTACCACTGTGTTGCATCATGTTCTGGAATAAACCGACTCAGTTTACTGACCCTTAAGCTCAAACATTTTGTTTTTCTGTTGGAATAAGTTAGAATCTTAAAGGTATTATGAACCTTAAACAAGTTAGGAAAGGTTTATGTTTGTTCCATTTTTTGCTGGAACTCCACTGGGGTTGCTAGGTAACGGGCTCAGCTTCTCTGGGGTTGCTAGGTAACTGATTTGTGACGTTACATTCCGGAGGTTTTTGAAACGGCTCGTTTTCCAGACACCAAAAAACATGAACTTACGGTCAAAAACCGGCTGGGTGAGTTTTTTTTTTTCTTTTAGGTGATTTATTTGTTTTTACAAGCAGCTGAGACCCAAACGAAAGACATATGTGTGTAATTTAACAACACTGTTCAATAAATATTCTGCCTCTGCACCCATATGAATGTGATGACGGATTACACCGAGTCGAAGCGACTTATTTCCAAATCACTGCTGTGCTGCACTGCATGGAAAGTGGGATTTCCAGCACATTAAGTTGCCTTGAGATTGTGGAAAACTGTCAGGAACTGCCAAAACTTGACATGTACTTTGTGTGTCAAAGCTGTCTTTGGCATTTTCAGGAAAACATTGCAACAATATGATGAACAAAAGAGTTTTTGTTCAACAATTACAAAACTGGAAGAGAAAACCTTTAGCTCAGGGAACGCTAGCTTTATACTTATTTTGACATTGTATTTGAAAAATGAAACATTTGAGTCGGCAGGACGAACTGCTAGCCAAACATCTACATTCTGCTGAAATCCTACACAAGAAACCTGATTAAAAGTTTGAAAACCACAGAAAAAGAACTACAGTTGCATTTAAACAATTTAATTTTATACAAAGATATGAGCTAGCTTATAGCAGAGAGATGCTAGAAGGTTTATGCTAAATAATTAGCGCATCATGTTAGCGTAAACAAATGTGTTTCGGTGGCTACTACAGTCAGCCATCTTGTAGTGATTTTTGCACAAATTAAACTTTGTTTAAATGATCAATACTCTGTCATCCTACCCGATGAGAGGAGCTTTAATAAACACAATAGTCATCTGTAGGTTGGTTTTGTTATGAGCATGAAATTAAATCTGAGCCCCTGAAGGCATCGCTCCTGCTTTAATGCAACATTCTTGACTTTCAAAGGAGAATTTCAGATTCATCAAAAATGTTTTTTCTCTACGTGAAGCTTTAATTGGGTCCAGAGAAAGCAGAGGAGTTTGGGTTTTAACTTTGATTAGCGAGTGCAGCAATGAGTGAAGAGATCTGCACAA
Source organism: Poeciliopsis retropinna (assembly GCA_010277075.1). Taxonomy (NCBI): domain Eukaryota; kingdom Metazoa; phylum Chordata; class Actinopteri; order Cyprinodontiformes; family Poeciliidae; genus Poeciliopsis; species Poeciliopsis retropinna. The sequence continues at coordinate 344,190 of VMRM01000029.1, read as the reverse complement.
ACAGAATCCTGTTTGTCTGAAGATCTTCAACGTTTCATTGGCCTCAAATTCCCTGAATTTCCATCTCTTATTGATAATTAATATATTCTTAATATCTCATTAAGCTGTTTCAAGACTCCAACAAGACAAAAACATTCAGCCTTAAAATGTTTTATAAGAAATTATAAACTCTGTTGCCAAATATCCTCATTTTTAGCCAGAATCATCATAAAAACATCTGATAGTTTAAGGAGAATTTCTTCTATTTGCTCTAATTATATTTTTAGATTTTTGAAATAGTTTGTTTTTCTAAACATTTTAAAATTCACTCACTAATTACTTATATATTAAAACTTACATTTTTACATATTCAAGTTTTGCATATTCAGAATCTTAATTTGATATATTTTGTCATTTAATTTAATTGAATTTAGTACATCTGTTATTGTTTAACGATTTAAAAATAGGTATATTTTTAATATATTATTTTTATTTTAGTTACTTATTTTTGTTTTTCCATTTCAAACATTTTTCTGTTTGTATTTTACATTTAATATATTTATCTTTGCAAATATATATTTTTTTACTTTATGTATTTTCAAATATTTTACTTTTTGAAACATTTTAAACTTATTTTAATTGCTTTAATCTATTTTTGACTTTTGCATCTTTATATTCTTCATGTTTAACCTTTTGTTATTTTATGTACCTTTAATTTATTTTAGTATTTAAAAAAATAAATATACTTTATCTTTATAATAGCATTTTTATACTTTAATTTGACATTTAATGCATTCGTGTTTGTTTATTTTAAAAACTACATATTGAATATAGATATTGGATCTATTATGTGAAGAAATTTGATCAAAAATTGTAAAACTTTTTAAAGTTTTTGACAATTTTCTCAAATTCAGAGCACAAAGGAAACATAACCTGCCTGCTATATTCAATAAATATATATGACATCATAGAATATAAATAAAAAGGGGATAAGATTCTTTCTAAAATACATATTTGTTGTTTCTCAAAGCCAAATCCTGTGCAGCTGCAATACAATCCGGCGCACAGTTGTTTACGTGTCACTGTGTCCTTGTTGGATAATATCTTATAGGTGAACGTGGCAGATTGTGCTTACCTACTAAATCCGGCATTAGAAACATTTCTGAAAAAGCCTCTTACACGCCAACAAAACATCAAATCTGCCTGCCTGAGCGCTCAGGCGTCCTGCCAGATCTACTCAGGTAATGCACGCTGGAAGCTGACTGCACAAATCTACCGCCGGCTGTGCCTGGGATACCGCCGCTATAATTTTCCATCATCTATCATTTGAGAACCATACTGTGGCACATGAAGTAATTAATTAGGAAGACAAATACAGGCAGGGAGGGAGGTTTTATGTCAATGGGAGTTGTGTTTTGATGGATTGGACGGCAGGTTCTGGGGTTGAAATGGAGCTTTGGGATAAGCTCTTCTCCTCTAAATCCCCTCATCATTTCAACTCTTAGGTCTGTTTTTCCACTTCTTTAGTTTGAAACAGTTATTCTAAATATTGGCTAAATTACTACAATCAGGGGTATGTTATTCAATATTCAATAATCAGTAGAACCATATTTTGCTGAAGTTGCAGCTACAGTGTTTTGGAGTATTTGTATACAAGCTTTAAGGATCTAAAAACTCAAGCTGGATCTGGATGTGAACATCCATCTGTCTAAACTTTGACTAGGTCGTTCTAACGTACCAGCCTGCTCGTTGGAGCTCAGGTCGGATGTTTATTGTGGTTCTCCTGCTGGAAGGTGAACCTCCATCTCAGTCTGAAGCCTTCTGGTCTTCATTTACACTTAAACTGGTTCATTTTCCCACCTCAGGCTGGGAAACTCGGTTCGACTGGGAACCAAAATTGCAACATTTGTTGCGTTTTCAACTGGCGTGGTTCATATTCAGACATTAAAACCTGTTCCCCTCCTCACCTGTGGGGGGTGCTGCACCAAGAACAACTGAAGGAATCAACATGAAGACACTTCTTCACAAACATTAAATTTTAGCAGCTATTTCTCTCTTGGTAAAAGACCAGGAGCCATTTTTTCCACTAGTACTAAACTCATGCGTCTGTTTTACCCAGAATTCCCTGAGCCGTCGTCTGCTTCCTGCTTTTGGAGCAATCCGTTTGGTTTTCACATATGCATTCGGTTCACTTTAACCGAACTGAGATCGATTGTTGTTTACGCGTTCACACGGACGCTCCAGGGAAATGAACCAGAGTTTAATTAAAGCAAACTAAACATGGACTGAATGTTCTCTAAGTTACTTATGAAGACTTTGGATTTTATTGGAGGCGATTCGGGTAAATTTGCAGAATATTTATAAACCTTTTCTTTCTATTTTACAGGTGTGCTTTATTCAGGAGATTCAATTTGGCAATGGATCTGAATTTGGTAGTTTAGTAAGTCTGTTTCTACAAAAAGCCGTGACAATCATGCTAAATCCCTGACAAATTATCTTTGCAGGTGGAAATTGAAGACCTGCTGATTTCCTGCACTGTGCTGCACCTTGCAGATTCCCAACAGGTGCCTGCTGCTGGACTTTGCGGGTGCTGATCCAACGCCAGCTGGCAGTGCTGATGGATGACCAACCACCGTGTTCCTTCCTTCCTTTCTTCACTACCTTTTCTCTCTAAACACAAGCCGTAGATCTTGGAGGAAAGAGGCGAGGAGAGAGCAAGAAGCGGATAGTGATCTGAGGACCAGAAACTGATTGGTTTTCAAAGGGCTTGGCACCGACCCGCTGCTGGAGGCAACCTGCCAAGGGAAGGTTCCTGTGTACTTCCAACAACAGTAAATGGGAAGTCTAATCAGGGCTATATTGAAATGGTGATTTCCTCCACGGACACATCATACCGATCCACACGAGGGCTCGCCGTCCTGCATGCACGCATTATATAATCCCACACGCATGCTTTATTCATGTGGATGCACCGTGTCAAAGAGGTGCTGCTTCACAGCAAGAAATATATGCACACACACAGACAGCCAAGAAAACACACACTTACACATGCATGCATGGAAACTACAAGCCTAAGCTATGTAAACAGAGCACTTTATTATTTATGGTGCTTGTTGGAAAGATTTTCAAAACCATCAAAACATTTTAAAGGAGATGAAGGTTTATGACTTTGTGTCTTTACTAGGTGAAGTGACGCTGTTCCCTGGTCCATCTTCAGATTTTAAGATTATTCTTCACTTACTGGTCTTCAGTTTTATGAGTTTATGACTCAACATTCAACATGGCAAGTTTGGAATATCGTCAAAAAGGGAAAAACAAGAAAACAACGAATTTTCAAAGCAATGAACACAGCAAGTAGGTTTCTGTGTTTACATTAACATCCATCGTTCCAGCTGGCGTTCATGTCTATGCAGATGATAAAACGTTTGTACAAAAACTACATATTGGAGGATGAAAGGTTGGCATGATTTTTAATGAATTATTTCAAGAACAAACTGATTCATGGGAGATTTTAGTTGCATTTCTTTTATAATGGAAACACTAAATTGGCATAATTGTGTTTTTCTTCAACAAATCTTAGATTCATTTGTAATGGATTTCTGATTAATTTTCCATTCGAGATGCCAATACACCAATATATATATTGATGGTATTTTCTCCATCTTTTTGTAACCAATGGGAAACAAATGTCTCTGAAACCCTAAATGCCAACAGAAGCTGGTAATAAGAGGTCAAAAGTCAAAAAGCAACAACAGTGGAAGTGATGTCTCCATCTGGATCGCTGCCTGACGAGGAGTTTAAATGAAGTCCCTCTCATGTACGTTTACAAAGGTCAGAGCGTGGCTTTATCCACCGCCAGCCGTGAGGATTAACGAGCTCCGGCTCGGCGCTGCACCTGACTGAACCTGCCTCTCAGCTGGAGGGATAATGCCTCTCTCCGGCCGCCGCTCTGTCCGACCTCGCCCTCAATTTGCTGGGATTTGAACTCCTGAATTATGGCTTACTAACAGCTGGTACAAGGAGAGCGTCTCCTGCATATTTAATCGCATGAATTAAAGATGACCAGGAGGCGGTTTCACCAGGACCTTTTTCCTCTTGTATCACCGATACAAAGAGCGAGACGGATCCGAGTGCAGAGGTAACGTTTGATAAGGGGAAGGCCGAGACCTTTCAGTAGCTTGAAACAATGGCCTCTATGTGTAGGATCTTGGCAGAAGCATTATTTCAGAGACGGGTCGACCATTCAGAACAACAGAACCACAGATCAAAGTTAGTTAATGCACTAAATGACAAACTAGCAGGGGAAGCTAAGTGCACAAAACGAAAAATTTGCTTTGCTATTTGCGTATTTATCTGTAATAATTGGATTTCTTTTTAAATTAGCAACATATTTTGATTCAGAAAGTCTTTTTAGACCATATATTATGAATAAATAGGTGTTTATTGAGAGGTAAAACAACAATCATCTGTGGGGAGCATTTGGTAGACGAAGGTTTTAAATTCAGTCTCCCCGCCATGACAAGTCAAGCCACATCACACGCGCTCCCTTCAGTTGCGCCAGCAGCGGCGCCATGCTGCAGCCCGCTGAGCTTCAAAGCCTACAGGCGACCGCAGCCAAGCCCTGAGTCTCAGGTGCGGTGGGTCTCAGCCAGACGGCAGATGTATGGAGGGACTCCCACAGCACTGATCCCTATTAGATCTCCACAATTACCCCGGCCGAGTCCCCGCAACTCTGCAAACTCTGCTTCAAATTAGCATCTGGCTCCCCGAGGCGGCGGGGCCTCCTGTTAGCGCAGACCGGGGTTAACGTCAGGTAAGCAGCCAGACTGGTGGCCGCTGGGATAATTACGCTCTGACCGTCTGACCCGAGTCGTTTAGCACTGGGTGGGGGAAGAGGGTGGGAAAACCCAACGCCGTTTCCTTCCTCCATGATCTCCATCTTGAACTGAGGAGCCTCCTGTAGGTAGAGACAGAAGTGGGGTCAGAGATATCCTCTCATCCCGCTTTGAAATGCTGCAGCTCTGTTTTGAATGCTGGCAATTAGGAGTAGAAACTGACATTTTCCCCCCATTTCCCCACTAAAGTGATCCAGTCCAATTTCCCTGCTGTGTATGACTCTGCTAATAGACCCTGGTGCATCCGGTGTCAGGTCAGGATCTAAATAATCTCTGTGTAAAGTAATGTCCTCTGTTTACAGGCCATTATCTGTTCACAGTCCCTCTCTTGTCTGTCTCTTTGTTACTCCCAGCGATAGCCTAATTGCGTTATCCAATATGCACTCCCCTCTTTGATCACTTAGCGCCACTTAAGGTGTCTGCTAGAGTTGCTGGAAATTGTCGGAATAAAGCAAGAACAGGGGAAGAGAAGAAATAAAGGCAGAGGGAGCTGTCTGCGAGAGACGAGGCCTCTTTAATTGCAAGCCTTTGTTTGGTGGAAGAGAAAGGTGCCAGGGGCCCTCTGACGTGGTTAATGTGAAGGGTTGACAGTGCTTTTCTCTTGGGTTAAAACATGGCAGACAGACGTCACAGGGACGCAGCACCAAAAGCCAACAGGAGAACAAAGAGGAGCTGGTTAAGAAAGATGCAGAAACAGTCGACAAATCCAGCTGACACCAGATGTTTTGTTTACATTCACTGGGAATAAAAACAGTTTGGGAAAACCAAACACCTCAAACACGCGACTTCCTTACATAGGTGACAGTTTCTGATGGGAAACGTGAAAACTGACCCCAGAACCAAAAGACCTCGACTCAGAAGCCGCTCAGCGAGGGAGAAGTTGTTAAAATCAAAATAAAAACCCTGATTCTAATTTAAAAATGCTTTTAAAGATGGAGGACTTGTGCAGGGTTCTGCAGGTTTCACCAACTCAAATTTAAGACTTTTTAAGACCACCATGAATGCAATTTAAGACGTCAATCATAACAGAAAGGTAAAAAATATTTATATAATAGTGTCAAGCTTTTTTGGCACAATGTGGAGGTTGGCAACAGAAGAGTAAACTGGGAATAAAATTACATTTACCAATGATACATGCAATAAGCTAGAAATTTGGCTAGAAAAGCTGTATTAGCAGCTAGTTAGCGGTAGCCGCAACTGCCTCAAATCACAGGATGTAATGAAATTTTTGCCTGACAGAAATAAAAAATAAACTGCATTAAAAATCAAAAAATTTAAAACGTTTTCAAGGCTAACTTATGTATTTTCTAATCAATTTAAGACATTTTAATGCTTTAAATTAATTTTAACAAGCATAACCATTGGCTTAACCATTCCTTGCAGGTTAGTTTTGTCTTATTTTAAGATATTTGCTCTAGAAACTAAACAAAAATAGTATTTAGGATCCTGCTCATAATCCACATCATCGCTTTGAACAAAAACTGACCCATAAATTGAGAGTTTGCTGGTTCTTCATCCCAGTTCATCCACATTTACCTGCAGAAATGATTCACCTAAACGAGGTAAACCCTGTCCACCGACTCTAAGCCCATAATTGCTCGCATCCTCTCCGCTTCCACCTCTCCTGCCTCTCTGTTGACTCTTTGTAGCAAAATAAACCACGGCAAACACGGCGTACACGCCGGCTGTAAAGGAAACCAACAACTGAAAGGTAAATACCACTTTATCTGGCCTGTCACAGCGGCGAGCAGCCGAGCACTTTGTTTACCTCGACGGCGAGCGAGAGTGGCTCAGGCCCTGCTGCCGTCCTGATATGGCCTCTAATTAGTTTCCAGGCAGCCTTTACCTGCTTCACCCTCACAGTTAAAACCATCAGCTCTCTTTTTGCTCAACAAAGAAACCAAAGAAATCCTTGGCTCCTCTGCTGGTTGTTGCTTTCTTCTCCTGTTTGCTGTGTTCAACTCGACACTGTGGTTTTTTTCCACCGTGCTACTCTGACATTTTTATGTTAATACAAAGCCTATTTGCTCGTGTAAGTGCTGAGCACACTAATGCAATCTGCTGCAGCACGGGAAAAGCTTTTATAGCTGTTCCTCTGAACTCTTTCAGACAAGAGAATTCATGTCGCTTCAGATGCAAAACGCTCCATTGTTTCCCAAGATTAAAAGTTGGAAAGTTGTGCTTTCCTTCAAGACATTTAATAAATGATTGCTTAAACACCCTGTAGGTGTTGGGAAACAAACCAGCAACCTTTAAGCCTGCCTGCAAGTCGGTAATAACATTACCTAAACCTTTAATCTCCTTCTCTTCTCCCTTTCTTTCACCTCTCCCTGCTGCCGGTGGTGTGGTTTCTCCGCCACGCTTCGCTGAGCCGCTCTCGCTTCTCCCCACGGGAGGAAATTTGTGCATGCATACTGTACATGAACTTCGGATAAATAAATAAACACACAAAGAGCTGCTGGATAATTGAGCAGGAAGGTAGAAAGAGCGCGATGTGGAGATGCGGACAGGTGAGACAGGTGTGTGGGATTCATGAGCCGGCCCGTCGTCACGGTTCCTGCTCGCATTAAAGATTTATTTTTTTCTGATTGTAGCTCATCTGGAGGCAGAGTGACCTCCCCCCACATCCCACACACGCTGCCGGAGCATCACGCTGCGGAGCATCACGCTGCCGGAGCATCGCTCTGCGATTCACCTTATTCATGTGATATCAGAGGTTAAAGCAAGAGCAGGAACCGCTGTCGACCTGAGCGTAGGTGTTTGGCTGCAGCACAAAAACCTGGCTGGCCTTTAACCGAGCTGCTGCTTACAATGCAAGGAGGTTTTCTCCAGGAAGAGTCGGTGACTCTGATGTGGCAGCAGAAACGGCATCAGCATTTATTCTGATGCAAAACGACAGCAGCTACTGGTTCTGAACCAGAGATCCAGAACTGGGCTGAAGTCCTTCATAAAGAGTCTGAAGAATTGATCGGTACCAATCAATAGAAATCTACAAAATACTCAGGATTTGTGCAGGAAAGTTCAAGCACTTTTCAAATATTTTAAAACTTTTCCAGCTTTGGAGATAAAAACAGAACAGATGAATTAATAAAATACAGGTAAACTAAATAAAACATAACAAATGCCTCTCTGACACACTACAAACACCTGACTCCTCTGAAAATGAAACATTAATTTAACAAACAAAATTAGACGAGGAATAATAAATCTTCATTTCATCCAAATTAATCTTATTCAGCTCAAATCAAATGCTTAAAATGTAAATAAATATAAAACTATGATATCAAATCTACAAAATATTCTCGCTACGTTTTCTGGCATTTTGCAAATAGAAATAATTTTGATAATTTTAAGTAACCTACAACAAGAGAAGTTTAGTCTGAGTTAACAACAGACAGCGAGAAAAAAAACAATTATTTTCATGAGATGTATGAAAAATAACGCCAGGAACATACAAATTGCTCCTTTTCCTAGGTGAGTTTTACTTTTCTCCAAGTGAAAATATTATTTTTATTCTATTTACTAGAATAAATAAATGACGCAACACAGACAGATTCCCATGCAAACAGGAAAAAGTCAAATTCAGACATTTTCATCTGTCTAATCTGTTTTTATGAGGTAAAATCTCCAGATTACCGGCGACACAACCTCATTTTCATGGCATCACATTTAGTGTTTTCCACTAGTTTCTGTGACATCAATGTTCATCCCTGCAAAAAGCAACCATGCAAATAATTAAAGTGGAAATACAGAGTATTTTCAACCAGAAATCAATGCAGATGAGCGTTCTGGTCAATATCCGATGCTTTCCTTTTTAAAAGACGGTGTCAGCGGAAATGTCCAAAACCAAAACGATGGACCTCTGATGCATGAAAACACAAACAGCTGTAACTAAATATGGTTTGATAAAGTTAAATTAATCTTTTATTGCAGATGCATAACCTCACATTGCACCATAACGGTACTTAATGTGAATCTGTCCATATAAATGGATTGTTTTAGTATTTATTAACTGATTTAATCATTTATTCTGTGATTAAATAACAAATTAACTTATTTTCTTTCTTGTAAAGTGCTTAATTTGACTTTTTTAAGAATCTAACTTAAAAACACTCTTGGTACGTCTAAAAAAAACAGTTGGAAAGCTTAAAATTGACTGAATTTTTCTAAATAATTTGCGTTTTTGGTAAGAGCTGGTCTGATTTGATTATATATTAATATTTAAATATATTAATTGAGCCATATTACAAAGTTTCAGATCATCAAATACATCCTAATGTCAGGGAAAATAGTAATTTCTCCCCTTATTAAATCATAATTATCCAGAAACGATATTTATTTGGTTCGTAGAATAAAAAAATCACTTAAGAAGAACCAGTCTGACAACATGAAGTAGGCAAAAAGATCAGATGGGAAAATGAAAAGCCATTTTGAAGGTTTTATCACAACTATTAACTACAACCTAAAACTGAAGTTTAAGTGATTTTATGTAAAGAATATTAAACTTAATGTGTGTTGGACTTTAACTCAAATTAAGGGTTAAACTTTCCTTCTGAAAAGCACAATAATCTCTTGTTTCATCTATTAAAAGAGTAAGTCTTATTGCAAAGTGTGGAAACATTCATTTTCTGTAAGTCCAACAGGAAGTGGAAATGTGTTGAGAGCGATGATGATAACATCCATCGCTGGTTAAATGACGATAAGGCTCAGGTGGCTCATATTCACCTGAGGAAATAACCTGAATTGTTGGTGGGTGAGAACTATAAGTGTGTGTGTGTGTGTGTGTGTGTGTGTGTGTGTGAGTGCAGGGGGGGTTAATTCAATTCCAGCCCATCATACCTACCTCAGCTTTGGGCTTCATTGAGATTAATTACTCGCCGGGACCCCGTGCGTACTAACTATTAGATAGCAGCTATGTTAGCTTGATAGCATCCAGGACAGCCACCTCAGCAACCTGAAGAAAGTACGGGTGGCCAGACAAAAGCGGGAACCGCAACGGGCGCTGATGTTATCGTTGTTGTGTTGCAATTAATTAACTTCAAGGTGATTATACATCGCTGAGCAGAAAACCGGGATCCAGGCGGGTTAGATAAGGAAAACAAAGCTGGAGGTGATATTCAAATGTTTCCAGGACAGATTAATAATAAAGGGTAGTAATCTAAATATTCATTTAGGAGCATATGTGTTTAATATACCTTGTACTTAGGCATAAGGAACAATAGCGCATTGCCCTGAGCTGAGTTTGCAGCTGTGACCTATATCTGTGCACGCTGCAGACATTAGCTTCACTGTAATAACTTGCAATATCACAAGCCTGTGGCATAAAATAACCATCAGAGTGGGAGGAAATATGCAAAATATGCTATTTACTTTCAATTTATTTAACTACAATAAAGTTGTGCGCCAACTTTACAAATGGTTTTGTCACTTTTTTCTTTTTTTATAGTTTTTAATGTGTATTTTTTGAGGCTGTTTTTTGCTTCAGAAATGAGGCATGTTTGTTATTGTTTGGATTAAAAGTGTGATCTGTGTGTAAAATATAAAAACAAACATTTACTCAAGCTAATTGGTGTTCAGGAAAATTTTTTCCCCTGAAACTTAAAAAATATATCCCACATTTCAAGCTAACTGCTAACAGCGCTAGCCACTGTTTAAGCTAACCACTTCTCAGCAATCAGGCTAGCTAACAACTATCAGACTGTGCTCTACTTCGGTAATATTTGTTCTGTCACACAGGCACTGAAGCTAATCCTCACTCAGACTTGTCATTACCTGAGCTTGCTAATGCTTCAGCTAGCTGTTTTTTTAACATTAATTCCCCTCATACAAGCCTGAGCCAGGGTAAATAAAATGTAGGCTACTCAAGCTAGCTGCTATTAAAGCTAACTGGCACCAAGGTTAGCCGCTAATCAGGCTAGTTGTTAACTGCTACATAGGCTAACTGGTACTGGCGCTAATTACGATTGAAACTAACTGATTCTCTCAAGCTTACCAATATTTACGATACAAACTGGTCATGCCAATGATTATTTAACAATACTCCTATTCATCCTGCTGCTCGATGATGCAGATTTGCATCAATAAGTAATTTTATTCAGGATGTGATTGTAATGGAGCAAAGAAATATGCAGGAAATATAACAGAAAGTAGCTTGTCTTAAATGCAGTTGCTTCTACTTATAAAGTTGATAGAAGCAAAACATAATTTAATCACATTTGTAGGTAGTACTAATCCACAGAACCATTCTAGAGCTAGCCATCATCGGCCAAATTTTCCCGTTAGAGACCTAAATCACGTCTGAAATCTACAGAGCTGTTTATTTCCCAGAGGTCCACAGGCAGGTCTGAAATCAGTCCAGGTTTTAGCAGCACTGTCACACCCTTTACCACAGCAACACTTGTGAGTGATAAAACAAAACACACCTTTCAGCATCAACCCACACTGCAGTCAAAAGCTCACGTCAGTGAACTCCCATAGGAGCAGGAGGGCTTCAATTATCACCACACACACACCGGCTCAGAGGTTTCCACTCACAGCACCGACACTGACACCAATGAGTGTGTGTTTGAGGGGAACAAAACTACTTTATCCTTTAGTTCTACTCAGAGAACATTTTGCAGTAAATATCAGGACCATGTGGGGAGCTGGAACAGAAACGCAGCCCTGGCACCGTCTCTCTGCAGTGTGTGACTTGAATCGGAGCTCCTGCTCACTGGAGACAGTTGTTATAAACGCTGGCATCTTGAGTCCATGTTAGCAGGCAGAAAAACAAGAAACAACAAAGGAAATAAAGCCAAGAAGCTGTCTGGTTTGGTATTTAGGGAGATCCCCCAATTTACTAAAACCTTGAAGACACACGTTGCAGCAGATGATGGAAAACATGCAGTTTGAGTATTGCACAATAAACTGCTACTACATCTTGAATTTATTTTTTACCCACATTCCAGATTATCCCTCCTGAACCATATCAGAGAAAAACAACGAAATAGATACTCGTTAAACTCTTTAATCTGCGTACAGAGATGCTGTGAGTGGGTCTGAGGACCACCGAACCAGGTCAATAGTCTCTGCAGAACGTGGGTGTCCGGTTACAGATACCTCACTGCGCTGGTCCCCAGCTGACAGGGATCCATTTCATAGCTAACTGACTGTATTGACAAATATCGTATGCTCTGAGATCCTCCTATGTCTGAATTTTAGTTAACTCTTTAAATGCTAGCAGAAACATAAAGACCATCTTCTCTTTGAAATGCAGCATTGAAGAAATTTCTTTAAAACAGAGTTACTGTTTCTCCAAGAATCTGGTGCAGCTTCCAGGGATTATTTTCTTTGTTAATCATACCAACCATTTCATATATAATTTAACTGCACATCATTTTAAAAGATTTGATTCTTCAAACTAGCTACATTTACTTAAGTACAATCTTTGACGACTCACCATTTGGTGAAACAAAAAGCAATTTCTTTTCTGCAGGCGATGAGGGAATTCTGCAACATGTATTTAAATCAGTTGTCAGAGCTGTTACAACATGTCCAAAGGCAGGTACAAAATGTTCAGTACAAAGCATTCCACGAGAGACAACAACTTTTCATATCCTAAAAAGATTCTGTGAAATCACCAAAAGTATGAAGAGATAAAATATCCAGAACCGTTTCCAGTTCTAAACCAGAACTGGATGATTGGCTGAGTTCTAGGATCTGTTGCAGCTGGGACGTTTAACGTTGACCACCTCATTGTCTCTCCTCTTAGAGAAGTGTTTTTACTATCATGATCAACTCAAGCTATCCACTAGCATGGTGATTTTACTAAAGGTTTTCGTTTTGTACCTTTTGTTTGGAGGCGAACAGGATGTGCAGAAATGTAGCAGCAAATGTGCCAAACATTGTTTTCTAAGCAGTAAGCAAAAAAATGCTAAAACTTAAACTGTTTAAGGAAAAAACGAACGCGCCTTGTTGTCGCCTGATGATGTTACCATCAAATACATTTGCCTCATGTCCACTCAAAGTAAACTCAAGATTATTGTTGTCACAAAAACAAGTAATTTATCAAATAATATAAGGGCAATATCTAGTTAAGTGAACAAACAAAGTCACCGAACAAAGCTGCCTTCAAGCTAAAGGCTATGTAGGCTAGCTGCTATGCAAGGTAACGCCTGACAAGGCTAATCTCTACCCAAATAAGCTCCAACTCAATGTCAGCTATTACTCATGCTAACACATAACAAGGCTAGCCGCTTCTCAAGCTAGTTCCCACTCAGAGTTAGCTGCAACTCGAGCTAACATCTGATAAGGCTAACCGATTCCCAAGCTAGCTCCCATTCAAAGTTACCTGCTACTCAAGCTAACGTGTAATAAGGCTAGTTCCTACCCAAGATATCTTCAACATAAAGTTAGCTGCTACTTAAGGTACAATCTAACAAGGCTAACTACTTCCCAAGCTAGCTCCAACTCAAAGTTAGTTGCACCTCAAGCTAACATCCAACAAGGCTAGACCCTATCTAAGCTAACGTCAGCTCAAAGTTAGCTGCTACTCAAGTTAACTACTACCCAGGCTACCTGCTACTTAAACTAGCTGCTGTGCAACTTAAGCTAATTGCTATTCCAGCTAGGCAAACTCCAGCTAGCTGTTACTTTATATAGCTGTAACTTACAGTAACAAACATCCAGGCTAGCTTTTATTTAAGCTAAATGCTACAAAAGGAAGTTTTTGTTAGTTTTAAGTAGCTTTCTAGGTATTTTACTCCTTTTTAATAATTTGTTTCCCAAACATTTCCACTTTTATGTCTTCATATTTGCCATGAATATTATTACATTTACACTTCTCTGGCTGCATGTTTCATTGGACACAAGTAGGGAGTACAACTGTCTGGGTGGGGAACTTGACAATGGATAGGCAGCATCACAAAAACTGTACTAATGGGCTTCACAAAAAGGGCTTCACTCCAAGGGCTGCATACATATTTATACTCATGTCCCCTTTCAAGTGTTTCTACAAATCTTATCTCACACATCTCCTCTTGCCTGCTCACTAGCTGAGCAGCTCTTTGTATTAAAGGAGGCCTGCACCACTCAGGCTCTATTTGGTTCCAGGGAGCCGACACCGCCGTCTCATATCAGCGCACAATTTGACCGCAAAGAGAAGAGGATTAGACCTGCAAAAGTGTGACCCATTTTACATCCGACCTGCTAAATCAGTTGACTTATATTCATATCTCGCCTTCTTTGCACAGCCCCTGCTCTTGCTCACGTTCCCCTTGGGTCGCTGCCGATAACCTGGGGAAGATAAAAAGGACGGTACAGTTAGAAGCCAAAAGCAGAGCCAGGTTCTCTGTTTTCCCTCCTAAATCAATAAGAAGGGCTCCTTTGGGGTATCCTGGCCAGCCATCTGGACTGAAATCCAGGGGCTCAGGTTGTCCCCTGGGCTCCCCTGCCTTCCAACCCCGTGTTCTGAAGGACCTGGCACTAAGTTAATCGTACTGCCTTTCCCTCCTCCTCCTTCCCCCTGGTCCTTCATCATCCTCCTGCCGTCTGTCCCTCTACGTTCACCTTCCATCTAATCTGGCCGGCTGCGACTCAAATGTCAGGCCACCTGGGAAAGGCAGCTGTTGGCCTGCAACGGGAGCCGCCACGGTGGGCCTGGACCGGTCCCAGCCGTGTTCCTGAAATGCTCACTCAGACTAGGAGCAGGACAAAAAGGAAATTTGTGGTGTAAATACCAAATTTAGAGTGGCATCTCTGACTCTATACATTGACTCAATTCTTCAGATTTACCAGCTTCCATTAGCACGACGCCTTCTGCAGCACAGCAGGTTATAAATCCCAAACTGAAGTGCAAATTGCAGCAGGTACACAACTCTATCATTTGCCTGTAGAGGAAGGAAGAGGGGCCAGCAAATGAGGAGTGATTTTCATCAATACATCGCCAGATAAAGATCCATCTGGATCCACTGAAAGGAGAAGAAGAGGAGGTGGCGGAGGAGAGTGGGGGCAGCTTTTGGCGTCGATGCACGGCCATTGATTGTGCGTCCCATTACCAGTATATGATCCAATCTACAAAAGGGGAGAAGAGGAGCGTCGCTGCGAGCGGGCGGGCTTTTTCTGCTGCCCCGCCATCAAATAACGAAGACTCGTCCCACACCTCCCCCCTTTAATCACTCAGGAATGATTTGGGAAAGGATCCAAACATGAACACAGAGCGACGCTCCACAGAGAAAAGCCGAGACTTGTTTGGCTGAGTTAAAATAAAAAGGAGAAAAAAGAGACGGGAAGAAAGGGAAGAAAACACACCGACGTGGCCTCTGTTCAAACACCGTGTCCGCTCCGTGGGGAAATAGGAGCAGAAAGGTAGCAATCAATATTGAAACACAGAAATTAAGCATTTAAATCAGTAATTAGGGAGCAGGCATGTTTTTTTTCACACCTGTACGCCGCTGAGGCTGCCAACCCCAGCGCATCTGTTTCCCTCCACCTGCCAGGCACCTGGTATCATTTCAATGGCGCTTGATTGCATTCAACCGCCGAAGACTCTTTTAAGCTTCTTAGTGATTCCACCCTCCTTCTCCCCTCTGTCCCATCGCCACAGCCCAGCCTCCCCCGCCCCACGTCTGCATTATTTTGTATTTATTTGTATCTGTTCATTCCAATGCAGGTGCCTCGCAGTAATACTCAAGTGTGCCATACATGAGTGATTCTTTTATGCCTCAGTTCCTGCATTTGTCATTTTGGCGAAAGCAAGAGGATTAGGGGTTTGGATGTGTACCTCCTTCTCTCTCCTATTTCTCCCTCACACTTTTAACAACATCCTTCCCGAATAATTTGCATACCAAATTCTTTAACCCTGCGGTGGTCAGAAAGAAACTGTCAAATCCTCTCTCTCCACTTGGCTTGGTCTGTGTGTGCATCAGACCTGTGACCGCTGACTTAGTTCCAACACAGTAGATATACAAAAAAAATCCAACATTAAAGCAGTTCTTCCAGACTTCTTTTACTCCTTTCTTTCCTAATTCTTCACTGCGCCACAAATTTTTTATGACTAGGAAGAGACTTTAGGAGTGGGAAGTGTCCTGCATCCCTGCTCCAACTCTGCTAAATCAAATGATTGAACCACTCTGCCTGCGGAGGCGCTGTTCCAAAAACCTTCCTTCTTCACCAAACGTAAACAGAAGTCGTGTGACTGCTTTTCTGGTCCAGTTGGCGTTCACATATGCATTCAAACTGGACCAGAATTAACTCTTCCATTTCCAGAATCGTAACTCCGCCACACTTTGCGCGATCTGAAAAGTCCCAATGGTTTCAGAAAGGGGAGACGTTGCGCTTTCCAGCCAATATCGGGTTATTACGGTAATTTCACCTCCGCCACAGCAGGAAGTGAAATTAATCTGATGAGACACTCTTTTAATAGACGGTAAATAACTTGCTAGATTTTAAAGTTCAGGTTGTTCTGGATAATTTGCAAATATATATTTACTCACAAGACATTTAAAGAACTTTGTACAATTAAATAAGCAAAAATATCCACACCACAGAATATTTTTCAACGTCAAGCTTGTATTTAAAGTTGAATTAAACCTGGTTGAGTCCTAATTAGAAATCTTATAATTTACAAGGACCTGTATGAAAGTTTGCCTCGTAATGTGAGATCTATGTCAAAGAAATGGTAGGTTTGTGAAATCCATCTCAATGATGTGCGGTTCATTTGGACGTTAAGGGATATTGATATTTTAATGCACTTTCTTTGTGAGTCTGAAGGTGTTTGCGTTATCACGGTTCTATCTGCCTGAGGAGAGAGATGGCAGAAATGTCACAACCGAATTAGAAGTGCTTACAAGCCAGCTAATCAATAACTCAAACTGTCTCATTTCAGCTGAATTTGTTGCACTTTAAAACAACAAAGATCTGCAGCAAAAAGATGGACTAGCACAATGATGAGATGTCACAGTTATATGCATTCCTGTGCTGGAAATATTGCCTTATGAACTTTAGGTAATGCTCTAATTTCATGCAAAGCGTTACAAATTAGTTTTTCATTTGTGCATGTGTGGATTTTCTACCTTGAAATGAACTCTTGCCACCTGAGTCACCCTGGACACCCCCTCCTTTTCCTAAAACTCAAGTGGAGCAGGGAGTCTCGGATCAAACTTGGCCCCCGGCTGCACCATGTAAAGTGTTGCAAATTTGCAGAATTCCCTCAGTTTTCAGCCCCCCACCCGCCCCTGGAAGCTAATGGGATCATTCGGATTCGGTTACGGAGATTCAACAGTTAGAGAGCCACCATCTGGGTTTCTGTTAACCTGAGTCAGATGTAAGCCTGTCGCTACTGCAAGGTACAGCAGCTTGGTTAATGATTCTTAATCTTTTCTTTAATTAAATTGTGCAGCCAACCTGAAAAATCTATCTTAATGCAAATGAGAAACTCCTTTTTTTGGCATTTGCTTACCGTAATGCACTAATAAGGTTAATTTAATAAAAATCTGTTCCACTTTTTAAAGATAATTGTGTGTCTTCTTGATCTATTTTGCACAGAGTGGAGAGGAAAATAAAAAATAGTGTTTGTGGAAATTGCGGCATCACAGGATGAGCCAAGGAAAAGAAACCTGCCATGGATAATCGTATTTGTATGAAGTGAAAATCTATTTTTCTCCACAGCAGTGTCCCACTTCAGTCCTTTGTGACAGTTTCCTGTCACGGAATGAAAAAGAAGAGCTTTCTGCAGAAACCAAAAACAAAAATAGGGTGGGTTTTACCTTCAGGACAAAAATAAAAGAGCAGCCAAAAGGGCAGATCGGTTTTCCAAACAGTATGCTGAATGTTTGCACTCATCATTGGATTAATGGATCACTTTTGAAACCGGAAACTTTTCAAATCAGAAAACATGCCGTTCTGAATCGGTTTTTACTGCATCCAGATATCAGCAATGTTCCACTGCTAGATATCCAGACTAACAGAATATTCCCAAAAGGATAATCTGGCTGAAAATCGCTGATAATCTTGAAATGTGAGCTATTTAGAGCTGATTACTAACAGATAGCAGCGAATTGAACTGTTTTCTTCTCGATTTGTTGCAATTTTGCTTCATTTTAGCATCTGTGTTTTCTGCTGTAATGCTAGTTTAGGCCTCAGATGTTGTAGCATTTGGGTTAGCTTTAGCATTAGTATTTGCATTTTTAGCTTTAGCTCTGCCTTGGTGCAGACTTTAGCTTAAACTTGAACCTTTAGTGCTTTAATCTCAGATGTTGAAGCATTAGTCCTAGCTTTAGCATTTGATGTTTCAACTTTTGCCTGTAACTCTGGCTTTATTATTTTCTGCTCTAACACTAGCGTAGCTGTTTTAGTGCTAAGGTTAGCATGTAAAGCTCTAATCACACAATGATATTAAGCTGCCTTATTTAATGCTGGGCTCAGCATTACATGTTAAACTTTAGTACAACCATAACTTTTGAAAAGTTTGATTTAGTTTAGCATTAGACGTTTATAAAGCTTAGCATTAGCATTAACGTTGCAGCTTTAGCTGTTGTCGCGTTTAAAGCATTGAATATTTAGCTCTTCCTTTGAAAAGTGTTCTCTTTATGTTGTTTTAATCAAATGTTATTTTAAAATAGCTAGCATTAGCTTTACCTTGATAAATAGTTGTAGCTTTAACATCAGCTGAAACATTAGCTTTAGCATTATGTTTTGTACCAATAGTTTGTCTGTTGCAGCATAAATACTCGCTGTACTACCTTTTGTATCATTATTGGAAAACTCTTCTTTAATAGTTCCAGTTTTAGCTCCAATAACAATTTTGTAGATTTAGCTTTTACAGTTGTACCTATATCGTTAGCTACCATAGCATTAGCATTAGCTTTCCAGAAGATTTAAATACTGGCACATACAATAAGGGATTTATTGCCCAGGAAACATCTCAACTTGCCTCTTGCGACGCAGACAAGTCTGATTGATTGGAAGGAAAATATGTAAAAAAAAACAAAAAACTTGTTTGTATTTTAAAAGATGAAAACAAATGAGCATGGATGATTTGGGTTAAACAGAAAAACTAAAACATTACCACACATTGAGCCAGGTTTGAGACATGGGGTAAAAAAACCAAGTCATTAATTAGATTACATTAGCTGCAAAGGCTTAGCGAGGATTAATGTCGAGAAATGTGCTCACTCAAAAGCAAAAGATAGTGTACCTGAGTCTGCTTCAAACCCGATTAACTCTGACAGCTCACATCTTGTTGTCTACCTGGCACTTTGAGAGTAATCTCTCCATTGTGCTTCTGGGAGGAAGGTAGATTTAGACGTTGCTGTCTGCAGAACAAAAACACCCAGCCGACTTTTTCATTTAGTTCCTCCTGTCTGCTACGTCTGCTCTGAGCAGCAGCTTATCCAGGAGACGTGTGTGTGTGTTTATGTGCATGCCGCAGGTGTGTGTGATATTTCCAAAGCCTGACTTTAATAGGTGAATCACTGCTGCGTATCCCAGCATCCTCCCTGGTGGCGGCAGGAGGCTGGAGCTGGAGTACAACGTGTCAGAAGCTCCTCGTCATCACAGCCCAGGAAGGAAGAAGACATCTGTCAACGTCTTTTTGGCACCAGATTCTGGCGCTGCTGGGAGTAAGGAAGCTGCTTTGAGGTAAAAGTACCTCCTTAAAGGAGACCTGTTATGCAAAACTTACATTTTGGACATTTTTTTATACTGCCATTTGGTTTCCCACTCCTTCTAAAAACAGTAAAACACTTAAAAATTAGAACCAACTGGTTGTTTTTTAGCAATAAATTAATATTTTGGTGTCTGGAAAATGAGTCGTTTCAGCCCAGCGTGTTACCTAGCAACCACAACAGAGTTCCGCCCGTTACCTAGCAACCCAGCACATTTGATCAGCTGGATTTAGCCACTGCAGAACAATGGCTGCTGGAAAAAAAGGAACGTTTTGTTGTGATTTAGCTTCTGGAAACCATTTCCTCCATGCTTGTTGGTTGTGGAGGAGGCTCCACTTCTGCTTTACAAACATGTACAGTTGTATCTTTTTGAAGCCATTTTCAGGTGCGAGAGTAAACATTGAGTTGGGGAGTGGGGTGTGGCCAGGTTAGGGTCAGGGCCAAATTATTTGGATTTAAAGTGACAGAGGAAAAACTGAGCAGACTAATATCTGTTCAAGGAAGATTAACAAATTACCTGTAAGTCAAAGAGAGGCGTCCTCAGGGAGCTGCTGCCCTTCATTCATTCAGAAGTAAGAATATGATCATTATCATCCAACTTAGCCGATAACTTGACGTCTCCGATGTTGTCTAGAAAAATCCCTAACAAGTCTGACAATTGAAAGTTGAGAAGAGCCTTCTGGGACACGGAGGAGGCCTGTTGACAAAGTGCGCTGCCTCCCACCTTCGATGCACACTCCTCCTCTTCCTTTAACAGTGAATAAAATTGACTCGCTCCCGGCGTGGCAGGCAAAGGTGCGGAAGCTGGTAGCATCACCTAAGAGGAGGCGTGCTGATCACATCTCTCCCTAATGAGCTCCTTAGAAGGTCTAAAATAGCAGATCAGACCCCCTGCCTTCCAATTTACCTATACGTGTCTCCTCACCCCCTCCTGCTGGCTTGTCAGGTAGAGCTTCACTTCTTCGCGGCTCTGGCTGTCATCCCAGGAGAAGCGAGGCAGGAGGTGTGGAAGGTGATGAAGAGGATTTTAGTTTCTCCGTGGGAGAAGAGAAACTAACGGAGATTTGTGGTTCAACTAGAAACTGAAAGCATAAACCTCAACAAAGGACATTAAAAACTTCCTGTGCAAAATGATTTTATGATTGTGTCAAAGGTCTGGCAATCCATAAAGAAATCAGTTAATTTCAAGACCTGGAGGAGTTTAAGAAACTTAGAAATCATGATATGTAGAGAAAAAGCTTTTATCCTTTTGTCTATGAGGTCAAAGAGAAACTGATGAGAGCTTCGTCTTTAGAAAGATCATTTCTTTCTATGTGTAACTTTCCACTGTTGGACTCCTTTGGGATTCAACAGAAAATATGGGCTAAAAATGCAAATTTTCCAGGTATTTTCTTTATGTTTTCAGCGTAATAAAGCCGAACGCACACAAATACATAATTCACATCCTGTCAATAATTAATCCCGGACTACCTGCTTCCAATGTGTGTAATCTTTTTAGGATTATATTGGAGGGAAAATATGCCGCCGCCGCCGCCGCCGCTGTGACAGGTGTTTCTGCATTAGCATCCATTAAAAACAGATTATATGGCAGTTGCTCTCATTGCACCGGCAAACGTTCAGGAAAATGTTGACGCAGACCGATAATCTAAACGTCTTTCTAAAACCTTAACTTGCTGAACTCGCATCTTTCTGCAGACAATTATTTGGACTGAATGCTCTAGCATAAACACATCTAAGGTGTAATAAGGAAAATAATCAGCCAGGTTACAGAAATCCTCTCTCACTCGATGGCCAATAGGAAAACGTGCAGATTAGAGAGAGAGAGAGAAAGAGGAAGTGCTAACATTCAGTTCACATAATGAGGCCCAGAAAGAAGACGCCATAATATCCTTGCTAATAAGGTATAATCATCTCATTGTAATCAAGTTATGTGTAATTTATGAGGGTTGGGGAATGGGTCTTTTGACTCGTGATGCTGGTTTTTCCCCTGCGCTCCGGATGCTGGTCTGCACGACTCAAATGCAGCATTGTGGAGCGTTTGCAAGAATGAATGACAATCTGTTGAACCTCCTGAGCAAAGGCGGAGGATAAAAAGACGAGTCTGTTTTAAAGGTAGCTTAGAGCAGAAGGGAAACAGAATGAGAGAGCCAATTTATGAAAGTAAATCCAACAAATAAACAAGTTTTTGGGACATCCTGTGATACGATTTGTATCAAAGGTCGTTCTGAACTGAATAAATAAATCACATTAATCACTCAGTAAAAGCCAAGAGATGTGAAACAATTCCTACCATCACAAACATAAACGTGGGAAGTTTGTTAGTTTTGCTGAGGCTGAAATTGAGCTCCAATTGGGTCAAAACAAAACAAGAAAAACAGGATGAATATGTAGAGAAGCAGAGTAGAGGACCTGTCATGCTGTGGGACTGTGGAAACCTTGTTAAAGTTCACCTAAATTATTGTTATTTTTATTCTACTTCCTTTTTTGGTTTATCACATAAAATGATAAGAAAATAAAATATCAGTAGCTTTTCTGGGCTGTTTAGTAAAATGTGGACTTAATAAAGTCTGAATAAAATATCTTCAAATTCAAACTAAGGGCTTAAAAGCTTCATTATTAACCGTCTGAGTCCTAAACGGCTGTGGTTTCTGGCCGATATCAGGTTATTACGGTAATCTCACTCACTTAAAGAACTTCTTACAATTAAAACAAGCAAAAAATTTAAATTTCAGACATAAAGGGTTAATTCCACATTGGGGTTTTTTCACTGCCAATGAAACAACAGCATTTATTTTCGTCTCTCCTTATATTCTTGATAAAAAGGTGGAGTTTGTACCCAAACCGAACAGAACCGGCTCACCTTACTGGACCAAATGTGCTCTGAATGTATGCCGCCGTCTCTGTAGCGGGTAATTGCATTCCTGAGCCAGACACCCACCCATTGGTGATTTGATACCGTCCGTTTGATGTGTGGTGTGTTTGTGTTGCCTGGAAGACATTAGTGTCGGCCAGCCGAACCCGCCTGCCATTGTACTAATAAAGGTTCTGTTCCTTCGGATCGCCCTCCACGTTAGACGGCACCAATTTCATGAAACGACTCCATCTCTGGCTTTCAACTTCAAAAGGTATTCACAGAGTGATTACCGGGTTAAAAAAACAAGTGTGACATGTTGGTACTATCAAAATATGGACATTATGCCTTTCAACCTGCAGGCCAATTACAGAAGATGGTTTCTGACGGCAAGGTGAGGCCGACGGGATTCAGACGGTTTGTTCAGGTGTAAAATAGGAGCTGCTACATTTTCTCTGATTTATCAGACGAAGTTGGCAGTGTGGTGGAGTCTGAGTGGGTGAGCGCCTTGCTGAGACGGCCCATCAATCAGCCCTTCGAACACCTTTCCCCCCCACTTCCTGTAAGTGCTCTGCCATCCACAGCGGCCGCCGCGAGTCCACGGGAAGCCACCGGGTGAGGATTCAGCAAACCTATTTTTTCCCTTTTAATTTGAGCAATTGCTGCGAGGATCGATGGGAGCGAGAGCACAAAGCAGTAACCGGAGAGGTGGGCAGAGGAGCCCCGGTGCCGTTAATGCAGCCCCGGCTGACGAATCAAACGCTCCCTCTTGTTTTAAGAGCCGCTCCACCCCGGCAGCACAAGGCAGCGGTGCCGAGCGGGTCGATAGCGCTGATTAAACGGCACATATCCTGGTCATCAATATTATACACACTCTATTTGCAGGGCACCGATGTTGAGGTCGCGCTGCTGGTGAAGTGGATAAATACGGCAGAGGAAAGTATTCTGGAAGTTCAATGGCCCCTCCAAGGAAAACGGTTCATCTCGGAAGAAATCTGTTGTCTAAATTAATTACTGCTGGAAACGCTATGCCTGTCAAAACAAAGCGGATTTTAACAGGCGGCTTGGTGATTTTTAAACCTCCAAGGGAAATTATCCTCAGAAGGATAAACAACGTTTAAGCACCAAGGTGCATCACGCTACAAAACATTTAGATCGGAAGTTATTTTAGACGACTTGTTTATGTCACAATCAGTGCTTTGCAGCAAGTCATTTTAAATAAACACATGGAGACTCAAATCATAAGACATGCAAGAACCAGTTTCAACTTCAAGTCAAGCCCTGCAAAGTCCTAGTCAAATCCAAAGACATGGAGACCCCAAGTCAAAATCTACAAATCCCAAGAAGAGACAAATGAGTTACAAGGTATTTTATTGACATTTTAGTTCAAATACTGATTTTTATTTCTGTCTCTAAGCTCCAAACTCAGCAAATAAACTACATACTTCACTTGCACAACCACTCCCACTGATCCTAAACAGTTTAGCAGAAATATTTCAAAAACAAAATTAATTTATAATAGAGTTTATGATGAGTGGCGGCAAAATAAACAAAAGTAATTTGCGGAAGGCACTGCTGCACTTCAAGTACCGACACAAACCCGTCCTCACATACAAACACATACCAGTGCTGGGCAGTCGATAGCACTACCGCATGATAATCGATTGCCATTTGTAACAGCAGGGTAGGCAGAAGGGTACGATCAGTGCAAATTATTGTCACCGCATGCTGTCGTGCTGTGCAGTCAGCCGGCCGGCATAGCGGAGCAAGATAAATGACAAAAGAGTCGCGGGAGCAAGATGGCAGTTAGTCATACCTGGTGGTGCAGGGGGGGTTGCATCGATATGACAGAGGAGGGCAAGAGGGGAGGAGGAGGACTGCATTGAAATGCACCAAATATAGGACCTTGTGTCATTTGTTTGAACTCAATTTGGAGTGCTTGTAAATCGGCTGGTAGCAGTAAAACAGGCTGTGAAATAAAACACCAGATGATTTTAGGGTCGTGCATTAATCTGTTTACATCAGAGGAGAGAGGATCCACCAGGAACGAGGATAACAAGAGTTTTACGGGAATGTTTTGCTTTTTGCATGAAAGGAATTCGGATATTAGACAAACATCCAAAGTAAACCCGACGACGTAAAGAAAAGAGAAACAAGCCAAATGTATTCTTGATTATAAAAACAGAATTTGGGTCACTTTCTTTCTAAACATTTGCTACTTATTGCAGTTTAATAAATCAAACAAAAGCTGATAAAGTCAATATCTATAAGTCCCATGAAGAAACAAGTTTCTGGTTGTAAAAAGTATTTTTTATTCTACTTAATCTATTCCACCTTTTAAAAATAAAAGGTTTAGAAGTGAGGTGACTGGTTTACTGGTCAAATCATCTAGGAAATCATAAAATAACCCAGAATTTCTGCAGCCTCATTTTGCTCCCTCTAAACGCCTAAAAAGAAACAAAAATCAAGACTTTTGTGTTGTCCTAGTCAAAGCCCAGACTTCTATTCAGCTCAGTTGCAGTGACAGGACATGTTAAAAGTTGTGTAAGCTCAAAAATCCTCCAATTTCATAAAAACAAACCATACTCCTGGATTCTCTGCTGACTTTATTCAAGTTCTTCACCGACAAAACGAAGGAACAGAAATCAGAACCGGAGTAGCGAGGAATAATTTCAGAGCAACCCAGCGATGAAGACACCTCTCAAGAAGTCAGCGGTGTTACATCAAGCATTCCCATTGATCCAAAAACGGGGAAATGGAAAGCTCCCATTGATTGGAGAATCTCTGGGTCTTATTAAGCAACTGTGACCGTCCCTAAAGCAAACGTTGGGGACAACTTACCTAACATCTGACTACACCAGATTGATTTTTTTCCCCTTTTCCTTTCTATGGCGGGTTGTGTTTGCATGTCCCCCCACGCTGCTCGCCGATAGCTCGACAGCATCGGAGCAGCTGTAATTTGTGATAGCCGATGAGACGCTGCCTTCGGGTCGATACTGCATCTTGTGGAGGAAGCCTGGTAATACGAATAAACATTTCACCTTTGTCTAAACAATCGAGTCTTGTGAAGTCTCGGCGGCACCGTGGGGACGGCGGGTGATGCAGCCGCTGGTTTTAAATGCTTCTGCTACGGTAAAGATCACAAATCAATGAGGAGGAGCCATTTTTACTGCTCAGGTGATGCTTTAATTGTTGCACTGGGAAAAGTCTTAAACAGGAGGATATATGAAGTTATCTGAGAAAATGTCAAACTGAATATATTTCAGCACTTTATCAGCACATCGAATCAACTTATTTACTGTATTGTTTGGGATTTAAAGCAATTTGTTCTGTTCAAACACACTACAATGTAAAAACTTTTGACTTTATCTCCAAGATAAACATATTTTAGAACAGCCACTAAACTATACTGTTTCATGCAACTCTGAATTATTTGTGTAAAATTCACAAATATTATAAAATATTTAAAAGAAAAAGCAGCTTGCAAAGCAGAGATACTTAGCTTAGCATTGAACACTTTTAAATCTCCCCACAAGGTGCTTGTTTGCTAGGTCTCTAAAGTCTTCTTTTTTCCTACTTTTATCTGTGGTGGACATTATGTTAGGTATAGAGTCACTTTGGACAACTTTGACCTTTTATTTCTCACATTTTGCACAATTTAAGGCATTAAAATATTTATTAGCATCAAGAGCTAAAAGCCGGACAACAACAAAATAGTGAAAAAGAGAGAAAAAAATGTTTGGTGTTTGAACAAAGAGAAGAACATTTTTATATGCAGGTCAACTAAATCACTGTTTCTGCTTTATATTAAATCAGGAGAGACGATTAAATTTCCATACTGGCTTTAAAAAGATGATTTTATCTGCATATCTGAGGCGTTTTAGCTGAAAAGGTCGACATCTTACTTCAACCTGGACGATTGTTGTAGCACCTGTATCAAACCGGATCGTTAAAGAATCTCTCCACGTAGGAGGCGATTTAAAATAACCCATCAAACGCGCCCTTGGGGATGATCAAAGGTCAGCCCAAAGGCTGTGTTTGATGTCCGGCGATAAGGTCCGGCGGCCACAAGTGATTTGCAGAAACGCGGCCGACTTAAAGGGCAAACGCACGCCACAAATATATTTAATCTCTGTTTCCAGCAGAACAAACGACGAAGGACGACGTTTCTCCAATTAGTGGCAGGAAGGGATGCTGATCGAGTTTTAACTGTTTAGAAAGAAAATTGGGAATCTGTGCGATAAATTATAATAATGCGTTAAGTTAAAACTAATGAAATATGATGTAAAATGAATCAAACTTGTATAAACATCATAGAAAATAGCAGAAACTTCTCACCTCCGAAATGTCAAATTTAAAATTAAACTTGTAAACAAATGAATGCAGGTTTTGGAAGTCCAGAAGTTTTCATATTTATTTATTTATGCAGCCTACCGATTATTTTTTAACTGATTAATATTTAGCAAAAATATTTGCTAAATATTTGCTGAATAGGAGATTAAAAATAAACAGAATTAGCTAAAAATGCTACTTGAAAAGTTTTGTGGTGAACATATTTAAAGATGTTTTTTTTTATCCAGTTTTAGCTTCATTAAAGTTATTCTTTAGGAAAATAATCTTTTGTGAGTTTATACTCCTGTTAACTCGGTTTGGCCAAATGCGTTGGCGACAACATTTTTACAAGCCAACTTTGCGCTGCGCTTTCCAGCCAATATCAGGTCATTACGGTAATTTCACTCCCATCCTTGCAGGAAGCATGTTTTACTAAATTTTAATCTGGTGAAACACTTTTGAATAGACTGTAAATTGTAAATAACTTGCTAGATATTCAAAGTTTTAGTTGTTGTGGAGAAATGGGCAAAATTATTTAATTCGTACAATTAAAATAAGCAAAAACATCCAGGTGAGATTTAATGATTAATCGGATATAAATTAGTTGATTATTTCAACAATCGATTAATCGTTTAAGGCCTAAATGACTTGTGGGTGTTGTTTGGTCTTCATGACACTTCTTGTTCATTAATAGTCTCTGAAGCCTTTGTGGTTCATTATTTAGGGGTATCAGAGTAAAGTGGGTGGCATTAAAAACGTTTCACGTCAGTAAAATTAATGCTTGATGTGCATAAATTAAAAAAAAACCCTCCAGGTGAAACTTCTGGTTATTTAAATCCTTCGCTTACAGCATTAAACTATTCATAAAGTCGCTGCCGATCCTTCGCAGCACCTGAGCCAGGCGTGCAGCAGATGCCGCCATATTGGTTTGGTGCACTTGAGTTGCTCTGATGTGGCGAAGGTAGAGCGAGGAACCAACAGTTAAACACACGGATTCATGTCCAGCCGAGCGCGCGGGCGCACAGCTGTGCTGCTGCAGCTCCAGCTTATGGCTCCATAATCATACTTCAATTATGAAGAGAAACAGATTAAAGGAAGGAGACGGAGTTAAATTGGAAACGTCCAAGTTAGTTTGAAGACGGATGCTTCTGGTCTGGATTGAAGGAGGTTCAGGTGGAAAGTTTCTGTTTTTACTCATTTATTGGAAGATAAAAATGATGCAAAATACACAAAACACTCAACAAGGAAGAACATTTTGGCTTAATAGCAGAAATTTAGACACTTTTCAAACTTTTTCAGCAATAGGAATTTTCCAAATTTCAGCTTTTAATCAAAAGCTACATTGCACTTTATTACAAAACTGGAATCCTGATATGAATTTTCACTTTTTCTTATTATTCTCCATATATTTGAGCCTGTTTGGTATGAATGCACACGGTGTCTGTAAACGTCTTTGTGTTTTCAGAGTTAAGGTGAATAGGAAGATCTGGACTCCTGATACAGTGCAGCAGGGCTGCATAAATCAACCCCTCCTACAGATTCCCATTCACGTATCGCTCCGTCTGGCTGCTCGCTACAAGCTGTAATTACACACCAGCTAGCTGCTGTACGGCGCTGAGGAATGAGCTACAACATAATGCACAATAAAGCCTGTCATATAAAAAAACGGTGTAAAATAACTGGATCAACGCTGCGTTTTACGCTCTTGGAGTAAAACGACACTGAAATGTGCAAAGATGAGGAGAGAGGGCACGGCGAACGGCTGCAGAGAGAGCTGGGTTTCCTCACATCCCAGGATTTTATCACCATCAGGGAGGAAAATATTGAGGAATATCTGATCTATAAACGTCCCAGGAACAGCAGAGGAGTTTAAATCAATAAACAGAGGAGAAAAACCAGAGTTCATTGTGTCTTCTGTGTTTATGCCCACAGCATGATGCTGCCACTGCCATGTTTAATGGGTTAGTGTGCTTACACCAGTGCACTCAGCTGAAGCAGAGCTAAACAGCCGTTAATGCGCCCCCTGGTGGACTCAAACATGACATTAGCTTAATTAAAGGTGTTAGCTTTAGCTAAGCTGATATCTTTTCAACTTTGGTTGTTCTATTTATGCAAATTTATAAAAAGTTATAAAAATATGCAGCAAAATAAGAAACTATTTATGAGTTGGAAGCATAAAGACGTGCAACAGCCATGCTAATGGTTAGCGTTAGCTTCCGCTAATTCATGGAAGGCTATGTTCAAACTGCAGTGACGTTGTCGTGTACATTTCCAAATATATGCAACTTTTATGTGATCAGTGTGAACCACAAATGACCTGAAAGTGTCCCGAATGCGCAGTAGAGGGCGCAATAACCTCAACCATGGAGAGCCCCATAGAAACAGAAGAAGAAGAAGTTCTCAGTGTTTGCAGAAGTAAACGTTGATGCTAAGGGCGTAGCTTACAATTTAGAAGTTGTACAACCGCACTTTAGCAACTTAAACCTCATTATCATCCGGCATGATTGTAGTTTTTCTTCCTGCTTGAGCGCATCAGCGTGAAGAATAGTGACGCTAGTCAACTATTAAAGGACGAACAGATTCGGATCTCCAAATGTTCTGGATCACATTTGAACACATCAGATAAGGCAAACAGATCTGGTGGCCATCTTGAATGTGCATCTCAGCACATGAGTTGAGCTGAGTATCTCAACTTCAGCTGAGATGCTCAGCTGAAGTTATGGAAAATATTCTAAACTTTATGAGCAGCAGCAAAAGGTCGGATGTATTTCCATAAACCGAGGGTTGCCTCTTAGCTGGCAGCGTTTGGACCAGGCAACCTGGAATGTACAGCAGCATAATGAGGCAGGAAGACGAAGCCTGGGAGTCTGAAAGCCGAGAGCTTGTAGGGGTTTGACCCCGGCTATTTAGCCTAGGAGCTGCGAGCAGCAGGAAGCGGGGTTAAAGTCGGAGCTCAACGGGGGCTCGTCGGGGGAAACGGCACACTTAAACCTGCCTGGGCACTTCCTGCTCCAGAAACAACAGAGGCCACACATGGTAACGCTGGAAGTCCTGACACAGCTCTTAATGGACCTGCCTGAGGAGAGGCGGGCCGGCGGGGAGGAGGGCGATCAATCGCTATCGTGGGAAGCTTTTAGAGACTCCACTGGTTTGAGATTTAAAAATAGAGCCGGTCTCGCTGAACCACGGCGACGCAGGGTGCTTCTGGACCCGAGTCCCACAAGAATGCAAAATATCATCAAAACACGATGCTCCCTGAACTCCTGCTGGGACGCTGTAAAAACTCACTCATTTACTTTAGTAATTAAATCGTTTCACTCCAACTTGCCTCATCTGTTTCTACTTCACAGCCATTTCCCACATTTCTAAACATTTTTTTGTTTTGTTTTGTTTCTTTTACAGCTGTTATTGTAAAGAAAACAAGAGTTAAGTGGATTCAAAGATTCTCCCTGCAGGGAGAGATCTGGACAACGTCAAAAAATAAATATCCAATTAAAGCCAATAAAAATGAGATTTAAGATGCTTGAAACAAAACTAACTTTTCAACACGAGGAATTAACTTTTTAAAGTCAATAATTCTTTATAATGATTCTAAAACGTTCTAGTTCCACTCGGAAGATGATAAAAATGTCATGTTTGCATCAATAAATTATTTATTCTACATCACGGGTGTCAAACTCGAGGCCCGGGGGCCAAATCTGGCCCACCGTAGATTTTAATGTGGCCGTCTAGATTCCAAATTACATCAATAAGTCTTTACAGTTTTTCAAAAATCTCTATAATTCACACAAAATCAACACTTTTTCTGATTTTACTGCTCAAAATTGGTCAAAAACATTAAATGATTCTACTTGAAGTCAAGACATAGCTCATAACTGAAATGGAGAGTCATAAAAAGTTGGTTTTAACGTCATATTTTAGTGCAAATATCATACAAATTCCTTTCAAGCATTTCTAAATCTGCATTTTTCATTGCAAAATACACTAAAACAATTTATTTATTGATATTTTAACAGTTTAATTGGTTTTATCAATACATTATCGCACAACCGGCCCTTTAAGAGCACTTAGACTTCTAATACCGCCCAAACATTCCTCTATATTTTGCAAAACAGTTACTTATATGTTAGTCAGATATTGGCATCATAAACCAGATTAAAATATTTAACTGTCCTCATGAGACTTTCTTCAGTCAGAGGCTTCTTCAAATTCACTGTGATAAAGACTGCTACAGCAGAAGCCATCACTATCTACAATAACTGAAGAATTTGGACGTTTATTTTAAATAAAGTAATTGTAGATTTTTGTGTTTTTGTAGTGTAATCCAGACAAACAAAGTCTCTGTTTTGTATTGGGAGGAAAATCTACATCCAGCAGATCTACGTGCATAAAAGCAGCTCAATGCAGCTGCTCAGCGCTGCAGAGAATCAAACAGAAAAAGGATATTTCAAATAAAAAAAACTTCCAGGAGAAGCGCTCAAATTAGAGCCACTTTGCTTCCCCTTTTTTCACGGCTCAGTGACTCGAGATCTTTTGACGAGAAGGAACTGTTGTCAGGCTGAGCCGCCCCTCCTCCAAATACACAAAGGGAATGTCGGAGGCTGCGGAGCGGCGAGCCGCTACCTGAATAAATGACAAAAAGCTTGTGAGGAATTCAGCCTTCCTTGGCCGTGTGTGAACCGACGTGGCTCCTCTGCTATAACAATGGGTGACATGTACTGGGTTTAATGGTGTCATACTGGTGCAGAGGTCTTGATTTGGGCTCTAATTTGGGATTCTGGAGACCTGTCGTCCTCATTTCACTAAAATCCCCCTTTCTTGTCATTTCCAGACTGTTCGGCTAATCATTGTTTCTCTCTATCTCCGTGGAACAAAGGTACACTTGTTCAGCGGCTCTCGTTCTGGGTTTTTGGCCCGTTTTCGTTTCCCTCGACAGAACGAGACCTAATGAAGATATTTGTTTCCACTCAGGTAGAGCTGGCACGCGCCCGCCTCTGCCTCAGCTCTCGGAGACAATTAGCCGACACCTGCTCGCAGCAGATTGCTCTGGCAGATTCCTGCCGCTCCTCGGCGCCTCCGACTCCGCCATCTGGACTGGGAGAGGTGTTGCACAGGTCGCCTTGCAGGAACCTGCCAGCCAGGAGCGGGGAAATAAAAACCACAGCGTCTTTATTTCTGCCTCAACGTCTGAGATTTGCTTCACGTTTTGCCACAAACTGTGGTGTGTGTTGTTTGGATTGGATGGAAGGAAAACATCAGGTTTTAAAAGCCCAGTGGAACACGGTAGTGGCAGCATTATACTGTGGTGTCCCTGTCTTCAGGTGGGACACACCACAACCACAGACACTCAACTCAATGTACCTCATTGGGATTTTATGTTTATCATTTTTTTAACAAATTAGAATCTGAAAAGTGCGGCATGCACGTGTTTTCTTTCAAAAACACATGCACGTGCAAAAAAGTTGGGTTTGCTTAGTTTCTAAATGAAACTAAGCAAACCCAACTGATCCAGTCTTAAGCTGCTTAAGGCTCAATCTGGATTAGTCCATCTTTGCAGGCCCCGACTGAAGCAAAGCATCCCCACAGCATGATGCCGCCACCACCATGTCTCACAGTGGGATTGCTGCGGTCAGAATGACAGTTTTCTTCCACACAAACAGACCAGGAAGTTAGACTTTGTTCTCAAATGTCGTCGGAGTAAGCAGACTTGAACACATCGTCATGCCACACTTTTCAGATTTTAATGTATTTATTTTCTTTCAAAAACTTCCAAAATGATTTAAAAAAAAAAAGATTTTTATTTGTAACAAACCTAGAAAACAATGAACTTTATTCCTGTTCTATCAGTATTAAGTTCTGTTTTATGTTTTTTAAGTGCACGTCCAGAGCATAATGCTGCCACCACCATGTATGACAGCGGGATTAATGTGCTCAGAATATTTTTGCCACACATGTATACCAGGAAGTTTAAATGTTGTATTTAAAGTAAAAAAAAACCTTAATACATCGTCACGCCGCACTTTTCAGATGTAATTATGAATCATTGTTAAAATAAAACCCCTAGTATTTCGCTATTATAATGTTTTGTGTTGATTTATCAGCTAAAATGATTAAAACACATTAAAATTTGTGGATTAAATGTAATAAAATGTGCAGAAATTCTCTGGTTCTGGTTCTGGTTCTGGTTGATCCCTGCATGAAGGCAGCGCTTGCAGACGGGAAGAAAACGTGGACGTCCATGCTAATGAGCTAAAACCACGGAGACGAATCAACAAGCCTGTGGCGACAAATTTTAACTCTCATTAGTTTGCTTGTCTTGTTTCCAACATTTTTGGTTCAATTCTTCGACTTATTTGTCACTAAAATTACTGATCTGCTCAAGCTGGCGTATTTGTTACTGATTGGCCCAGAGGGTGGTGGAAACGTGTGGGGGTGGGGCAATGTTGCCTTGCTTTACTGTTACAATCAGCGAGTCGGAGAGCCAAAGCCGAAGTGACCGGCCGGATCGCCGGGGATTCACGAGCGCGACACCTCGCCGTCCGCGCATGATCCTAACGTGTTTAATATTCAAGTTTCAGACAGAGAAGACGAATCCGGCTGATTAATTCGATCATCTCACTTGTGTGCACTTCACTTCCCTTTCCAAAACGATTCAGGTTGCAGGGAAGCAGGGAACGGCTCGGGGCGAGCCGCGGCACAGCAACAAGCACGAGGATTTACAGAGCAGAGCCCAGAATTTAGAAATAAATTCAGATTTGTGTCAAAGTGTTTCACAGGGTGTGCTGATGTGTTTGTCGACTTATTGAGACGCCACGTTCTGGATCTGCATCTGTTCTAGATTAAAAATATCTAGGTTGCAATTGAATAAATATTTTCATTGCAGGTTTCTGCATTAAAATGTTTCAGGCTGATGTGACGATGTTAACTGTGTTTTCACAAATGATCAGAATGAACAGAAATAAAGACTGGATGGATGGATGATGGATGGATGGATGGATGGATGGAGAGGTACATTGAACATTAATGGATAAACATAAAGCGACAGACTGACCTTTGACCCCCAGCAGGTAGCGGGGCGGCCATGTTTTATTCATGGGAGGAAAGGAACTGGTGAAGTAGATGTGGGTCGGCTGGTTCATGTCGACTTCCTGGTGCGGTGCTTGGGGAAAAGAACTGTTCAGTGGAGCTCAGTGTGAGACTCAGCTAAGAGCTTCTTACAGAGAGAGAGACATTAAGAGCAAAATAAACACTGGAACTGAACTGAACTGAACTGGAACTGAACTAAATGAAACTGAACTGGAACTGAACTGAACTGAACTGAACTGGAACTGGACTGGAACTGAAATGGAACTGGACTGGAACTGAACTAAATGAAACTGAACTGGAACTGAACTGAACTGAACTGAACTGAACTGAACTGAACTGGAACTGAACTGGAACTGAACTGAACTGGAACTGGACTGGAACTGAACTGGAACTGGACTGGAACTGGACTGGAACTGAACTAAATGAAACTGAACTGGAACTGAACTGAACTGAACTGGAACTGAACTGGAACTGAACTGGAACTGGACTGGAACTGGACTGGAACTGAACTGGAACTGGAACTGGACTGGAACTGGACTGGAACTGAACTAAATGAAACTGAACTGGAACTGAACTGAACTGGAACTTAACTGGAACTGAACTGGAACTGGACTGGAACTGAACTAAATGAAACTGAACTGAACGGAACTGGAACTGAACTGGAACTGAACTAAATGAAACTGAACTGAACTGAACTTGAACTGAACTGGAACTGAACTGAACTGGAACTGAACTGGAACTGAACTAAATGAAACTGAACTGGAACTGAACTGAACTGGAACTAAAGTAGAACTGGAATTGAACTGAACTGAACTGAATTGGAACTGAACTGGAACTGAACTGAACTGGAACTGAACTGGAACTGAACTGAACTGGAACTAAAGTGGAACTGAACTGAACTGGAACTAAAGTGGAACTGGAATTGAACTGAACTGAACTGGAACTAAACTGGAACTGAACTAGAACTGAACTGGAACTGAACTGGAACTAAAGTGGAACTGGAATTGAACTGAACTGAACTGGAACTAAACTGGAACTGAACTAGAACTGAACTGGAACTGAACTGAACTGGAACTAAAGTGGAACTGGAATTGAACTAAATGAAACTGAATTGGAAATGAACTGAACTGAACTGGAACTGGACTGGAACTGAACTAAATGAAACTGAACTGGAACTGAACTGAACTGGAACTTAACTGGAACTGAACTGGAACTGGACTGGAACTGAACTAAATGAAACTGAACTGAACTTGAACTGAACTGGAACTGAACTGAACTGGAACTGAACTGGAACTGAACTAAATGAAACTGAACTGGAACTGAACTGAACTGGAACTAAAGTAGAACTGGAATTGAACTGAACTGAACTGAACTGGAACTGAACTGGAACTGAACTAAACTGGAACTGAACTGGAACTGAACTGAACTGGAACTAAAGTGGAACTGGAATTGAACTGAACTGAACTAAACTGGAACTGAACTAGAACTGAACTGAACTGGAACTAAAGTGGAACTGAACTGAACTGGAACTAAAGTGGAACTGGAATTGAACTGAACTGAACTGAATTGGAACTGAACTGGAACTGAACTGAACTGGAACTGAACTGGAACTGAACTGAACTGGAACTAAAGTGGAACTGAACTGAACTGGAACTAAAGTGGAACTGGAATTGAACTGAACTGAACTGGAACTAAACTGGAACTGAACTAGAACTGAACTGGAACTGAACTGAACTGGAACTAAAGTGGAACTGGAATTGAACTAAATGAAACTGAATTGGAAATGAACTGAACTGAACTGGAACTGAACTAAATGAAACTGAACTGGAACTGAACTGAACTGGAACTTAACTGGAACTGAACTGGAACTGGACTGGAACTGAACTAAATGAAACTGAACTGAACTTGAACTGAACTGGAACTGAACTGAACTGGAACTGAACTGGAACTGAACTAAATGAAACTGAACTGGAACTGAACTGAACTGGAACTAAAGTAGAACTGGAATTGAACTGAACTGAACTGAACTGGAACTGAACTGGAACTGAACTAAACTGGAACTGAACTGGAACTGAACTGAACTGGAACTAAAGTGGAACTGGAATTGAACTGAACTGAACTAAACTGGAACTGAACTAGAACTGAACTGAACTGGAACTAAAGTGGAACTGAACTGAACTGGAACTAAAGTGGAACTGGAATTGAACTGAACTGAACTGGAACTGAACTGAACTGAAATGGAACTGAACTAGAACTAAACTGCCTTCCACAACTGAATGTAAAGAGTTCATGTCATTCATTTTGGTCTTTCTGTGGTTTATTCAAACTATTATTTAATGTACAACAAAAATGATTAAATGAAACCAAAATTATAGTGCAAATTAAGTTTTTCTGTGGAACAGTCCCCCAGCATGACGCTGCCATCACTGTGGTTGACAGTTGTTAGCCAGAAATACAACAAAATCACCTGGTCAACATCTCAAATATTCGCAGAAGTGAGGATAGTAAGTTTTTCTACCAGTTAGAACTAAACTGAGGAGAATATCACTGATTTTACCGGCACAATTTAAAGAAACATTTATTTTTTTAAGCTTCAGGATTGCAATTAGTGTTAACAATGGCATATTAATCACTGCAAACGGTTCATCCCGTCAGCAGCAGAAACCCGGCAGAAGCATCGCCCACACACAGAGTAATGGATGCCGATTTTTCTTCTTCTTCTTCTCCTTCTCCAGCACGCCTGCATGGCCCGAGGGAGCGCAGAGGAAGTTAGGCACCTTTTAGCCTTACACCTGGCAGCAGCTACGCTCAGCCAGACAAAGTTCAAATCCCTCTGCATATGTGTGTTTTTTATTTTTTATTTCCGTGTGTGTGCACGTCTCGATGGGCAAAAATGCAATATGAGGTGCGAAGAGGCAGCAAGAGAAAGCGCAGGAACAGACCTGCATAATGGAGCCCAGATCCCCCATCGGTTCCTTTTTAACACCTCCAGTAAGTCTGAGAGGAGGAGAGACAGACAGACGGAGAGGGCGACAGCCAGACAGAAACACGGACAGAAACAACAACTCAGAAGTTGTTTGGAGAAACTTGTCTGGAAATACCTTTCCTTTGGCGGCGCAAGAACATTTTCCAGCTTAGAGGGGGGGATTTTATCGATCCCAAGTCGGACGCAACCGTCCAAACTTCACACACCTACATGGGAGGGATTCGTTGCTACCTTTGGTAGCTTGTGAAGTTCTCGTCTCCCTCCTGCCCTCACCAGATGAGACACTACAAAGAAGCAACGGTGCTTTGAAAGAAGAGAATTTCAAGCTTGCTTTGGGCAAACAGGAGGCTTTGAAGCATCCACTTCTCTATTAAAAGGAGACGAGGGCAGAGAGAGAGAGAAAAATCAATGTTGACAGAAAAAAAGGTGCTGAAATCCTCCCGGATGGAAGATATACAGGATATTGATAACTTTATGAACTTCATATCTGCTGTGAGGAGAAGGAAAGATGTTCAATGAAATTCACTAAATATGGAAAGCTCTCAACGAATATATTCTTCACATTTTGGTCCAGTAAGGAAATATCTATTGGAGAAACATTTATAATATTGTAGACAGAAAAAAGTTCAATAACTTCTGGTGTCAGAAAGAAGAAAGAAAGAACATCGAGAGTCACTACAGGAGACACAAATACAGCAAAACCAAGGAATTCTGGGTAAATACAACCAAAACAAACCTGCTAGCCTTGAGCTACAGAGAGAAATGGCTCATGGTTTTTTACCAAAGGCTAATAATTGATCAAATCTGACGTCGCTCCATTTGTGGAGAAGAAGTTGCACTCTGTGTCTTTTTTAGGGGTTTTTGTATCATTTCATTCAGTGTTTTTTTGTTGCAGTGCCCCCAGAGGCAAGGAGGGGAACAGCTTCTTCAAAGGGTTTGGATCACTTGACACAGTGCGATCAGGTTAGAAAAGTTTTATCCTCAAACTGTAAATTTAAGTGAATCTTAAACTCTTCCAATCACGATATTTGCCACCACCGTCTAGCTTTATACCAACATGCATCAGTCAAGCAGTGGAACGGTTTGAACTAAACTATTTCAGCTGAGGCTGTTTTTGTCCAATCAGAGTGCTTCAAAAATAAAAGCCACACCCACCGCCACCCTGTAGTGGGAAATTATCAACCACCAAGCAACATGAAAGGAAAATAATTTCTCAAAATTGCTCTGAAACAAAATTTTAATCTATTTACCTCTTTAGAGCAGGAACACTGGGGGTGCAACCACATCTTTAGACCAATTTTTGGCCTAATTAAAGTACCTTAAATCGTTAGCCATATGGGGCTCTGCCAAGCCCCGAGTTAGAGGACGCTCTCTGATAGTAAATGGACAAGTCTTCTCACATCAAAGCAGCAACTCAGGGGGAAGAAGGAAAAGAAAAAACAAAAACATCGCCCTAAACCTTTCCAAGTCCGGAAAAACTCAGTCGTGGGTGTAGCGAACCTCCGAGAGGAAGATACCCACGAAGAAGAAAGGGGCTGGAGAGAAGGAGTTCTACTTGAGAGTACCACGGTGTCCTTTTTGGTTGGTGCAAATTAACTAACAGGTGGTAGCTAGGAGGTTTGGAAGTATGGATCTGAGGACGGGGGAGGCCGGCCAAGAGGTAGAGCCCAGACTGCAGCATCTCCAGCCCTGTGATCTGACTCCAAGCTGGCAGCGCCGCTATCAACAACGGAGACTGCAGATGTTGCCGGGTTCCCCCCATATCCTCGGCGGTGGCTCGGAGCTTCCCTAACCCCCGGTTACAGCATCCTGCATGCGTGTGTGTGTGTGTGTGTGCTGAGTGGGAGGTCCTGTGAGCAAATCCTGATCAAGGCCTCTGCCTGTGTGACAAGCCGTGTCAGGGTGAATTTCTGAGCTCCTTTCTTGTTTGTGTGGTTCGGTTTTCGCTTCACAACCTCTTTCTCTTTGTAGCTTTGTTTCAAACACGTCGGTCTCGTGTCGAAGGGTTTCTGCACAGACTGAATGAATCACTCACCGTCTTTAATCTTTACAGAGTAAAAGGTATGAAAACAACCTGGATTTAGTGCTGTGTCATAAAAACACAACAAGAGACACGATTCCTTTAAAACAATGATACAAACGGATTATTCTTATTGTTGCTAATGCAGATTTATATTAGAAATTATGCAGTAAATTATATTAAAGAATGTTGTAGTCAAAATTGAGAACTTTTTAAAACTTGTGTAAATTTTGATGAATTGTTGTCGTGATAAATTTCACCTATTGATGTTAAAGAAAAACAAAACTTGTTATTTTTGCAGTTTGTTCCACACAATTATCCATTTTAGATGACCAAAAACACAAAAATGTTTAAGAAATTACTAATAAATGATACAAAAACAATTGGAAGTTGTTCATTTTTTGTATAAAAACTGATTTATACAAATCTTTCTTGCGTTTTTGCATTAGATTAACCTATGCTTGAAGCAGTCTGGATTAATTTCTTCTTTACATTTGCAGATATGAGTGTGTGTGTGTATCTTTGATCCCCCCTCCTCTTCCCTCTTTTCTCTCCTGACTGTGTCTGCAAATGCCGAACAATTGGATGCACAGGTGGTCGGTCCACTTCTCCTCTTCCAAGTGTTAGATTTCATTACAAACAGTGTTGGAGGTGGGTCGAATCAGTGTGTGAGTGTGAGTGTGTGTTGCATGTCTGCGGTGGCGTTGGTGGGGGAGTCCTCTTGACATCTGTGGGCTTATTTGAATGGGCGGATGAGACACGAATCCCTGCCGAGTTCCTCCACGAAGTGGCGAGACTTCGCCAGGAGACCGTCTGAGACGAGATCATGAGATTTACATCAGAAATATAATAAGTATTTTTTTAGTTTTTGAATGAGGATGTGGTAATAAAGAAGAGAAACGTTCAGGTTAACACATAACGCCGACACTTTCTCTGGTTTTTCACCACATGAAGAACCTCATTTCTCCACTGTGCCTCATAAAGTTTGAGTTATTTTTTCAAATTTAATGATTCAAATCGTCTCACTGTCCAAACAAGCCGATGCTTCCTATTTTCTGCCACATATTAGATACAAACAAACTCTGAAGATCTCAAAACTCCTCTAAATTTTGACTCGTTTTTTCCACTTACAAGCACCACAAGTTTGGAAAGTGAACTATTGAGTAATCTATAAATTATTCTGACAATTAATCGGATTGAAAAATTCTGCATGATGCATTTTTAATGTATATTTTAGCTACATAAGAAAACTTTCATTCGAAGTTGGAGCCATCTAGTGGCACAAACAGCAACTTGCAACAAACTTTTATTCCAATTGCCACTGTTTGGTTTGTTGTTGAATTAAGAATGATGGGGGCATTATTTAGATAGTTTTTCTAGCTTATATAGCCAGGAAAAACTCCATGAAACAAGCAAAAACATTATTTTTTCTATAATTCAGTAAAAGTCTCCCAATGAGACATTTTCTTTGCAGACAAAGGTAGGAGCTTCAGCCTGCTGCTCCTCTTTGGCTCCCGGTGAAACTGTTCTTGGCAGTCCTGTGAGCCTCCTTCCTGTTACGTGCCATTTGAAAGCATTATGAAATCTGCCATCTTGACTGCTTGAACCAAATAACAACAAGAGTGAATTGTGCGCCACCTGCTCCTCCACATTTAGGTGGTTTTAAATATGCAGGCGTAATGGCACATATCCCCTTCAATCTGATGCAGCTCAAAGCCAAACAGGCAAAAAGTGGGGGCAAAACGCTGGTTTTGACACCACACACAAACCTGTTTGTAAAATAAATAATTTACTCCATTTTATTTCCTAAAATATCCACCTAAAACAGCTTTATTACCTCAAACCTCAGGTAGAGCATTGCTTTGCTTCCCTGGGTGTAAAAGGCAGCTTGTCTGGTAAATTAATGAGAAAATAACCCAGGCTTTTGTGATTTCCCACCTCATGTTAAGGGAGGGTATATTTTTGTCAGTTGTTAATTACTGTCATATGGCTCAGCCACCTTTCTCCCTGAAAATGACAAGAGTACGGAGGGATGGTGGGTGGGAGGGCACGAAAATTAACTCCACTCTGGGAGTGTGATCTTGTCATGTACCTGACATACAATGAAACATGTCTTACCCTGCTTTGGAGGAATCTCATTTATTTATGGGTTTTGGATGCCTTTTATATCCACAAGCTCATTGCTCAGTTTCCACTAACATAAGGAGACGTGTAACACCGCAACCTCATGTTATACCTCATATAAGTCGACTATGCAGAGTAAGTAAACTGGTTCAAATCTAATTTCATCGTATAAAACTATTCATGTCAGTTTTATTCAGATGCAAAATGATTTTCTCAAGCAACTCCAGCAAGCAGTTTGGTTTTCTTAATGGTGAATTTGTGGGTTTTTTTGACATTAGCAGAATATCGACAAAGTTTTAGTACATTTATAATGCAAATGCAGCTAGCATCATGTGTTAGCTCCTGATACTGTTCAGAAATTGGTCACAAATTGGAGCATTGCATAGTTTGCGGTGTATATTGTCAAAATTACAACTCCATGTGTGATTTTAGCCATTTGTAACTGTTAGGATTAAGGCCTTTTATTGGTACTCAATAGCCGGCGAATGTCCACTTCACACATATCGGCAGTTTAAAGGACAGAAAGTTGCTCGGCGGCTGGCTGGGGATTGTTTCCATTTCCTGGTTGACCGCTTCAGTAGTCGCCACTGACGAGGGAGGGGTCATTACTCCTCCCATCACATCCTGCCACCCTCAGACCGTGGCCTGGAAAGGCTAACCTTTCCTCGTTCCTCCAAAATCAAATCAATAACACTTTGGCCACGAACTGGGAAACACGGTGTTGGCATTAATCACCTACCCTTCCATGCTTGACTCTGCAGTTTCTTTCTTTACCCTACGTGATGTTGATGTTGTGAAGCGCTTGCTTGCAAAGTCTTACTTTATCTTGACTGGAGCCGAAGAGATTCACGAGAAAAGTCGACAAAAATGCGAAAAAGCTGAGGAGAAGCTACCTTTGCATGAGCACAAGCAGCTGGACAACTTCACATCCCACAGTTTTAATTGTTCCTTTCTGTTTTTCCTCCTGAGATTGCAAGCACACCAATCATTTCAATCATCTGAATAGTCATTTTAGGGTCTAACGATCCCCCCGTTTTAGAATCTTTTGAGAATCCACATCCTGACTCGATTCGAGTTAATTCACCCCACCGTTGGCTTGCTTCACACTCGTCAAGTGTTCCCTGTCCTTCCTGTGATTGCATTAGCAGGAGCCAGATATCAGCCTTGCAGTCCCATCCGCATAAATACTCCTCTCGAGGCTCTTGTGTAAGCACGTACAGGTGCAGCCATAGAGGCCCTCGCTAGCGTTGGCAGGAAACAGGTGTCTGGCTATTGATAGCGTCCTGATGAGGGTGTGGGGGGGAGGAGGGTAGAGAGGCGTGCTATGAAAATCAGGTGGGTTGTTGTGCAGTCCCCCCTCCCTCTAGTACAGCAACTACTAATTGTTACCAACGCTTTAGAGTCTATTTTCGTGGCCGGATGCCAGACGGTTGCGGTTACTGAGAGGAGAGGGAGAAGAGAGGAAATAAAGAAAGTTGGTGTTCATAACAGGTTGTTGATTCCTGATGAAAAGTGACCCCAGGGATCCCTTTAACACCTGGCTAATAGAGAAATGAAATTATTAACAGGCTGTAGATGCGTGCAGGAACAGTAGGTGTATGTTTTCATACTTTCCGCGCAGTTTCAATGTGCAAATATCAGTTTGGTCCAAGTGTGACTTCCAGGAAAAGCAGAGTGTTTATTTGTGGTTTTATCTAACTACTGTAAAAAGGTTTCAGGAGACTTCATGAAAACAACAATAGAAAAAAACACTTAAACCATTTTCATTTGAAACAAGCAAATCCTTAACTGGAAACGATCTGGAAATGATTCACA
The DNA here is from genome assembly GCA_010277075.1 of Poeciliopsis retropinna. Lineage (NCBI taxonomy): Eukaryota > Metazoa > Chordata > Actinopteri > Cyprinodontiformes > Poeciliidae > Poeciliopsis > Poeciliopsis retropinna. The sequence goes on along the minus strand of VMRM01000029.1, from coordinate 301,460 downwards.
GCCGTCAGCCGCTCATCTCAAACCAACCTGGCCCCATGTGAGCAACTAATCACCCTTAAACCTAATAACTGCTTGAGCCACCATTGGCAGCAACAGTTGCCATGAAGTGTTTATAACAACTGGCAGCAGGCCTTCACATCACTGTGGAGGAATCTTGGCAGAATCGCTTTAAATTCACCAACAGTAGAGAGTTACCAGCATGAACGGCCAGTCTGAGGTCAACCAAAGCATCGCCAGTCCTTTATTTCCATGTCTGAGACACTGAGACTTCAACATGGATGGATGTAAGGTTGGTTGGATGTAGAGAAGGATAGGAGAGACGGAGGCTTGATGGACAGATGGGTTGGAAAACAGACAGATGGTTGGGATGGTCAGATGGAGGCGTGGTTGGAGGGCATCAGAGGTGGTTAAACGGGCAGAAAGACGGAGGATCTTGTTGGACAGGTGGGGGATTTATTCCCAGATTAAAACTGGATGGATGGAAGTTAGATTATTAAGCTGAGGACTTCCATTAATAAAGGTTTATGGAGAAGATTAAGATGATTAACACATATGGGTAGAGGATCCAAAAATCATCCTCAAGTAAAAGTAAAAAGTAGTCAAGAGTAAAAAAGTATTTAGTAAAAAGTCTACTCTAGGACTGAGGAACTGAAAAAATTACACAATCAGAAATGGAAAGTTTGGGACTAAAATGACAATAATTCATTTAAATAACAAAATCTGGCTATTTTTTTTTTCTTCCAAATCAATTTAAAACTTATGAAACTTTAAGAAAAACTGCAGGTGTGTGTCTTGGTCTGGTGAGTTTTGGTTAAAGCTTGTTTCATTCAGTGGATAGAAGATTCAGACGTTTTACCCAAGTAAGAGCCGAGATATTTCATAATAAAATTACTCAAAGTACGTGTAGTAAAAACACTCCTAAAAGTAAAAACTAAATGCAACCCAACTCTGAAAACACAGGCTTCTCTGTTTTCTGTGAGTTTTCTCTAACATCTGCCTCTATAGATGCTGCATCACCGAGCAGCGCCTCCAGTGGCAGAAAAGCAGCTCTGCACTCAGCGGAGAGCGAGCAAAGAAACCAGAAGCGACATGAAATCGATCCCTAAAACACCTTGATCTCCCAATTAGATCCGCTCAGTGGCTGCGGTGAGATGGTAACTGTGATAAGTGCAGGTTGGAGTGAGGCGGGGAGGAGGTGAAACCTACACAGGTACGTCTGTCACGGGTAATTACCTTCTCAGCGCCCTCGGCTCTCCAAGCTGCCAGTCGTCTGTCTGTCAGAGAGATCGGCTTACCTCTTGTCTGCGAGTGTGTGTTCGTGTGCGTGAACAAAGCGAGTGTTTGTGAGCGAGAACGCGTGCCTCTGTCTGGATGAGCCTGTGTGTGGCAACACAGAGATGATTTGTGTAAGTGGAGAAAACAGGAGAGCAGCGATCGTGCGTACAGGTGTGCTGACACGAGCTGCAAATGAGAATAAGAAACGGGAAACTGTTTCTGTGTCTACATCTGTGTTAGTGCCGGGAGGAAATACTTTAATCTGCTGACGTTTCATTTAAAACGTGTCAAAACAGAAATATTTCATTTAGGGGTATCAGAGTAAAAGGGGGTGAAGGAAATTCTGTTCTTATTTTTACAAAGCAGCAAAAAGTATCTTTTCATGATGATGAGAAAATTTGTTTAACTTTAAGTGTTGAAATAAGAAAAACTGCAGACGTTAGCCCCACAAACAGAACGTAATCCCCTCATTTCCTTATGAGAAATAAAACTGGAATAAACTGTCACCTGAAGAACATCTCCAGGATTTAAGGACTAATGTCTCAGGGAGATCTAGAGAAACTCATCCATGTGTCTACCTTTAGTCACACTGATTACTGCAACAGGTCTGCCTAAAAAAAAATCAATCAGATCCAAAATGCTGCTGCTGGCGCTCTGACTAAAACCAGGACGATAGAGCACATCACCCACTTCTAAAGTTTTAATTGTTTACTTTGTATTTTTGTGTTTTCATGACATAAAAGACTTAAAAATGGATTATTGCTGAAATGTCCTATGCAAATACAATTTGATTAATTAAATGAAAAATAGTAGTCCATGAAATACTTTAAGTATCTTTATAAAATAACTGTTGCAAAACAAAATACCGTTATAAAATAAAAACATGAGTAAAACCTGAAACAACAAATGAAACTGTGAGCTCCTATTTAAAAAAAACTCTTTTATTTTATTTTATTTTGTTCTTATTTCACGGGGAAACATATTTATTTGATGGCTTATTGTCTAATTATCAATACAAATATATAATTTCACCGCTTTAGTTGATCTTGAACAACAGTAGTCTGAACAAATTCAACATTTTTAGAAATTTCTAAATGTTTTTAGTTTCTTCTTCAAGCTTTTGAAAGAAGAAGTTGTACTGTTTAGACTTTTAAAGTCAGAAAAAAAAAAATGTTCTAACTACAAACCGTCAAAATCTAATATTCCATGTTTACTCTTTAAACCTTTTGACAGGAACAGAAACTTTGGCAGAAAGATTGCATGTGTCTGTAGGTGTGGATGGCGAGGAGAGAGACACCAGTGGTGTGAGAAGGACTGTAAGCGTGAAAACGCTCCGAGTGAGACAGCTTGTACCTGGAGAGGGAAAAAAGCTAGAAAATCTGTGCGAGCGTGCCTGCTCTCTTAGATTCCACTTACCTTTATCCAACGGCACAAAGAGCTCATTGAAAGTGAAACGGGAGCCGACCGACGGGACGGATTGTTGTGCAAACAGGCGAGCTCAAAGGAGGTTGTGTTAAGAGGCGAGAGCAGGTAATAGAGCAGACATAATGGGAGTTAAGTACCTGTAATCCTGGGAGATATCACTCCAGACAAGAGGGGGGCGGCGGTGCGTCCCTCAGGGCGGGGTAATTGGTCCCTGGCCAGGTTAGAGGGAGCAAGCGCCGGGTGAAGGCGAGGTATCAGGTGTGAGAGAGGTGTCAGCTGCTCTGAGTGCCTTTCATTGATCCAGCAAAGCGAAATATGGAAAACAAGATGGAGGACAGAGAGTGAGTGGATGTGTAGAGTTTATCTGGATGCTCTTGTCTAGATGATCCTCTGATGGATCAATGAACAGGATGCGACCAAGACGGGTCAAAGTTCATTTTATGCCACATTTACAGCAGCCTGAGCTGAACAAGGTGATTCACAACAACACAGGTAGACAAATTATATAAACAGAAATAAACAGTAAACTATCAAATGCTGCAAACTGTAAAAAGCCACAAACACAAATCAAACTGGGTCATTTCTTACAAAACATTTGTCCAAGTGCTGCAGAACCATGAGTTGGTGTCACATGACTAAATTAAAGCAAAAAGAAAAGATGTGTGTGACGCTTCCACATGCATGCCTTCCCCCTGCATGTGCGTCCCAGTTCTTCTGGATATCAGCTAATTGTGCATTTCACTTCTGCTCAAGTGACTCTTTCAAAGCAAAACAGATATGGAAGAGTCTAAAGCGCCGAGAGCGGCGTGGAGAAGATGAGGACGAGAAGACAGACATTGGAGGAAAAGAAACGTAAAAAAAGAAGAAGAAGAAGCAGCAGAGATAAGAAACAGGAAAGACAGCTGCTCTTTTCCCTCTCATTTCATCCAGTTATTGGTTAACTCGGTGGAAAGAAAGTAAATGTTCAAGGGATTTCAGGTCAGCCTCTCCCTCCCTGAAGGTAGATGTGCGCTCCACTTCAGGTCTAATTCAACTCTTGTGTAGTATTGATCGCGGCTCGGGCCACTAGGGAACCCGCTGGTCTTTCTTCAGACCAAGGTAGACAACGGTGAGAGAAAAATGTGCTGTAAAACGCTTCCCTTCCTCATGTTCTCCCTGCTGACATCGAGTCTTCTTCACTTTTTCTTCCTCTACCCACTCCTGAGTGCATTTGTTTATTTTTTGCCCCTTCAGGTTCTGCTGCAGAGTGATTGAACACCTTTGGAGAGCAGCCGCAGGGGCCGCCGTTGGCTCGTCACTTACTGTAAATTGAACAGGAACAGGAGGACAGGTTTTGTGTTTTCTGCTTAGATGTGCAGGTATACAGGAAATTGTTGGGGTTTTTTATTTTCCGCGTGTTGAGCTGATTCAGCTGGACTCGGCTGGGGGGAGTGAGGGGGCCGGGAGGCGGTGGACGGACAGCTGCAGCAGGGTGATGTTGGGGCGGACCAGGGGGTGGTGATGGGGAGGAAGTTGTGGAAGAAGTAGTACCTCAGATGAGAAAAATATGGATTCCTGTCGGCAAGACAAATTGATCTCCAGCGTGTGGGAGGAGCAGAGACGCTTGTGAAGGGAAATCTGCTGAGAGAGAGGCCAGAAAGCAGGAGACAGGGCTGGACTTTTCATTGGAACCACTCTGGTACAGTAGACAGAAAGAAAAGCAGATGCACTGCATCAGCTTCGGTTCTAGCGGCTCACTGGGTCTCTGGGTGTTCTGGTGTTTTGAGTTTGAGTAAAGTTGGCACTGAGTTTAAGGGTAAACCTAAACAATCAAGGGAATTATTAAATTTAGCTGAGGAACAAGTGGAAAGCTCATCAATTAGTTGGCTGGAAGATGTTTAGCTGATTTGTAGCTTTGCTAGCTTGGTGGTTTGTTTATTGAATATTGATGACGATTAATGTTAATTGTGTTTAGTTAATTGTTGTGTTTAGGCTGGGATTGGCTGATTGGTCATTAAGGTGATCAGGATTTTGTCAATAGCTCTTTTGTTGGGTTAGCTGCTCGGTTGGCTAATTATGGTTGGTTAGTGATAAGGTTTCATTTTAAAAATGTGTTTTTTATGGTTTAGTTGTTGAGTTGTGATTCGTTGGGTTGGATGAGTTTCTTTCTAGGTTGATTTATTCTTTAAGTTTTGCATCTCTTCAAGTAACGGTTGTTACTTGGACTAGGTACTGAGCCAGAATTATTAATGTCTTCCTCTAAGACAACTTCTTAGTTGTCTTAGAGGAACAACTTCTTAGTTGTCTTAGAGGAAGACAACTAAGAAGTTGTCTTCTTCTATTCACAGAAAGTATTTAATTTCCACATTTTTCTTGGATCATGAGTGAAAACCACTGAGCAAAGTCAGTGTGTGTGAGCTGCTGCCATTTTAAGACTCCAGACACCTGTTACAACCCCCACCTTCTTCATTCAGCGAACCAAAAAACGAACACACACACACACACACACGTTTGTGTAAACAGGAAAGGAGTTATGTGAGCAGAAATGCCAAGAGTCCCTTTGGGAAACAGAAAACACTTCATCTTTCTGGGCCCCCTGACGAGCAGGATTGCAACTGATAACACGTTTCTACTGCCAGGTTAATGCATATGAATGGATAAATGTTGTCCATGTGCAAAATAGAGGAGTAATTTTTCTGTTTTAAATACTCTGACCGCTTGATGATCAAGAAGATATGAGCTGTTCTGTTTCCTGAGACTGGAAGCATCAAAAGCTTCATCCATAAATCATGTGACAGCAAAGGTAGGTGTCACACAAACACAAAGAAATCCATCCAAGCATTAATGGGTTATCACTTCTCCCTCCAACCCATAAATCAAATCCACAGAATGCAGGAAGACACATTTCAGGGGTTCCACATACGGACAAACACCTCCGTTACTCAGGAGCGCTGCGACAACTTCAAATGTTCTGCATCTGTAAAAACGTCTGCAGAGGTCGCCTGCGAGCGCCGGCTGGCTGACACCGTTATAGTCGCCGCAGATTGGCACCTGTCACGGCGCATTCAGAGCCCCACAGCCCCACCGTCAGTAACACGGACAGACAGGTCGGCGAGCCCAACCTGAGGTAGCGCCCGTGGCTTCATGTGCGACGGAGGTAAAAATAAAACAGGAGCCGCTGCCGCTCCTTCATGTCAATGTCAACCACTTCTGATGTCTGTTATTGTTCAGAAAAACATCAGCATAGCAACATGCAGCTCTGGAGAGAATTTAAACGATCAGTTTCTCTGATTTTACAAAAAAATTTTAAATTTATTTGCAGAAAATAATGAAGATGATCATTCAGACTTCAAATAATGCAAAGAAAACAAGAGCAGCATGTGATAAGTTTCCAAAAAACATTTTAAATTAGAGGATTTAAGTTGCTTTTTAAAATTTCTATTAAAAAAGTGCAACTGGGTAATCTGAGAAAAAGTTCTGTCTGCTGGTAGATTATTAAACCTGTAACATGAGAAAAATGTTTTATTATCAGTGAAATAATCAGACAGTGGAGTGAGTACGTTTAAAAAATCAATAACTTATTGATTAACCTTTATCTTGCTGGAAAGTTACTGTTATGTTACTTTTCTCTTATTCCAAGTGTGCTAAGATATTTGAGCCAGAGACTAAACCAAAGATACTTTAAGTTTTAGTTTTTTTCAGGGCTTAATGTGTTTCCGTGTTTGTGTTTCTCTGTTCGGGGTCAGAGCAGCGGAATAAGCGCCTCCTTATTGAGGACAAGAGCGATGATCGATGCCAATCGCGTAATCAGGCCTTTATTTGAAGGGGGTCGCTGATTCTCAGTCCATCAAGGTTAAGAGTGCGGCACTTGTCACGGCGTGATTTATTATTGCCAGGAGCAGACGAACAACGCCGCACGGAGGGGGTTAGGGATTGAGTCGATGAGTCTCCGCCGTTTGGATTAATAAGTCCAGACGTTATGTGTGAGGCACATTTTGGAAATTAGCCTTGAAAAATTAGCATGCCACCATCAATCGGCATCAAATGATTCAAGGGGCGTGGCCTGGCCTTATTTAAATGGTATTTATCATCACTTGCATGCAGCCTGAGGAGAACCGTGGAGTCATTTCAGGCTCTTTGTTGTTGGCCGTTCAGCTGTGGACGTGATTGAGTTTCCTCCCGATCCGTCAGCTCCTTGCTTTGACACGAGAATGAAAGTTTAAGCTCTCTTGTTTTGTTTGGAGATTTGATAAATATTAAAAATGAAACATATATAACACCCAGATAGCGGCAGAGCTTCATCATCTTCCTCGTGAATGAGGAATAAAGTGCTGTGGTGAAAGAGACGTCGCCGTGACGGATGCCTGTTTACAAACAAAAGTGCGGCGGGACACTCGCGCCTGTCCGCCAGAACTCTGCGGTATATGAGAGACGAATGGAGCGGAAACGGCATTTTTCATCCCGTTCCCCTCTGCTTACGCACCAACACAACAGGGAACACATGTAATGCATCACGCCGTGATTTCTGACAGCGAGGTGGAGGTAATAACTTTAGGACGGCTGCTCCGCCAGCCTCCACGCTCTCATGTCAGCCATCGATCTGTTGGGCCGGAAGACAACTCATTTCAGTGTAGTGACTCGCCATGATGGACCGGCGCGCCCCGAACCCCTCGACCGATTCCCGCCTCCGTGTTTCCAGCCAGCCGCTGTCAGAGCGGCGGCGTGTCGGCCGCTTGGCGAGTCTATTGATCTGCCACGGGTGGCTGGGCGGAGAGGGAGCGAGGACGGTCCCCTCGGGCGCTCGCTCTGTTTCTGACACAAATCTGAGATTTACTCTGCAGACGACACTTTTGAATATCTGGTTTTAGGAAAAGAAGGAGAATTTTAACAGTTTTTCATTAGAATCATTCCATGATTGATCTGTGAAATATTTTGGCTACAAACTGACATTACGACAACGATGACGTTTGACTGAATATTTCCATAAAAGAGTCTTTTTACTGAAATATTATAATACTGCAATACTGACAATAAGTAGGGTTGGGAATTTATCGTTTATAATAAATTTCTTATCATAACTCTGTCCATGTTGTCAGGATTGTCATTTTTAATATTTTCAATAAATACTAAGACATTTGAAAGGATTAAATGCATTTATTGTTACAAATATGATGTTTTTCTGTGTTTGTGGCACCATGATCTGTGTCATCCAGTCGCAGCAAAATAGTTTTCTAAAAAATGTAAAATATTCTGCCATTTTTATCAATATTCAGGAATTATTAACTAAAACAAGCTCTGATAGCTTGTAGAAAAGTTACCTGCAAGTTAGTTTTGATTTACTTGCACCAGATAACAACTGTAAATAAAAACTGTGTAAAAACCAATGAATGGACATCAACCACAAATAGGAGAAGCTGGTTGTCGACAGAGTGCTGTAACCAAACATATTCACAGAAAGTTGGGTGGAGGAAAAACATGCAGAAGCACCAGGGATCACCACAGGCTTACAAAGCAAATGGAAGAGTTTTGGAGGAGAATAGTGTGTAAGTTAAGCAGAAAAATGTTCTAAAGTCGTCTTTCAGACTCTTCGTCCCAGCCAATGTTCTCCAGCTCCTCCTGACGGTTCCTTAGGAGGTTTTTGGTTTGAGTTTCCATCATTTGACGGACTGAACTAAAAGCTTGACTTTATAAATCAAACGTTCAAAAACAAAACAAACATGTTTAGGACAATGAAAGAGCTTTTACTGAGGATTAAAACGAGGAATTGAACCTCCAACCATGTAGCAGTAGCGTTCAGCCTCTGTCTGTTTGGTGCTGCGGCCCCGAGGCGCTTCGGGTCATCCCGATTCCGCACAAGTGTTGAACCTAACACCTGACCCCGAGGCCGCGGCGCCGACCCAAACCCGACGTGACACAAACACTCCCCCTCAGTTCTGCTGCGCTTAAACACTCAGCTACATATTCATGGTGTCAGACGGAGGAACACGTGGAAGGTAAAACAAAGGCTACTGATTTCCTGCTCATTATGATGAATGAGCGCAAGGACGAGGCGCTGAATGCAATTATGTTCCCCTGCATGCGTGTGAACGCACGGCTCAAGTCGGGAGCCGTAATGCAAATTGCGCTGTCACTTCGTCTCCTGCAGGACGGCGGGATGCATGTGTGTGAGGTGAGAGAGGAGGGCGGGGAATCAGGCCGGATCTCCTCAGACGCGCTCATCGGTAGAACCTCGGGGCAAAGCGGAGCCTCAACCTGAACTTGAGAGTTCATTTTGTTTCCCTCCGTCTGGAGATGAAGAAATAGCCTCAGGATTCTCCTTTTTGCCTGTCTGTTCATTTAACGTTGCAGGAAAATCTCTAAAATTACAGACAGAAAAGGTAATTCACGGGCGAGGAGGCTTTATTTTTACAATGTTGTGTTTTTGTTTGTGCTGTAGCAGCTATAGAGTAAACAAAGAAATGAGGACAAAGAATCAGGGTTTCTGCAGGTTTCACCCACTCAAATTTAAGACTTTTCAAGAGCATTAGACCTGTATCACGACAGAAAACTTCCAAACTTTTTTGCACAAAACAAATGTTTGGTTTGGCAACAGAGGTGAGCATCTACAGAAAGCTAGCTAGCATCTTGGTAGCTAGTTAGCAGTAGCTTCCAGTGCCTCGACTCAATCAAGATGTCTGAAGCAACTCAACTCAGACAGAAAAGTCCTGCTAGAAAAATAAACTCCACAGATTATACAGAATTAAATAATCCTTATTAGCTGTGATTACGTACTTTTGTTCCTAATGAATTTAAGACTTTTTAAGGATGAGCCGAATATACACACCGATGTCTCAATAAAATAATCACAATTAAGGCTGTAACTAATAATTATTTGAGTAATCGATTAATCCTGTTATGAAGATTAATCGATTAATCGTACAAAAATAACACATTCTTTTTTTATTTAACCAATTAAAACCTTTTTAAATGCAATATTAGAAAAAGCATTACTGTATTTTATTCCCTGAAATTCAGTAACATAGCATTACTTTAGTGAATCTAAACCAGGTGAAGCTGATACCACTTCAGGAGTTTTGGTGAAAATCTATTTACAGAAAAAGATATTTATATCTTAAATGCAAAATGTATTTACTTTTGCACAGCTTTCACTTCATTATGCGTAAAATATGGCTTTTTTTCCCAGCAAATATCCTTCCAGTTAACAATTAAACGATTACAAAATTAGTAGACAATTATACCACTAATTGATTAATCGTGATTAATTGTGATTAATCGTGATTAATTGTGATTAATCGCTTCAGAACATTTTCCAGTACAGTTGCAAATTGCTAAAGCCTCCGTTACAGGTAGAGAAATTATTTTACTGTCACTTCCTGTCTTCTGGGTATTAAGCAGAGGAGGTTTGATAGAAAAAGTTCATTAAATACCTCTGGGATTAGCCTGGAGAGAGTTGGTGACGGTTAAACCTTCTGCACCTGCTTTAAAAGTACATCTTGAACAAGCTGCTTCAGAGGGAGGAAAAGGAGACGAACTCAACCCCCGAGAGCTTCACCTGAATGGTAATGAAATCAGCCAATTTAGGCTGAAACATAAACTCACAGGGGGGAAGGACGGCACTGAAGCATGCACTCGAATGTGGGAATTTAAGACGAGAGAGCTGCACTGAAGCACGGCGGCGGTGGAAGGTTCTGCAGAGGTGAGCAAATCTGCAGAAGGGGAGCGAGTCACCTCATCAGGCGGAGATTTTACAGCCGCCGTTGCTCTAATCCTGACAAGCAGGCCGCCGTCGGGGGAGCTGCGCCTCCCTCCGGCTTCCCTCTCCCAACTCCACATCAGCGATGACGATGATTCTGAGCAGAGAACGAATCAAGACCCGAACTCCAGGAGAAAGTAGCCAAGGAAAGACAGCGAACGAATGCGGCGCAGGAGCAAACAAAGCAATGCAACCGTCCATATTTGGGTCTAATTAAACGCTTAATGCCAATAATATTGCGGTAATGTGATGCTAATTACAGGGTAATTATGTAAACGATGGTTAACTATGATGATCAACGCTCAAATTAGTATTCAAATCATTGCAGCGAAGGGGCCCACCTCTCGTAATTGCATTAAAAGATGTACACAACTTTGAAAAGCGAGCAGAGGAACCTTTTTTCTTCTGCAAATCACCAAGCAACACAGATGTGCCCCTCCTTCAAATCCTCCACCTCTGTAATATTTTTTTTATCTTCTTTTACAGGCAGAACCCACAGAAACATCTGTTAAGTAGGAGCAAATGTCAGCTAATTATTTCACCAAAGCATGTTTTTAATTGATCAACAGGGGAACAGCTGTAGAGAGTGTTCTCGCGTCAAGGCGCCAGGCAAACGAAGACGGAGGCGGCGGCGGCGGCGGCGGCGGCGATGGGGGGTAAGGAGGCAAGAGAGCAACCGAACCGTCTAGAAAAGGTTTGACCTCTGGACGTAATTATTCACCACCAAGCGCAGCGGCTTGACGAGTCGAGAGGGGAGAAGATTCAGGAAGAGGATATTAACAGGTTCGTCTCCTCCACTTTCCACTCCAACTCAAACATTTCTGGTCTTTGTTTCACTTCAACTCTGAATTTCTGGAAGGAATCCGACTGGTGGAACACGGTGGTGGCAGCATTATGCCATTCAATAGGTAAGTAGGATAGAGACAGAGGGAAGAGGAAGAGTTTCATCAACCCCAAACACACAACCAGAGACACCAGGAATCATTCTGAAGTATAATCATGCTTTTAATTGGCCTAGTCAAAGTTCAGACATGAATCCAATTGAGAATTTTTGGCAAGATTTGAGAAAAACTAACTCCATCCAAGCTGTCAGGTTTAAATTTTTTTAGAAAACTGTTTTTCCTTGGAGTATTTTTAAATAAAAATAAGCCAATCAGAATGGTTTGTCTCCTGTTGCTAGGCAGATTCTGATTAGGTAATTTGACACCTTATCAAGATATATTCACCCTTTAACAAAACAAGGAGACCTCTGAGCTTTCCAAACTAAATTCATCTTCAGTGGAGAGAATTATTATTTAAATATAAATGAATACAAACAACTAATAAAAAACTAAATAAAAAAATATTGAGGAATTATCGACAAAACAAGATTCTAGATCTTGTAGAAAAGTTTCTTCTAAGTTGCTGTTGTCTTATTTTAACTGTACTAATTTATTCGAAACCAGACAAAAATACCTGAAACTCCCAGAAACCCCAAACGTTACACATTTAGGTTGTTTTCCTCTCGGGCTCCTTTCTTTCTCCCCTCCTGAACAAGCTGCACGTTTACCGGTCAATAACCCTGCGCTGCTTCACAACCAGAATGAAAACGGTTGACGGGAAGAAAGATGAAGAGCGAGCGCAAGAGGAAGAGAGAAATCTTCCAACTGGCAGCAGTATGGACTAAGGGGGAAGCTCAAGCATGACTAAAAAGTACATTCACCGCTAGTCAGTGAATTCTGCTCCCTATTTGTCACTGCCACCTTGGAGAGAAGTAAGCATTAATAATACATGGGAGTTGGGGGAATCTATTAGAGGCTATCCTTGCGGAGAGGAATCAGACGTAGGCAGGGCCAGTGGAGCTGTTAGGCTCCGGGTGGGAACGCGAGGAGAGCGGCGGAAAGCCGGGCCGAACCGCTCTTATTCATTAAAGTGGTTTTTAGAAAGTGGGTGGGGGCGGTCGGGGGCGCCAGGTGTGGCTCAAGCGATGCATCATCAGAGGGAGAAGGAAGGAGACGAACCTCAAGACGCGGCTGTAATTGAGTTCATTGATCAAACCGAGCGGGAGGAGGGAGGCGAGGTGGTAAAACAAAAATAAAAGCGTGCTGTTAGTCAACGGTGCGTTCAAGCAACTCAACAAACTCTAAGATGTTGGATTTTGTTGTTCAGTCGGGAAGATTCAAGCTGGGTTTTACCTTATTGCTACTAAATCCAGGCAAACATTCACATTTTAATGGATGAAGCACACAAACTTATCGAAAAACTTCCAAGAGAATCCGATATGATATGATTAGATAAAAAGTTTTTGTACATCGTTTTCTAACAGATAATAGGAGGTCTGGGGTGAAAACTGGCTGTTTTTGGGTCGTATGGAGATCTGTACAATCCAATGGATGAGGGATACTTATCGAATCATGCTGCCTTCACCGTGCTTTAGTATGGATATATTGTTCTTTTCTGATTTTTGTACATCTTTTGGAAATGGTTCACCTTTGGTTTCACCATAACGGTGCGTTCACAATAAACGCATCTGATGCACAATCAAAGTCTACGTGGAGGCGTGGCGTTAAATGCATCAAAGTCGCTCGAGCCGTTGTTTTTTGTTTCCGGCCTACTTGTCGGATGCTCAAATCACGCTGCACTAGATGCGCAAAACGTGCAACAGATATACTTTAAATGTAAACCAGATGCATTTAAACCGTGTTTGGTGTGAACGCACCACGACATTTTTCCCAACAGTGTTTTGGGTTTTCAGTAGTTGGTTCCAGTTAAAGTTCCTCTTCAAAAAATATTCTGGACAATTTTAAGCTCACATCTTTTAGGAAACAGTTTTGAGATGTTCCTTTTTCACGTCCAACATCACTGTCTGACCTCATGAATGCGATTCTGAAAGAATGGGTGACGATTTCCAGTAGCACATTTAGAAATAATGGTTTTTAATATATTGATTATTTAAGTCACTATATTTGCATAAATTAAGATTGATACAATAATACACCTTTTATTAATGGAAATATTTAATTACAATGAAGTTAAAGTACTAAACAGCCACAACGATGTAATTTTTAAAAACTGAAATCATTTTGTGAGGATTCTGTTTCACCTGCTCTACAATAAACTAAATAAGCCTTATTTTTAACTGAACAAAGTTTACTGCAGATCCAAAACTTATAAAAAGATTTTGCATATTTGCTTTACTAATTTCTTTTGGGTTGAAAAAAAAGTTCTTCCACGTGAAAGGAGTCAGTTAAGGTGTTCCCTCTTTTTGGAGATTTTCTGAACACTTCCTGGTCTTATTTACTAAAAATAAATGTAAAATGTAAAAGTTTCCATCTGCATCAAGCCAATTTTGGATTCTTTTTGGATTGAGGGATGCAAATCTTTCTCTAAAAATGCAACGATTTCAGATTATTTTAGTTTACTCAACCAGATTATGGTGTCTTTTCAGTTATGTTGGTATTTATTTTAGTTTTTCAGGTTAATGAGACCAGATTAATATATATTTTTTAATAAAATTATGTTTATGTCACAATATACAGCTATGGAAAAACACTGCAAAAATAATCAGTTACTCTGATTTTACTTTTTACTGGTATATGTTTGAGTAAAATGAACATTATTCTTTTATTCTATGAACTACTGACGTGTCTGAATTTACAAGCAAAAATTTTAAATAATGAAAAAGATGCAGTGCAAAGAAGACATATCAATTTAGAAACAATGCTAATGTTTTAACTCAGAAATCAGTATTTGGTGGAATAACCACGAGGTTTTATCAGTTGTTTCCAGAGCCGTTACAATTTCAGAGGAAAAAAAAAAACAATCAAAGAACAAAAAGAAAAAAATTTGACTGGTTTCAGACATTTTTCTCTACATGACGCCTCTCTGTGCCGCCACACACCCCCTCTCCTCTGCTACATTTTGGCCAGGTCTGAGCACTTTGTGGAGGTGGGAGGGTGAAGAAAAACAGAAAAAAATGAAAAATAAAAAGAAGAAGAAGTAAAAGTGGACCATTTGTTGCTTCAGATGTGCTGCTAATCCTTTGATCGAACCTCTTATGCTCTTCAAACTTGCGAGCGGGGCCAAGGCACTAATGAAATTCTGAGGCCGGCAGATAGGCCTCGAGCCGGAGCGTGACAGAGTCCATCTGGTGTGCTAAAGTCCCCCTCTGCTCTCAAACACTCTGCTCCGTGCAACTCTATGGGAACACTTTGATGCTGCATTTAAGCCACTGTACTGGGGCCAAGTCCACTCTGCTCCTACCTGAAATTAGACGCCGCATTAGCCGTGCCATGTATATTTTAATAGTAATAAGTCACTTCCCATTACACTCCTGGCGCAATGGAGTAAAAATAAGCACGTCATGATGAAACCGTCAGCTTGTCCAACAGTCTCTTCACTACATTTTTCATTCGGAGCCACCTGCTCACAATTGGAGGGGAACCTGCTGGTCGGCGCTGTTCCTCCGGAGCAAACGGAGACAAAGACTTTAAGAGTGTCTGGTGACAGCAGATGGTGGAAGGAGTCAAACACTTCCAACGTCCTGTTCCGAAAACAAGGGGGGACGAAGAGAAACGCAACAAAACGAGTAAACGTGTTAAAACTTGAAACTAATCAGGGTGTCAATTCAGAGGGAGAGCTGTCAGATCCAGTTTACGAAACTATTCATATTACTAAAAATATTCCACATTTTGTCACGTTACAACCAAAAACCTTACGTGACAGATTTGTAGCTAAAAGGTTTGCCATTTGTGGAGCATGGCGGTGGTGGTGTCATGCTTTGGGGTTGGACCCAGACCCCAACTGAACATGGAGAAGCAGCATTCAGTTTTTATGCTCCTTTAATCTGGAACAAACATCCAGAAAACTGTCGCCATCAGAGTGACAGTGTCTGATTTTCATTTGTTTTGACCATCAAAGTTGAGCTCAGCCGCTTTTCTGATATCCTAAGCAAACACGGTGGTGGCAGAATCAAATTTGACATAAAAAGATGAAATATATTCAGGCTCCGGCTCCAGAGCTGCTGGATTACCTACAGTCTGTTGGCAGCTTTTTACACAAACCTGCAGAACTTTTTACTTTTGCCAAAATTGAGAGCAACCTTGATGACCACAAACCTGCTTGAAGGAGCAAACCACAACAAAGTTGACATGCTTTCACCCAATCTGTTGTTTTCTAAACCCAAACCCACCGCGACCGGGATCGAAGCAGTATTTTTATTCCCCTCCACGCATCTCCACACTTGACAGACCTGCGCAGGAACCCTGATCCCGTCTGGTAGCTCTCGTTTGATAGCATGCCTGGTTGCGCTGACCCGATCCATAATACACACATCCCTCCTTCGCCTGGGAGGATGAAACACACACAGCCTAACATGCAAGGATGCACGGTGATGCTAACACAGAGGGAAAACAATGCACACACAATGAAGCATAAGCTTTCTTATGCCTTTAGGAAAAAGACGAGGAACAGCAGACCACCTGCTGTGAACAATACACACTCATTCTGCCCGGCTTTGCCTCAGTTTGCTGAACCGGCTCTATTGATGTCTACTTTTTCACTCCTCAAACTTACTTCAAAACCGCCTCTGTTTGCTCTCCCTGCTCGGATTTCCATTAACAAACCAGCTCTAATCACGAAATCCAGTTTCCTCCTTCCTCCCTGATTCACTGCTTTATTCTTTCTTAAAAAAAAAAATCATCTGACGATGATAAACACACAAAAAAACTAATTAGAGTCTTAAATGTCCACAAAAACAACCAAATCGCTTATTTCTTAACTCCACTGGTCTGCTTTGGGTGTAAATAACCACATAACTCTAAAACTCATTTATTGTCTTCATAAAAGAAAAGCTTTAAAGCCCCATCATCATCACTGCCATCAAAAGATACAACTCTGACACAGAATAAAGCAGAACGACTTCAATCCGGCATCAGAACGACCGTTTCCCTGCACATATCAATGGTTATATTATGAGGGCACAATCACATGGAGTGGACTGGAGATGAGACGCCGTTTGTTTGTTGCCCCTGAGGGCTGGAGCCGAGTCTGGCTCCTCATCACGGGGAACGACAATGGAGTCACAGTTGGTACTTTCAGAAGTCGCCTCTTTGACCTGCGACGGTCTGAGAGGCCGTTTGCAGCGTCAACGACGGCGGACTTCTGGAGAACGCTTGATGAGTCGATTCAACGGCATCAGGAGGAAAAAACACCTTTTAGCTCAAACAGCAGAGGGGAAAGTGTTCAATCAGGCACTGAGTTTTTTATTTTACACTTCTGTAAAAAGCGAATAAAGTTGATTTTTCTCGTATTAATTGAAGGTACCATTTTAAAACCATAAACGACGATAAATTGTTCCAGAAGTTATCACGATAAACGATAATATTGTTGCTTTGACACCATTTTCAGCTCATATCAGGTCACTGACTTTATTGATTGTCTACATATCTGATGGAGATTTAACACTGGAACTGAAAGACATTTTAAATATCAAAAATAAATGAACAAAACAACATAAATAACAAATAAAATCAATTAATATAATTTTTTTTGATGGCTTAAACACCAGGCTGAAAACTTTTATCATCCAGTTTTTGGTAGAAAAAGAAGAAAAGACAACATTTTCTCTCTTTTCATTGTAAAAACATTTGTAATTTACCATGCAGATGTAAATTACAAAGTTTTTTTGGATTTATTGATTGTTGTGGCAACTACAAAATATTGTATTTAAGCTCCAGGATTACTAATGAAACATCTAAAGGCACTCAGATCAGAGAAACAGTAAACAAACAACAGCTTCAGTTAGCTTCACTTGATTTTAATGCAAGGTTTCTACAGGATTCACAGAATACAATTTAAGACTTTTTAATATCTTTAAAATTAAATTTAAGACCTTCTACACAAATTTGTAGAAGAATGTTTTTTTTTTCTTTTAAGCCTTGTATGGTTCAGTGGCAGAAATGAGCTAACATCTTCCAGCTAAAAGTAAATATTCCAACTAGCTAGCTAGCTGGCTAGCTAACAACGGTATATTAGCATATAGTTAGCGATAGCTTCTACTGCCTGGAGTCATCGAATGAAATGAAGATGTCTGAAGCAACTAAACATTTTGCCTGTCAGAAAGGTCATATGAGAAAAAAAAAACATTTAAAAAATATTTAAAATATTTAAGGCTACCTTACATTTTTACAATGAATTAAATATATTTTAAGGCCTTAATTTTAGATTTTTAAGGATATAATAATTGCATTATATAAAATCTAAGCAACTTGTACACATAATTTTCCTCAGTTTCTTACAGAATCAGCCACATAAACAGAACCAGTACCACTGGTCCACTCCATAAATGAGACCAGCGTGACATTTCTCATTAGCATTAGCACATTTAAGCTCAAGTGCCCTCTTTACAAATGTCCTGCAGGCATCCTGTAGTCAGAGAATTAATATTTCTATATTTATACGACACGGTAAATTTAATCAGGTTTTTGTTGTATTTTCACAACATTTCATCACCAATGAAACATGTTTTTGGAAATATGTCTTCATGTTTCCCAGGATCGAAATGAAAAGTAAAGTCAAACAAACCAGTTCTCTGCAGACCTGGCAGCTGGTGAATAATGTCCATTATTCTGATCTAAAAGAACCTGGACTGAACCCAGTTTGACCCGGATTCATTAACTCAGTTACATTTGAATCCAGACGTTTATATACACTGAATAAAATTACTATGTTTTTCTCACTGTCACTTAAGTTAAATCAGATCAAGCTTATCTCATTTTAGGTCAGTTAGAATTACAATAAAAAAAGAGAAGATTAATTTCTATCAACTTTTAATCGATTGATCTGTTTATAAAATTGGCATATTTTGCAAATTTTTATTGAAACCTTTTCAAAATAAATTAAAAGATGCAAAAACAAATATTTAAATTCTCTTATAGAAAACAATATATACATTTTATCACCTAAAATGCCATAATATACTAATACTAATATCATTTGTAGCAATAATTCAAAAACATATAAAAATCCAATCCCATGTTGATTATTTTTTGGATTAAAATATTATTAATGATATATATTTTTTACAAAATTTAAACCAACTGAAGCTAAATTTGTTATTTAAACATTTTTGACAAATAAATATATTTAATCTTCAATGAAAAATGAACATTTATTGTCCAGTTTTGGCTGCATTGCTTCCCTGCGTATGTTTTTCTGTATTCTCCACTTCATGATAACTAGATTACTAAATTAGCTGATGATTATTTGCAGGTATTTAAACAAAATGTGAGAAAATAAAGAGAATCAGCTCTTCGAAATGTTCACCAGGTGAACTACGAACAAGAATGACTTCATTTCCATCCCGGTGAACTGAACGCTGAATCCTGTACAGTAGGAGAAAGAAATCCCTAAAAATCCTTTCATATGAAACCAAATCTGCTGCATCTGCCTGCCGTGTTTCACCAGATGTTCAAAGAGAGTAAATATGGTTTGTTTTTTCCTTTTTTATATTTGTAATTTGGGTGAGCAAGCCCTTGAGGCAATAACAATCCTTAAGGGTTGAATAAAAGCTTAAAGCTTAATCCACACACTCATGGCTGTTTAAGTGATCATTACTGCCTGGATTTGCCCACCTTCTGATTCACTGATTTATATCTGCAGAGGAAAAAAGGTGGGAGAAATTATTATTTTATTTTCCGACAAAGACAGAAGTGGGTCTTTAAGGGTAATTGTGTGTAAATGTAAAAGTGTTTTTTGAATCTGGTTAATCCTGTTAGATCTGGATGCAGATTGCGATGAAGCACTTTAATCGGTTCCAAGGTGTGGAAGAAGGGATAATAAAGATGGAGGAAGATATGAAGTGCGTTTCAGGCTTTGCTGTAGCTTTCAGCGGAGCGGTACTGAAGGTGAAAATGAGCTTATAGGGATCAGAGGAAAGCAGAAAAATATTTGACAAGTCAATAAATATCATACTAATGAGATAAGTAGAAAAAACAAGGCACAAAGTGATTAATTTGTGTTATTTCTGTGTGGTAGACCACAAAGAAAGTTATTATTTTCCATCTTTGAGACAGTTCCTATTACATTATTCCGCCAATGCATGACTGTCACATCGTGCAGCAGCTCCTCAGAGCTGCGGCTCAATCTGGGAGACGGCCTGATGTTTTCTATAAAACATGTCAGCTTTTTGTCCCTTTGTGGGTCAGAAGTTGACAGAAGCAACAAACACGTCTGTTAGGTTGGATTTTCTTTACTTGAATTAAGATACAAACAAGTGGAATAGTAAAAGTGGTTCGCAGTGATGAGTTCAGACTTATAGCGGTTACTTCAGAAGAATTTTCTTGAAATATGTTCAATTATTTGATGATAAATGGATACCAAACCAAGATTCCAGTCTTTATCCTAAAATATTTGTGTCAACATTTGAATTTTTTGGGAGAAAACAGAACTGGAAATGTAGCATAACAAAAACTGGCCCCTGTTTCTCTTTTCCCCCCAATAGATTTTCAATCAATTAACTAATAACATCCCGTTTAGACCAGGCTTTCTCAAATTGTGCCCCCTAGTGGTCTGCCTGGTACTGCATGTAAACCTCTGACGTGATGTTACAGCTCGCTTACCAAAGGATTGTGATGAAAAGTGACAATGGATAAGTGTCTTAAAACTGGGTCAGGAAAAAGAAAAATGTAATTTTATTTACTGCAGTTTGGCCTCCATCCAGAAGAGGGCACTGCTGGTCATCCTTAAGCAGCAATAAAGATGCTGGCAAAGCATAAACGGTCCAAACGAATGAACTTTATGTTCTGAAATACAAACACTCAACAAGCTCTTAATCAATAAGTTCCATTCCTAGTGATGAATATAAACTGAATTGAAGGAACTTCTTGTGTTTTACATAAAGACATAAAACAGGTGATTTCTCTGCAGGTGACTAAAAGTTGCAGGTTAAATGCATCTGATTATCGGCCCTCTGTATATTATTGGACATGCGTTCAAGTCCCGACAGCAGCGAGTTTTTCGTCTTGAGCGTAAACACATCAGCATGGGGAGGAAGGTGTAGCAGAGAGGATGTTGTGGATCTTAGATGCAGGTTGCAGATAAAAGGCGTAATCACAACAAATGACCCAGTATTATTACAGATGTGGAGGATAACATGGTAAACGTGGGAGAGAGCCCGAGGGGGAGGGAAGGGGGAGGACGGTGGTTTGTTTTTCTCAGCAACAGGAAAAAGAAAAAAGAAAATACCAGCTTGGATGCTGAGATTGCGCCCACGCCATTCCCAGGTTGCCCCACGCTGACCTCTGCTCAGGTGGTCTTTGAAGTTTTACTGCCAAACTTAAAGCCTGAAAGTTGCATCCGAGCCTCGGTATGAAACAAATTTATGTTTGCAGATATGCGCCATAAATCCAAGAGCAATGTGAATCAGTAATACGGGGCTTCCTGGGGTCATGCAAGAGGACGCTGATGTTCCAGGTTTAACATGGCTGTAGGAAAATAAACCCAAACAGGGAGGAAATGTTGGCTTATTGGAGTTCAGGAGCAAAGCAAAGGGAAGGTTTAACATGTACGATCCTCCAACACCCTCCCACACTCCCCACCAGCCCCCAGAGGCAGTTCTACGCTTTCTTTTCAAGCCATAAAATATCTAATATGCCGTTCCTGTGCTTAACTGAAGCTTACCTTATTATATTATTGTATCACATGTTTGCTGCCCTACAAAAGCCAAACAGTGTGAGCAACGTGGGCAGTGAAACCGAGCTGATCTGCTCCAACAAGACGACACCGCAGTCCAGGAAAGGATTATTTATCATTTAGCTGTATATTTATGAGCAGAATTAGTTTCAGCAGCTGCACTTTCGACCTTTTCTTTTTACTTCTGCTGAACTTTTTTCTTCTTCTGAAGATGATCTCTACAAACCGAGGATCCATTGAAGTCTAAAACACCCTGAAATCACAGTTTGTGCAACTTTATATATGTGATACTTATCCAAACTACCAGACAATAAGCTACTCTCTAATAGCAGTGACTGGAGGTATATAAATATGACAAAAAATCTGTTTAAGGTGGCCAGGAAACAGGAATTTCACTCCAGACTTTACAAATCCAGCTGCACCCCTCTGGCCAAAGCTTCCAGGTCATTTTCACAGCATTTCAAGCAGCATCCATCTTTCCAGGGAAGTCAATTCCTGTTCGGCCTTCACATTGTCAGACCAAATAAACAGGGTTTTGATAAATGGAGGTCAAGGTGAGAAGAACCTGGTGCTGCAGTTCGGGTCTGGTACTGTTTGAAATGTCCATTTCTTCATTCATTTGGTCACTGTAATATATTCACCATATAAAGGGAAACACACTGAGACTGACATCATATGTCACAGTAACATTTCTTTTTCCTATTGGTTCTCTTGTCTCAACATGACAACATGAGCAACTATATTTATTATACTGACTAAAGGAAATAACTGTAAAACTACTGCTTCGGCATTTTTAACAAAACTTAAATCATGATAACCTTTGGAAGCAAATGTTAGCTAGCTGATTTAAAATGGTAACATCTGTGTTAGCATCTGGACAGTGTTAATGAAAGCAATGCTTGTATGCTAACATTAGCAGTAGCATCCACAGTACGACGTTAATGTAGTGACATTAGTGTTAGCATCAAGACATTACCATTGCAACGTTAGATTTACTATTTGTAGCACACCGACAAGTCACATCCACAGCAACATTATAATGCTAATGGTATTGTTAGCATTTTCTGCATGATGCTAATAAAGTGACAACTACACAAAGATATTAGCTAACATTGCTATCAACTACAGCATATTAAAATGCAGATAAAAGTGTTAGCATTGTATCAACACTCCAATGTTAACATTAGCTCAAGCACAAGAACAAACATGTTAGCATCCACATCAACATTAGAATGCTAACATTAGTGTTAGCAACGACAAACATTAGCATCTGAGCAAGACATTAATATACTAACAATAGTGTTGCTATCTGCAACAGATTAGCATGCTAATAAACAGGCTAGCAGCCGCTGCTAGCATTTCCATTGAATCTAAAAATTTAGCAACATTAGCATAAGGGCATCAATGTTATCTATGTGCCATTAACATCCTAGCATGCAATGCTAGCATTAGCATTTACAACACAACAAAACATTAGCATCTGCAAGCTCAGTCACAGGCAGCTAACTTTTCTCTATACCTGTGTGACATAGATAACGAACTGCTAATGTACCTGTAGCATTATGTCTCTGACAGCATTTGTAGTTAGCACAAGGTTAGCATCCTAAGATTAGCATTAGCATCCACAGTCAGTTCAACAAGCCAACATCAGTATTTGAAGGCCAGCATTGGCAATTATTGTTTATTCTCACCAATAATATAATAAGTATCTGCTAGACCACAAAACTCATCGATCCTGTAGGTTATAAAATATATTTCTATGTTTATTCTTTTAAGACTTTTATCTACCCATAACACAGTGAACCACTTCCAAATGAAACGATCAATAAATAAATAAATCTAACACCTTGCATATTCAGTAGCTGTTCTGGTCAGCTGCTTTGACAACAGAACATGCATATCTGCATGATTGCAACGCTCCGAGCAGCTCTGTGATTAAAAAAGAGCTCTTGAGTCTCGAGGAGCACAATAGGGGCCTGACCTTCCTGAGTCTACAAGTGGGCCACCGGGGCCCCTGGGGGCTCCTCGGCGCGACTGCAGATCTTATTTCAAGACATCGTGATTAAGAGCGGCCAGAAGCTTCAAAAGCCTCTGCGCATCCTCCAGATTTCAACGACCTGCGAGACGCTGAGGGGAATCTGATTATAATAACAGTATTTGCATTCCTTGTTGTGACACCTTTCATGGTGTTTTGGAGATAATGCTCAAGTTAAAAAAATCTAGAAAGTGTGGCGGGCATTTATAATCAGCAATTTATAGCTGCAAGTCTCTCCAACAAAACGACACATAAGTTTCTGACAGTTTTTATGTTCAAAATAGTTCAGTTAGAAGAGATGAAGATTATCTATGACTATCAAATGGATTTAGGTCTGAATTTCCAACCCAGTCTAAACTTTTACAGCATGTTTTGTATTGAGATCCATCCGTTAAAGGCATGGTGCGGCTACTGCTATATTCCAAAAGACAATATTTCAAGCTTTTGTGGTTTTAAAATGTCTTCCAGTTGAAGTGTGTAGTATTCTGTAGAAAATTAAAGTTGCATTACCAGTTGAAACTGGAATCAAAACAACAATATTATTATTTATTGCAAAAATGTCTTAGACAATTTACCACAATTAAGAATTTAATTTTATAAAATCATAATAGAAATGATAAATATATTCTCCAAACTTGTAAAATAGTTTCCTAATATATTACAAAAGTTAAGGAATCTGACTATTCCAGCCATATTCAGCAAGGCAGAGTACAGACAGACACAAGTTCAAAACCACTTTGGTGTTTTCATGGTTTTGCGCAAATTAATAGCTGCAATCTGGGAGCAGGATCCATGCAGCGCAGGGTCAGCCAAATGATCGATAAGGCTGTAAACAAGCCAAGAGTTTGGCCACATTATCTAAACCACTTCATTTGGGTCTGAAATTAAAATTGCCTTGGTTAATTTGGCTAGCCCAGGGGTTTATTTACAACCTGTCTGACCGTTCCACTGTTTGCGTTTCCTGCCCAGTCAGACCTCTGCTAAACAATCTTGCAGCGTTGCCAGATACCAGCAATTAAAGCGGTGGATACAGTGTTATTAACACTAATAGGAGACAGGAAAGTACTGGAAATTTTCTTTTAATGCGGTGAGATTTGAGAATTAAAGGGAACGAGACGGAGAGTTTGTCGTACCTTTGGCAAAACTCGCCTTGAATAACTTTCACCCCCCACCCATGGACGCCCATCTGTAGTCAAAGTGAGGTCTGCTGTGAGTTATGTCAGATGGAGCGATTACCAGAGAGGGGGCCAGGAGGATAATGACGAACAGATGTGGGTCGCTTGCTCTTGTTCTCATACATCCACTTTTTCTTTCTGTCATCTCAGCTTTTTCTCTTTCCGTCTCCCACCTTTCCCCACCTCTCTGCGCCTCCCTCCGGCCACCCACAGCTGTCCGGCACAAGGTGCTGGCGAACGCTCCCTGGAGAGGCGGTGCACTTGTTCCTTCCTGCTGCTAAATAGGGAGCATCAATCACGCAGGTGTCTCCACCAGCGGCGGGAAGCGGTTAAGGCATTGCACATGCAGCCAGAGACGATCTATCAGCAGACAGGCCAAGTTAATGTGGCTTTTCAGCTCCTCTCTCATGTTGAAAGAGCTTCATGCTCTGCGTTAGTTTGTTTGGGCAGGTGAGAACAAGGACGAGGCAGCAGAGAGACGCCTGAAAATGTGGACGTTTCTGGTCTTCAAAGCAAATGGCAGCGGGGTTTGTTAGCAGTGAAAACAACGAGGAACAACAGGAAACACCGAGGATTAACGGTGTCAGGACTCACACGTACTGAACCGTTTCTCTGTGCGCCCCAACACCAGACCAGGGAAAACTTCAGCGACCAAAAGGTTTCCTATGATTTACAGAGTTTTCTAGGCTGGAGTTTTCAGAACTCACAGTTCGTTTCTGGACCGAAGCGAGAGTAGAAAAACAGACGGATAAAAATGGATGGATGGATGGATGGATGGATAGTTGGTTGGATGGATGGATGGATGTACAGAAGTTTGACAGGGACTAAAAGTATTTCGTGTTTTTCCATTCTGTTTTTCCCACCTGATCTAGAATATGAAACTCGTCTCTGTTCCTTGTCGTCCAGAGGAATCCCCACCACCTCTAATTCCAAGAGCAAACAGAACCTGCCCATCCCGAGTGTTTCTGGGTCCAGTTAGTCGCTAAGGAGCCCGTCCAAATGACGGCTAACGCCCTGCCAGAGCAGCTGGCAGAACCGCAGCGCTCCGCCAGAACATGGCGGCAGCTGGGGAATCGTCCAACAGTTCCAAATGTGCCACTAACCTCAGTCCATCCAGGGAAAAGAAAGTCAGTAATGGAGACACCTAGCAATGGACAGAACCACAGTGTTCACATGACCCGCCCTGTGACAGCATCTACTGACACAATGACACTTTAACTGGTGTTCTGACCCAGCAGGACGGACCAAGGTTCTGGTCCAACTTCTCTTTTTAACGCGTTAGAGCAACAACTTTATGTCAGAGTGGATTTTGAGAGAGTACACAATCAAAAAGCTTTAATGTAAAATTATATATTTTCAGAAATATGCATCATCTTGACTTACTAACTTCCTCACTCCACCCTGCACAAGTTTTCTCAGATGGTGACGACATTTTCACAGACTTCCTGTCAGATTTATTCTGGTTAGATCATGCCACGAAGCCGAGAAATAACATTTTTCATAAGAAATCCATTTTCCAATAACACACCTGAAGCAGGTAATAACTAAAACCAGACGACACTGACATGACTGCTCACTAATTCAAACCACAATGCATGCTAACAAGCTAACGACCCACTGCAATCCGAATATGCTTCCAGATTATCATCCAGAATTAGGTTAAACAAATTTCACTCGTTGCAATTCAGGACACCAGTTAAGCAAACGCTGCACCAATTAAGCCTCTGCTGCACAAACAGCTTTTCATTGTAAACACATATTCTGTCCCAACATCCTTCAGCTGCCAGTCATCAATTAGAGCAAACAGACCGATTGTTTTGCAGGCGAGGGGCGAGTAAATTAGTGATTAGCAGACGGTGGTGGAAGTGGCGTTATTGTTGCAAAACAGACCGACTGTGCAGCTGCTGGTTTAATATGTACATAGAGAATTATTTTTAAATTTTTATCGCACAAGGCTTTTGAATCTCACAGATGAAACAGCATACTTTTCCCCCCTTGCTGCCTTGGGCCACATCCACGGTGCCCTAGATACTTTTGCCCGTTGCACTGAAGTAACTAGGAGGATTTTTTTCATCCCTGCGGATCGGAGCGCTCCGGTGGATTCGGCGCCGGTTTCCTGGGATCAGGAGCGTCACAGCGGATCAACGGGCAACAGAACCCGACCTCAGGCGGCGTCAAGCTTTTCAAAGGGAGCACACTCTGTCAGTGATTATTAATTTAAAAGAAATTAGAGGCTTGTGCTCATGTGTCACGGCTATTCGCTAAAAATTAAAGGTCTGACAGGACTGCATTAGTGAACAACCTCTGCATATCAGATATTCTCGCTTTAGTTTTAAAAAAACTGCCCTGGAAATAATTTCATCAAGCAGGAAATAACAAATAATATCCAGAAATCTAAACAAATGTCCCATATATGCAGATGTAAAGAAGCAGATTAATTAATCAGTTTTAATACATCAGCGTTACATTTTTAATTCACTAAGTTGACTTAATTTTCGCAAATTAGAACGTCACAATTTAATGTTTTTATTGGGATTTATGTAACAAATGAACACAAATTTGTTAAAATTGTTACTTAACAAATTTTAAATTAACTAACTTAAAATTACTTAACTTTTAGTTACTTACTATTTTACTAACTTAAGTAGCAGTTACTTTACATTTGTAAGTAAAATTAGTTTCTTTAACTTAATCATTGAACTAAAGAACTAACTTAGCTAACTCTTAGCAATAGTGTTAGCAGTTGGTGCTAATGCTAATGTTGCCATGGTAGCATTCTGATTTTGTTGCTAATGCTAACATAATAGTGCAGAGCTGTTGATGCTAACACTAATAAACAAATTTACTTAAATGCCCCTTTTGGCTTCAGAGTCCCACAGCATGATGCTGCCAACACCTTTGTCTCACCAGGGTAATGGTGTGTTTACTGTTCTGAAGGAAAATAAATTGATTTAAGTTTGTAATTTTAACATTCCTTCCAAATAAAAGCATATTCCTCCACCACTGTGTTATAATGTGGGTCCTGATTGCAGTCCGATTTTATTTCATTGTTTATTTTGCACCAAAAGACAGAATTTTATTTCTGGATATGAGAGAAATTAAGACAATAACTAATCATTTTACTTTATTAAATAAACGCTCTAATTTATGTTGCTCTATTACAAATACGGCGGTGGTTACTTTTAGCGTGATACTGCCAGCACAATGTTCACAATGAGCATTATTTATGGTTCTGAAACCCAAATTCTCCACTACTTTGGTTGTTCTGAGTCATAAAATGCCATAAAACATAGAAAAGTTTGTGCTTGTAACCTGACAAAAAGCTAGAAAAGTTCCAGAGGAATGAATCCTTTTCAAGGCAGTGAATATTTCATGTTCTGCTTTCATATCTGGCAGTAAAGTGACAGCGCTGACTGCTCACTACATCAAAATACCTGCTAAATATGCTCACATTTAGCAGCACTTTGCTGTAAAAGTGTCTGCCACGTTCTGACAGTGGGAAACTGATGCTTTGTAATCGGAACGTAACGTGTGAGAAAGTGATGAATATGTTATGTAAATCAAGACAAGGTGTTTCCACCACAGCTTTGAACAGATACAGCCGTTTTGAGGAAGGTGTGACGTCCCACTGTACGCCCTGAGGTTGCCCAACTTCAGGTTTGCGGTTGTACCGGCGTTTCAAGAGGTTGTGACATAAGAGGATACCTAGGGACCTGATGTGTGTTGGTGGAGAAGCTTTTCTTATGCAACTCCACCACAAATACAAAACAATTGGACTCCACATTTCAGAGATCCAGGATGACAGTATTTTAGATTAATGTGTGGGATTTTTTACATTTAATAAACTGTGTATTTTACCAATTGATTTATTAAAAAGTCAATACTTTAACTTTTATAATGAACATTTTGGGACAAAGTTCAGCAAGCAAGCAGTATCCACTTATTCCACTGAACCTAATCATAAATAATATTGATTGATTGATGAATATATATTAGAATAGCAGCATTTATATGGAGGAATGACACACGTGTTAGAATATAGACACTTTGCTATGGATTTAAAAACCAATGTTAGCATGTAACAATTTCTATTAATGCTATCATTAAGGTCAGCATGTTGATATATTGTTGATGCTAATGCTAATGTTACCTTGCTAGTGTTGTCTTGTTGGCGCTAATGCTAATGTTAGTGTGTTAATGTAGAGCTGGTGATGCTAACACTGATGCTCCATGTGAATGTTGAGGCGTAATGCTAATGCTAATGTTGGCATGTTATGTTGTCCTGTTGGTGCTAATGCTAATGTTAGTGTGCTACTGGAGAGCCCTGGATGCTAATGTTAATGCTGCCATGTTAATGTTGGATGCTAATGCTAATGTTGCAATGTCAGCTTTCTGCCATTGTTGCTAACGATAATGTTAAGCTAGTGTTGTCCTGTTGGTGCTAATGCTAATGTTAGTGTGCTAATGGAGAGCTGTTGATGCCATGGTTAGTGTTGCCATGTCAATGTTGTGGTACTAATGCTAATGTTACCATGTTAGCATTCTGCTGTTGATGCTAATGCTAATGGTGATTTAAAGTACTTTTATTCCAGAAAAAGTTCAACCATGTAGACAAAAGTAAAGAAATCTCAATGCATCAGATGAACAAAGATAGAGATGGATTACAATTTGCATTCTGGGTTATAAAGATGCCAAATAAGGATTTATAAGTTCTCAGATTCCTCTAATTTATACTTCCTCCTTTGCTTGACTTTTTCTCTTTGGTTTTCTGGGTCGTCTGTTTGTTTTTCCACTGTAAGTGAAACCCGTCAGGGTTTCCTTGGAAGTGAACCAGGTTTTCAGGCAGGTTTTGATCCACTCCAGAGTTTTTGTACGAGGCCAAACAAAGCGGACCAACTGAGCAAACAAACTCTGAACTGTTGAAAGTGGACCAAGTGGTGTGAACAGGTCCTTTAAAAATAAGCACTAAACCCATCTGTAATCGTTGATACCAACCTCATTCAAAAGCAAATTTGTTTGCAAATAAATATTTTTCCTCGTCGTATCTCCCTGCGCCTGCATGACAAGACGGAGGAATCCCTGTCAGTGGGAATGTGGCGCTCCAGTAGATGACTTGGCCTAATCAGAGCGATGCCGTTGAAGGCTGGCACTCAGAGTTTGGAGCGAAGGCAGAAAAGGTCAGCGGGGACGGAGCTGAGCGGCTTTGACGGCTGACTAAAACATTGCTCAGAGTGTGGTGTCATCATCGGTGTAACTATCATTCCCCTCCTCTGCTGCAACAAGCACGGCAGCAGAGGAAGTCGGGTTGTGACTAAGAGCACGGAGAGTGGACTCGTTATCTCTGGCAAAGATTCTTCAAGCCACGCATGAATTAATGCATTAAACCTGAGCACCTTCAGCGCTGCAAGTCACACAGAACGATAGGATTGCACACCAAAGCATGTAACCTACATAATCTAGGTTGTTAAGCTTGTACCTTTATCAGTGCAGCGAAATCTTTTGCTCTTGCTCCAGATGCTGACGCTATTATCTGCAAAACGTGACACGATCTTCTGGGTGCGTGTTAAAGGCGCAGTGGAGAGTGGACTAACGCGGCGTAATGGGCTCGGACACTTGTCAAGTTGCCTTTTGCTCACACCGCCAACCGCTCTTTGCCAAATGACCCGCAGTTTGGTTGGCTTTTTTCCCCACTTTCTTTAATGCAACACTTTAAAATGGACTTTCTGCATTTGAGGATGTCGGAGCTAAAAGGTGCGACAGAACCAGGTAGCTGCAACACCTCCCTCAGCGAAGTGTCGGCTTTGACAGAGCTGACGCCAGTGCGCAGGAGAGGTCAACACCTCTGCTGCAGACTTGTCAAATTAGGGAGTTTGCACTAGTTTGCTGCTAAGAGGCACTAATTAGCGACAGTAACATGCATGCAGACGACAGGAGAACACACGTCAGGGTGCAACCTCTGTAACAAACCACAGATTATTTGGTCAAGCTGTTCCCTTTAGGGAGCTGCACTTAAAGCCAGTTGTTAGCTTTCATTTCACCTGTTTATAATAAGATGTTCCGCCCAGAAGGTATTTGCTCTCTTCGTTCAGCGCGCGTCGTCACAGTTCAGCCGACTGTTTTCCATATTTTACAAACAGCCAGGAGAAAAGTATTAATTATCCTTGTACAATTTAATGCACCAAGTGATTTAACCTTTCAGGTTTCCGTTAAACACCGGCATAACAAGGCGTATCCGTGGCAGCGGACGTGATTTATGACGGGAATACCTAATTCTTGTTTTTAAATAGGTTGGACAGGCAATCTGCATACATCTAAATCCCCCCGCCTCCCTTCTTTTCTCTTGTCTTGAGGCTCTTGTTTAATATTCAAGAAAGATTTTTTATTTTTTTTGTCCACATACATTTTGGTCTGTGTCACCTCAGATTAAATTATTACCGTTTTGCAGCCTTTGCGGTTCAAGCCCGAGGCCCTTATTTACTAGAATCAATGAAACAGTAATGAAAATCCATTTTTCATAGTATCAGCCCCTGCTGTCTTTTATTTAGTTAGCTGTGTCTAAGCAAGCAATTCATTTTGTGTAAATGCCACCCTGAGAAACAGGCGTTGGCGCTGAAGGAGTTAACCCAGAGAAATTAAGTCGCCTCTGCTCGGCCGATTTGATCAGGCGAAACGGGAGGAGTACACCTGGAACGTATATCAACCGTTTTTAAATGAACTAATGGGTAAAGCAGAGCATGCAAGGTTAACAAGCTGAGTCAGGGGAGGATGTGATGTTTGTTATGTTTAAAAACGAATGATTTATTATGCTAAACAGTAATACGCCCTGTGGGTGGTGCTACGAGGCCTTCAGGGGTCACAGGATATCACACACTCCCATATTTTGCATACTGAAACATCTCCATCTCCAGAGCGAGCGCAGGCGAGCGGCGGCCCAACGTATTCAAATTGGTTTGTTTATTGGCTTTAGTCTGGGTCGTGCGTGTAGCAGCGGTAATCAAACAACAGAGCAGCAGTTTGGGGAACGCAGAAGCGAAAATTTCTGCAAATTCAAACCTAAAAATACAAATTTAGAGAAAACTTTGACTTAAAATCCTGCCATGCAAGGATGCAGCAGATACACAAACAGCTAACATTTCATTTTCAAATTCTTGCTGCAAAAAGTATCACACAATTTAGATTTTTAAATATATATGCATATTTTTGTAAATGATGCTAACTAGCCTGTGCATATTGTATCTGTGCAGCCATTGTCTCCATAACCAGACATGGCAGTGAAGGCTGACCCTCCCTCCTCTCTCCTTCTGTCACCTGAAGAAATAAAACTTAACAACTGAATAAAAATGCATGTAGAGATTTGGTGAAAATGAGTTGCCTGTGAAATAATCCATCACCCCTTCCTGCCTCCAATAATGCCGTGATGTGAGGGGTGGGAGGGTTAGACGTTCCTGATGTGGCATGTGACCTTTTATAAAGGCGCTCGCCGAGAGTTGATTAAAGATGTATTAAATTTGTTTAAATAAACCTCCTTGTAATGGCACATCATTTGTAAGAAGCTATTAGGGAAACATTGTGGGAACGGCCCTGATTTGCATAAAAATCTACCCCGACGGTTTAAATTGAAGAGCAGGAGTGACACTTCTACTCCACCTTTCCAGTCTGGCAGCCCCCTCCCACAAACCACCTTGATGGTCCGAAACAGATTCAAATCATGGCGTTAAAGGAGGGAGGAGGAGGAGCCGGTGTCAGAAAAACCTGAATGCTTGACAGGAAACCACTTCACATAAAAAAATGAAAAGATAAATCTAGACACCCCGCCTTCAGGTTATTAAACCTTTAAAAAAGACATTAACAGGCAGGCATGCTGCCTCATTGTGCGGACGCTCCTAATAAATGAACTCATATAAACTGCAGTTATACAAAGATTTTGATTTTTTTTTGTTACAAAAGAAAATATAGTTTTCTAAATTTAGATAATACCCACGAAAATTAAATCAATCATCTTATTATCCCAAATGTGTCAAAGTAGAGAAAATGTAAAACTTTTTTCACATTTTAGGAATTTTAACCCCACTGAATTTATCTCTTTAATGAGTCCAATTAAAATCAACATTGGTCTAAATTAAACTTTATTCTCTTTCTGTAGTATTTATTGCTACTAAAGAAGAATGAATGTTACAACTTTTATTCAAAAATAAGGCTTTTGGGATATTTAATCTTGTTTTTTAAATGTTTTTAGAAAATGGGAGACAATAGTTTACAACCGTCTAAGATGTAGCAACTCCAGAAACTTTGAAAACTATCTGACTTAAAAGCTGTTTATCAGTTGTAAACGTCTGATAATCTGCTAATGTGCTAATGTCGACCTCATGTCGCAGGTCGTGAGGTCACGCTCTGCTGAGGTCGAGGCTAATTTTTTATTTAGTGCTTTTGGTAACTTTGAAAAGGACTAGCACACTTAGCTTCGCCTAAATAAATTCTAAAGCACTAATAATCTTTTAGTCGTAAAAAGTTCAACATTTGTGTTGAGGTTTTGGTTATAAATTGGTTTAGAACATTAGTGCTAGTGGAACTAAAATGTAACACTTTAGCATTAGTGGAACTAAGAAATGTAGCATTTTAATGTCAGTGGAATAAATTTTGTCAGTAAAACTAAGAAATCTTTACACCTTAGTGTTTGTGGAGCTAAGAAATTTAGCAGTCTAAGTATTAGCAGAACTAAGAGATTAACAGTTTTATGTTAGTGGAATAAATTTAGCGCTTTGGTATTAGCGGAACAAAGAAATTTAGCACTTTGGCATTTGTGAAACAAATGATTAGTGCTTTAGGGTTAGCGCTACTAGCTTCTTAGTTAACAGTATCCTTAATATAAATGTTATTAAGTGTTTTATAAAGGAAAGACTTCAGTGGAGAGTCTTGAAACTGCATAAATTTGATTGGAAATGCATAATTTCCAGCACCAAGGTTGGTGAATCATAGAACGAGATCAATATGTTTAAAGTACGGTGAAGGATCTGTCAGGCTGTGGGTGTTTCCAAGGCCACTTTACATCACCACTTTAAAAGGTAAATCTGCCAGAAAAACGAACTTTGTTACGACCACAGAAGACTGAATCCACACAGAACCGGTTCACCAAACACTAGATCAACTTTCTTCCACAGAATAAAAAGTGGTTTAATTGGATTCTTATCAAACTTTACCCAATGAAGGCAGTAAATCGTTTCAAAGAATTGTCTTTTTGGCCTTTTAAAAGTGATGTCACCTCTAAAGTAAAGCTTTTAACTTCATTTCCATCCACTCTGACTGTTTCCCGTTGGTGACTTTCTGTGTTTATGGGGGGTTTCTCACTTTTGACTTGTTCTCATTTGGCCCAGGAGGGACTGGAGACCAGTCAGGGAGAGAGGAGAAGTGCTGTCAGCCCCCCTGGAGAGGCGTTCAAGGCCCGGGCCAAGCTGAAGTTGTTTCAGGAAGGATGGAGGGCTGTTCAGCAGAGCGTGAGGTCGAGGCTGAAGTTGCTGACAGGCAAACAGCTCGGAGAGGAAAGTTGAGATAATTAAACAAAAAGTCTATTCGGGGAGATAGAATGCCTCATTGATCAACTTAAGAAATGAAAACAGACGATGATACAGCTAATGTGCTGAGTCTGGAGCTACCAGGTTTAGCTCCATGCTAACGGTTTTTAAGGCTCGCAGCGTCTTGAGGGTCAGGAGGTTTGATGATGGCGCTAATCAGATTTGCAGGATTGTGATTCTGGTCAGATTGTGTTGACAGTCTGAGCCTGGAGGATAAATTCGCCGAGCACGGCCCCGTGGACGTCAAAGAAACCAGCAGCCGTGTTCTCGTTTGCAGTCTTGACGAAGGATGTTTGTGGGCATCCTTCAGGCTTGAGATGTTTGCTTCTATCACTGGAGGCAACTGGAAAACCAATTACTGATGATGAACGAGCAGCGCGGACGCTCAAACTTTAACTGCAACACGTTTACCATCAAACCAGTGCAATTCTGCTCAGAACTTTAGATTAAGTTCTGTTGTAATCTAAAGCGTTTAGAAGCGGTTTCAGCGCTGAGAGAGGAACAGGAAGGCCAGCAAGGTGCAGGCAGAAGTTTACAGTTTCTGCCGTTTTATTAAAACTCAGATAGAAGCTAAAATAATCCTCCAACATCTACAGTGTCATTTATTCCAACACTTCTAAGATGTTATTTTTGAAAACCTCCTTTTGAATTGAATTTTTTTCTCCCTTCTTCAGGTAAATTCGGCTCACAGTTAAAGACAGGAAGCACCTTTCTGTTCGGAAACTGCTCCGTTTCCAGCCACCAGCAGGTCTCTGCTCACATGCAGGATGTCGTTGCATAACGCAGGTTTGTGCAAGTCCAAAATATGACACAATGTAAAAAAATATTACATTACTGAAGCCACATGAAGTGTGCAGATGCCACACCTTTCAACAAAGATGTGCTGCTACCATCTGGGTGAAGGAGGATGGAGCACAAACAAACTGCAAACAAATGTTTTATTCACAAGTGATGGAATCAAAGGTGTAAACTAAAAATATCAATGAATTCTTAAAATTAAATAATATTATTGAACATCTTTTCACTCCTGCAGGATTCCTTGAATCTTTTTGTGATTTTGTGATTTGGAAATATTTGCACTTTTTTATGACAGTAAATGAGTTTTTGTTACTCGCTGTATAAATCATGGATTATAATCTGACATCAATTAAGGCTGAGGCAGCTGCTTAGTACAAGTAAGAACGTTTTTGTCTATTTTTGAGAGAAATTTGCAAAAAACTCCCAATTATGTATTAGTGCAAAAGAGTGTTTGGATTTGGTAGAAACTGGAGGGACTGATTGATATAATTTGGCAGTAAACAGATAAAAATTGCATTGATTTGAGTTAAAAAGTAATATTTAGACACATTTATGTTTAAATAAAAAGCTATGAATTTGACTCACAGATCTTGAGTTTGACCATGTGCCATGCAATAATGCTGCCACTACCGTGCTTCATGGTGATGTGTCTGTAAATTCCTACTGAAATATGTTTAAGTTTGAGGTTTAGCAGGAAAATTCGTGAAAAATGTTTTGCAAAAGACTTAACAATTAGATTTTATTAAATATCTTTTCTCTGTTGCACTGAATGTCACTTCAGGGGCTACAGTGTGTTACTTTATACGTAATTCCTCTCAAAAAGCTGCTTTACTTCCTCCGCACTTCCCCACCGCTGCTAAATAAACACTCTCATTCACACATCGGCTTATAGTAAAACCAAATGCATTCATGCCTTTTCCGAGAGAGCGCCATCCTGCCTGGAAGGAGAGCAGCTCTGAGATCAGATACTGTAGGGGCGTCACACAGGAGAAGCCCCCTGAGGCCCCACAGCTCTTTATCCACAGTAAATCATCAGTGAGACGCCGCCTCGCTCAAACCACGCACCTGGCACCACAGCTGAGGCAGACGAGTGCAGCGAGGTGAGCACTTAACGTGCAGCCAGGAAGGGATTGCAGAGGCCAGATAAAGATACTGGGATAACAAGAGCGAGGAGGGATGGTGTTATGCAACACGCTTCACTGCTGTTTCTGAGCAGGAAGGGAGAAGGCTTTTGTATTTGCAGGTAAGCAGAGAAATTTAAGTCGAATTTATTAGAAAGACGTCTGAGAAAATTGATATCACAAAAACGACACGATTCGGTGCGTTTCAGCTGCAGGTAATGAGATTTCCCAACAAATTTACCATCATGGAAACAAACTCCTCACAGACAGACATCAAAACAAACGGTGAATTACAGCGCGGCACTCTCAGCCTTGTTCTCAGAGCATGGCCCTGAGCTACCGATTTTTTAAAACTGTGCCACCGTTAATTTATGCCGGGGATATGAACTAATTCTTTGGCAACCGCGAAGCCGGGGAATATTAACGCCACGCATTTCCTTGTCGATGATAATGCCGCGCTCTTAATTTGAGATGTGCGGTGTAGTCGAACATGAAATGGAAATTTGCCCCAAACTATGTATTTGTCAGCGAACGTCGGATGTGGAATGAGGTTACATGCATCCTCTGCTACCCACACTGAGGAGCTGAGAGAAAGAGGTGTATTTTATCCCTCACATGTGCAGAGAAAGCTTCAACTTATGGCCCTGCTTCTGAATATATTACACATTTTTCCATCAGGCTGGTTTTATAATGTGTTTGCATAGATTATGTCTGAGCAAAGAAAAAATAAACCAATGTCTGTTTATTGAAAACGCATCCCAGAGATATGTTTTATGAACACAAAATGGTGGATATGAACTTCAGGGATGGTGGTGACCACTGGGAAGATTTGGGGAATTTCTTGATTACCCATCGCTGGAAAATCCAGATGATCAATAACTATTTCCTCATGGCATCGCTCTTACCATTCATTGATGAAGTACCTGCTGCAGCTAGAAACTAGAGATCAGGCCCGAAATTAGACCTGGACCTTCAGAGACACATAAACATGGTTACAAAGTCAGCCTTCTGTCACTCCAAGAACATTTCCAGGATTAGAGGACGAAAGTCTCAGCAAGATCTGCAGAAACTCATCCATTAATTTCTTTTTAGTCGCATTGATTACTGCCGCTGATCCAGAACGCTGCTGCTGGCATTCTGACTAAAACCAGGGAGACAGAGCACATCACCTAAGCTCCACAAATCTGGAATAAACTGCCATAAAACTGCAAAACAGCTGAAATACTGAGTTCTTTTAAATCTCGACTGATTTTAGTTACTTTTGATTCATAATCAATGATAAATTTAACAATGACACTTGACCAAACGTAATATTTCAATTGTTCACGGTGACTTTGTATTTTTCTGAGTAATGGATTTAACTTTATCTGATAAATGTTAAGGTTTTCCAAATTCATTTTTCTGTCTCCAAACTTTTCACCATTGACCAAGCTCTGCACTGGTGGCAGCATGAATCTCCCTCTCTCATCCTAAAGCGCTTGATGTTCTTCCAGCTGCTATTTTCTCCTGACAATGACGCCATTTTGGCTGCCTGCCTTTCTCTGTAGGTAAGCATTGCTAACCCAAGAAGACATGCATCTACATGTTTCTGCACATTTATTCTAAGAACATTGTTTGCTAAAACTTTAAGGCATTACCGTACAACTTTCAGTTTGTTTTAATCACCTGAAACTAACATGAACTGAGTGGGAAAGATTAGAAAACACTAATCCTCCTTTTTTGGGAACAAGTCATTGTCAGACCTTCCACGGTGCGCGTTTGCAGTCATTGTCTTCACTCTGGGTTTTGCATTTCTTCAGCTTCCAAACAAACAAAAACCGTAATGAAGCACAGCAAGCGTTGCAGAAATGTAAATGAGAGCGAGCCAAATGAAAGCCCCGTAACTCTGCATGACAGCGGCAGCCACCCACTGCAGGCTGGAGGGAGGAAGCGCTCCGGGAACCTAGAAACACTTCCAAATATTCCAGCCAGGTGAGAGGAAGTGAGCTCTTTACATTCGGGCCAACACATAACCCTAATGGATACAAACTGTCATCGAGCGACTCTCCAGGCCACGCTGGTGGCAGTGCCACCCAGGGAGCCGCGGAGCGTCGGGTTTCCTGCCTCTGGTGTCCTGCTGGGTACGAGCTCGGTTTACATCAGGCTAAATGAGCAGGAAGTGATGCGTTTACGCTGTGTAAACCTCGGCCGAGCGAACATAAAGTTTACCTGCTGAATGTAAACCCCCTCATACTTACATCCTCTGCACTTGTTTTGGTTTTGTGATGAACTGCACCTCTGAATCCTCTGCAGTGACACGTTTATAAACCCGTGTCTCATTTATACAAATCAAGCTGGATGAAATCCATCCCTCACCTTTTATGACAAAAAGTATTTAAACTATTAAACTTTTATCACAAATTTCTGTTCATTTCATTGCGATTCCTCTAAGAAAATGCTGGTATAGTTAATTAAAACTAACAAAATGACAAAAAAATGAATTTATTTATGTCCAATAAATAAAAACAATAATTAACGGGGGGGAAAAATGACTGGAACTAAATAAAAAGTACTGAAATTATAGAGGGACCATTCATTTTTGTGTTTATGAATGTATTTATCAACCTTTTAAAACAATGTTTGACTAATAAAAACTAAGAAAGATGAACAAACACACCCTAAAAACTAAATAAAATTAACTGAATTAGATAAAAAAGTCAAAAACTAAACTAAACTAAAACTATACTGAAAACCCCTAAATATTTTTAGTTTGGGGTTTTTCTTGCTCACTGTGAAACATGGAGGTGGCAGAATCATGCTTTGGGAGTGAGCTGAAGAAAAGTGGAAGTAAATCCAGAACAATTTTGAAGAAAAACCTTTTTCCTTGTAAAAAGATCAAAGTTCAATCAGATTATTTGGACGGAATTTCTAAAAATCAATTTTCATCTTTAGTTCTTAATCAAATTTAACACATCATGATTCTCCCTCCACCTTGCTTCCCTTTCTCAGTCTTCATTAGATTTTACCGACACTGAATTGCACGGGAATAAAAACAACATTTGGATTTTAACTGATCAAATTTATGTGAGGCTGTCACATTAAATCAGAACATTTATTGTAATAAAGTGAAAAAATGTGCACATTTTTGAAAGGCAGTGCAAAAGCTGAGAGAAAAACGTCCCTGCTGCTGCTGCTGCAGGATTTAAGAAATTGGGTGAGGGCTCAGATTATGCATGGTTAAGTGATTAAATCGCTGAGGTACGGAGGAAAACGGGTCAACGTGCGCCCACAGAGTGCTCAGGGGAAGGCAGCAGATAAGAGTTTATCACACTCGTATAAGTAGATACCGTTAATCCTCCTTCTGCGACTGTTCTACATGAAATAAATCTGCGACTGACAAACTGGAAAGATACCATTGTCTTAAAGGTGGAGGCGCGCAGAGGTGTGTTGTCAGCAGATAACCGTGGAGATAATCAATTCACGGCGGCTCGAGCAGGTTCCTCTCAGGTTAGCTGGTAAATGTTCAGTCCTTAATAATTAATCCCACAGTCTTGCCAAAAGTAAGATTGATTATTCTATTAGAGGTGGGGATCAACAGTGACCCGACTGCAGCTCTATTTCACACACCGTTTGATTGGTGAAAATTACTACATGGCTTTATTTACCCTGTCAGGCTTGGTGTGACCCTTAAACTCACATTTCTGGGTTTAACTTATATTACTAACACTTGGGAAGACGGCGTTTTACAAACATGATGAGGCATTTAATGGCTACCTTAGGTCAGAGTGAAAACACTCAAAAAATGCACAGTCTACCGCAATTTCTACACTAGAGGTGCACTGTCAATAAGTGGTCTATTTTCGATCTTATTTTACATAAAGGTAAATTAATCCATATTAATTCAGCAGACAGGGCTATTTTACTACAGAATATATAAGGTGTATTGTCGTTTTTTGATAAAATTAAAGACTTTTAAATGCACCTTATACTCCAGAAAATACGGTAATTTACAAATTACAAAATTTTGATCTTGATTTGCTCGGCAGAATGAATTAAGAAGTCTAATAATCTTAATTTAAGCAATAAAGTCTCCCATATGTGTACATAAGCACCAGGTTCTGTGCTTTTTGTGACAAAGGAAAAATGATTTTGATGGAGGCAAAAGGAAATAAAGCTGCTGGCTGACTTTAAAACACATAACAGGAATTTAACAGAAAATATAATTTGTTTATCTTGGGGTAAAGAAGTGAATGTCTGTGATCTGCATAAAACTGGCAAAACCATCATTAACAGCACAAATATTGGAAAATTAACAACAAAAATGAAGTTTTTGTTGTTAATTTTAAACAATGTTTGGTTAAAACATGTTTGGTTAAAACATAAATAAACATTTTTAACCAAAACATTTATTTAAAACATCAGTTTTGGCCATTTTATGCACGCACTCAGAGTCAAATTAGTCTAGTTTAAAAAATATATAAATTAAACCCAGGAAAAGCATCAGATTCTTAAAGATAAGTCAGGAGTTATTAGCATTAAACGAGAAGTTGCAGTGTTTAAAAACAGAAAAAAGCAACAAGCTTTAAAAGTAGAAGGAAGAAATGTGACAAAAGGTATAATTAGGGTCTGGTATTGTTAAAAAATCATTCTCGTAATCTAGAAATAAATCAGCAAGACCATGATTGATAAAGAAAGAATAAAAGCAAATTCGCAAACCAGCTTTTTATATTTTCAAAACTGCTTCTCAGATTATTGTTTTATCAATCTGAAATATTTTTAAAAATCCAGAAGAAAGCAGAAAAACACTTTAGTCTACCCACTTCCTGGATTAACGTCGGGATTATTCCATAAAGTACTAGATAATTACAGCAGGCAGTTGCTGCAGATTAAGTTGCTTTAAACCAAATTAGCATAAAAGGTTAGCAAACACTAATTCAGGTTCAAATGGGTCACAGTAGGAAGAGAGTCGTCTTCATTTGATGTGCAAAATATAATTTTCTGTTATGACACTTTACAGATTATTTGAGCTCTAAGGAGATAAATTGATGACTTTATTCATGTTTTTACTGCAAAAGAACGACAACAACCAGCATTAAAGCTGCAGCATCTAATAATAAAGACCCAATTTTCCTTCATGCCAGCAGTTCTTCCTCTCTTCCTTTCCTGTCTTGTTTCTGCAGGGAAGGAAGAAACATCCCAGGAATTGTCCTTTGACTCCTTAAAAACCTTTCCAAACCCTTCGGCGTCCTTCTGGAACTCACATCCACCCACAACACACACACACACACACACACGCACACACACACGCATGCAGAAAAAGCCACAGTGGATGTAACCACTGGAGGCAAGAGATTCATAGAGGTGTACATTAACATAAATACCAAATCTGTTGGAGGAGAGAGAAGAGAGTGTGTAAAAGCGATGACACAGGAGGAGAACAATGTGTTTATTGTGAGCAGACAGAGGAAGAAGAGCAGAGTGTAGCTCCATCTACAGGTGGGTTCTGCATGTGCAGCTTCAGAATATCAAACCTTTTCATCCACTGCAGAAACATCAGGTGAGCTGATCTAATTAAAACCACTCGTTTAATTGAATCGTTAAGGTAGACTGAATCGACCATGCAGGATTTTTATGAGCACATTTTCACTACCTTTGCTTTAACATTATTATTAAAACCAACTTTTACTACAAATGAGGAGATTTGAATGTACATCATGAATAAAGCAACTTATAGCCGCAATCTGTGGTGTTTTATGGGACGTTGCTGTGTGGAGAGCATCTTTCAATCTTAGTTTTCAAAGATTTTCAGTTGGATTTAGGTTTTGGGGGCTTTGACTAGACCGAATAGGCTTTGATCTAAACAGAGGATGTTCAAATTGAGGTTTGGGGGCCATTTGTGGCCCCTGAACTCTGATTCAAGAATAAATTGGGACAATTTTAAATCAAAATCTACGCAGAAAAATGTTAGAAGCAACACAAAGTGATCATCTTTCTGGCTTCCTTCTGTTGTCATGGTAACTAAGACCATTGACTTGTA
Source organism: Poeciliopsis retropinna (assembly GCA_010277075.1). Classification (NCBI taxonomy): domain Eukaryota; kingdom Metazoa; phylum Chordata; class Actinopteri; order Cyprinodontiformes; family Poeciliidae; genus Poeciliopsis; species Poeciliopsis retropinna. Next base: position 259,643 of record VMRM01000029.1, on the reverse strand, counting down.
CTCTAAAAAATACTTTGGTGAACCAGAATTGCTGTATTAAAACTTTACTAAATACAGGAAGCGTTTTCAAATGAAGCCTCACATAGTTTTCTTCAATTGAATCCAAAATAAACAAACTGGATTAATTAAATTCAACAAAATAATAATAATAAATACATTTGAAGTATCCTACAAAAAAATAAGATTATTTGTTCAATTAAAGTAGCTCATGCCTGTTTTTTTGTTGAAAGTATTGTAGGTTAAAAAAAACAACTTTTTTGGGTACTTTTAGTTTTTAAAAATAAAGTTTTTTGGCCCATGTGATATAAAGTTTGGACATCTCTGATATAAATTAACTCAACGCATCTCTGGCTGATTTTAGGGACAGAATAACCCGATTTTTGGGTTTTAGTTTTATATTTTTATTTTAAAATATGTATTATTTTCCTTCCACATCCGAGTTATGAAACATTAAGCATATTTGCTTTTACCTTCTGCACAACCAGGGTACCAAGGTTTTGTTTTTACAACTGGGAGCAGCTGATTAGCATCTTAAAAGCTCAAATAACACCTGAACTTTGACCCCAAACCCCAGAGGAGATGAACAGGAGGCTTCATGGATGCAGAGACTCCACTGCACTGCGCAAGGATCATATCCTGGACAGTTTTTTTGAGTTTATCTGAATTTTAAGAGGTTATAAAGACATTGGGGGTTAATTTTCCCAACACTCTAACTATGCTCTGATTCCTGTTGGTCGTTCACATGAAATCCCAATAAAATGCGCTGCGGTTTGTTGATGCAATGTGATAAAATGTGAAGATCAAGAGCCACGAACACTTCTGCAAGGCGCTGTATATTCTTCTTCCCTTAAGAGCCGAACTAATCCCTCAACTCTGTAACATTATCTCCTAAAAAACACAGCAGAGATCTCGGATAACGCTCCCAGCTCTGTTTCTCCTCCACCTTAAGCCCATTTAGGCGTTCTCCAGGTCCTGCATGAAGCCAGTTGGTACCGCTCTGTCAACACCTCAGCGACAGCGCTCTCCTGCACGTCTACAAATTAGCAGCATTATGCAGAATCGGGTAACAAGCCTTCGGTTTCCTGTGCCTCGATTTACCCCAAAGAGGAAATTCACTGTGATGCCTTGACATGAACAGAAAGCTGGGTCCGTTCCCCTTCTTCTCATGTTTGTTTGCCTTATTTGAACTTAAAGAGCAGCGTTCACGTCTGGATCTCGCTGATTCTCCTGAGATAAGCCCAGTGGAGGGGAAAGCAAACTCCTCAGGTGTGATCCCAGCGGCTGCGTCCTTGCCAGAGATGCGACGGCGGAAACTGAACCTGACATTGCAGAACTGAGAAGTAATTAGAGGCCGCGCTGCTGCTCCTTCAGCTGACACCAAATCAATGCGGTTTTTCCGCATTATCAATTAAAGACGTGTAATTACAAGCGTGGAGAATTGCCTCTCACAAACAGGCCGTCAGCGCCGGACTTCCTCCTCCGCCACGCGCCGGCCCTTGACCCCCTCAAAAGACTCACCAGAGCGCCAACAGAGGCTTGTTTATGGATTTTTACACACCAAACACCTGACTGATAAGCTCGGCGTAGCGTGCAGCACCAAAAATGCCACACATTTGGTCGGGAGCCAAAGTGCAAAATGTATTACTCAAGAGCTGAGCTCCCAATTGAGGCCAGCTGGGTTCGAATCATTAGCCGGTACAAGTGGAGACAACCTGGTTGCTATGGCGCACTGACACTCCTGGGTAAATGAAACACATCCACCTTTTCCACCCCGAGGGAAAACGGATTGGGAATGAGGGCAGCTCCTCCGCCCTCTCCACCGAACGAGCAGATGGAAGCTCCTGCAGTGATTATCACCACATTACCTGGTAGTCTGCTGACGAACGGGAACAATACGGGCAGCTCTAATAAACCCCAATCAAACATGACACCCCCGCTAAGCTCGTTCGCCACTCTGTCCCCACCGATAATGTTTCAGCAGAAGCTGCGTCTCCTTCACCAGATATTTTCCTCCCAAGTGGGGAAACTTTTTATGCCATCTTTAAAACTTGAACCCAAATTTCTCTTTGTTTTCTTTGTTTAGCCATAATTCTGACTAAAAATGTCATTTAGTTTACCCAACCTTAACTCATCTTATCTAAGCTAACATAGCTAACATTAGCTCAAATCAGTTTAGCTTAGCCCACTTTTGCTCATCCTTGCTTATTTTAGTCCATTTCTGATTAGCTCAGTTTAGCACCCTTATCATACGTTCATTTAGTTTTAGCCCAATCAAAGAGGAATTAGCACAGTTAAATTACTTTATTTTAGTTTACGTTTAGCATATTTTAGTCCACCTTCAGTTAGTTTTGTTTAACTTAGCTCTAATTAATAATAATAATAATTTATAATTAATAATCTAAACATCTAATTTAGTCTACCACACTTTAGTTTAACTGGTCTAGCTTTAGCAAAAGAGGAATTTTAGCATCAAATAGCTGATTACCAAAAGCAATCTGCTTAAAACGGCAAGATTGAAAACCTCCTACTGTTCATCCACTGAAAATACTGTTTTGGTCTGGTGCTTCTTTTTACCTTTACTTGTGTGGTTGGCAAACTGAACAACATGCTGTCATTTTCAGGACTGGGGTTGGAAACGAGCGATAAAGCTGACAAAGAAGTCTTCAGAAAGCCTGGACAGCTATTGATCAAAATCACTGAAAAAGATCCCAGGGGAGTCTGGCTTTTTGGGAGGAAAACGGAGTAGTGCTTCAAAACGCATCATAATTTTCTGGTTTGTATCAGTTGCGTTCTCTCGTCCACAAACTTCACGCTATATTCTTTTCATTTAGCAGTTAAGGGCTCAGTTTACTCCCTCTGGGAGTCTGGTGCTCTCTCCCTCTCTCCCATGACTCCTCTTTTTACCCCAAAAAAAGCCCAACTGTAACAACAGTGGTCTCCAAACAACCCAGGGATTCCAGACGACTGACCTCAGCACTGTTCGTCGACCGCTGGGATACAAATATTTACCCCTATTGCATTCTGCTCAGCAGCGCGGGCCACCCCGCTGAAAGAAGCCGTCCCCTGATTGGGCCTCTTTGGCCTCTACAAAACAAAACTCACCTTCATTTTGCCCCTCTTCCTTTTCCTGGATAAACATCTCAATAAGCAGAGCAACAATGGAAACTGGAGTCAATAAAAGCAGGATTTCTGCAGGTTTCACCAACTCAAATTTAAGACTTTTAAGGTCTTTTTGAAGACCATTATGACTGAAACTTCAGACTTACATCTCCACAGAAATGTACAAACTTCATCCTTTTGTTCAACTTAGCTCACTTTTGATAAATTACTTTTGATAAATTTGCACATAATCAGACAAGCTAGCAAAAAAAAGCAAACTAGCAAAAAAAGCTAGTTTCCAAAATCTAGCTAATTGGTAGCGTTTAGCTAGCAAAAAACCACTTAACCAGGCTAGCTTTTGGTAGCTAGCTTTTTTTTTGCTAATTAGCATTTTTGCTATCTAGCTTTTACCAACTCAAACTTAAGATGTTAAATTTACCATCTTAGCAAAAAGGCTTGATAGAAAATTGTTTTTTGTTTGCTATCTTAAGTCACAGAACACAATGAAGATGTCTGAGAACGACTCAAACACAAATATATAGTCTGCACTGGATTAAATAATCCTGTTAAAATGAAATTTAACACCTGAGATTAATAAATTAAAGGCTAAATAACTTTTTAAAACAAATTTAAGACATTTTATCTAAACAGACTCAAGTGTTTTAAGCAAAACAAATATTTTGAAGTAATCGCAGGTGGGTTCTGAAACTTCAGATCAACTTAGGTTTTGTGATTTACAGAAATCAAGGATTCAACAACTCAACCAGCTCCTCTTAATCTGGACTAAAAGATTAATTCTGTAATCTCCAAAAATATCACTCATGTTTACAGGAAGGAAACCTCTTGAGATGGACTTAAGGTATACTAATACCAAATTATGTCCAACTTGGACCATTTTTCTGGTAGAAATATGTAAATTCAGACTTTTTGTGTGTTTTATAGAGTGATAAATTTATGTTTTCACACAAACTTTCCAAATTATGCTTACAATAATTAGGTCTCTCAGGATAAAACACCAACTTTCAGTTTTAGAGTCGAACTCAAGATAGAAATTTAAGTAGCTATTTCACCCTTTGGTCTTTGATTCGGCTTTTATTGTTGATCTGTACATGGTTTGAGGTCATTAATTGTTATAATAGCAGCATAAAATATATTTTTTTCTTGAAATTAATGCTCAAGTTTACCTCAAGTGAACCTCTAATTCACCCGAGATTTTGTTTACCCCCCTTTGTAAAAACATGTTTTGTTGTATCTTGAAATTAGGATGAATTTGCAGCTTGAATCTCAACATAAAAACTGAAAAAATTACATTTGTTAGATCTAGCTGAATTGGATAAATCACCATGCTATGTAAGAGCAGCACTAAGGGCCAGAAAAAAGCCTGAGTGCACAATATATTCCCTTTCAAAGCACCCGCTGCAGTAGTTTGTGTTTGACACTGATCAAGCATAATCATCAGGCGGTCAGGGCTTGTGTGTGAAGAGCACACGCTGACACACACACAAAGACTATCTCCCCCTCGATCTTCCCAGTGCAAGCAGAGCTAACCACTCCAGGGAGCTGGAGACTCAATTAATGACATGCATACAGCACTCGCAAGATGTCAGAGGAGAAAGAAACACACAATGTGCACATTAAAGCTTCTGCCATAAAGCGATTCTGTGTCTGTGTGCGCAGCCGTTACACTTGTGTGCATTTCGGCCGAGGATAGTCTTCATCTGCCTGAAGGACCGAATAATACAGCTAATGCACAGAACCAAACACTAGAGGAAGAGGAATCCATCACAAGGTTTCTGCAGGTGAATCTATGGAAATAATCTCATCTTTTATCGGCTCTCCTACTCTAAATATTTTGATAAATCCCATTTTTTTGGCTTTAATCTGGGAAAACAGCTAAATTTATATACATTTTGGTATTTTATCCACTCAAACACACAGTTTAAAAACACCAAGAACTATTTATAACAACTCCAACCGGGATGGAAATTTGAAAACAATGTACATTTAGTGTCTCACAAATACGACCAATGGATCCACAAACTTACATGTTTTATAAATTTTATATGCAAAAGAAGTTCAACACGTTTATCTGTCCACACAAAAAACAAACATATTTGATTCCTAACAGGAAGTTGTGGTTGTTTTGAATCAATCTGATTGGCAGATGGGTTTTAGTTATGTGCTACACTGCCCCCTATGGGTATGGCATGATTTCTGCAGGTTATTATGGTTGGAAATAATTGACTGATTCTGTATGTTTGATATTATTAGATATTAAAGATAGTCGTTTTCTGCTACACGGTTTTCTGTAACATTTCAGGTTTTCTTTGAGACACAACGGTCAAGTAAAACTTATCTTCAAAAATACAAACTAAAATCAGTTTTTGTAAAAACAGCAGTGTACTTTCTGCATTTACAGACGAGTTTTTAACTGTGTGCCACATTATGATCAAAATATGGATCCAAAAGACTGGAACAAACTTAAAAGAGCAATAAATCTTTGTATCAATAGAAACTTTTAAAATATATTCTAAAGAAGAATCTGACTCAAACCTGCATGTTTCAGCTAAAACATTTCATATCAAACTTTTCAAAACGTCTCGTTTTTATTGTTTTATGACCACAACAGTGTAGCTAATGTTTGTTGTTGGGTCGTTATTCTAGGTAAGAATTTGTTCTTAATAACTCACCTGCGGAAATAGAGATTAAATAAAAAATAAAAGTAGCTTTTAGCTTTATACCTGGGCTGCACTATATCCTGAAAAGAACAAGTAAAAGCTGGGTATTACATGCACTGATGCAGCCATTTTTGTTATGAATTTGATCATTTACGTTCTGCTTTGTTTGTCTTATTTCCACCTTTTTTCATAACTTTTAAATTACACCAGAAAGCAACCAGTCCCAGCTTATTTACTGAAATCTGGCACATTGATCAGGTGAAACTTAACTAAATGTTACTTATTGTAGAAAAAGGAAGCTTTCAACAAGCGACTCAAACTTTGGTGTTTCCAATCGTCGTTATGTTGAAAAACGACCTCTTCATTTCACACCTCTGTGGTCCGCCTCACCTCCACGCTCCGTCCTCCCGGCTTAGACTCGCTCGGTTGACGCTGACGGGACGCCACTTGGAGGAGAGCGGTGGCGGCTCACTGTTCCCCCGGAGTCAAAGGTCGCTCCTGTCCTCCTGCTGAAAGGTGAGAGGAGCAGAACACGGGTCAGCGGTGCTGAAATCTCATTTAAGAGCCTGACCCCCGAGGACCCGCCTGGTGCGGCCCCGTGCTCCAAGGTGTCGTCACCAGGGATGATGTATCGGTTTTTGACTGCGACAAACCAAACCCGACAGATGTTGACGTAAAGAGCTGCTGCAGTTTATATTAGGATGAGTAGATTTATCAATAAATTAAAAAAAAATGCAATAAAAGAAAAGAAAACAACAAGCTTTTGTCAGCTTTCTGAAGTAATCACTCTCAACACGCTCCCTTCTGTCTTTCTGTCAGTCTCATGCATCAGGGCACCACATGGCCTCCTGCATGTTACTTTCTTGAATTATTGCAACTGGTGCTTATGTTGGAGCGAACAGAAGGAAACAAAGACGGTGAAATGAATCCCTCATTGATCTCCGCATTGAGAACATCTGCCCCGAACCCGAGGGGGGCTCACACGACTTCTGGAAAATATAAAAACTTTTACAGAATTTTTCCTGTTTTTATGTCACCTTTACTTTGCTGAGGTCAAATTTATTTAAGGTTTGTGTAGAACTTATGGCTGATATGCACATAAACTCCAGAAAGGATTCACAATTGAATTGTTTCCACAATTTAAATGGATCAAATGTATTATTATGACTATAAAAAAGCTGCGCTCAGACATGTTTCACCAACTCAAACTTAAGACTTTTAAGACCATTATGAATGAAATTTAAGACTGAAATGAGCAGATGAAACAAATAATTGCTTAGATAAACTCACTACGAAACATTTTCATCTTTATATTTAAACTATTATTGATATTTGCCTGAATCCAGGTGTAATAGCATGAAAAACAGTTTCATTCTCCTATCAAAAGTTACATTCAAGGTTTTTGGTCAAACAACACAAGATAACTCCAGAGGAAGAGTGACAGCACAGCAGAGCATCCTGTAGATACAGCAAATATCAAAATGTTCTGAGCAACAGGTTTTAATCACTGCAGGCCTCCTGAAGGTAAGTTGAGCCACTTTATCACCTGATAACTCCTGGAGTACATTAAAACCCCAGATAGATGATTTCTGGAGGTGTAACAGGATCCAGGGTGGGGTTTCTTTTAACTGCCAGCTGCCCGGGTTTTGCAGTGCAGCTGTTATTAAATAAATGTCCCATCTTAAGCTCCGCATTGAGCTGGTGTGGAGATCAAACGCACGGGGGGCCCGTCTGAAACCTGCCCTAATTATAATAGGAGGAGAGCCGAAGTTCAAATATTTATCAAACCGTAATCCTGAAGCTCCGTTTCACACGAAACAAAACGGGGAGCCGCGGGATGGGAGCCACATGTGGGGCTGATTACGAGGGGGGTCGAGTGTTTACGGCCGACCCAGATGTTGAGTGTTTAACATGGCACGGGCCGAACGCTGAGATTTGACAGCTCGCGGTTCGGCCTGAGCCGCGCTTTGGTTGTCGGGCCGCTGAGACGAAATGTCAAACACGAAGATAAGGGCCAAGTAAATGTGATTGCAGCCGAACCGGTTCTCCAATCTGTCCTTCATCGGTCAGCACCGCTCCTCTGTTTGGAGGGAGAGATCCAAGCCTGATGGGCTTCCGGAAAACCACCCACTGGCTGGAGGAAAATACACCGATAGATCAATAAATATACGACTAATATATATAAATGGAGGGCAATTGGAGGAGTAATACACAGCTTGAGTTGCTTGTAGATATCAATAGGTGATGGAGCAAAAATACAACATTTGACCAAATTGTTTAATTGTTTAATTTAGTGCAAATATTTCAGCATGCTGGAAACAAGACAAGAACAACTTACAAGTGATATTTTAGTAACATGCTAGAAGCTCATTTTAAGTCCATAATTCTCCATATTTATATAGATAATATACATAACTAATTCAAAAGTACTGGTTCAAAAAGGTCAGAGTTCAAAGCTGCATGCTATCAGCTAAAAACTTTGAATACTTTTGAATTCTCCAAAACTCTCATAAGTGCTTTTTAGACACTTTAGAGATGCAGCGCTAACATCTACGGTCTTCCTCATCTCTGAACTTGGAGGTTCAGCCAATCAGTGACAAGGAAAATAAATGCTGCTACTTGATTGGCTGCTTCACAGAACCAATAGTGAGTCAAGTAGCATTTTTAGCAACTTACAAATCTGCATATTTTTCAAACATCACGCCAAAAATGTTCAAATACCAAACTTTTCCATGAATGATTTGGATCCACAATCATAAAATCCAGGACTCCACTGCAATCTGAGTTATTACTAAGATATGTAAGAAAGTGCTGATAACTAAAATATATGGGATAAACAGCTGCTAAATTTAACATTTGTTCTAACAGAAGTAAATGTAGTAATGTTGGTTCTGGATAAGCTCACTGTAACTCATCTTTAATAAAACACATGCTTGTATTTGGGATGGAAAACTCTCCATAACCCTGATCCACTGCTAATAAATCAACACGCTGTTTTTCCAAGTTTAAAAATAAAAGCCGATATGCCTGCAGGCTCGGGGCGATCAGACGTTTCAGAATATGCTGCTGTCAGTTTAATATTCCCCGCCTGTCGGCCAGCGAGAGATCAGGTGACTGGCATATAAATAGGCCGTCCGCTGTCGGTTCCTGACAGGATCAGACGGAGGACTGACTCCGGTGTCGCTGGGAATCCGGACGCTGGTCGCTGAGGGTCCGGTGAGCCGGAGGTGAGGAAACGGACCAGGTTTACGTCTGGTTCTCACCGAAAACGCTCCAGGCGATGCAATACCTGAACTCAGATGAATCCCAGAAGGAAATTTATCTGATGTTTCTGCCATTTTTCCAAGTAGGTAAACAACCAGCTTCCTTTTCATTTATTTTTAAACACTTTCCAGTCCAACAAGGTGTGTAAACGCAGAACGCAGCCAGACTGCGTTGGCCCGGGGAAATATTTGTGGAAGGAGGGAGAGATCCATCATTACAGCTGAAGGAAACCTCTGATTAGATGATGTTTCACTTCCTTAAAGCTAATCCAGCTCTATGGGAAACCGACTGAAATGAGGCGAAACATTCAAGTACTAAACACCTTTTCAATAAATAATAATTATTCCTAAAATACATCAGAAAGAGGATTTCGTGGGGTTTTTCAGACATTTTGCAGATTTTTGAATTTCTTTTGCATGTTCTGAAATCCACACCGGCTCAAAAGTATTAATACACCCCGAATGGATGGAGATTTAAACACTAAAACATCCAAATGTGTCTAAATTTCAACTGACAGATGAACCTGGTCCTACCATGGTAGCCACTAGCAGCTAAATATTGGATGTGTTTCCAAGTTCTTTCTTTGTTTATTCCTAAATATCTTAATATCTTTTTCCTTTCACCTGAAGGTGACAGAAATGTGCAAAGTAAAAAATAAAAAAGGCGACACTTTCCTTTTTATAAAAGCACCTTTCAACTCCTAAAATCTAACTTGTGGATCAAACTGAAATTAAAAAAAAAATGCAAAAATTATTTTATCTTTAAAATTCTTCTTTTTTCAGTTCAATGTTTTTTTGTTTTTTTTTAAATAAAATCTGTGTATCATGAAATTCAAAACACAAAAAGAGCTTTGGACAATAAATCTTTAAGATGTTGATTAGAAGTTGTTTCTTTGCAAAAGAGTGTTCAGTCAGAAGCTTGCTCACACAGACTGCTACAGGAAATCCTTCTTCATTTGACGAAAACATATTTTGTAAGTTTGAAAGTCAGCAGATCATCCCGCCCCGATGCAGGCAGCTTGAAAAATGTCTTCTTCACTCTGAAGTTTTATTTAACGTTTGTGCTGCAGATTTATGCTGGAAAAGTGAAAATAACCAAAGAACATTTGCATGGATGACTGATGAACCAACTCTGCTGCAACATACACAGTAATTAAAAGCAGCTCTAGCCAGAACACTGAAGTAATTAATACAATATTGAGTTAATAATTAAAGTCCATTATTACGATGTATATAATAGTAAATTGGGGCATTTCAGCCAATAAGTTAGCTTGATGTACTTTAAGCAAAATGTTGCAGGATTCTATTAAGATGAAATTGGTGTAAAGTTTTGAAGTGGTTCCACATTTCTGGTTCCTGTTAATAGTTAATACCTGTTAATAGTTGTTTTTTTATCACATTAATTTGATGGAGATTTTGGCACACTCTTCTTACAAACGCTGCTTTATTGCTTGCAGGGTTTGAGACGGAGCGATTGGGGTTTTTGCTATTTTTAATGGTTACTTCCAGGAAGATTGTCCATTTTGTTGAATGTTTTTCCACACCAATTGGGAGAAATAAATGCTTTTTGGCCATAAAATGACCAAACAATTGCTGCTTTTTGCTCAGGTATTTTTAGTGCTGCTGCGAAATAAAACCTAATCATTGCTAAAATAACTCTTCCCAAGGTAGAGCAGCTTTAGAGGAAACACAGAAGAGCAGTAAAAGATCCTCATCGATGAATCATCTTCAGGTTAACAGTGCACTTTAATAACAGAAGTTAATTTATTGTGTTGTTTTCCCTCAAACATGACACAACTTTGCTTTGAATTAAACAAATTGGTTTCCAGACGAACGTGTACAGGTGCATTTCACTTCCACACTGCAGTAATTGTTACCCTGAAGCCTCAAGATGATTGTTCTGTCTTTATTAAAACAAAATATATTGACTTCCAAATCCCTGCTCCCTGAGCAATAACACAGTACATCTTGATACACCTTCAATATGCAGATAAAATGTTAAATTTCTTCATAAAAAGGTGGAAAACACAAACAACAAATTACCTATAATGCTTCCATCTGATCCACAAGAGAGTAGACGTTTGCTTTTTTTCTTTTTTACCCCCTTTCTTGGCTTATAAAATTCTTAGTGCTTTATCCATTATGCCATTCTCCTGCAGTCCCTGGGAAACTCGGCGCGCCCTTTATAATTACTGCACCAACTGCCGACTGACAAGGCTCATTTGCCTTCGCAGCGAGAGGTTGTCTCTTTCCTAAGGTACCTCTGTTGTGCCGATGCCCTCCCCTTGTCACTACAAATTCCCGTCTTTACCTACGCAGCCGGTGGCGCCTTCAAATATGGATGTGCGACCTGCTTAAGGAGAAGCTGTCAGGAGGAACAGGCAGAGGAAGCTCAGAGGGATTTGATTTCCAGGCAGATTTCCTGTGTTTGAATTAATGCTGCATTTAATATAAACTTACTTTGTAGTAGGCTGATTCCTGCAGATAAAACTTACAGGGATATGTGTGAGGAGGTAACTTCTGACTACGTTTATATGTTTCATGTATAAAAAGCTAACGGTTTTAGTATTCAGCATGTCTTCATCCATGCTTTCTGCAGCTCTTGCCAAATCTTTAGCTCTCATTTTCTCTTTAACATTAATTATTTTTAATGCATCTGTAAAAAGAATTTAAAAAATAACTGATCAAGCAATACAAAGTGAATCCTCAGCAGTAATCAGCTATAAATTTATAGATAAGAGTAAAACAAAAATGTATCTGTTACATTAGTAGAAACAAGAAAGAAGTCGTTTAAATGGGCAGCCAGGCAATTTTGTTTGCTTTTGTTAGTTTATTTTATCTTCAATTATGTTATTTTAGTCTAGTTTGACTTCCCCTACTTTAGCATATCTTAATTATTTTTTTGTTTAATACAGCTCAGTTTTGTTCATTTTACATTTATCTCATCTTGTCAGATTTGACCCCTCCCTAGCTTACCATAACTTATTTTTGTTTAGCTTAGCTTCATTTAGCCTCAATTAGATTCATTTATCATAACTTAGTTACATTTGTTTAGCTTGAATTGTGTTTACTTCATTAACAAAGCTCAGCTTTCATTATGTTTAGCAGTGGTTACCAAGTTTTTGGGTTTGTAAAGATTACCTTCGTTAACTGAGGTTAGCTTGTGTTAGCCACGTTTAGCTTAAGTTAGCATTTTTAAGTTTAGCTTTTATTGCGTTTAGCAGTGGTTAGCAAGCTCTTAGCTTTGTTAGCTGAGGTTAGCGTGTTTTTGTCAAACATTTTCAGAGTTTTTCCCCTGATTTAACAATTTTCCTCGTCTTTTATAGCAGATGGGTTGAACAAACAGGTAGCTGGTGTGACAACTGCTTCAAAATAGATAATTTCTTAATGAAGGCCTGTCCCGATCTCGGTCGCCTCCTCGCTTAGCGCTGTTTCCCGTCTGTCAGCGCAGAGCGAGCACATGGTTCATGCATAAACCAGCAGCACGGTGATCCCAGGTTGTCCCCCGCCGCGCCGCCTGCGGTGATCCGGCTACCGGAGCCGCACCATTATGCTGCTGCTTTGAGCTAAAACAAATATGAAACCGCGCCACTTTGTGTCACAAATTTTTACATCCAACACAGCTCACGTGCAACGTGAAGGGAGGGGGACCTTTTCTCGCCCATCTGTGAGCTAAAAAGGTGAACGTTCCTCGAGGGAGCGGAGAGGGGATGTTAGCCATTACAGATGTGGATGTGACACTGCTGTCTGAGCGGCATGAGCCCCTGGCCACTTCAAATATTTACACTCATACCTGTCTGTGCAAAGATGTGACTAAAGTATACAGATTTGGAGAAGAAAATGGATTTGTCACCCAAGTGGAAGCTTACACAGACCTTTCTCTGGGATAAGACCGCAGCAGGATGTCTGCGCGTACACTTGCACGTGCATTGGTAAAACTAAAAGTGGGTCATCTTTGAACACAGGCTGCTAATCGCTGTGAGGCAAACCAACTGGAATATATGTAAGAATACATGAATATGTTTTATGAGAATTATTTGTTAGTCCTCTGAAGACCTTCTTTTGACTCCCCCTATAACTATCCGACTACCTACATGTAAGCAAACACCGCAAAACCAGGCTGAATTATTTAACATCAGCATGAAACGGCCGGGATAAACACATCGCTACTGTAGGTGAGCAAGATATTAATTTATTATTGAAAAAGATGCACTATTTATCAAGTTTCTCTTTAAACTTATTGGGTCAGGACGTTCCTGTAAGGAAGTGGAAAATAAATCTCCCTGGAGACGACGTGCGTGACGTGATTGGGTTGTTTATTTCCCCAACATAAAACTACTGTAATTCAATTTAAAAATACTTTATTGATCCCAAAATGTATCTGGTTTTATTCAAGATTTTTCAAAGAGTTGCTTTGAACTTTAACATCCAATCTGTCACTTACTGACAAAATGTTGTGCAACAATAATTAAACAGATAATAATATTAATTCAGAGGACATATTTTATTAATTTACAAGAATCTTCCACATGGTACAATAAGCTAATTTTTGCCTATTTCATGTTGCCAAACAGGTTCTTTGCTATAGAAATAGTTTTGATTCGACCAGTCAGGCAGTATTTGTAATTAACAATTTATTCCTCATTAAACAAGAGGGGAGTTGCTTTTTACTTTTAGCACCATTTAAAATCATTTTTTTGTATTTATGTGATGGAAAACTTTCTCTGATACCTAAAAAATAAAAACAGATGACTGTTTTCTTTTCCCTACTTATTAAGCCTGTCGCAATTAGCAATAAACCAATTAATCACATGATAAATTGGAAAGTGTGTGATAATTTCCACTGTGATAATTAATATCTTTTGAAGGGCAATTTTGTTTACAGAGACATAATAATCCATTTTATTTAGGGTTTTGATTGTGTGTGTGGCCCCTTATTTGTTTTATTTATTGTTTTTATATTTAAAATACATTTCTCATAACTGCTCACAACAAAATTAAACCTGAATTCTTATGAATTATTTGAAAAAACAACAGTATTATAATTTTCTGGGAACATTTATTTAAGATATTCAAGAGAAAACTCAAGACAGTAAAGTAAAATGATTTGCCAACAAGCCGTTTCTTGGTTAAATTTTTCTAAATTTAACCAAGAAAGGGAGTAAAAATGGAGCAGAAGGAAGGATGGAGCAGGAGAGAAGTCACTTTAGGTGATATTAATTATTTCTGTAAATACAGGAGTCTGTGGAGTTTTGCTTGTAAGGTGTCTGCTTCCAGACAGACGCTCCACCGCCGGACACCAGGGAATTGCACCGACACGCACTCCCATATCCACACACCCCTCTACTTTCATCTTGTTAATGGACATTCCTCCACAAACGTCTGCGAGTCTACCTGACTGCAATCCTTTAAACTTTAATTCACTCTACATTTAGCTCTGGTCATAAATACCATATTAGGTAGCAGCAGCATGTTTTATGTGCTCCCGATGGTCGTGCTTTTGTTTTAATGAAGCCATTTGCAGCTTATGAGCAGAAAAAAGAGGGAAAGAAAGTCGCATATTAGATGGGATAGATCAGTCAAACCTATTCCCACACTGTGTTTTATACATGGGCTGGAATAAAATGAGGCTGGTGCCTTTCCACCAGCAGAGGAACAAACTCTGAATCCTGACATCTTTCTTCAGGTCTTGGTGATTTAAAGAGATGCAAACATTTAGTATGGATGAACTAAATAAGGTGTTGAATTGAAACCTGGTTTTCTGCAGGATGTTTTCCAAATTTCCGACTTGAGAAACGTCTGAAGATCAAACTGGATTTAAAAATTATTCTTTTAGGCAACAGTTGGAAATGGAGTAGAAAATGTTTGTTTACATTAGCCAATCAAATTCACTTTACTTTTGTTTTTCTTTTTCGCATCTAATCTGACAAAACTGGAGTGGATCTGGATTATAATCAGATAAAAACTGACCTCATTGAACTGAATGACAGCCGGTTTAATGTTGGCAGCTGTTTAAAAACAGTTTTAACTGGATGCATAATTGGTGAAAGTTGAGTCGATTCTTAGATGAAAGCCAGAAATTGTATGAATGGCTAAAATCTAGACTTAAATCTTTCAAAAGATTTATGTGAAACTTTTTGATTTTCTTGACAAAAGTCAAAAAGTAATTTAAGAAACTGTTTTATTTTGTATGGTTCATTTGTTCATTTACAAAGTGTGATTGCAACATCACAAAATGTGGAAAAGGTTTCATAGACACAAAAAGCCTGGATAAATGTCTTATTTTATCAAATATTGACCTAATATTGAAGGGGAATAGACGAATAAATAAATAAAACACAAAAATAACCTCAATAACTCTTAAATAGCATGAGCAAAAATAATAAATGACTATTTAAAATACCCTTTTTCCACATTTTGTAAACATTCTCACCTGAATAAAGATGAGACAGATTTTATAAACTGTATTTCCACCAACATAACTGTGTTTATATCTCTAGACACATTTCATATCTTCTCCTCTGTTTGCGCGTAGCGTCAGTTAGTCAAAGTAAGTTTTGTGGCAGATTAAAAACAAGAAACTTTTCTTTGTCTCTCAATCCTTCCAGTTTCACATCTCCACATCTTAAGGAAGCCGTTCTGGTGGATTCTTAACATGGAAATAAAGTATGCAAATTTATGGGGAAGTTAAGTGTCCCCTCAAATTAAACGTAGAGAAGCAATCCAAAATCTTTTCCTTTTGTCCGATATATCAGTGGAGCTTCGAATGCCAGAATGTGGCATCCTTTTGTTTCTTCTAATATCCCTGGAAAATCTGGTTAAAATTGGAAGATGCGGCTACGTTTTCAGTGCCGGCTGCAAAGATCCAACAGTGTTTTCACAGCTGTCTTGCCTGCGAGACATGGCTGAAGGGTGGGAGGGGGGGATCGAGCTGCTGCGATCAACTCAAGTGTAAAGATGACAAATGAGAAGCAAAAAGGATAAACCAATACTTGGAGTGTTTGACACGAGCTGCAGCAGCAGAGAAAATGGTTTGAAAAGTAAGAGCGGTGTGTATTATCTTCAAAACGTCAGGAACTGTCAGTGCAGAGCTTCATTTAATATACAGCGCCTTCCACAATCTCGAGGAAATACATTTAACTAAAGCGTATTTTTATTTATTTACCTCTTTTAATTCATTAGAGAATGACTTCCTGCTTCTCACTCAAGTAAACCAGAATTATCTAGAAAATAGACTTGCAGATTGAAGTAGAAGAAAACATGATTCCTAGACTCATTCCTTAGTTTTTAATTTCTATATTTATAGTCTTTCTAGTGAAAAATCACTGTTAAAAGGTGGAAACGTTGCTGTTTTAAATAACCATCCCCAGTTTAGCATAAAAACATTTATTCTGTGTATGTAGTTATTCTAAATTCGGCTGTGGTTCAATTCTATGCAGATGATTCATTTATTTACACTTTAGAGAAGAAGATGAGTATTTTTCAAAACTCTGTTTTAGATTATTTGTTTTTTTTCTCTGGTTAAAAATAAACTGTAAGGCCTAAGAGTTTGTTTAGATTTAGAACTTTACTTTTAGGTTTAATATTTTTTCCTCAATGGCACATTCAACATTTATAGAAAATGATATAGTTTGCCACTTCGTGACCAAAAGCTTGCGCTAATCTGATAAAGTCTTAGAAGTGGAGCTAATTTTTCACTTAGCACTTTTGCTAATACTTAGCACACTTAGCTTTCATAATTCTTGAAGTTAGTGATTTAGCATTAGCTTCCTCTAAACAGCATGTTGGTGTCTTGCTTTAGCTTAAACGTAGCTAATGTTTATGGTTACTGCAACTAACGTCTTAGTTAGATGGAAAGCTCATGATAAAACGGTTTATTTTTTACACTATTATGTCTTGTTTTGGAAATATGTTACAAATATATTACCTAAAAACGCCACATACGAAAAAGCTAAAGCTAAAGTTAGCATTTTTAATTTCAAAACATTGCTTCATTCCTTAGAGTTAAGAGTAATAGTGAAGGGTTTCAAAAGCAACATGTCACTCTCAATCCAGCTTAACATTCTACTTAAACTGTAGTTTACTTCTACGCAGATGATACATTTATTTATTCAGCATCATTTGCTGCATCATTCAGGGTCTTTTGCTCAACTTTACTTTGTTTACTAAGTAAAGTAGTAAACAATTCAGGATACAGAATGTGACCAAATGATCCTCAGCCAAGTTCTAATGACTCACGATCCGTAACGCCAACAACCCCGAATGATTACCATCGACTCCTTTCACATTTCAGCCATTATTGTTGGGCTGAGTACCATGGGACTGGATGGCAGCTGCTCCCAGGTAATGTCGCTCTCATGCCGCTCCTATTAAGCCCCTGGTCAAGAGCCAAACACAGCAGCTGTGTGTCCAACACCAACCTATAAAGCCTCCTAAGTTGGTGTTCATAAACAATAATATCCAAGCAAATCGAGTGGCCAATGTCAGACGTGGCCAGACAAGCAAGTCGAAGGTCGTGGCTGCCACCCAGCTGCTGAATTAATGTCAGGTTTGAGAAAATAGTTTGATAAATCTCTTTAGCTTTGAATGTGAGGTTATTGTCTTACATTTCTTTAGTTTTTCTTGTTCAATGTGACTCGTTGTACCTGAGGTCAATGCTTCATGTGCCACCAAAGCTACTTTTTATGACTTGAATAATCTGGTGACATTGGCCTAACGCAATCTGACATTTGAAACAGCCATTGCAGGTTTCTGTTAATAAATGATTCACGCAGCGGGCCCAGGAGACCTGGAGTTAATGCCATCTCGGTGGCAGCAGGATGAAACTTTGACTCAGATCCAGCTCTGCCCTCAAGGGAAAGGACAAATGGACATGGCCGCTGTCGATCTGTTGCCCCGGTCTCCATTATGGACCCCTGAAAAAAGTCGGGGGGGACCAGACATGAGAGACGGTAATGATCCAGAGTCAGAATGCAAAGTGCTGCGTCGCTGCTTTTATGTGTGTTTTCCCCCATCGCAGTGAGGAGGAAGTTGTGATTCGTTTTACTGCCACACAGTTTTAGGTGCACTAACAGCATCCTGAGGTCCCTCAGAGATCCCTAATGTGAATTTAATGACTTGACGCTGTGCAAATGACAAGCATGCAAGGTGAAGGTGACAACCTTTCTCTTCCATCTATATGATTTTTCTTCCCCCACTGACTCCCTCATCCGTTCTCAGGTCTTGTTATCTGAAAGCCAGGCTGATGTTTAATCTATTACATCACTGCGCTTTGCTGGCAGTCACTGCTGTGAATTTAAACAACAATGGAAGCTCCCTTCCCTTCTGATCTACATGTTTTGTTCATTATGCTAAAAAAAAAAAACTCGTTTGTTCAAAATGAAGTTTCCTTTGAGGCAACAGTTTAAAACTGAGGAGGAGCTGTACTGTATATCAGCCAACCAAGACAAGACACTGTAGATCAGGGTTTTAATTATGTAAACAGAGGCCGAGCAGCACAGCGGGCTCAAGATACAAATTATTATGACTGAAACCTCAATAAGCAAGGCCAAGGAAGCGCAGTTAAAAAAAAAAAAAAACACAAAACCAAAGAAATTTTATTTGTTGTGGGGAAGTTGTATAAAATAACCTTAAAATGCATGAAAGCGTCCTATAAGCTTGTCAGAGTGGTTTTTAATGTGAGTGAAAGTAATCTATAAGATGTGCAAAAGTAATCTGGTTCCTTGGAAATAAAGAAAAGTAACCTGTAGGATTTGCTGGAACGCAAATTACAAAAGTAACCTGTAAAATCTGCAAAATTCAAGTCACTTCATTTAAATTACACTATATGTTACTTTAATGTAACCTATAAGTCCTAAGCTCCAAAAAGTATCTTGGGAAATCAAGAAAAGCCGTTTGTATAACCTGACGATAAATTGTTACGGTTAACTGTAAGCTATGTTTAAAATATGTGAAAATAATTCGTAAATTTCAGATTAAATTTCAGAAAATTATCTTTCAAATCTGTAAAATTAACCATCCAGGTTCATAAAAGTTAGCAATCAAATATGAAAATGTATAAAAATAATTTATAAGTTCAATAAAAGTAACTTGCATGTCTGCAGTAATTCTGACTTTATGGAGTATTTAGAGGGTATTTCTACTTTTTCCCCTCAAAATGTTATATTTCTTCATTACTTGAACACATAAATTAATCTACAGCATTATCAGATTAAAACTGCCTTTCCTTTTACAGAAATACCGTTCCCAGTGAGCTGACTGAACATCCAGGGTCATCATGATCACATAATGCGCTTCAGAGGCCTCCAGTTTATTACAACAAAAACTCCTTTCTTTCTTTCTTTTTTTTCTTTCTGTGAGAGGAAACCCTTCACAACACTTAACCATGGCTGGTTCAAATCTGATTAATGCTTAAACCAATTAGAGCTTCCTCTAATTAGAGGACATTACCAGGTTAAGAGCTTTAATTTATCTTCCTCAAGGTTTTCAGTCATGAATCTGTAGACATTTGTCGGAAGATTTATTGATTACTTTGGTATATTGAAGCTCAAGAGCCATCTATGACACTCCCCCACCAAAGATGCAAACGCGACTGTTGGTCCGACGCTGTGATCTAAGTTTCTAATTAAGATACGGGGAGCGGCGTGTCAAGCGCAGACGCATCACTCAGCTCCTCAGCCTTAATGCGGCCCCGTAATGCCCTGTGTGGTCTCAATTACACTTTTCATGACGTGCAATAACAGCATTACCGCAAAGCAAGACATGCATTCATATACTCGTAATTAAATAAAAGCCGAGTCGAGATCGGACCCGAGTGATCTTGAGCAATATTCATTTAGACGGATGTTGGACAACTCTGACCTCCTGGTTGATTTTTTTTAAAAAGATGAAGCTCAAACGGTCGCCATTACTGTAAACACATATTTCAAGCCCATCTTTAGATTTATGGTGCACTTTAATGAGCAAGTAGCAGCGATTCAGAAGTTCATCATAAAGCATTTCACTTTTGTTGGGTTGACCGCAACTCTAACATTGGTATTTAGAGTCGGACATCCTACATAAACCACATAATCAAGTCAACAGAGCAGCATAGGAAGAAGAAAGAAAACGAGTTAATGTATCTTGATGCCCTGTTTGTTGGGGTACAATGAAGCTGGACTCATAAAGACGGACTAATGAAGAATGTGATTCAAACGACTCAACTTAGCTTCCTCCGTAGGGTGGATAAGATTGAATTAGAATACCCAGCATCCTTTGCAACTATGTCACTTAATCATTCGAGCCACCATGACGGACGTCAAAAGTGAGGGACGGGAATACTGAACGGAGCAACTGAAATATAGAAGCATTAAAAAATTAAAGAGTGAAATCTGATAATTGTTTGAGCAGCTTTGAATCTACAGGATTTCCGTTACATACTTTTGCTTGAACTCATTTTCTTTGGTCCAGTCGGGTCGGAGCCTTGGTGTCACGTTAAAACTTTATCGGAACGTGAAAAGTCCAGATTTATTCTGCCAGAAGTAGCTATCAGAAGACCGTGGTCTTCAAGAGATGATCATCAACAAACCTAAGGGAAGTTGTGGTATTTAAATGATGCTTGTTTGGTATTACGGGGCTTAAAGTCCCAATAAAACAGCCCTACCAATATCATACCACCACTGGCTTTAAGAATTGATTCAAGACACGAAGGATCCACAATTTCAAGCAATGTGCACCTGATTCATGTAGTTACTGAAGTTACCAGGCAAAGTTTTTCCAGTGATATTGTCCAGATAGCCTGTTTGTAGCCAACACTAGTTAAACTGATGGATATGCTGGTGCCCATCAATTTAGCAGCAGTCTTCCCATTATCTTTTGACAACCCCTTGTTGTCCACACTGACATCCTGCACTAATAAAACAAAACTCGGCTGATCAGAACAACATCAACAGAACCTAAATTTGCCCTTCATCCTTTCCATCAATCAAGCAGAGCCACTTAGTCGAGCTTTGGCCCTTTGTGTTTCACTTGTAAATCATTTCCTGACCCCCTCCCAGCATCCAGCATGCAGAGGTCAGGTCTATCATTGGGGGTTTCTATCCACCCCCCTCCCAATTACCAAGCCCATCTACCTGCATGCTATCTGCGGCCCTGTGGTCTGGGATGGAGGGGGAGGTGTTGGTCGTGTTGTCATTTGCCCCAGCGTGTCGCAGCGATACTAATGAACTCATGCAGGAGTCCTGGCTACAAGGGCTATTTCGGTCTTAAATCTGCCATTAACATTTCACTAATGCGCTGCCCTACTGCTCGCCTGCACCGCTGCCCGGCGGCTGGCGCCTGCTGCTGATTGCCACAGGCTGCAAAACATCTCAGTGACTGCAGGTAGACCGGACTGGATTTATGCGTCACAGGAAGGATCTTCAACTTAGCTAAGCCACAATGTATCAGGATGCTGGAGGGAAAACTAGGTCCAAATATTGGATATTATTACCTATTTTTCACATCCATAATCGTTATTTTCCTGTTTTAATTTGATGAGTTTACAATGTCTTTTTGGTCACAAGGAAGAGCTTTAAAACTGAAACCTGATGGATGGATAAAACCACATATTTTTAAGAAATTCTGATATTTCTTTGTAGCCAAAGAGACATGGACCACACCGATATTATCCTGCACTAAACTAACTCTCTCCACGCTTATCCAGACCTGAAAAATACTTTTCCAGACTGCAGTGGAGCTCTGGATACATTTCATTCATTACCAGTCAATCAATACTTCAGGAGAGTAAAAAAAGTCACAGAATTAAACATAATTAATTGTGGCTTTAACCTTTGACCTCCTCATTATCACTTCTTTTCCAGGTATTACAGTTTGTACTATTAATGTACAATCTTCATACATACACAGGAGTATTTGTGTATGCAAATCAGTCTGACTGCAGCTCAAGGCGGTATCAGTTGCTGAGGTATTCGCCTGATAATGAACACGGCTCGCCTGCGCTCCATCCAACAAGTTTAACACTATACTCTAATTAGACGTCTATGTTTATTTAATGCGTCCTGAGCAAATTAGTTGTATAAAATTATGACTAATTAAGAGCTGAATTAATAAACTGCAGCACTGTGGCAGCCTGTCTGAGCTGCTCCTGCAAACACGTGCACATAGGTAATCATCATATCCGTGTCACTCATTAGGTTTTTTGATCATTATGACATGACAGATCAAACATGTGCTCTATGTATGCACAGCCTGCTGCATATCTTGAAATATATTGGAAAACACATGACTGAAAATTCAGAACATCTGTTCTTTTAGTATTTGTTGTTTTCTGAAATCCAACAGAAAACAAATTTTCCTCCATATTTTGGCAATTTAGAAATATTTCACAGCCACTGTGTTAAATATAGTCTTTGGTTCTGGACTTTCCAAGACCAAGACCAGACCTTTCAAGACTAAGATTGAGGATAAATGTTTACAGTTGGACTAATATTCCAGTACAATGTTTCTTGGGACATCAGAGTAAAGATGGTGGGACACAAATACATCCAAACAATTTCAGATTTTTATTGAAACTGATAAATTTCATGATGCACTACTTCCGTGACATAAAATCCCAATAACATACACTAAAGTCTGTGATTGCAATGCTACGCTAACACTGCAGGAAGAGCCGCAAACAGGTTGATAACTGAACCAAGAACTTAGTTTGCTGAGAAACCAGAGAAAAAAACAATGGTCTGAGTCTGGAATCAGCTGCAATCCCCAGAGATACGCAGGATAACAACCATGTAGAACCAAAAACGACGCTGTGGGAACCACATGTCAAAGACTCACGTCTGCAAACAGCGTGTAACATTTGGGCCTCAATGACAAAAAGACAGAGAGTTGGCACAATCCTAAAACACATTAGATATTTCTGGATCAGTGACGCTGTAGGTAGGCAATAAATCTGTCAGTACTTAGCAGTCAGCGCAGGGAAAGGAAAAAACACAAAGTGCTACGCCAGTGATGAATATCCAGCTTTATCAAATATGTGTGTGATATATGAGATTGGCTCATAATCGACGTTTAGTTCTGCCATATGGCTGGACCTGCTTGCCAAGGTACAAGGACTCAGAATATGGAGGTAAGCTCTCGGGAGGAGGGAGCCGCAGCCCACTTCCAAACAAATGTTTGATTGTAATGACCTGATGAAGGACGTTCTTCATTCACTATTAAAGAGGTTCAGTTGAAAAAAAATGCAAGCATCAGAAAAATCTGGCCCCTGGCGAGTTACACACAACTCAAACGTTGGGAACAACTTGCCATATAAAAGGAGATAAAAAAGACAGTCTTACACTCAAACAGTAACAGCAGCATCAACTCTTCCAATATTATGGCCAAGCATCTTTACTTTCATCTCAACTGTCTAAAAGACGTTGTTTGTGCAGCCATTTTCTTTTTCAGTCAAGGTTTCCAAAGAGGAGCGAGTATTTCTGACGTGACAAAAAGTTTTAGACAATTTCTCCTTCAAGCTTTCTTTCACAGCTAACATGCTAACTGAGGGTTTGACATCTGAATTGGCAGGTGTGTCTACAACTGGAAACCTGTCTGAAGTGTTTTAGATATTGTTTGGAAATGAACAAGCAACCCTTCACAGGTTGATGGGCAGCTACTATTGCTTCTCTTAAGACATTGCTGATTTATCTCGATGTTGTACGTCTGTACAATCCGTAGCAGCAAATTTTTGAGTATTTAATTTGGTGTATTTAACTGGGAGAACCCGGGTTTTACATCCTATTTGAAATTTGTGGAACCTCAAAAGGGTGTACTTACTTTTCTAGACAACATTTCTACCATAGATTAGTTTATGGTGTATCTTTTGTGAAATTTAAAATTTTTTAAAGAGGGGTGTACTTTCTTTTCAAAATATAACTGGGTTATAAGATGGAAAAGATCGTCTCTTGTATCAAACTGTCCAACTGAACTGCAGTAATTTTGTCAGTCCCATTTAAAAATAACAGCCTATCATCATGAAACGCAGCATACGTCCATCAAAAGCTGCTTTTGGATAGTTACCCAGACAGCCTCGAATGTGACAGGCCTGCCAAAACAAATGATGAAATAAATAGGTAAACACTAAGCAGCATTTGGAGGAGTCTCTTGGAGTGGAAGGTAAGCAAAACAACTGCTGCGCCGCTGCCAACCTCCAGCCCCGAAGGCGAGTCGGATGGCGAGGGGAAATCTCTCGCCGTCTGCTTCAGAGGAATATTGCTCGGGGTGACCTGGGAGTTGGGCGGTGAGGGGTTGCACATCACATGGGTGCTGACGCCCCTAGCTGTGAATTCCCCGTGTGATTCCCAGCTGGCCGGACCTCTTTAGCCACATTCCCCCGCTTGTATCAAAACACATCTCAGGAATTTCGCCTGATGTACAAAAGAAGCGGGGGATTTTCTTGTCTTATGATGTTCTCAGGACACAAAAAAAATCAATTTGCAGGCCTATTTTTTTAAATAATCACCACTGTCCTGCTAGGACCAATAAACAATCGATCAAACGGATGAAATCCAAACGCCAGAATAGTTTGTGATGGGTTGGATGGATCTCAGATGGACAGGAAGTGTAGGCTCTGTAATTCCAGGTGGCCAGGGAGGGATTTTTGGCAGGCTAACCTGCGCGAGACGTTCCAAGGAGTGCCAAGAACAGAGGGGGGACCTGAAGTAGGTGGAATGTTAATCACGGAGAACGGAGAACATGTGTGACAAAGAGAAACGATGGAAAACACATGTCCCATTTCACACTTATTTACCTCTGACTGCCAAAGCCCTGCCAGATTAAAGCGAGACAAGGCGTTGGGGGGGAGGCAACTGCAAAGGTGGAACTCTTTAAAGAGCAACTCTTTGATGAAGATGCCAGCACTTTGATAGCATTTCAAACATCTCAGAGAGGAAAGAGGAAACCTTGGCGGGCCTCGGCGGGGCTCTGACAAAGAGCCGAGTGTGGAGACACGGGGAGGGGACGCTGATAAACTGTTGCTCAGGACAGAAGGCCATTGTGCTCCACACGTTTTACAAATTACACCTAAAGCAGGAGGAGGACGATGATCCTGCTGTCTGCTGCAAATTTCTAGTATTCAACTCATTTTAGTTCAGGCCAGCGTATACAAAGATGATCTGAAAATTCATTTGAATTACGACCTAAAATGTAGTGACATTCCTCTGCTATTTTAATCAGTGTGTAATGAGCATCTGTGTTATTATGCAGCTCCATCCCTTCATATAAGTTGTTTGAAGCATGTCTTCTGTTGTATTTTTAATGGCTGCTGCAAGGCAAAGTTTTCCCTGAAGGGACAATAAAATCAAGCAAAGCAAAGTGCATTATAAATTGTCTTATATAAAGGTACTCCAGCTCTCTACTGTAAAAACACACAACGTCCAAACTACTCGCCGTCTTAGAGGAGCTCTAGATGTCTGTAATCAAGTCTTTAAAAAGACTTTTGTTGGTTTGGAGTTTGGTCTTCAAAGTCCAAAGTCGTCACCCAGATGTTCATTAGCATCTTTTCTTCTGGCTCTTTCAGGTCAGTCGATGTCCCGAATGTGTTAAACCCCAACGTGTCTTTAAAATGTAGCCAAAGGAAACAATGCTTAGCTGCACTTCATGCTTATTGTTGAAGCAAGTGTAAAGAGTTATTACTTCGAGACACCATCTTGGCTTCTTATCAAATCAAAAATCTAATTTTATTTGTACATCACATTTCAGCAACAAGGCATTTCAAAGTGTTTTACAATAAATACAAAGCATCGTCTTGGTTACACATCACGATCACGTTTCAACTCTAAACAGGTGTGTTTTAGTCCAGACTTAAAGGAAGTCAGTGTTTTGGCAGTTTTGTAGTTTTCAAGAAGTTTTTTCCAGATTTGTGGTGCATAGAAGCTGAATGCTGCTTCTCCAAGTTTGGTTCTGGTTCTGGGGATGCAGAGCAGAACCAGAACCAGAACCTGAGAGGTCTGGAAGGTTGATACAACATCAGCAGTTCAGTGATTTATAAACTAAACAATATTCTAAAGTCTCTGAGTGGAAGGACTATAGAACCGGGTTGATGTTCTCTATCTTCCTGGTTTTAGTCAGAATGACAGCAGCAGCTGCAGCTGGAGGACTTATTTAGACAGACCTATAAAGACACTGTCAATGCGACTAAAGATAAATGCATGGGTGAGTTTCTCTACACCTTTTTGGGACATCAGTTCTTTAATCCTGGAGATGTTCTTCAGGTGACAGAAGGTCGACTTTGTAACCGTCTTTATGTGGCTCTGAAGGTTCAGGTCAGAGTCTTTTACTACAGCCAGATTTTTATCTGTTTAAACTTTGACCAAGTCACCTAGACGTAAATCCTTTTGTCAACTCGTCACGCGTCCTTTAACCCACATTTTTAAATGCTGGCTAAGTGAGAACCTTTAAACTAGAGGCAACCTACAGAGTGGAGGCCAATACTTCAGTCCAGCAGTCTTCTACTTTCCATCTGTTAGTAGACTTACAGTTTCTTGGCTACAGTACTGGTCTTCCAAAGGTTGATTAAGCTGTAAACCGGCAGCAACATCGTTCTGATTAGAGGGCAATGCTGATTCTCTTGGACAGCCTGAATCTCACACCTTACAGTTCTTGATGATGCAGCCAAAACTTGTGGCTCCACACGCAATCAGAGGAATTTCTCCTTTCTGGAGCAGAGAGAAGAATGCCGCTGGTGTTTGATTTCCACGGCCGCTTTATTCTGACATAAACCAGAGAACACGAGCGACGCTCTAAAGAGACTTAAAAAGTGAGTGTGATTGGAGTTGAGAAGTTTGCAGCTGTAATGGCCGTTTGAGATAAGTGTAACTTATTCCATTTGTCGGTGGCGTCACATGCTCTCGCTGCTTTGAAGTGGCAAATTAATGACAAGCGAGAACAGTAGCCATTCTGCGAGGAGAATGACCCCTTTTCTAATGGCTCCGTGGCACAGGAAGAGAGTCATCTGTCGGCCCCATCTAATTATGTGAATCGAGCAGTTTGAAAAGTGTCTTAAGGCTGTTTAGGAATAAAAGGGACATTTAAATGCAGAGCACTTGGAAAATTACAGATCCTTCAAAAATACTTTCCACGGACACTTTGCTTGTGTGCAAAGAAGTCCCATTTTTTTCTCCGTCTCGTTAATTCTGTTCTCAGAGAGAGCAGTCAGCATTCAGGGGCAGGCGTTCGGAGATAACCCTCCCTCCAAACTCAGACAGCTTCCACTTTTCCTATTGAAGGAATCAGCTAAAGTTTCCAGACTCTCCTCAACGAAGAGCGACATTCATGCACGAAACAATGAGTCTGTTGTCCTAAATGAAGGACTTCACATTATGAGTCTAATAGCTCATCACTAACCTGATGAAAGACCAAAATACTTTCCATAAGACATAAATAAGGATGTTTTGTTTACTTTGATCCAAATCAATTAGTTTTCTATGAACACTCATCACTAAACGCTTCTCGGTCATTATGCTAAGTTCGGAGTTTATCGAAAACGTAAAGAAATTATGAAAAAGAAGAATATTGAATGATTTTCAGTAGAAGTTGTAGACTTTATGCTTTAAGAAAAAGATGTGGAAACATTGTTTATTAGCTGCATTTACTGCGTCACCCTTTTACTTTTACAAATCAAATAAATATTTCACTAACTGGGTTTGAATGAATAACTTTCTTTAGTGTTATTTCTGAGCTGGATCTGTTCTCGTGTCGCTCAGACGCATAAACTTTCTCACAAACCAAATAAAGGTTTCACAAATTAAAAACTGGGTTTAAATTATTTTATTATAGGATCAGATGGTCTAGTCCAAGTTTGAAATGTCCAAGTTTTGTAGCTTTTGAGCTAGATTAGATAAAAGATGCTCAGAGTAGTAAAAGAAATTAGCTGGAATTGCCCTTTAGCCGTTTATCCAATAAAAAGCCACATTCATATAAGCCCCGCCCCTTGAAATAATTTAAATACACATCTAGTTAATAATCTGTGTCAACTATAATTTTAATTGTTAAATTATATATTTAACAAATTGTCTATGAAATAAATTAAACTTTTATTAAATTAAATTTTTATTTATTTTATGGCACATTTAATTAATGACTTAATGATGTGTTTATTGATTTAACTCCATGCACAGGAGATATTACATAATAAACAAGAAATATTGTTAATTAAAAAAATTTCCTTTTTTAGTGTATTTCAAGAATTATGTGAATAATAATCCTTACATTTACCCAATTAATTACAATTTAATTCAAATTCTTATAGTTTGCAGCTCAGATGATGGACTGATCGGAAACTTTAAAACTTAATTTTGCTTTAAATTTCTTCACAACTTTCTTCCTTGATCTAAACCTGACCCAGGTTGAAAAGTTTTGGTTTATTTAATGAAAATCCAACTAAAACATGGTAAGGTTTGTAGTTTACATTAAACTGAAGTTTTATTAAGACTTTTAAAGGAAATTTTAAATGGATTTCCAGCAGCAAAGCTCATGTAAATTTCTCTTCAGACAATCCTTTAAAGCCTTTTTCTTATTGAAATATTATGAATAAGATTTCACATGTTTTATTAAGTTCCCTGTAACAAAATAACCTGAACATCTTGTGTTGTTTTTCCTCTGCCTAATTATTATTTGATTGCTCATTAGCAGCTGCTTCCAAAACCTTTTTGGGTTTTTTGTCTGTAATTTCTTTTACGTTAGATCTTTAATTGTGCCATTTCCTCTGAGGATGTATTTGGACCTGAACAAGATGTTTTAACACCTGACACATTGTGAGAGGAGGTAAGAAAACAGGGAAATGATTCTTTTCATTTAACTCGCCCCCGACCTGCTCATTTTCAGAGCTGCTGTCCCGGCGGACGCACACCCTGCTTCCCTTCTCTTACAGGGTATGATGTGTGGATGAAGGCTCTCTCCAGCGCCGTAATGACTGTACAGCAAGATTTTCAAGGGCCCGCTCATGACAATCCCATTTTCTGTGTAATTTCATGGTTGTCTTCTTGAATGAAGATATTGGCTGCTCTGAAGCACGAGGTCAGAGTCTCCCTGCTCCGTTTTCTGGATTGTTCCGGAGTATGTTTCCCTTCACTTGATGAAAAGTAATTCATCATTTACACCCCTGAATTCTGCCACTTTCTTCTCTTTTTTTACTCCCCCCTCCTTTCCTCTCTCTCCTTTTTTTTTCCTGTAACAACTTTCTTTGCCTCTCTGATTCCCTGGTGCCACCTTCGGCGCTGCTGAGAGATGAATCGGTTCAATACGGCGCCAGGTCAGCCATCTCAGAGAACAGGTTAGCCCTCCCAGGCCTCCCCGCTGCCCTCCGCTCCTGATAGACTTTGTCACCTCTCTACCTCTGGAAGTCAGATCCTGTCAGCTCAGGCATCCTTTCGGATCCCCGAAGTAGCTTTGGCACCCAGTGGGGCGTGTGAGCTTAAAATTGATTTTCCTTTCCCCCCTAATTCTGTGTTTTTTCTTTTTCCTCTTCCTCCAGATCAGCCAGGTTCCCTTAAGGGAGGTGGCTGACAGCCAGCTGAGGGCCTCAGCCAATCAGGAAGCAGCAGAGGTGTAAAAGACACCCGGAGAAACTTCCTGGAGGCAGAGGGGGGCAAAGGTTCCTGACATGTTGAGGAAGAGGCAGAGGATGCTGTTGCTAAGAGACCGGTGGGGTTTTCCCTTCAATTCATGGCCGCCTGGTTTTACTACCAGATATTAGCTGACTCCAGGGCTCCTTAAACTCACTTTAGGTTGTTTTCATTTCATCAAAAGTTCAAAGGAAGTACAGTCTTCCTTTAAAGATGATGTCACTCTCCAGCTGTGTTTCCATCTATCATAAAACTGCACAAATTGGAATTAAAAAGGAGGCAATCAGGGCCTTAAGATGAGAATTGTTGCTTATTTTGTTGATAATTTTTTGATTAAGATGCAATTAATTCATTGCATTTAACTTGATTAGAAATTTTAATAGAAAAACAATATGATTTCTAACATATTTCTAATTTTAAAAATTAAAATGACATAAATTTGCTGAAGGGAAACACTGGAAAGATTTTAAAAACTTTCTTGTGGTAGGTTGGTTTTTCAGCTGTATCAATGCAATGGAAATCTGAAAAAATTTACGGTTTCTGAAAGGAGAGATGTTGCATTTGCAGCCAATATTCAGTATTTATGGTAATTTCACTCCCGCCGTAGCAGGAAGCATGTTTTACTTCAGTCTAATCTGATGAAAAACTCTTTTAATAGACATGACATTTTGAAAATAACTGCAAGATATTGAAAGTTTTAGTTGTTATGGAGAAATGGGCAAAAAAAAATTTCTCACAGGACATTTAAAAACCTGCATATAGTTAAAATAAGCAAAAATATCCAGGTGGAGATTTGAAACTTAAAGGATTAATAATCTAAATAACATTAAAAACAATAAATATCTTTGTTGTTGAGCTCATATGCCGATTTTTTCAATAATTTTATGGCAAAAAGGAGGTTTGAATTGAAAGTGTTGATTATTTTGTTGCAAAGTTATTGATTAAAATTCAATTAACTCATTACAGACCTTGCATTTAACTTGATAAAAAAGTTTTATCAAGTTAAATGCAAACAAAACAATTTTAGGCAGCACTGGACATACGTGAGCCAAGTCCAGGTTTGTTAGTAGTTGTGGAGCGGCCGCTGTGGCTCAGACAGGCACTTACGTGAGTTCCCTTTCTCTCATCCAGAGTCCAATCAGGAAAAAAAATGAAACCCTTGAGACTTAAGAGAGACAGAACCTGATCATCCGGTCTCATCAAGGCTCCGGCTCTCCGGTAACCCTTCCACGCTGAATAAAACCTCTCTCCGCGGCTCCTCAGAAACTAATTCCCGGGTACTTAAGGAAGCACAATGAGCTCAGATTGGTATCATCACTAAATTACACCTACGGCTCCGGCACCGCGGCCTGAACTCGACTCATTCATGAGGTGGAAGCTTCTTCACCGTGGCAGGGGATTATGTTACGCTCCATATGTTGAGGGCATGATGACACACCTCCAATCAGAGAATAATCATCTCTGTTTTCAGAAAAGATGAGGATTGGATTTTCAAAGGATTTTACCTGGAGGTGATGAATCAAATGGTGACAAAAATGGCTCCTGCTTTGTTTCTAAAGGTGTAGATAATCATTTTAGTTACCGATTAATCGTTTACTCTGATGATTAATCAATTAGTTTGCATATTTAAATATTGGAAAATCATTCCTGTTTTGCTTCTAAAGATGCAGACAATCATTTCAGTTATCGATTAATCGCTTATTCTGATGATTAATCGGTTTATTGGATTTTTTAAAATCTGAAAATTATTACTGATATTTTAGAAATAGATTGAAAAATGCACATCAAACTATTTAATTTGTTTTTTATATAGAAAACTAAACACTTTTTTGCCAAAATGTAACATGGTAGGTTTTCTTTAACATATTCTTGATTGTCTGCAGCAAAAACAAAAACTCTTTCTGCTGAACATTAATGCAGTGTAGGGCTGTTGATTATTTTTTCTACTAAACTGATCAATAATTGGATAAAAAAGGTGCCTCGTAGGAGATTTCTTTTACAGAATTTGAACTTTGTGAAGCCAAAAATGCAACTTGAGGAGTTTTGGGTAAAACATATTTTCAGACGAAGGTTATTTTTTCATCTTAAATGTAAAATGTAGATATTTTTGTACAGTTTTGGATTAATTACTGCTCTGAGTGTGTTGTTCTTTCGGCAATTGATTACAAAATTTGCTGATAATTAATCCGATTAATCGTTACAACCCGGTTTCAGTTCCTGATGAGGTGTTTAAAAACGTGACACCTCGCGCTGATCCCACACACAGGCAGGCCTGTGTGTTTGCCTCAAGTCCTTCATATTTCAGTGAAATCTGGCTCATGCCTCCAGCAGATAAACTCAGATGCACAGCGCTCACCCCACATCCTGTACATCCTCGCCTCGGAGCCACTTGGGCACCCAGGTGGCGCAGAGGCAGGAAGCAGGGCATCGGGAGGCCGAGAAAAGCTGCAGATCTGCACGTTTTCCACGGCTGAACGAACTATTACACAGACAGAGAAAAAACACAGTGCACAGATGGATTTCTGGGGTTGGAGGGGCTTCTGAAAAAAAAAAACAGGGCAGGATCTCGTATAAATCAGTGATTTATACAAGATGAATCTTTGACTGGATTCATGCTCCTAGTTGCTGGAGTCAGGTGCTGCTCAGGTGACAATCTGAGTAAAACTGAACACAACTCTTCATTTTCCTCTTACAGGAACATTTATTATAATCAAGAGCTTATCAAGAAATGTACAATGATACCCATGTAACTAAAAAAAGGAAGATGTTCAATAGGAAGTTTTCATTGTGGGCGAAATCAGCTGCTTATCATCACGGGAAGTTAAGAAATGCACGGCATGAATCATGTGAAGAAAATCTGTGTTTTCTGTCTTCATTGCAGGTTTGTAAACTAAACAGCTGCTTTGCCAAGAGAAGCACTTCAGGGGTGCAGGTGTGTGAAGCTTCAGGAGGTCTGATATCCTTTAAAACTGGTCAGTTCAGGAGGTTCTGGAGTGGCCTAGTCAAAGCCCAGACTTCAATCTCATAGGGAAGTTGTGTCAGGACATAGTTTGAACAATTTATTAGGAAAACTGAGATCTATCCATAAAAACTGCAGCCAAACGGTGCATTTACTAAATACTGACTTAAAGGGGGTAAATATTTATGCACTTATTTTATGTTTCATATTTTTATTTGACATTATTTTGTAAAAATCTGTTTTCACTTTGACATTAAGGGTTTTTGTAATAATTTTTTACGATCCTGATTGATTTTCTAAGAAAAAAAAAGTGGTGAAATTATTTTTATTGTCACTGTATCTTTGAATTAGTCTTACTGTAACAACAGTAAAACAAGGCACTGGCTGCGGCATGCTGTGGGACTCCAACTCTTGATTTTAAAATCAGCGGAGTGTTGTGTCTAGAAAAGATCAAATGCTAAAAAGCTTTAAATTAATTGCTTAAGTCTGAAATGATTAATCAAATTAATTATGATTAATCGAAATAACAGCCGACTAATTTAATAATCAATTAATCGTTAACTAAAGACTCAAAAAATAATCATTTGGTGGAAAAATCAACATATTCAGAGGCATAATTAAGCCAAGCTGTACAAATTATATGTATATTTTGCATTTAAGATCAAATGAGGCAGATTCTGCTGTTCCTTTTTTTTTTTTTGGTCACTGTATATCTGTGCACAAAATTTCCAAACCAATGCCGAACTTTTTTGTTGTCGTTAACTCGTTTCTGGAAGCCTGACTGCATTTCCTCCAATCCTCGACTTTTTCCCTACAAATTTGTTCCATAAGAACAGGCTGTACCTGTTATGAGAAGTGGAAATTTGCAGGTAAATAACTGATTTTAAGGTTCCTCAATGCACCAGAGAGGCTATCAGAGCGTCTGGGTGCCACCTCATTTCATACGTTAAGTGATTTACCTTCAGCTGCAGGAAAAGCTGTGCAATATCTGAGCCTCCCTCTCCTCTGGCTCATGTCTGCATTTCTCTGCAAGGAAAAAGGCTCACACTGGAGGCCTCAAATGAGATTTCAAAGAGTCATATTCTGATAAAAATGATCCTTAACCCAGAGGTTTAAGTTAGATGCGGCTTGCAGGTGCAGCACCTTCCTGATCCTTTTAGTGCTGAAGCTGTACCAAAGTGTTTCTGGGCTGCAGCCAGAACAGATTGTGCAGTAATTTACTGAATGTATGGTGAGGCCTTTACAAGCAGAACTATGTATGTCAGCAAGTTACAATATAAGCCTTAACTGAAACAGCCTAATCTTTTAAAAATGACACTCAACATATAAAATATAATGTGAAATATGTTTTTAACCTTTGTGTTTGGGCAGATGTTTTATTATTTCTGAAAATACCTAAAAAATGTCAAATAATTTGGCTCAACTTCAGTTTAAACATTGGCCTTTCACTATAAGATTTACTGAAATCCAAGATATTTTATTTTCAGATACTGCAGTATAAACGATAGTGAAAGTTCTTCTTATCCTATTTCAACTTTGCCTACTTTACCTTAGCTTGGGCTAGCCTGTGTTAGCTTACCTTGGCTAACTTAGCATACATAGTTTAGCTTTCCCTGTTTTAGTAGATTTTAACTTATTTGTGCTGTAGCCTACTTAGGTTTGCTTTAGCTTAGCCTATATAATCTTGTTTACTTTAAATAAATTTAACTTATCAAGGCTTACTTTAGTTTGGTTCACTCTAATGCACCTTAGCCTCCTTTAGCTAAGTGTAGCTTAGTATATTTGATCTTGTCTTAGCTTGTCTTTGTTCATTTACAATTGGCTGAGTTTTCCTCAACTTTGTCTAGCTTAAATTACCTTATTTTACTTTACCTTAGCTTCAATCTACCATAGCTTTGGTTAGCATAGCGTAGCTTAGCTTAATTTACTTTAGCTTACCTTAGCTTTGGTTAGCTTACAGCTTAGCTTATTTTAGTTCATCTTTGTTATTTTTTTTTAGATTGTGGTAGTTTTGCTTTGTTTACATTTTCTTAGCTAATTCTATCTCATCCTAACTTCATTTAATTTAGCTTAATTATGCTAGTTTTTATTGAATAGTTTGACATAACTAGGTTTTTCTATAAGCTGATTGCAAAAGTTACTATTGTCCAAAAAAAAAAAAAGTAATGAAACTTTTGTACAGTAATGTATCTTATTCATAAAACCCAACTAAATTGAAAAACTGAAAATGATCTAAACTCTTACAGTTCAACAGAAAACAAGATGTTTTTTTTCTAGTGTCTGCAAGAGATCAAAAACATAGAAAACAGGGAAAGTACAGACTTGTACACCTGTGAACTTTCGATATATTATTCTAAAGTACACTTTAAGTTTCTCAGTACGTTCCCCCTTCACATGAAACGGAGAGAGGCCGTTGTGTCACCAGCACTTTGTACAGCTGTTTTACTTCCCTCTTATCATCCCAGCAGGCTATGCTCTCCCTCCCTCCTCCACTCTGATTGGCTGAGGTGAACAGGGTGTTGTGTTCGAGGCGTACTGCATGTCGTAGGAGGCAAACGATAAGCTAAACCTCGTGGGACGACAGTGAACTTGTTCGCAGCGGTGCACTGTTATCCTGCAGCAATTGATGAGCCTGATACATTTAATTGGGGTGGTCCGTTTCCCCCCTCACCTCCTCCCGCCACTCTCAAAATACCCTCCTTGTCATTTATACTGTGACTGTAGGCGGATTGGGGGGATGAGAGTAAAGGAGGGGGTGAGAGGGAGAACAAGATCCCCCCACAAAACAGAGATAAAGAAAAAATGTAATACTTCCACATTTTCCAGTGCTCCTTTCATCATTATTCAAAAATTAGTTTTTAATGCAATGAGTAGCTCCAATCATGTTAAGGTCTGCATGATTCAGATAGTATCATAATTACAATTAGATTACATTACCGCAATCAGAGAAAGGGGGGATCGTTAGGAGAAGGAATATAAATTGCTTTAGTTTTACAAGTACTGAGCAAGCAGAAATTTGAATTAATCTCCACTTAAACATCTTCTCCCCTTACAGAACTGCAAAGCATGCTGGTTTCTTTCAGGCCATCAATACAAATTAAGAGAGAACTATGATTTTTTTCTGTCTTTTGAGCATCTTTACAAGTTTCACTCAGAAAGATGACATTTACGTCTTCATCCGCTCTCACGTTGGGCTAAACAGTTTCTAAAGTTGCTCTTACATTTCATTCTGATTTACTGACCTGACAGAAACATCTATTGCCCCCACAGGTAAAATCTTTATCTGATTTTGCCCCACACCAACCCTAAAGTGAATTACAGGCCAAACTGTAGAAAAACTATCAGTTTCAGTCGATTTCAGCCACTTTACAAGGTGCAAGGGAAGGAGCGGCAATGTGATCCAGATGTGGCATCCATCAAGTCTAAGAAGGAAATAATATGAGCTTGATTGGTTTAATCTCCAAATATTAAAAAGGGAACAGTTTGCACCCTCTTTACTGTCTTTCAGGCCTTTGTTCATCTCGCTAGAACATGCAAGGTGGCTCCACTACGTCAGTTTTATTCATTTATAAGCATGTAGACAACAAAGGGAATAAATTGATGGAATTTAAGCCAACTATTCCAAGCAGCAGCAAACTGTTTTGGTGTTTGAATACAAACTGTTTTACTCTTTCCAGACTAAACCACTCAGTTGAAACGAGGTATTGGTTTTGCCAAATGTTGTCCAGTATTTTGTCAGTACTGTGGTAAGAGTACCGTGAACACAGAAAGGAATAATGAGAAGAACTTGTTTCCAACTCCTGAAATTCCCAGTAAGCTGGTTGAAACTTTGTCACAGTTGGGTTTTTAGAGAGTACAATGATAGAAAACTTACTTGAATACCAACTTTTGGGAGTAATTTATACTTTCAAATGAGCTTGGGAAGTTTAGTAACATGCATTTACATCTTCCTTTGTCCCAATTTGTCAATTTATTTTCCTTTGTCTTAATTTTGTGGCCATCCTTCATGATTTGCATTTATAAGACACACAAGGAACCAGACATTAACGTCCTTGGCGTCCTTTATGAACGTGTCCTACAGACCGTTTGGTCACATTGTGCAGGATTATCCCAAACTGCAGGACAAAATGCAAAAGGAACGACTCAAAGACAGAAATAAAAACCATCAGTGGGATTGTTAGGGGATGATGAGGTCTGAAGTTAGCAAATCCCTGATCCACTAATGAATTAAGACTCCAGTGAAGAGTGGCGGGCCTTTCTTGATGACAGCTGACAATTTCTGAGCTGCTCCTTTTTACTTTCCAGACCAACTACTTAACCACACTTAATTAAAACAAAGCCTTTCCTGTTCAGCTCACAAATTGCAGTTTGACCATTTTTTCCAGGAAGGCTGGGAGCTCATTTAATGCATATCAGTTACCTTTTCTCCCTTCCCGTCTCAGGACAAGACTGGAGATTAATGTGCACTTCTAAATTACCACACATGCTGGGTATTTATCAGCTCTGAGAACAATCCTGCAGATTCATCCCCAGCGCTAAGTGCGGGAATATTCATGAAAAAGGGGGAAAAGGAGTAATTTTGTGCCCTCTTTGATGATTAAAAAAGGAGTTTCTCATTCCTGCTCATTTTCTTTGTGGGTGTTTTGGTCATTGTGTTCTTGTGTCTCCACTCAGAAAAGGACAGGCTTCATTGTGGAGGCAAATCCTTCTTAATTTAGCTGAAAACACGGACTTGTATTTATGGGTGAAAAGAAACAGCGATACATTACGGTCAAACAATGTGATAATGGCGATAGGACGCCGCATTGTGCTTGTTTGTAAAGCCGTGGTGCAGATGCCCATTATGGACCCGCATTCAATCCCTGACTTCAGTAATGACTTGAGTAAACAGAGCTTTCAAAATGAGTTTCTAAATCAGTGCATGGAGGCAAAAGGAAGGAGGGAAAAACAAAAACAGAGGGGCTGGGGGGCTCGTGGTCCTCGACACCCTGGCTTTAATCAGGCATTAGGAAAAGGGAGTGAAGATGTTATGAAAATGCGGCGCTGGCCTTTGTTCGGCGTCTGTCATGGCATTGACTTCCCTGACACAATGCTACAATGCATGACGGATCAAAGTAATTAAAGTTCCAATAATTTACCTTCCTCTGTTGCGTGTCAAGTCTGCCAGACCGGCTGCTCTCAGGCCCTTCATTGATTTCCTCACCACTATCAGAGCACAATCCTTAAACACAGAGAGACTTGAGGGCAGGGCCTCAGTGTGTATGTGTGTGTGAGTGTTTTAATAACTTTCCATGCTCATATAATAGCAACGCTTCAGATGTTTAACCATTAATGATCACAGACAGATGACGGAGATAGAGGGACGAGTGCATGTGAACCCCCCTCGCCCATTTTCTCTGTGTCAAATCACTCTGAAGTTCCTGTCAGTATTTCTGCTTCATGCTCAGAGTGGAAGAAAAATTCAGCATCATGCAGGAACAACTTGCCTTTATCCCCAAATCCACTGAGGATTTAGGCACCAGTATGCAAGAGCTGTGTGTTGAGGAGCGATTCTGGGCCCCGGATTGATGCATAGTTCTGGTTTCAGACTTGGACGTACTTCACTCGGCGGAGTCAAAGGCTCAATGGTTTTCTGTGCAACACTGACAAGATTGAGAGTCGCCGCCATTTTGTAGAAGAAATGGAGTCAAATTTTGAAGAGATCAGAAAGTATAGAAGCTGCTATGATACATCGGTAAAGGAATGCAAGGATTGACAGAGAACAAAAACTACAAACCTACAGACCCTCTGACAGGATGAGGCACCATGTTGAATCTGACGATGAAATCTAAACCGTAGTTTTCACACCTGATGGTCCACTTGACTCGGTTTGATTGATTGCAACATTTGCTACATTTTCTGGTGCTGCAGTTTCACACTGGACTGCATCAAAATTTAACCTTTTGATAAGCCTGTTCCCCCCCTCGCCTGTGGGGGCGCTGCACCAAGAATCACTACAGGAAACAACATGAAGAAGACACTTCAGTGCAACTTCCCTCTTTATGAAATGTAAAAAAATGTAGAGTGGCGTCAGATTTTAAAGGCAACAGTCCACAAGCCATTTCTAGTCTGCCTATTTGTTTTGGTTGTATTTACCCAGAATGCCCTGCTTTGCAGACCGTTTCCTGCTTTGATTGATTCCAACCGCACCAGACTTAGGTTTGTAAGTGTACCAGAGATTGCTTATGCATTCAAGCTGGACTTTCTAGGCAAATAAACTACATGAAAGTGGATTAAACATGGCTGCTGATAACGCACTCTTAACCAAATGTTAATGTTATGATTCAGATAAATACAGGAAATTCAAACTTCTGCGCCAACGCCTCGATTCACTGAAGTTGTTTGTTGTCTAACCATCCCACCGTGGAATAGCAGCAGCTCACATAAATCACTAGACGCAACAAAATTGAGATAAATTCACACCGATGATGAAAGCAGGTGAACGACTCCCTGAGTTGGTTCTGCAGTCGTGTACTTGAGGTTACTCTGTCTCTGCCGTCTCAGTTTCCCCTCTAAGGCATGACAATGTGTCATTGTCATGTTGCAGACGCTTTCAGCTGCATGAGGTGGTGAAGAGGGAAGAGGGAGGATGAAGGGGGGTCTCCTTTGAAGGCTTACTACCCCCAAAACCTCCTCTCCTCCCCTGATGAAAGTTAAATGGTTGAAGTATTCCTGTTCTGAGATGTGATTAGCATGTCACACATTAAAAATGCCACATTAAATAATCCCATCCTTCAGGCTTTACTTCCTCACCAGGTATTAGCTTAGCCGGAGAATAATCCTAAGCTATTTGGGAAGTGGGGAATCCACAAAAAGATCTTGGCACTTGCTGTTTGAATTTCCGATCTGCCTGCTAGGTGCGTTGCTCAACCGTCTTACAGCGGAGACGGCGGAGGAAGCCGAGCCAGGGCGCTTAGAGCTCACCGCCACGGCAGCCAGGTTTTTCTACGTCTAATCTCGTCTCTCTTCCATTCCTCCGTCAAGACGTGAAAAATTTCCCCCATGAGTCGAGGTTCAACGTGCGAGTGAGAGACACAGCTCGGGGAGCTTCTTTGTGTAAGTGATGAGCACGCCGCTCAGGTCAAGCATGAGTGGGATGCGTTAGCAGATGATATTCTCAAACATAAAGAACGCCGTTTCCAGAAGACAGACGGAGACAAAGGTTTTATGAAAAACCCAAAAGACGGTATAATTAGTGGAGGGATGGTCCCTTTGGCAAGTGGTTGGAAAACAGACAGGGTGCAAACAGATGAAAGAGGATGAGAAAAATACACAGAGACGCAATGCATTCTGGGAAAAAAACACCTTTAAGAATATGATTAAATTACAGCTTTCATAGAAAAATTATTTGTTTGTTCAAAGTCTAGTTTTAAATGCTATAAATATGGATGGATGGATTAAATTATTTTTAGTTGCTGTGATGACAAATAAAAAATATCCCAAAACTAATCAGACTTTTTATCCCAGTCCAGGTTCATTAAACACAAACTATTACTAATCAACAATAAATATTGTTTATTATTGATTATTTAATCACATTACTGTAAATCTGTCACAAACTTTAACCACTGTCACCAGTGACTCAGCATTTTCAGGCTTATCTGGTTCGAACATGACTCAGCAGGTTGGTCCTACTGATTTCTAACTAATATAATGTATGTTGAATATTTAGTAAAAACACCTAAGCAGGAATTTTAACGGGTTACATCACATGCAAATAAAGAAATAAGTCACTTCTCCGAATCTGATTTTCAGTGACAGTTTGTCAGGATTCTGTTGGAACTGTGACGCTGCTGCTGCTGATGATGATGATGATGATGATTTTTAACCCTGATAAATCCCCGGCTCTTGTGACTTCTGATGCAAACAAACAGATTAAACAACAACATGAGCTTACAGACGAATCGGAGCAGGAGCAAAGTCTTTGTCTTGTGCGGCAAGTCAAAGATCGCCTGGAGTCCCGTGGAAATGATGCTTCAGTCAGAAAGTCGACATAATGTTCTCCTTATGCGCTGGTACAGAATGATGAGCGGTGAAATCTGATCATAAAACGCCCTAAAGCCTCTTTTTCCTATTGCCCTTAGAAACATAATAACTGAAATCCTTCATTGTTACACATCATCTCCATATTCTGTGTCAAAAACCTCCCGAATAAACATTTAAAAAAAAATACTATTAAAAGATCTGAGGTTTTGACACAAGTGTGAGACAAAGATGTTTTCTGCTCGGCTTGGAGGTCACTGCCCTGTGGCAAAAGATGGCTAATTATCTTCGTTCAAATAGGTTACGGTTGTCATTACTTCTGGTCACATGATTGCATTCATCCAACATGTTTTTCTCCTTTTTTTATCCTCGCACTACAATGGAGCTACAGACGTTTGGGGAACTCCTCTGAAATTCCCCCTGAAGTTAAACATTTGTTACGCCGTCACAAGCAGTTGAGTGGTGCAAGGTCATGACCTGGGTTAGAGCTTTTAAAAAACACATTTATTGCATGATTTTTGGACTGAGAGACGACACATATGACTAAAGAAGAAGGAGCAGGTTTGACCTTCGAATTTGGCCTTCAGAAGCAAAAACGGTTCTGCTCCGGTTCTGCCTTCAAGCGATCCACTTCAAAGAACCAGAACTCTGGCGTCCTCATTAATTACATTGTCTACAGCCTGCAGAAGCCTCTTCACTTCCCCTGAAGCTTTATGTTGATTTATTCCCAAATACTTATCAAGCATCCTCTTATAGTTCAGTAAAATGGCCACAAACAAGAATACTAAGAAGTTTTCTGTTGCTTTATTCTGGGTGAAGACAGTTACTCATCTGGACAGAGACGTTTTCTTACAGTCAGAATTTAAATATGAGTCATTGGTAAGTTTAAAAGGTTGTATGATGACCATAAGATTGCAAATCAAACTAAATTTACTGCATTTTAGCTGCTAGCTTCATTGTGCTAAAACTGCTAATTATGACTTCTGTGTCCAAGAGTTATTAGAACCAAATAAATTCACAATTGAGCCCTAAAAATGTATAAAAACTGTATAAAAAGTGTTAGTTTATTTTTGTTTTTTTTTGGAGAAAAATCAAAACGTTTTCTAAAAAAAGTCGCAATAAATTCACTCAAAGGCTTTCAAACATTTCGTTGTATTGTTTCCAAGCAGCTATATTTGTTTATAAGTTTGTAAATTGATATATTTTTATGTTTCCTGAAGCTCTTTTGAGTTACAGTTTATATAGCAAAATATAAACATCGTTAGCAAAACATTAAGCTGAGCTAAGCATTCAAAAAACAAAACTAAGCAAAGACAAAATAATAAAATCCAAAACAAACTAAGATAAAAGACAAAATAATGTAACGTAAAACAAAATAATCTAAAATGAAGGTAATCTAGGATAAGATAAATTAGGAAAATATATAACTCTGAACTACGATAAACTAAAATAAGATCTATGGATGTGTCAAAGTGAAAATGATATATATATATATATATATATATATTTTTTTTTTTTTTTTTTTTTTGCTAAAGCTAGTTAGCCTAACAGCTAACCACTAAGGTAAAATAAACTAAGTGGATAGAGGCTGAAGAAAAGTGGCTTAACTCAACAAAAATGTCATAAAAAATGTTTAAATTTATCCGGATTTATTTCAAAGTCTCATACCAAAAGATTCCTCAGACGTTTCACTGTTGAAGCTTGGAGAAAAGAAGATCCTTGTTTTAAAACCCTCACTTTGTTTTTTACATTTAAGGGAAGAAAAAGAAGCAACAAACTCACACAGTGCATTCATTTTATTCTAAATGCGGCTCTATTATACAGCTAATTATTGCATTAATGGGCTATTTTCCTCCATTTTCTACAAGCATGGACTGTAAGTCAAAA
This sequence comes from Poeciliopsis retropinna, assembly GCA_010277075.1. Taxonomy (NCBI): domain Eukaryota; kingdom Metazoa; phylum Chordata; class Actinopteri; order Cyprinodontiformes; family Poeciliidae; genus Poeciliopsis; species Poeciliopsis retropinna. The sequence continues at coordinate 217,156 of VMRM01000029.1, read as the reverse complement.
CCAGCCTCTGAGCTGAGCTGGAGGCAGAAATGAACAACGATCTCTTTACATTTTTCATCTGGATGATTTTCTCTGCAGCTGGTTGTATTTTTAGGGAAGCAGAAACAAAGGAGTCCATCCATGAGAAGAACTGGACACAGGATTTAAATCATCTTTATGGGACAGAAAGGTTAGTTTTATTCTCTCAGGAATAATGACGGATGTAAAGCCAGGTGGCGGCTGACGCTCGGAGGAAAACAAACACCCCTTTGGAGTTTGTTGCATGGCTGAACATTGTCCATCCACTGTGGGCCTGTGGTGACGTGACCGGAGGCGCCAAAAGTGCAAAAACCACCATGTGTTCGGCATCCAGCGTGTCTTCTGGATTTCTCTGTTTTTAAGCTTTTTAAACGGATTTTCCTTACAGGGTTTGTGTCACGCAAAGGAGAATAAAACAACAGAGTTTAGATTTCCTGCACCGTTATTTGTGCAATTCAAGAGGCATGTAATGCCATTAATACAGTTACCCTGCTAAATGTTATTCAAACGTAAACACGGCGGAAACAAAGCGTCTCCTCTATTTGTCTTTGACAATGCATGGCTGGATTACGCCCAGAAACCATGAGTTATTCAATTTCCACCTGGAAAAGCTTAGCTGGCATTCATCATATTATGAGCGTATCTGCTCGATTGGATATAATTCACACACCTCGACGGAAGCTTACACCTGCTTGAGGGAATTAGGGCTGAGGCCTTTAATAAACGTTTAAACCTGTCAGACAAATGAGATAAGTGCATTCATGACCTGTTCCTCCTGTTCGCCGCCTTAATACCATCTGAGGGGGATTCCTTTTCCCATACCTGCAGAAAGTCGAGTGTGTCTTTTGGGCCGGCGGGGAGCCAATTCCCTGTCAGAAGCAATTAGGGATGTGTTTGACGAAGGTCACTGAGAGTCATGGGAAGTGACAGGAGTGACGGTATTTAGAGAGGGGGAAAAGATGGAGAAAGAAGCTACATTTCTTTCCTCATCATCCATAATAAAAGCCTCCTCTTCAGTGTGTGTGTGTGTAAGGAGGGAGGGGTGAGGCCTGCTGAAAAAGACAGTAAGCGGATGCAAACTTCCCACTGAGAGAATTTCTCCAGGTCGAATGCAAAACGTTCCCGACTAATCATCCGCGCAGTGGAAACGCCAGCTGCGGCCCGTGGTAGGATTATCATTCTCATAGACCTCTCGCTGAGCTTTTAGCTAAATGAAAAATCTGCTCCATAGCCTAGGGAGAAGGCAGCATGCAGATAAGAAGGAAGAGTGTTTACCGAGAGGCAGCGCCGGTGAAAAACAGAACAGGTTTTTTTTCCCTGTTTTTACTCAGCAATGTAAAAATGGTAGGAGAAGAAATCATTAAGCTGGGAAGGAAGGGAGGAAAGATCAATGTATTTACACGATTCATTTGTGATAAAGTTCTTCTGGGCTCATTAATTTTATGTTTCTGTCTACCTTCTGTCCTCGGGGCAGCGTGCAATTTGTTATTCTATTGTTCTGCTTCCTGCAGAAAGCTGGCTTTAAGATCCGCTCAGAAAAGGAAAACAAAATCCAGCAAAGTACTGGCACAGGATCTGAGATGTGCATCTTCTCTCAGTTGATCATCTACTGTCAGGGTTTCAGCTAATAGCTCCCTGGGAATCACATTCTTGGGGCTAAAATCCTGTTTTCTGACAAACTCTGTTAGCTTTGGTAGTATTCACCTAAAATAAACTACCTGAGGAAATTGAAAAAAGAAGCAAAACTAAACTGGAAAAAGAGACTAACCATTCCCAAGATGATAGACTATAAAAGGAAATAATCTCAGTTAAACTGAATAAATGTAATCCCTGATTTCAGAAATCAAGAGTTTCTGAACCTTTTAAATGCATCAAATCCTCAAAGATATCAGAAATTTACTAGTTTTACTGGTAACTTTTGAAATTTTTTATTCGGATGTCCTGGAGTACAACAGCAGTGCTGAATCAAGCTAGGATAAGATTAGCTTAGCTTAGCTTAGCTTAGCAAAACCCAAGCATGCTACTTTAAAATACATTATGTTATACTAAGCCAAACTAGAAGGTAAACTGTTCCAAGATTTGCTAAATGAAGTCAAGAAAAGACAATCTAAACTAAAGCAACATAAAAATAAAAGCTAAACCAAGAAATGTTAAAATAAACTAGTCCAAAAAAAACTTGACAGAGCAAGAAAATAACTAATCACAGAAAAGCTAAACTAAATTTAACTAAACAACAACAAAAGCTAAACAAGGAAAAGATCAGACCTCCTACTGCTGATAGGTAAACTAAACTACTAATAGACAAGAAAAGTTAAGAAGATATGATAAACTATACTCTGGAAAAAGAAGGAAAATAAGCAACAAGCTACACTCAGAAAGCATCAGACAAACTAAACTAACTTTAGCTAGGAAAAGATAAACTAAACTCAGATAAACCAAACTAAGATTTACAAAATTAACTAAATTAAGCAAGGATAAGCTAAATTAAACTAAGAATGGATTAGCTAACCAAGCTAAAAACAGTTGAACCATTTCTTTCTTTCTTTCTTTTCTGAAATATTTACATGATTTATTTGCGACCAGGGTCCTTTTGATTCATTTATTTCATATTTCTCCACATTTTCCTTACTTCCTGTGAAAAGCTAAGCTAAGATTCTGGATCTCAAGCGGAGGCAGTGGGATAATCGGATTGCTGTCCGGAGCGGCAGCAGCAGTCACTTTTGGGCTGGATCAAATGAAATAATCAGTTTTAAATTGAGGCAGAGGTCAGTAATCTTATGAGGCTCTTTGCCCCCTTTCACACACACACAACCTAAGGGTAATGGATCTCTATTAGCACTCTATTACCGACATCTGTAACAACGGAGCAGAGCGCCAAACACCGCTAACAAGGGCAATGTATTTGGAAGTCACTAGCCGGCTCCCTGCGGACGCTGCTTCTCATTATGAAGCTATCAGGACCGTTCTGTTTGCCCGGACGCTCCGGTGGAGGTGGGAGAAGATGGGGCACTGAAATAACAATTAAAGGGGCCCACCACTAAGCTGTTAGAGGCTTTTGGAAAGGTCCCAAGGGCACCCTTAAGGTCCGGTCGCTCTCGACCTTCCTCCTCTGATCCGGCAAAGCCTAAGCAGGAGGTTAGTTTATTATTACGGACTCTCTAATTCGCCGAGGTTTGGAGTCAAACGTGAGTGGGAAAGTGCGTTTATGATTTACAAAGCCGAGTGCTGGTGTAAATATTCCTGAGGAATGCCACTGAAGTCCTCGATTTCTCATGCTCCGCTCGGCTCTTAATCAAATAAACCTCAGAGTCTAAACGGAGACCAAACCAATTCTGCTTCAGAAAATAAAGCGCCTCTCTGTGAACTAGTTCAAAGTGATTACTCTGATTATAGCTCAGCGCAGAGGCATTAGATATGGTGTCTGTCAGAGATATTCTCATCTTGACACAGGTCCCTCACAGGAAACGCTAAAGGTGTCGCAGTCAGCACAACACTGCCGGTCACAATGCCTTCAGATAAACACAGAGAAGAAGCAAGGATTTAGATTAAGTCAATCGCCGCCCGCCGCTGACCGCATGTTTGCTGTCAAACAATGTGGAAATATCAGCAGCGCGATGAGGCTTTAATCCAATTGGCATCGGAGCAAAACTTGTGAACTAATCTGTGCGTCAGCCCAGCTGCCAGGGCGCTCTGGAGACCTGGAGTTTTTGGGAGCTGTTTGTCGGCCGCCTGTGATAAGAACCGCCAACAATCCCATCTGAAAAAGTGAGCTTAGTGAGCTCCTATTCTTCTCCACTTAGGCCACTTATCACTCTACCTGTCTCTGAGACCTATTTAAGATTAAGGTCAGAGCAGAGTTCTTTGAATACTTTTAAAATTCATAAGTCAAGAGGCTTAACCCGATTCTTCATAACAATGAAAAGTCTAATATTTTATGTAAGAATAGCTGACAGGAGATTTTTTTTGCTCTATTTTGCCCTATCAGAATATAAATACACTCGCCGTTTGACAAGAAGGAAGACGTGGATGTTTATTTTTGATGGACACAAATCCAACCCAATCACCCAGAGGATGGAGAGGAAGAGGTGCTCTCACATCTGTGTTATCCTCAGCTCCCTGTTTCTTTTTTATACATCTGTTGTGTGAAGTTGCACAATGTCTGAGGTGAAATACAGCAGCCGCTGTATCTTCTGTTGTTATTTTAACCAGATGAATACATTACAGCTGAGCTCTTAAGCTTGAAGGACGGATAAAGAGGTGAAAGATGCAAGCGGTCCTGAGTTTAAGGATTCGAAAGTTAAATAAAGAACTGAAAGCAAGAAAAGTGTAAAAGTTTATATCAGAAAAGCAAAAATATAACTATAATGTTGATTTTTATGAAAGAAAAAAGCTTAAAGAATCATTTATTTAAAAGAAATTGATGATTTTTAAGACAACATTGACAAATTGTAATGTTTGTTGTTTCATAATTAGTTATGGTTTGATGTTTTATGGTGTAAAGCACTTTGAACTGAAATGTCTTGTACAAATAAGCAGAATTTTAGTATTTTTATGCTGTAAATCTGACAGATTTTAAACTCAAGTTTTGCTCCTATGAAAATAAAATTCATTTTTTTGAGTTAATTAAACTTTTGATAAGTAATTAAACAACTTTAATATGTGGAAAACTGACTTAACATATAGGATAATTTCACTTTAAAATGGGTAAAAGGAGTAAAAATTATATTTAAATAAACCAGATTTGTGGTTAAACTTCTCTAACTAGTAAAAACTCACAAACATATTTAACCTTGTTTGTCCTACCATTAGGAACGTAAACATGTGACGTTAACCATGCTAAGACACAACTAAGACTTCTGGTGTGGTGAGAAACAAAGGATGGTTGCTAGGTAACGGGCGGAACTCTTCTGGGGTTGCTAGGTAATGGGCGGAACTCTTCTGGGGTTGCTAGGTAATGGGCGGAACTCTTCTGGGGTTGCTAGGTAACCTCAGAAAGAAGGATTTGTCGAAAGCTCCTTGTGTCTACTGTTAAGTACAGTGGAGGACGTGTGATGCTGTGGTCTTTATTTGTTCCCTATTTGGTGAAATCAACTCAGAGGTGGAAACAAATGTGACCTTATGAATTCTTAAAGGAAATCTGAATTTATGTTAGGTTATTTAACATGTAAAAATAATTGTTTCATGCATGTTTTTGTTAAAATATATATACAAATATATATATATTTGCTTCTGCAATGAAAGGTAAATTTATTTCAAGGCTTTTTGTGTCAATAAGTGTGGAGGGAGATGAACGTAGGAACCCTGAACGGAGAAGGAAAACTCTGCCTTTGTTAATCAGAAAAATAAATAAAGACTGATAGGATTCATGGTGTTTGATTACAGAAATGAAACATTATTTTTCTGGGGTTTACACTTGTTCCAGTGCTTTTCTGAAATGTTTGGCTGTTTGTTTTCCGTTTCATAGCTGGTGCCAAGCAAACCAAGAGCTTTTCTGGATCTTTAGATCAGAATGTAAACCTGCAAAACTCAATGGAAATAAAACCCAAACATCAACAATCGTAGGAGATTTTACAAGGAACAAAATACCAAGTAAAGGAGTGGAAAACTTAAAATGCATAAAGACGAAGAGGCCCTGCTTATTCGCCCACACACTTGTCCTGTTATTAATCTATACTGCAGCCCGTTCCCATAATGCGGAGTAAATCCCAGAGCAGCTCAGCGGTGCAGTTAGCCTACAAGTAAAAGCGCATGCCTTGCAGTCTTGGCTGCTCGCCACCAGCTGGTGCTCCTGTCAGCTGTAGGTAAAAGGAAAAAGAGAAACGAGAATGTTTTACATAGTTGAAAAGCCGAGGGACCGCTTTTGGACCGATGTCAAATTCCTCCTAAAAAACTCTGGGAATCTGGGAGGGAACGGCGGTGGAAGGATGGCTGCCACGGAGGTCAGATACAGCTCCGAGTGCAGAGCCGCAGTCTGGTTTGTTAGCGCGTTTAAAAGGACATGTGCTGCGAGTTACCAAAGCAACAATGGTGCACATCCTGGATAACTCTACCAATGCAAATGTGCTTGACTGCAGGTGTTTTCTGGGTTGTCTATGGGTCAAAAACATACATTATTTAGAAATATTGCTCCACATACACCAACCAAATAACTTCCGATTTCTATCACATTCAATTTAATCTTTACTAAAATGCATTTAGGGAAAATAAAATACTCAGAAATTTGTTGTAATGTGACAAAATATGAAGAAGCTCAAAAGTTATCTATGCTTTTGTAAAAGTAATCTTAACCACTTGCAGCTTTTTGGCATCTTTGGGAAAGATCTGGCAAAATTAACTACAAGATTTATTTGAATTCTTCTGGGATGAAAATAAAGGTAATACTTCAGAGGTCTAAAAATAAATGAAAATGAACATGAAGACACCTAAAACATACACATTGTGTGAATATTCCCTTTGAAAGTAAGCAGTTGCGATGCAAAAACATTTAGCAAACTACAATACAGAATCTTTTACTGAACCAAAACTCATGGGAAAGCAGAGAAGTGTTACATTTTTGAAGGTATTCATTGATAAAAGTCCAGGCAAACCTTTCAACTTATTCAGTTTCTCTCTCCTCACTTATACTTCATAGATGGTCATTCCAATTAATAATAGATTTTAAGGCAAAATTAGAATCAAATTAGTTATAAATTCTCCTTTTTGCGCTCAAAGCTCTGTACTTTGGGCCTTTTGCTCAATTTGGATAATCGTACAGTCGAAATATTTACTTTAACATGGATTATAAACACCAAAGATAGGACTGAATTTATGGGAAAACGACTCACAAAAGGAGTGATAATTTATCGGCATCTATTTCTGTTGCTTAGTATTGGAACTGGGTGTCGTCATTGTAGAAAATATTGTTTCTATCATTTATAAAAGCAATAAAAATGCATGTATTAGTTACAGTCTGGCTATAATGGGAAAAAATGCTTGCAATTGGAAATAAAACAAAAGCTTGAGCCAACTTTTCCAAAATTCACCAATCGCATTTGATATTTTTCTCTTCATTTTACCTGCAGGATGTCGCAATATTTTCATTTAATTTTATCTCCCAACACAACTTTCTCCTTTTTGATTGAAATATTCTGTGTATTTCACCGTAACAAATTGCAATTTTTTGAGATATTGTTACCAAATTTGAACTTACAGTATTAAGGAGTTGTATCTATATTTTAATTTGATTTATGGGTCAATATATTTGGCCATTCATGTAAAGTTGCACGGAAAAAAATGAAATAAATCCAGGCGAGGGGAAAAAATGACACCAAGTTTGGTGTTTCATTGGCGTTTTTAGAGATTTTGCTGTGAATATTCAAGTAAAATCTCTTTCAAACTTTCTAATTTAGCGTCTAATGATGTCTTCCTCCGTCCACCTAACACCAGCATCAGTATCTTCTTGGACTTAATAGGTGGAGGAGCCAACCTCCTTTCATTTTCGACCCATAATGCCACTTCAGTTTGCACAATCACTTCACGTTTCTCCGTAAATTACAGCCTAATCTCGGCCACGCCAGATTTTCCAGGAAACGGGGGGAGAAAAGTTCATTTGGGTACAGTAGCTAACAATACTTCCTCATCACCTTAAGGCCAAATTTAAATTCACCATTGAAACATAAACCCTATTTTCTCCTTTTCCACCCCCCTCCTCCAATCAAAATGAACCAACCTAGGCCCCAGCTAATTAAGTTTGTGAATATCTGGACCCTAATTAACATATTTGTGAGACAGGCAGACGCAGGGAGGGCTGAGAAGGAGAAGCCGTGTTTGCTCACAGCTTGATGCGGCGTCTCCGCGTGTCGGGTTGAAAAGGAAAGCGAGGCACGTTCAGAGAGACTCCAGGTTTGAACCAGGCTCCTCCGAACGCGGAGGGGGAGCGGGGAGAAAATGCCGGTAATTGGATGACCGTCTTATTATCCCTTTGTTGGTTGCAATTCCCTGATTAGCATTTTGGAATATTTTAAATTATAATCCAGGAATTAGAGGATTTTACTGCTGTTTTCTTTCACCTTCTTCCCCCCCTTCTTCTTTCCAATTAGCTAAGCAGGAGGATGAGTCCTCAGAGGTTTAAGACCCATGTTTCCAGGTAGAAACTCGTGTTAGCATTTAATAAACATCGTGTCAGATTTAGAAACAGCTTTTACCTGGATTTACCTCCTCTGAGCTCGTTTTCTGCTTCCACACTTTCTTGCTTCCCTTCACTGTTTTCCACAATGAAAATCAAATATTTACATATTAAATTGTGTGTTTCACAAAGTCCCCATTGTTGCAGAGAGGTGATTATCTCCACTGATTTTTGACAGGGTGGTATTTCTGGGCGTTTCCTGTTTATTTAGGTCAATAGAAGGCGACATTTTGCAATAAACTGCGTTTGGAAATCTTTTGGTCTGATTGTTTGTGTGACCCCAGGCATTGTGAACGTGAGGCTGGGAGTTTCGTGACAAGACGAGTTGTGTGTTTCTGTTCAGCACATGCAAATGTAAATACAGATGTATGCAGCCCTTCGCCTGGCTGGAGATGTAGATTATGGAGTCTAATCTGCGTCCTAACTCTCAAACTAATAGGTATATTAAAGTAAATCCAAAAGATCTGTTCTCAGAAAATATGTTTTGTGGAAAAAAACATGCAGGAAACAGTGCGATGAATTACTTATTCTGCATAAGATTGATTAGAGAGTTTGGCACACAATGCCTACCTCATGACTGCATGTATAACAAAGCAACAGAAGATGATTTAAAGCCACAAATCATAGATGAAATAATATCCCTGCAGGAGTTATCGCTTAATCTGAAAAATAAACATCTGTCGGGGGAAAAAGTAAATAAAAAAGAATACAATATGTTGAGTATCATGTATATTGATAGAATATTTGACAAGCTAAATGGACACTGACTGGCATTAATCTATATTCTTAAAGGCTGAGATGTTAAAACTCATGAAGTCGTCAATTAAAATATATTTTTATAAGATAGAAATCAATCTGACTGAAGATTTAAAAAATAAAAAAGGAAATCCTCAGTGAAGCGTCAGAGGAATAGTATCTGTTATGTGATAAAAGAGCTTACCATACATTAATTTTAAGGCTGCTTGGAAATGATCTACATGTTTTACTAACATATCTTAGGTTAAACACTCTAAAAAATGTGGATTAATCACAGATTATATCGTTATAAATTGGTGCAACTCAAACTAAAACTAGAAAGGTTTCCATAAGTGATTAAAAGATTGGGTAGAGGCTGGAAGAATCACTAAAGGAGATTACAACAGAATGGAAAAAAGGAATTGAGTCGTCCTAGTCAAAGCCCAGACTCATTGCTGATTAAAGGTGGTTTTATACACTGTTCAATCATGGGGTCTACTTACTTTCTAATAAGATTGTACATCCTTTCAGTGCAGCATGTTTGGATTTCACGTCTCATTTTAATAGTCCAGCACAGCAGTGGAGGTGTGATGATACGGGATCGTTTGGCAGCAGATTCCCACCAATTAACAGTTCACAAAAACACATATTTTTGTGGAACATATCCAAATTATTTTCAGAAAATTTGCTAAATTTTTCCAAAAATCTTTCTAAAGCATTATAGAAAAATCGTAGCTTGGGAAATTAAAGTAATTAGCCGCAATGCTACTTGACAAGATATTGGCTGGTGTTTGCAAAGCAACCAATCCAGAAGAAGAGCAGAAATAAGGTAAACAGTAGAGGAGGGATGTTCAAAGTGCGGATCGAGGGCCATTTGGGGAACAGGGAGTAAATTTATGTGGCCCTAGATGTTTACGAAATGTACTTTGTGTTTTTCTTTGTATGAGATTCTAATAACATATTTACATCTTAAATAAGAGATTTCAAGTACAAAACAAGTATTTTTTTATTTTTTTTTGCTTTCATTTTAATGTCTTATGAAGTATAGCCACAAATCCAGTGGCTTTTTACTCAAAAACTGACTTAGTTTTATAAACAAAGTTCCCATTTTTGTTGAAACCAAAATTGATATCTTGACCCACAAGGATATTGAGGATATTTGGACTAATCCTTTGAATTTCCTTCTCCACAGAGGAGCAAAAGGAAAAATGACGCACAAAGAACAAAGATAGCTTTATTTACACGTTTAAAATCTTTCCTGTTTTTTTTCAACATGCTTGTGATTTATTACATTCACCTAATAGAAGGAAATGTCATCCTTTCATGCTGAGACACCTCGTGACTCTGCCCTTCACCATGCTTTGAATCACACGCCTTCTTTTGTGCCGCTCCCGACACCAAATTGCATTTGTTCCAAGTGTCACGTTAATGTATGAAAAGTTTAAGATGTCAGCGCCGTAATCTGACAGCGGAGGTTTTAGTTAAAGCAAACGCGTCATATTGTACTTCTATTAGCAGGTCGCCATTGCACTATTAGTGACATCCCCAAGTCGGTGGCGTGTCACCTTAATTTAAAGTTAAGCACTGTGACAGTTTAATATGCCAGGGAGATGAAAGCCTCCTCTGTTTCGGCGCCGCGTCAAACCTTTTTCAAATGAGCGATAAATAGGGCTTATTGTTTCAGCGATCGAGAGGAACTGTCTGTCTAATGTGCCTTTCTTCTGCCGCTCCGCCTCGCTCGTCCTCCACCTCCTCTACAACTTATGGAGATTTCTGTTTTCAAGCCTGAGCGGCGCTACCTAGAGGTGGAAGATTAGACTGAGTGTCTGTCATCCGACGGGTCTTTAGATGTTAGAACCAGAGGACAAACGGCTGAGACGCTTTCTGTCTGTCCCTCAACAACAGCAAACAAGAGATGAACCGATTCGATATTAATATCTGCATCAATATTGAGAAAAAAAGCGATTCCTAATTCCATATCTATTTGTTCTTCATTATTTATTTACAGTTCCTAATTGTGCTTTCTGGACCATTTGAAAGGTTTGTTGCAGTTTTTTTTTGCATAAATATTGTTTCTGTCGATTTCAGTTTATTATTCGTTTTAAATCAGCTGCTATAGTCCTAATTGCAGGGCCGGACCAAGCTTTTTTGGAACCCTGGGCATATTTTTATTTGGGGCCCCCAATACCAACATAACACCAAATGTTTCATTGTTTCTAAGCTCTTCTACTAGAATCTGACAGTAAAACTAAACAAAAAACTTGACAATTTAATTAGGATGAAACAACTAATTTAAATTGCTACCTGAAGTCCAAAAAATTTATATGTTAATTGTATATTTTGTATGTCTGTCAATTAACTACTCATATATTTCTGTCAACTTTTTACATTTTTTGACTAATAAACAGAGTTCATCAGTTTTCTTCATGAAACCCTGCAGTCTTACACAGCATGTTATTGTAATATATGTTGTTAATTTTATTTCTTAAATATTGTGTAAGAAGTTTTTGTTTGAACTTTTATATGTGTTGCTAAATTTAAAAATGAAAACGTGAGGTTTAAGTGTCATTTAGAGTGGGAATAATTTAAGATTATATCTGGTGTGGGGAGATTTAAATGTTTGTAGGTTGAAGAGTGTGATTTTCCAACAATTTATCTAAAATTAAATAATATTTTCTCCTGTTTTTACTCTTTGAAGCGTCATTACTGCAAGCGACACAGGTTGCTCAAATATCGGCTACAGGTGGGCAATTGTAGAAAGAGCCTGGAGGGAGTGAAGGACGACCATTAAGTGGTGGTGGAGGTGCTGGGCAGCCAGGAGAAAGAGGAAAGGGAGCATTAGGAGTCCGCTTGCTTTCCCACACTCCCTCCCTTCCACGAGGTGCAGGAAAAACGAGGTGCCGTGAAGCTTGAAAGAGCGGCTGACATCTGAAGTCTTCTGATAGCTCCCCGCGATGCTGGGGAAGAAAAATTAACTCTGACGCCCAGATCAAGCCTCGGGAGCTTAATTACATCAAAGAGAAAGGGATCCTTGTTAGATTCAAGCCAAACAAAACAAAAAAGAATCACTTTCCAAGGCTTTGTTTGACATCTCGGAGATCTGAGGAGGATTATCAAAGGTTGTCAAAAAAATCAGGTTCAGAAAAAAAGCAACCTGAGTGACCAATTGTAGCACTGCAAGAAAAAAAGGTAGCTTCTTCGCCCGCCTTCTGCTATGCTATTGACAGGGATGACAACGGTCCCACGACGCACCATTATCCTTGACCGTCAAGCCGACATCAAATGGGCAGGGAGCTGTCCCTGTCAAGACGGGAGGAGAGAAAAGCCTCTCAAAAAGTACAGAGCCAGAGAAGAAGAAGGAGAAGAAGAAGAGACGGGCTTGTTACATACATTGCTTTCCACCTTGCTTTGTCAAAACAGGCTTATTCAGTGTGTACACACGCCTTGAGGGATGTTTCTTTCAAAGGAGTGGGAAAGAAAAGGCGAGAGACAGGATAAAGAATCAGACATGAATCCAACCAGTTGTTCTCTTTTCAAGGGGGCGAAGCTCTGCATATGTTTACGCAAACCTTTACTTCACACTTCAAATGAAAGAAGGGGGGTGAGAGTAAAAAATAAAAAAAGAAGAAGAGAAGAAGAAGAAGAAGAAGAAGAAGTGCGGTGGTGGGTTGTGATGAAGAGGAGGAGGAAGGGAAACGGGGGGTGGAGGGGGGCTTTGAAGCGAGATAAAACAAACCGCTCGTCTGCAACGCACGTCGTCTCATCTTTGTGATGGTGAAATCAAATTGATAAACAAGAGCTCGCGCTTTCAAGGAGTCCTGTCACAAATTCAGGCGCTTTCATCTGCCGCCGACGAATCCCACATGGGTAAACTCTCGCTTAGCTACCTCGCCCAGTTCAGACGCTGCTTACTTATTATGCAGCGTTTTGTGTTTAAAATAATAAAGATAAATAAAAGTCTTGCTGGCTCCAGGCAGGTCATATAGAGACATAACCTGCCATCTTCCCAAGGGAAGCAGAAGAAGTTAAAACAACACATTAAACTCTGGATTTACACTGATAACAAATCATGACCCCTCCACCACCGTGTTTAACAGTTGATAAGTTTGTCCAGACGATAAATTGTCCAGAAGTCATTCTGATAAATGATAGTATTGTTGTTGAGCCCACAAAATGTAAAAATGTGCAGAATATAACATGTAAAATAATTAAATGAAATGCAGAGTTTAACCAAGTTAAGCAACGCAAACAAGATGCATGCAAATAAGAAAACACTCATCTGTCATTGCAGTAAGATGCTGCATGCCAACAATACTGGTTAACAATGCCAGAGTTAACTGCTGTGCATGATTTACGGTCCAGACCTGGCTTCAAATGCCTTCTGAAAACCCTCCAAGTGCATTTATTAAGACCGCCTGACTTGAGCAGTAAAGCGTCAGAGATGCAACCAGTTTGGGTGTCCAGAGACTTGCAGGCCAATGCTTCAAGTAATTAAGAGTTTCGATTTTAATTTGGCCCGAGGCAATGGAGAAGGAGGCTGTCTGGACACAGAGCAAAACGGACGTGGATGAATATTTGGCGTTATAGTTACATAGAAACAATCCAAATTTCTGAAATATTTATTTTATTTGAATGATGGATTTTCCAGGTGCATTTTGCTGTTTTTTGCAAGATTGCTGAAGTTGACATGGGCTGCATATTGATTAATTTAGAGTTTATTTTCATCTTCTCCTCAGGGCAACACGTAACACTCAATTAAATGACGGTAATCATATTTAGTGTTTGCACAGACATGGTTTAGGACATCGGCAAAAGTAGAAGGTTGCTGTTTTTAGCTTCTCAACCCTCTAAATAATGCATAAATCAGCTGAAGGTTCAGATACCTCTGTGTTCGGACACGGCGAAAGCAGCTTTTTAACACCATGAGATTCGGCCCCCGCTAGCACCCTCGTTGCCATTCAGCTCTTAGAGATTCATGAGCGCGGGGCCAGTCAAACCGGCCGGCCTAATCATGGAGAAAACACCACAGGCCATCGGGCCCGGGCGCGCAGGCTGCACAGAGACGCCCTTAATGGCGTGCTTAACCTTTGAACGAGACGTGTGTGAGGCCAGACGTCTCGTCAGAGTCCCATCCAGCAGGCGAGGCCTCGATTCAACCATCAGATCAACCGCTGGCCTGGGGGTGAGCGGTGGGTGACACGCCGGACCCCCCTGTTGGAGCCACATCTCCTTTCAGATGGGATAGTGGGACAGGCAGAGTGAATGTTGGGGTGTGGCGCTCTCACACCTCATCTTCCATCACTGATTACTTCCAACTAGAGCGATTAATCGATTAGTCGAATTTTTGGTTCTTGCACCTTGCACCATACTTCAGAATGGCGGCCATCTTTTTTGACAATCGTTTTTTACAGCTTCACATTATTTGGACTTTGAGTTCAGTTCGACTACAACAAAATATAACAGGCTAAGATTGTTTTTTAAAAGGGAAATAAAGTCATGTGGATGATTAAAAGTCTTTGGAATAAAATTGTTGTTTTGAGATTATTTTCACAACATTTTAAATATGCGAAATGAATAAAGAAAACATATTAAATGAATTAAGAAGTTTCTGTAAACAAAATTGTCCTGCAAAAGAGATCAAGTTGAAACCAAAACACCAAACTTAAAACTTTTCAAACTGTTTTTGGTAGAAAGAGAGAAAAATGCTAAATCATGCAAATGGAAATTATTGAGCTTGTTTTCATTTATCATGCGATTAATTGCTGGCCGAGTCATGATTTATAAAAAACGGTTGTAGTAATACCAGAATATGATGATAAAGTTAAAATCATGCAAGAAAGACGGCTTAATGATGCAACATTTGGAGAATGAAGTAATAATTTTATATGAACTTCAGCACAATTTCTGCAAAAAAAATATAAACGGAACATGAAGACCTGCTGTTTGAATGTAACCAAAGTCACAAAATCATAAATCTAAGCTTAAAAAAAAATCAAAAAATAGAAGAACATAAGACTGCTGTTGCATTTAACCACCGTTCAGCTGAGCTGGAGAGTTTTTTTGGTTAAAGATGCAAAGATTTTAAAACAAATGCATGAGAAACATTTGCTTTTTATGTCTTACTTCACCAAAAATATGAAGCTTTTCACAGTCAAAACAGTAAATCTTAAGTATTATTAGCCTGGTTTTT
This sequence comes from Poeciliopsis retropinna, assembly GCA_010277075.1. Lineage (NCBI taxonomy): Eukaryota > Metazoa > Chordata > Actinopteri > Cyprinodontiformes > Poeciliidae > Poeciliopsis > Poeciliopsis retropinna. Next base: position 202,049 of record VMRM01000029.1, on the reverse strand, counting down.
ATTCTTTCAGCTTGTACTACACAAATGATTATTTAGTACTGAGAAAAAAGTGCTAGATTATTTTACTTAAACAAGCAAACTAAATTTTGTTTCTGCAGATGTTTCTCGTACATTTGGTCTCAAATCTTTGCATTTTTAACCAGAAAATCTCTCCCAGGTCTGTGGAGAGGTGATGAGTCCTGGAAATCATGGAGGGAAAAACAAAACATTTTCTATATGCAAACAGACCTGCTCTGGGGTCATCCCATTCTAGTTGTGACAGATCTCTCTTTAATGTGTTTTCACTAAATTCATCAACCCACACAGTCTGAAGCGGGCCCAGTCACTCAAACGAAGCACAAACAAATAGCTGGAGGCCAACGACCAGATCTCCAGAACTGTCGGTAACAACACTGTAATTGCATTGTTTAGTTTCAGGGGTCGTATCCTTAACCGTAGGATCTCCAAGTAAATCATGTTTTCCTGCCCTTCAGCAGCACCGACTAAAGAATGCAGCGTCTGGCAGTCGCTGATGAACTTCTCAAAGTGTTTCTAATTGGATCGGACACAGAATAAAGTTAAAGAGGTTATTTATTTTTTATTTTTTGCAGCGCGTATTCTCGGAGTGGGCTGTGGGAAAAAATGATGTTTATGACTTCTGAAGAAACATTTGGCAGCCAACGGTCATTAAGAGGAGTCCCGCCAAGTGAAAAGTTGCACTCTTTACCAAAATACACACGAAATCAAGACATAAATACTCAGGAGGGAAATGCTGCACGCCTGCCTGAACTAACTCCAGCTCTCTATCATCATTTCATTAATTGCTCCTGAAGTTTATGATACAGCGAGTGATGCACCAACTGGGAAGCAGGAAAACATATTTCCTGGGCCAAATGTGCAAGCATAAACATTTCATTCAGAATGGATCAAGTCATTTTGCCTTCTGTGTCATTTATTGTGTGCAAGAGAAAAATATATTTTTCAAATTCAGGAAAATTTTCTCGTAAGAGGAAATATGAAAAGAAATTTATGCAAATGAGTCAATTCCCATGTTGTTAGATTGTAAAGATCATTACTGTCATATATGTCCATAGCACAAATGACTCAAATTAATCCAGTGTTTCCATTTCTGTGGGATTTTCTGTCTTCTGTCAGAAGATAATTCCTGATAATGAGGCAGAATTTAATTTTACAAATAGTTTTTTTATACAGGCTTTTTGTTTTAACTTCCCTTGAGCTCTTTTGTTTTTGTTCATAAAGTAGATATGATGATGCAAGAAATTTAAACTGACTTTAAACTGTTTAGATTTGGACAGAGGGACGGACGGAGGGACGGATGTCCATTCTGTCGTCTACATTGTGAATCAAACGGTTTGTTACTTTCCAGCTCAAATTGTCTCAGAGTTTTAATGAAACTGAATCAAGAGCTGATTCTTTACTCGTCTTACTCAGAGTCATGGTGAACCTGTCTAATTACCACAAAACAGTAAATGAAACACGTATTTATCTATTTAATTTAGCGGTTACACAGATCTCTGAACGGTCTCGCTCTGCTCCAGCTCAGAAGAAGTTGTTGTAATGAATGCAGAAGAACAAGCCGGATCAAACAAACAGAAGAAAACTTTTCTCCATAAAGCCCTCCAAACCAGAACGAGTCGAGCCCTGACACTGGCTCCACGTTGTGGCCGTCCAATTTGCTTTGTTCCCCCTCACCTGCCTCTGTCATCACGATGGGGGCCACTAGGGGCCATATTGGAGCCATCTTCTTTCCTTCCATAGGCTTTTCTTACTACTGCCTTTAAAGTCCTGCACTGCGATGTCCATGGCCTTGATGTTTGCCTTGTACCCTACATGCAAAGCTATCATTATCCATGCCTCTTGACAATCGCAGGCCTCGTCTTTGTTACATCTGCAGCTCTTTGCCTTGGGCTATGACATGACTGCACGGTTGATCTCTTCTCTTTTACATATCGCTCCCTGTGTTTCTCCTCCTCTGTTTTTTCTCTCCTCAGACCGTGTTTGAATCCAGCTCTGATTTGACAAACTGGAGAATATTTTACCTCTCAGCCTCTGTGACACCTCCGCTGCTTTGATCAGTTCTGCAGTTTGAAGATAGTCGGCGAAAAAACGTGAACTGATGTTTGACAAACTTTTGCTCTCAGGTTTGCTTTATGGTGTGATGTTTTTCACATCGTTTCTGACGGTATTTTGGGGAATAACAGCTTTGCCTGAAATTATTCCACCAACTGCTGGTAAAAACATGCTTATAAAACCCATATCTCCCTGAAAATACCTGCATTTCATCTGAAAACAACTTAATTACTATAATATTTCTGAAAAACATCAGTATCTACTTTTCAATCCTTTCATTTTCTAGGTTTGTTTTTATTGTTTTGGTAAAAATACTTGTTGGTATGATTGTGAGTTTCTATCAAAGTAGCTACTTTGTACTTACAGAGAACATATACAAAGCACCTGTAGGATACTTACAAGGTACCAGGTAGTACAAACTAGTAAAAAGTGTAGGGTACACACAAGGGTGCCATGTGAAAACCACAGGTTCCCAGACTGTCAATACTGATCAACTTACGGTGTACTTACGCAGTTCCTAAAGTATAAACAAAAAGTTTTTCCAGGATACATGGAGGTGGAAACGAACAGGGAACAAACAGAAGTTACTTTCAGTGACATTTAAGAGATTAAATGTTTTTAGATGGGATATAAAGAGAATCTAGAGTACTCAATCTGAGTAACAATAGGAGTACCTAAAAGGTACCAACAAGTTCCCTGTAGGGTATTTAAAGAAGTACCTACGGAGTACGTACAGGGACAAAGGTATCTACAGGGTACCGTCTAGGCAGATCTAGAGTTTGTATGGAGCACTTAAACAATACTTAGAAGGTATATACAAGGTTACCAACAGCGTAGTGGTAGGTACACCTGCAAGTATATACAGGAAGTACCTTTGGGAACAATGAAGGATTCCTTCAACATCTCCATTTCCGTAGGATATCCAATGTGATACCTACAAGCAACACAAGGAGAACTTTAAGGTACTTACATGGTACCTATTGAAATACTCACAGGGTATGTAGTGGGAACTACATATCCAGTCGTATGTAGTTCCCCTACATACTAAGGGGGAATTCCGTAGCATGTTCGTAGGGGACATGAAGAAGTACTCACAGAGGTACTTATGTGGTTCTTACATTGATTTAACAATGAGGAATTTACAGGGTGCTGGAGATAGATAGTTAAATCCAACAGTGATATTTGAAAAGTACACACTTGGTCCCTACAGAGGTGGATCCAGAGTACATCGAGGTAACAATAGTCAGTTTTTCCAAATTAAATAGTGTAGACTTGATTTGACCCTCTGGTTTTGGATGGAGACATTAGTCAAAAAGCAGATTAACAATATCAAATACCCAAACTTTTCTTTATTGGATGATGTCAAACATTTGATTATGTGAGCTTGTTTGCTCCTCTAGATATTCAGGTGAAGGAGAATATATTTCCTTCTGCGTCTCTTTAGAGCAACGCATGGGCTGACTCTTTTTCCTGTCAGCTTCAGATGGCTGACTAACAACAAGCAGTGAGTGAATTCCTTCTCTTTTAACAAGGGTCTTTGTGTTTTGATTGACACTACAGATAGCTGTTTCCTCCGGTTTAGAAGCCACAAGATGAACCACGTACTGCTGAGTCAAATCCACTCAATTATACACATCTCCAGAGTCAGAAGGTATTTACATTTCTATTTCAACCCAAAGAGCTGTTAATTAGTTTAGTTTCAGTGTGCCAAAAACTGGTTAACCTTCGTCTGGACACTGTTTTCCTCTTGCAGTTTCCAGAAAAACATAATATTAAAATCTGCAGTCTGATCATAGATTGGGAGATTATTCATTCTTGTTTCAGTAAAAGTATTTGCTGGTATATGAAGCGTATCCTAATGCCATTAAATCTAGTTTTGATGCCTTCGTTGTGATGCCTTCGAGAAGGGTGGTGCTGCTTTTTGCACCACCCTTCACACAAATTCCCACCCCAGGGATCATGAAAAAAGTTTCGATTGGGGAGTCAACAGCTCACTTCTCATCAACTGCGGGAGGTAGCCGCTCGGAGGCGTTCTGCAAACCCAACCACTGATCTTCAGAAGAAGACCTTACGGCCTGCCAGAGTCTGCCGAACTCAAAGGCCACACCGCCTCCCGGTTCTCACTAAGACGAGAGGAAGCAATGGAGGATTCGCCTGATAGTCGAATCCAAGGGAAACTGCTTCGCTAGTTTTATCTATCAATCAGAAAGTAGTTTTTAAAAGTGATCCAATGAGGTTTTTCAAATTTGAGTTTGCACCTATAACAGAAGCTGGTAGCTAGCCACCAAGAAGGTAGTGACACTGCTTGGTGGCTAAAAATAACTTGTTTAAAAGTTTTGTAGATACATCACTGCAGTAATTACCTACATATTTGTATTTTTTTCTTATGCTAATTTGATACAATTTGATACAATTTGTATCAAATGGTTACAAATTTGATACAATACAAATTTGATACAATTCGTATCAAATGGTTACAAATTTGATACAATTTATGTCAATTTGAATCAAATTAGCATACACATTGTAAACTGCTGTATTAATTGCACTTTTGACTCCTATTTTACACGTTAATATTGTTTTGTAATTTGATGAACATACAGATAATGAAGTAACATGATTGTTACTGAAATAAATTGTCTTTTAGCGTCGCTTTACTAACTCTGCCTTTAAACGAAGCTGGAGTCGATGCCAGAGAGTTTCTAATTCAAACTCACCACTCTGACACTCTATCTCCATTTCCAATGTCTATTTCAAGACCCCCAGCCCGGGGAAATTAATAATGAATGCATCCTGTCCGATTTAATTCAGCACTAATTAGGTCAGGAAAGTTTGGGAGCAAAAGGTACGGTCCAGGCCACGTGGTCGGGCCTCTCAGCGGGCAGCCACTTTCATGTGGAGAGAAAAAGTTGAGTGTTGAACAGAGAGATGGCAGGGGCAAGGCCGATGCCAACAGCGCCAGCATAGGGACGAGGGGCCAGGGCTGGAGACAAAGATAATAAAACCAAGAAGTGGCAGCTTCAGAAAGCCTCTGAAAAAGGACACACCAGGGAGATATCAACAGTGGGCCATCACCGAGTGGAAAAAAAAAAAGAGAGCTGTCAGTCTGTTTGTTTGGCCTACGACTGCTGAGAAATAATTATTCCCTTTTAATTACAATTCGAAGAAAAGAAAGCTCAGGCTCTGCCGTCTCTAGACGGGGAAGCTGGTGTGGGGGCAAACGCTGCTGCCCAGAGCCGAGCGCCGAGGAACCGCAAAGCAATGTTATCACCTTTCACACGCCGCCGAGCCAAAGAATAAACGACTTTGATCCGACTGCAAGTGCACTTTGGCCAACTTGGGTGGCACTCTGCAGTTTAAGCAGAAACTCTCTGGCAGGGGAAGTTCAGAGCACTGCAGGGAGGGGGAGGAGGAGGAGGAGAAGGGGGACAGATGAAGGTGACAGCTTTGGAGGTTAACCTCGATTTGAAGTCCCAACAGGACTCAAAAATCCCACAGGGCAAGAGATACCGCTCTGATCTTTCACATCTAGCTCAGATATTGTACCAATAATATCTGCTGAGGACAGACAGGCGGACCTAAAATGTACTTCAAAGCTTGCCGTACTTCTCCTGACTCCTGACAGAACAATGTGCCTTATCCTTGGTATGTATTTTTAGCCGGCAAAATAAGTACTGAATACATTTGAATAGCAAATTCCTCTTTACGCGTGAAGATTGGCAGGCAGGCAGCAGCAGCTCCCCTGATTCAAATCATGCCAACCTGCTTAGTGGAGGCGATCCAGATGGAGTATCAGTTCAAGTACTGTAAATCTGCCTGATGGGGGGAGAGCAGACACTTTGCTGGAGAGCCGTGGCTGCAGTTCAAGCCCAGCTGTGATTTTACGTTTACCTGCAAACAACTTTGTCAGGATGGAGCTTGTTTTAGTTGGAAAAAATGCAAAGATAAACATCACAAAATTGCCACTGACAAAGCAGAAAAAGAGCCAAATTTAGTCTTGAAGCGGGACTAAAACTGGAAGGTTTTGTACGTTTTTCATTCTAACATCAGCAGCACCTGTTTAAATGTAAAACAATATTTAACGTCGCTCCAAACACGATGGCTCATGTTTGGGGATCCTCATCTTTAACTGTGTTGAGACAAATAAATCCAGAAACTACAATTACAATCAAAATCGTAGTTTAATAAAGAGCAAATTCTATAAATTATTATTCTAACCATTAATATTCTTATTAATTGCATTAATGTCAATTTTATTACTAATGTAATCATTGTGGTTGTGACTCTTTTGGATTATTTTTATTTTTAACATTTTTGTAAATGTTATTTTAATCCAAATAATTAATATTTTCATGTTATTAGATAAATTATGATAATTCCAATTACTAATGCAGTAATTAATTAGTTATTTTAATATTATTTTATTCATTTTCTACTCCTGATTATTACTGGTAATATTAAACTAACTTTTAAATGTAATTTTTCTAATAATTAATATTATAATGCAAGTTCTTTCTACCATTTTAAATCAGTCTTTACTTCTTTATATGTTCTTTCCAAGCAGCCAAACTGTCTTATAATTTTTACAGCCATCTTCATCAATTATTTTTCAGGTTTTCTTTTCCAGTTTTTGTATCATGGTACTTTAATAACTGATCATTTTCGAAGGAATATTAGTCTGCTAAGCAACTCAAATACATCTTTTAATCTGTCAAAAAGAAGGTTTTATAAAAGTTCATCTCAATTTGAGACCAACTGTTGCCACTCTTATCTATATTTTGTTGATAAAATTGATAAATAACAACAATAACACTTAGTCAGTGAGGAAAATTAAGGTTTAGTTTAATCAAAATGATTTCAAAGAAATAATGACTTATCATGTACAAGTAATGGAATAAAACTGATTAAATAAGCAGCCAAAGTCCAAAGAAAGTCTGGAGAACTGCAGATCAAAGTGATGTTTTTGTAAAAGTACAAAATCTCCAATTTGAGCCTCTGTTCTGGTTTATTTACTCTTTGAGACGTTTAACTGGAAATTGTTGGATCTTGGTAAAAACGGATGATTTAATCTGACGGGATCATGTGCAGCTCATGACGTAGAAAGAGGCAGAAGTGTGTGATAATGTTTGATTCACCCTCTCTGTGACAGTCGGTGCGCCTGGGAAAACTCTCCCCTCTCTGCCAGTAAAACAATAGCTGTGTGTTTACTGCAGCGCGGAAATAGTCGGAAGCTGAGGAGGTAAGCAGTGCACGCATTCAAGGTTTCCTTTATATCTGATAAACAAAGCTGGAGCTGTTTTGCCTAAATGGAATATTCCTTACTATACAATAGATTGATACTCATCTGGACTTTCCTCCCAAGTCAGATGAAGCCTTTGTGAATTAATTTAAACAAGACGCAGCAGGAAATTGACCTCTCTTTTTTTTTTGGAGGCAATTCTGAATGACTGAATCAAGTTTCAATCAAGTTTGTGCTGCAGAATAAGCAGGAAACACCCTCACTTTCTGGAATTACTCATTTCCAAACTTGCTGAGGGGATTTTAATACCAGCAGACCTTTTTCTATCCTACGGGAGCAGAAAAAGTAGAAACATATAATCCTTTTCCCTGCAGAGAAAGCCTCCAAGGGAGAGAAGCACTGAATCAAATTATTCTCCTAAGATGGTCTGACCTTAGCTTCACTTTATTCAAGCCTTCTTACCTCCACAATTTAACTGCTGTTCTTCTCTACCCCCCCGACAACTCCTTGCCATGCATGAATCACAGGTTAAATGCATTCCTTTCAACGCCGCGCAGCCCGCCGACGGGAATATAATTATGTTTTACAAGTCGACTCTTATCTGTAGCCTCCTTCATTCCCCCGCCGTGTATTTGGAGAGCTTTCCAGAAGTACTTTACGGTGTGTCAGGTTGCTGCTCCTCCATGTAAAAGCACTATTGTGTGGCTGAAAAGGTCTCCTCTCCACCAAAAGAAAAAAACATGGTGTAAATAACCTTTACGCAGCGAGTCCCTTTTTTTGGGCTGATTTTCTCACTTGCTTCACAAAACCTTCTGCTCTCAAAGCCAGAAATATTATTACTGCAACGATAAACCTACACAATGCGCTCAGTGGAGGCAACTCTTCAGGCGTTATTGTTCAGATTGTATTGCAAAATGAAATTAAAGTTGGAGGAAGTTTTCTACACCGTCTGATGAAAACAAAATGGTTCCATTTTGCAGTGCCTCGCTACAAACGTTAGCTGCGCTAACCGTAAAGCACAAATCATAAACATTACCCGCTAATGCTAAAGCGTTACACAAACATGGTGTAAGACCTTCTCTGTCTTTTTTTTTTTGGCACATTTTACCCAAAGAAAAGCAGCTTCTTAGCAACTATAAAAAGTGCTGTTCTTTGCAAAACAGCTGTGAGAATGAAAATCTGCAAAATGATTGCTGCAGAATACGCAAGAAAGAGATGAAAGAAAAAGCAGAAGAAATTACAAATCATAAACGTTATCCGCTAATGCATTACACCAACATGGTATTTAGTGGAGGCTAATGCTAAAGCGCTAAATACAAGTTAAACTATAGTTGAAAGACAACAACTATCAAGCACCAATTTAATTTTATATAATTTACACTTATTTATATTTATATCTTGTTCTCTGACTTTTCTTGCTTCATTTTACCAAAAGAAAAGAAACTTTCTAATAATTATACACAGTTTAGGCAACAGCCTCCCTTTAAACTAACACCACCATCCCACAATCTTTGATTTTTAAGTCATATAAAGATTTAAAGAAGATATAAAGACACTGAAGGATGGATGTAACCTTAAGCTAAAACAGAAAATAGAACACACATAGCACCAAAATGTGATGCTACACTCTGCACTCACCTCGGCATACCAAATGCTTGGAGTGGGTGATTTGTCAGAGTTGAAGCGGTTTCATGACGGCTTTAACTCTCATCCTGAGGTGCTCAGGTGATTTCTAGGTAAAACAAAAAATGAGATATTGAAGAAAAAGGTGTGTAGAGGTAACAGAAGCTGCAAACATATCCACTGATTCTCTTAAAATGAACACTAACGTTAGAGATGATGCTTGTCAGGAGTGTTTCTACAAGAAAGTGGCTTTATGTGTTATAAAAAACTGAAATATTACTTTAAAAAACTGTGTAAAATAATAAAAATTAACATAAAATGTATGATTAGTGTAAACCTACAAAAAAGAGACAAAGCGTGTGATGATTTGATGACTTGGTGACAATTATAACAATTATAAGTGTAGAAAAAGCCTCAGAGAACAGGTGTCTTCAGGTAGACAAACTCCAACTGCGAGCTTTATCAGACTCCCTTTGTCTAATCAGCACCTATTGTTCCTACTATTGTATTCCTCATTAGCTGCCTTTGTTAACACGCATGTTTAATTATGCTGGTTAAAAGACTGTTGGCGGGAGTCAAAACAAACCAACCCATTTCATTAAAAAGGCAGAGGGAAAGAAGGGCGAGACGGCCCAAAACATAGAGGAAATTAAAGAAAATTATGACTGAGGTAATCAAGCTTGGAGAACAAGAGAGAGAGCTGCAGCAAAAAGTGAGAAAAGGAACAAAGACAAGAAAACAAAGTGTCTTTAAGAGGGAAAATACCTGCAAGGCTGCTGCTGCTGTTAGATACAGCTGATCCCTGGGGAGCAGCTCTCCTGAGGTCCCTAAAACATCACAACAAATTACCCTGCAGTGGTTACATAACCTGTTCAAAAGGAATGAAAACAAACACATGCACCAGTATGTCAAGTTGTGAATTATAGCGACTTCTTTAGAGCCTTTAGTTTTCAATAGAATAATTCACAAAAGGGAATAAAAATATGTTAGTTTCTGCAGACTAATAAAAAAAAAAGCACTATCTTTTCCTCTATTGAACTCCTCTGCCACTCCTGCAGCACACCTCACTGCTGTCTCACAGCTCGAGAATATACATCTCAGACCTTTTCATGCAACATCATTCCTCTCTCTCTTCAAAAATATAATGCATTTCTTTCTGGCCGTCTTCCTACTTCTAATTCTGCATCCTCTAGTTCTAGTTCTTGGATTTAAACTGCTCAGTCCGACACTCTTTCCCACCGAATTATTGGATACAAACTGATGCACGGTCAGTGGAAAACCTCCTTCAGCTCCTTAAGTTGTAGTACAAAGTTTCCTCTTTCTGGTTACTTGGAGGGTTTGAACACTTTTCTAACATTCAAGTTTTGTTTTCAAACTTTTCCAGAATTCAGTTTTGGAGATACAACCAATAAAATACTACGTCTTGAGATAGTATTCTACATTCTGCAGCAGGGACAAAGTAAGCTCAAATGTAGCAAAATTTAATGTTTCTCATAAAATAATTTTAGTTATTCTAACTGATTTAACTTTAGACATTGGGAAAATTTTGAAAATTCAAGTATGTTCAATGATTTCAAAATCTCGTCTTAACCCTGCAGCCTTTTTTCAGATAAATGCAAAAGAAAATATGCAAAAAATAGATTATTCTCATGTTTTAAAGGTATGTTTTGTCCCCAATTGGAAGATTTGAAATCTTAGAAAATAAACATGATTGCGTTCTGAAGCTGGGCGATATGGACTTATATTTTGTGGTACTATTCTAATAATAGAAGAAGTGACAATTAGAACTATTTATTATCTCCCTGTTTTGCAATTTTAGCCACACAAACATGAAAAATAGTCTTACAGCAACACCATTTCCTTTGGACACCAGTTACATAAACAAAAGTTTGATTTGTGTCTTTAAATTGCGTAAAGTTACAGCATTTTCACATTTATTGATAGTTTTTGATATTCTCATCAAACAAACAATGGAGAAAATAGTGAAAAATAATCCCGACAGTATTTAAACATTATTAATTGGAATAAAATCCCAATAATGAAAAACATTTATCACGATAAATGATAAACGATACTCCACAGGAAGTGCTTGAATACGCTAAAACCTGAAAGCAAATTTTCAGCTCTGGCTCAAACAAAGGGAGGATATTGTTTGTTGAAGGGTGAACAGAGTAGGTGTGAATTATGCAAATAAATTCGGCGACACGAACTTGGACGGGGATGCGGCGTGGCAGAAGGAAGAAATATGGCGGCAGTGGTGGGCTCCACTTCCTCCCCTTCGCCTGGTTGCTTACCTTCAGGCAGCAGCTTATCTTACTTGCCTCCTTTTTAAAAAAATGTGTGGATTATCATAAGCACCCACTCAAAATAATTTTATCTGCCGTCCACTCTTTTCTCAGGTAAGCGAGTGGCTCATATAATAAACATAAATACCAGCGGGTTAAAAAGATGCAGCAGTTTGTTGAGATGTTGCTCCTTTCCCAACATTTCTTCATAAATTCTGTATTCCTCTCGGTTAAAAAAAAAAAGGCCCATTAAGGGGATTTTTCCCTCCCTTTTGGCCACTGAGGTTGACAGGAAACAGAACAGGAAATGATATAATAGCTGCAGACGGGAGTGCTGCTCCCATGCCCGGCTGCTCCTCGTTTGACCTCTGAGACGACGAGGACTGCCATGTTTGGCTTCACGCTCGTGTTTAAGATTGGGACTTTTATTCCAGCAGGTGAACGCCTCGCTTGTGAAAATAAAAACCTTCTACAAAGATGATATTGACGCTCCGCTGATGTAATGCATTACATCTGTGTTTGTACGAAACCTTTCCAGAAAGCATTACATTTCCTATCTGATGACAGAACTTGATGTTTCTCAACACTTTTGAGGATTAGCAGCCACAGCTGGAAAACAGCGGCAATAAAATGTCTGTACTAGATTTAAAATTTAAATCTAGGGTAGAGAGAGAAAATTAAATACCTGTAAAATGAAAATGGTGGCACAGATTTAGAAATTCATTCCCCAGGGTTCACATTTCAGAAGCAGGTCCAAAATAAAGGCAAAAGAAAGAGCAAAATGGCAACTTGTGGATATTTTGGGTATTTTAAGCCAAAATTGAGTTGTAAAGGAAACAAAATGCAGCTCAATGCTGGAGTATGGTGGTGGAGGAGTGATGATACGGGCTGATTATGCAAATATTTCTGAATCAAAATTAATCAAGGGACTGAAATCAAAAACTGCAACTTCCAACCAGACAGAAATCTCAATGTAAAGCTGCGGATGTGGGTAGAAACTTTACATTTCTCGAAGTTCATCCTCAGGACTATTTTATGTATTTTCTCCTGTTTGGACGTGAGAGATAGACGTGGACGAATTCCCCAGCTAATTAGCAGCGCAGTTTTCCATCCCGTCCAAATTTCTCCTGTGAGAAACAGAGAGAGAAACCTCTGAGCCACAACAGTATGTGAAAGTTTTGCCCTCCTCCATCTGCTGAAGTCGTGCACAGAGGCTTAATTGGGGCCAAATCTTGTCAGAGCCTCTCATTCTGAGCATCCGCGATTAGTTTGGAGCATTTAACAGAAGGTTGCTATAAGGGTCCAAACTTATAATAAACCGATACTTTTACTTTCTTGCTTTTGGATAATTCAGAGCCTTAATAACACCTTTCACTGACAAATCTAACTGAAGTGCAGCCAGGAAAAGGGCCGGAGTGTTTAATGAACAGCACTAAGATCCATTTTGTAGACAAAAATGTTGCTGAAAGCTTGTACTCAGTGTGACAAAGTGCAGCTGAGACGTAAAAAAGAGGAAAATCTAACTTTATATCAGCGTTTAGCTTAAACTGCATACTGTGTTCTGATGAAAGGTTACACCATTTAGTACCAATTAGCTTTACGAAAGTTTGACTTTTAAACCAAATTAAAAACTGCTTTCCAGAAGTTTATTTTTGTCATGTAAATACAGTGAATGCACAAACAGTTGTTGAGAGCATTTGTTTTGTTAATTCGTTCCTGTTTAATTGCCTGTTAGGGATGTTGGAGTTCTTCAACCAGCAAGAACCGGGTCACGAGTTATTTTGTGGGTCAGAAGCAGAAAAGTTTCTGAACTACTGATCTGATCTGAGGGCGCAGGAAAGAAATGTTTGTCTGGACTTTTAACGGCTTTACGAAAAATAAAGAGCAGAAAAATATGTTTTTTAAACAGAAATTAAACTGAAGTGAATAAAAACAACCAGGAATCTCCAATAAAAACAGAAAAAGTTCCTCATTCTATTTAAAAAAATGTGTATTTCATGTAAAGTAAATAAAAAAGGAAGGATATGAAAAATACTGAAAAAATATTAAACTCAGAAACACCAGATAAATTAAATCTAATTCAATTCGAAATAAAAAATGTATAATAAGCAGAATTAAACTAATGAAACTACATAAAATAAAAAAATGTCCAAAAAGTCAAAATCAGATTGTATAAAAGGAAATAAAATAATTAAAAAAGAAACAATTAAAAATAAAACTGAAATTACAATCAATTTAAAGCAATACAAGAAAGAAAAAATATTTTATTCTATGATACAATAAACAACAAAAACAAGCAAAACAAGAAAGGAAAACCAAAACTGAACTAAATAAATTTTAATTATTAGGATAAAACATGACAGCTGCAGTTTCTCTCAGAAATTTCATGTGAATTTCTTCATAACTCACCTGAAACCTAAATCTAACTGTAATGATAAAAGCGGCATGATTTTTATTCAGGTTTAACTCAAACAGAGCGGAGAGTCACTTCACTGCATCGCACCTCTTGTTTCTGCAGCCAGGAACACCTTGGTGTATTTGTTTACATGCACGTGCAGCTTGAGCACATCTTCCCAGTCGTATGTCAGCACACAGGTCTGATTTCACACCCTCAGCCACACACAGATTTATAGAAATCATTCCCACGCGTCTGTTTCATTTCAGAGCCTCATATTTACGTCGGCGGCGGCGGCGTCAGCCTGCGACACATTTACATAACACACATCGCCCCGCTGCGTCCACCGCCGAGTAAGTACTCAAGCTCGTCCCGGCCCCCTTTTCATATTTACAGCGTGACTGATTTAAGATGGACTGATTGTGGGGATTTAATTACGGGGGACACAATGGCCACACAATTCTGTTTTCTTCTCCTCCCTTCTTGCGAGGCGCTGACACGCCGCACACTCGGCTGCACACTGCCGAGGAATGTTTTACACTCCAAATGAGCTGTGCTTGCAGAAGAATTTAATTTGATCTGCTGCTGTAATTGTGCTCTCACACACATATACTGGGAAAAAAAAAAAAGAGGAAGAAGAAGAAGAGGAGGAGGAGGAGGAGGCATGCCGGGGTTGGAGGGCGTGCAACTTTAAAATGTAATATGCACAAAAAGTAAATTAACTCAAGAGGAGAGGCCCTTGTGATGTGTTGACACTTGCAGTGGGAAGGGTGGAAGGGGAGGAGGGAGGAAAGAGAAACGGCCATGATAAAACAGCACAAAGAAAAGCCTTATGAATTTTATTAATGACTTGCAAGACAGTATGCAAAACATCAAAGGTCCACGGGAAAGATTAATGACCCTGTGTGAGACTGTTTAATTACCTCCAGCTAATTAGATTCTTGACCAAATTTTTAATATCTGAGTTCGTGCTCAACGCCTAATTGAGATTCCACCGTATTTATCAATCTTTAAATAATAATAATAATAATAATAATAATAACGTGAACAGAAAAACTTCAGGAGGTTCTGATCTGTCATCGGAGGGAGCGCTCCAGGTTTTTCAAAAAGCAGAACATGGCTGGTTATCAACGCCATCTCTGCGTTAATGAAGTGCTAATAAACAGGCTCAGGCTGCTCTGTCAACGCTCGCCGCCGTAATTCTCTTATCTGGACCTGAGCTCAGTTCTCCGATTCTCCGAGGAGCCGCTCTCCTCCATCTAGGGCTGCTTCCGCTCTCCTTCTTCCGGATAATCCTCGTGCTGTTTACCAGCGCGCGCACGGTTTCATCTAAATCGTTAGCTTTGAACTCGCGGCGTGCATTATCTGTTCTGTGACCCCGCTGCTGCTGTTGTTGTTATTGTTGCGTCTGCTGCAATAATTGCACTAGGATTATTGCGGTTAGGTCAGAGACGACTCGGGGTGGTGAATCCAGTTACTGAGACAAAGTTGTGGGAAACAGAACAACTACGTTAACTTTCCCCACCTTAAAAGTCAGGTTGAGGTCTGGACTTGGACTAGGCCACAGCAACACGTCCTGTTTCTGACTCTTTTTAGCTCAAGTGAAAGATAAAACAATCTACAACCAGCATTTGAATCAACATGTGAATGCCAACGGAGTAGGGACCGCTCCAAAAGCAGGAAGTGGACTACAACACAGGGCATTCTGGGTAAATACAACTAAAACAAACGTGCTAACCTAGCGCTAATGGAAAAAAATGTATTGTATCATTTTAACAAACAGAAATCCTCCAACTGCTAACATTTTTGTTTACGTCTTCAGAGGTTTTCATCTTGTTTCCTCCAGCGGTTCTGGGTGCAGCGCCCCCACAGGCGAGGAGGGGAACTGGAAAATATAACAAATCGAACCAAATCTATCAGAGTATCAAGTATAGAAACAGCCTAAGAGCCTCCCCGGTCTGAATCTTCTTGAAAACAAGCTTAAATCTGATCACAAAGAGCTAAAAACAAACCAAGGTGTAAACAAAACAAAGCAAAACCCAAAACCAAGCTGAAAAATTAGACAAAATGGTTCATAACCAGTTTTAAACCAGTCAAAACCAGACAGAATTGCAAAATGATTTAATCACTTTGATGAACAGAATGTTGTGAATCTTCAGTCAGAGGCTTCTTCAGATACACTATAACACAGACTGCTACAGGAGCTCTTTCCTGCCATCACCGTCTTCTATAACTGCTTGAAGAATCTGAATTAAGGAGCAGCAATAACATTTAATTCCCTTTGGGATCAATAAAGTATTTTTGAATTTAAATTATGTCTGACTCAGACTAACAGTCCTTTTCTGTTCGCTTTGTTGTCAACTTTAACCTTTAACCCAAGGCCTGTAGAGTCAGAGATAAAGCTCTTGAGCTTACTGTCGTTTATCTGGGAATTTCACCCTCCAACCTTGGGGTCAATCACTCCTGGAAAGACTTGGAGATGTTTCCCAGTAATGAAGAATGATGAACTTCGAACAGAGATCTGCAAACAGCTGAAGCTCCTTCTTTGTAAACTAATCGTTAGTTCTAAATAACTTAAAAATGTTTATAATTTGATTCTGAATTATTAACGCTGTTGTTTTTCCAGCTTGGCGTTCAGTTTTAACGCAGCAAACTATCAAAAGTGCTGCTTTAAACACATGAGATTACATGTAAATCATTTTAAAACCTGGCATAAATATGTTCTGATACATAAAATTGAAGGATTTTAGCATTTTTCGAGCTCTAAAACACATATATACTGCTTTATTTTAAAGTATTAGTACTAAGAAATGCAAAATGAAAGCTAAGATGTTCTAGAAAAGCACAATGTCAGCTAAATGTAGACAATTTCAATCTGAGAAAACAAAAAAAATTAATTTAGATGAAGATAAAGAAATTCTCAAACAGTTTTTTCCTCCTTGAAGCGTTTCTGGGATTAAGATTGTAGAGGAAGGTTCAACAAAGCAGCAGCAGCAATGCTGTCAAGCGCAGCACCATCTGCTGCCCAAATCCCTGAATTACAACTCGTCCCCAGATAACAAGCTCAAAGAGCCCTGCAGCAGTTCACTGTGAAATCATATCACTGTGTCAAGTTTCACAACACTAGTTTGAGAGGGTTAAGCCTTAATTAGCATGAATTCGTTATGAAGTCGTGTCTAAAAAGGCCTCTCTCCCCCCTGATACTTCTCATTTTCCCTCAACCCCCCTTTCTTCTTCTCTTTTCCTCTCCTGCTCTGCTTTCGCTTCACTTTCACCCCGTTTCCCTCCCTCTGCCGCAGCGTGCAGGGTGTCGTTCTTCCACTGCCTCCATCCATTCGCTCCCATCTGCGTCTCCCCTTTAAAGGCCCGAGATCTAAATAGGAGCGGATCGCCTCCCTCGCTGGCGTTTCATTAGTGGCAATTAGAAAGCCGGTGCTGCGTCGTCCCATAAGACTGGAACCAGTGGGGGAGCAGAGGCGAGGCGCGGGGCCGCTTTAGCTCATTGAGATGAAGTATGGATGACAACGCTTTCATCAAATGGGCAACAATTCCTCGCCGACATATTTGAGCCGAGTGTCGGAGGTACCATTCTGACAATTACGACAATTAACACTGTCAAAATAAAGCCATTAGCTTAGCGAGAAGGCAAACCGATGCACTTAATTACAGGGTTTTCTGTCAGAATGGATTCCCTTCAGACTTTTTCTGAATTAGAAAAGGGAAGAAGTTGAGAATACGGCGCGGGTTTGGGTGGAAGAGCCGATATCTGCCGCCGCGGCTCGTTTCGCTTCAGGTTGATGGACGTCGGCGGTGAAAATCAGCAGTGACCTCACGCTACAACGATGATTTACTGACATCTGAAGATGAAGGATTTGGCTTGTTTGTGTTGGAAAAGGTGTTAGATCACAACTCTAGGTCCACCAGTGCTTCCTATGTGGCACTAAATGTGCTTAAATATTACTTCATCAATCAAATCAATGCCGTTTTTAGGTTTCTTTCTGTCTTCATGGCATCATTTTTCAGAAAAAACTAAATGTACGGATGTGTTGATGAATTAAAGAGTGTAATATCGGACCTAAAAGTGAACATATTATGCTTTTAAATCCACTTTTTCACAATTAAATCATTTTGCTGTGAGCTATAAAAAGGGAAACATCAATTTTTTGGTCTGTTCGGCCATTTTGGAGTTTGATAGTAGAAATATGGCAACATAGTGGTGCAAAAAACTTTTAATTCCCAAACAGGTTAAAAGATGTCAACAATGAAAGATTTGTCTGTCAAGAATAAAATGTTTTGGCCAGAAAATGCTAAAATAATCAAGGCCTCAACATAGTTAGTTAGCAAGTTAGTTAGCGTTAGCAGCAACAACAAAACTGAATGGAATTGGATTATGGTTTCCTAAGAAAAACAAACCAACGTTAATTTTTTTAATGTAATAGTACTGTTCAAAACAAAAAGTGCTATGCTAGCTTTCAAGCTAAAAGCTAGCATAGCACTTAGCGCTAACACAAGCAGGACAGATTATGCTAGAGCAAATTGTCGGCATCCTTGAATTTGGACTCAAATATCGCAGCAAAAAATAAAAATGCCGGATTTGTGAAACTGGTTAGCTGCAAATAGTGACATTATGGTTCAAACACACAACAGGGAATAGAGAAAACTTTACAGATATGATGCTAACATAATATAAAGACATCTACACAGAACTGGTAGAAGGGGAAAAAAAAGGTATTTAAGGGATAAAAATGTGGATTTCATCCCTTTTTATTCTTTGTTGCCTCTTGTACTTTTTACTGTTTTTCATTCGTGGTGTGATTCCAAAACATTCAGTTAAGTTTTATGCTGAATTTAATTCTTACCTTTTGGTTATATTTGTTGCCACTTTATAAGAAAATGTAATTTAAAACATAAAATAAATGCAGAAATTATCACTGTCCCCCATGAAAGCCCAACTTCTGAATTCAAGACACAGTAAATGTAAAATAGTTTCTTAATTTCTGATTAATTTCTCTCATTTTCCAGGCAAAGCATCTGATCTGTTCACTAACACTACATTTGAGAGTCCACAACTCCCCCATTGTTTTAAGGAACACTCTTGCACCTGTTTCTTCACCGAGAACAAAACACAAAAGGAGACGGGCTTCCAGACTCGGAGGGAGCAGTTTACACGAACAGAAGGGCCGAGTAAAACTCTACTGATCCGTGAAGTGCAGAGAGAGGTGGCCTCCTGCCAGCGTCAAATTGAAATAAACTATCAAACAATATAAGACTGAGTTTTGTCACCTTTAAAATATGCAGCCGGTTGCATCTGTCTGCAGATGCTCTGGGGGAAAGCTGTTCAGCTTTGACGCGGCGATGTGAAAATACAATTACACAATCTCCAGGGAAACCCTGGCCTGTCACATTACATTTACCTTAGGTTAAAGAGAACGTCGACTTGCTTCTGCTCATCTCTCCATCCATCCATCAAGCCAACATCTTCTCTAAGTAGATGAGGTCACCGTTTCACAACTCGGGTGCCTGCGAAGCAGCAAAACCAGATCAGTTTAACTGGCTATCTGAGCTCGTTTTATGGCATGCACCTGTTTTCAGACAGAAAAGCAAATCAAAATCACATTTTAGCGAGCCTGTGTCCCCCGTGGGAATCATACGGTGGGATTATTAATGGAGAGAGGGTTAGAGTCCGTGATATCTGAGTCAGAACTGACCCATGTTTGCATTTTGAGATGGATGAGTGGAGACGGTGCTGTTCTGCAGCGATAACAACTGGATTCAGCATCACATCCTGAGTGATTTTCACCAACAGGTCAAAATGTGCAGCTAAACCAGGTCTGTTTCTCTTTAAATCTAAATAAATATCAATACGACATATTGTGGAAGAAACGGTTTCCATGCACTCAGATTATGATGCTTTTTATTTGCAGGCCAAGAACTTAAAAAGAACTAAAATCAAAACTTCAAATTGTTTTGTTTGTTTTGTAAAAAACAAATTAAATTCAAAACATTTAAGTTAAGAGGAGACAAAAGAAACACCTCAAACTATTTGTTTCTTTGCATAAAATAGGAAGAGACATTAGCGCCTTTAGCTAGCTTAATTAGCTGCTAATAAACTTTGCTCCAACTTAAAAACTCCCAAAATGTATATTTTATGACTATTATCAGTTGTATAAAATAAACTACAAATTAACCAGCCTTTCTTACTCTTTTAAAATATTAAGAAATTATCTATATAGTTACTGACATTGCTATTTGCTTTTTTTAATTAAATAAATATTATTATTTCTTGTTTTTTCTTATTTTCTTTTTTAACCCCAGAAATAAAAATACCTCCAAAGAGCAAAAATTACATTTTCAAACCAGCATGAATCAGATAAAGTTTTTGTTTCGATTGTAATCCTGTTAATCAAATTTAATTTCAGGCTAACTTAATTAAATAAAGAATCTTTCCAGCTCAGTAGAAAATGTTTGGTATATTTCAGCTCAAATTACGTCTATCATTCAATTTCTGCAATCTTATTTCCTGAAATAATCTCCATCTTAGGCAAAATCAGTGAGTCTGTAAATCAGAGCACTTTGAGACGTTGGGATCGATGTAGCTGCCGGTGCTTCTCTTCGTTTTTCTATCAAAAGAGGAAACTGATGAGTCCCTTCAGATAAGGATAGAAGCCCTTCGCTTAAAGCATCAACTTATTAAATGAATATGTTCTCCATCACGCCAAACGCTTTATTGTATCTCTCAGGGACACAAGATGCAATTTGTATCATTTTTGTGCAGCACATCAAAAGAAAGTAGGCCGAGCATGGTGACTCACAGCACCAAGAAGACGCTCTGTTTCCAATCGAAGGAAATCAAATCTGCGCTCTGGTTCTTCTTTTCTTTGTAGATCTCCGTTTGTTTGATAAGCCTGCTGGCAGTGACGGTAAATGGGTGGATAAGTTGAGACGAAAACAGTGACACGGACGCTCTGTCGGCTCATGGGCCGTCAGCTTATCAATAAATGACATCATCTGGCCCCCGGACGTCTTTCTGCCTGTCACATTGGTGGCGCACAAATTAAAGAAAAAAGGGGTAAACGGGGGAAAAAGGGATGTCTATTTTCCCCCATTAGGACTCTGGATAAAGTAAAACTGGGGACAGTTTGTCTCCAGAAGAAAAACTTTAAAAAAAGACACACAATCCATCTAATAAACTCACTGAACTACAAAAACAAGCTTTAAAAGCAACTGAGGTAACATTATTTGTATGCGACTCATCCTAAAGACCAAGACAAACCTTTGTTTCACTAACAGAGGTTATGTGGAGTAGTTATAAGCAATCAGTAACCGGCTAGAAAAGGACGCAGGAAAGAGAATCTCGGTTTGGAAAACAACAGCTTCTCCAGCTAACTACAAGAGTCAATGTCACCCATTACGTTAACAGCTCCTGTTAGCTTATTTGGCTATCCACTAGCCGAATGAGCTGTTAGCTTTTGTAGCTCTTGGCAACAAAAGCTACTAGGTCTGAAAACTTTTAGCTTGACCATCATTATGGTGAAAGCAAGTTGCTAAGATTAAGTTGCCTAAATAACTAGCCATAGGAACGCTAAGTCCGGGTAAATGTTAGCCTTGGCAGCTATTAGCCCAATGAACTGGAAATGTGGGGAAATGTTAGCTACTAGGTCAAAAAGCCGTGAGCTTTAGTAACTGGAAACCTGACTCATAAGTCTATTTTCCACCAACTATTTCCACTCTAATATGAGGAGTAGGAAAAAAACCAAGTGTGGTAAAAAAAGGGCTGCATTCCTCTACTGCATAATGGCTGCAAAAACGTTAGCCTCATCTAAATGGAATGCTAACCATCCCTGTTGGTCTCTGTTTTAAAAATAGTTAATGTTGGCACTAATTTTTACCTGATACAATAAACCCTATGACCAACCAAAAGCCTGCATAAAGTCCCCTTTTCCACAATTATGCTTTTGTTTGCTTTCACTAGGATTTGGCAAGTTGTGTTTATTGTGACACTGGCCATAAAACATTGTACGTTTCATTATGATAGTGGAAACTTTCTCCATGTGATTTAGGTGATATTATCAAACAGATTATATCAGTTGTCTGTCCTATGGGTGTAATGATGTCTACAAAAATGTAAAAAGCAATAGCTGCAGGTTAGTAGCTGCGGGAACAAAGCTGCAGTTGTATTTTCTTTCACGCTGTGAATATATGACGACAAACAATATTGCATTCTGTTTAAAAGCTAAACGAAACAGGGAGACTTTCTTTCTCCACTCACATAATCCAAAGAAAAGTAAATGCTAACAGCAAATGTTCATTTACATTCATCACAATGCAAACTAAAGCTTTTCCGTTAAATTGAATGCGGCAATTATACTTAAAAAAGTTAAATGAGTATAAACGTAAAGCCTGTGCAGCTTCAAACTTGTTTTTCTGAGCCATGCCGAAGATGGCCGAGCTCATTAGCTGTCAGCTGACAGCCTGTACGGCCGAGTGTTTGCGGCTTCTTTTTAATGTATCTCTGAAAACAGCAGGAGTCCGACTGTGAGCAAACCTGTGGCAAATTACACAGTGGGAGGCTTCTCCTCTCTGTGACTAACTTGTGTGAATTTTGACAGAAAACTGGGGGAAATGATAAACATGAAGCCGGTGTGATATCCTTTGAATTAAATTAGTCAAATACAGAAAAGTGAGCTGGACAAACAGGTTGGGATTTTGCTCCAGAACACTTTTAATATTAAGGGATGATAAGTTGTTTAAAGCAAAGCAATTAAAAGGAGACACTTTCTGCTAAAACATATAAAGTTAAAGTAAATGAAGGTATTAAAAAGTAAAATAATTCTCCTTTGGGATCAAATAATCATAAAAACACTTTGATGTTGGCCTGTCAAAAATAGGTAATCAATCGACGAAGATTTATTAAATGTAACTTAAACTTTCTGTGCTTCTTTAATTGTTGTAGATGATATAAGTTAATTTGCATCCAACAGATTAAATCGGTTAGCTCAGTGCTTCGCCAGGTTTATTCACAGAACAAAATTTCCGCTTCAATTTGCTTTCGATAGGATTGTTATCTGTTCCGTAAAATACAGAATTGCACTTGTTAGAGTAAGAAATCGTCCCTGAACATTTGCTAGCTTGCGGTTAAACAATAACTAGCCAGCTTTAGCAGCAGTTAGCTTGAGATGAAATTCACTTTTAATAGATTTAACTTGCGTGGTTGTTAGCTTGACATGCTATTATCTTGACTAACATTTCATAAAAGTAACTCTTAGTGATTGTTTCTCTTACTAGCTATTAGCCTGAGTCTTTGTTAGCTTGAGTAGCCATTAGCTCTAATTTAAACAATAGTTAGCTAGCTTTAGCAGCAATCAGTTTGAGTAAAACATAGCTTGAGTAGATTTAGCCTGAATGGTTATTAGCCTGAGATGCTATTATCCTGGCTAGCATTTAGCAATAGTTACTCTTAGTGATTGTTTGTCTTTTTAGCTATTAGCTTGAGTATTTGTTAGCCTGAGTAGCTGGTATTCTAATTAGCTGTCAACTTCAACGCAAGTAGTTTTAGTAGTTGCTAGCTTTTGTAGCTGTTAGCCTAAGCTGCCATTAGCTTGACAAGCTGTTAGCAGTTTGATTGGCTCTTAGCTTGACTCCTTAATAAAAACATTTCCTCCAGGTAGTTAATATTAGCCCTTAATGATAAATTAGTTTTGTTCATTACAAAACTCTTCAAAATAAAAGCACTTCCTCTTCTATTCACTCAGAATTTTGACATTGTCTTAATTATTCACTACTTTGTCCGTTTGTATTGTCATTTATAGTATATTTTAAAACATTTTCACTGTTGAGACTTTTAAAACAAACCTTTTAAATGTAGATTTGAAATGTAGTTTCCTAAAAACATGAAAAAATAAGTTAGTGTGAAGAAGCGTCAATATCAACAGGTGTAGAAGTTTTGTATTATTTTCCCTTAAACATAAATATATAACTATATGAAAGCCTGACATTTTTTTTTATCAGAAACTAGAGACAATGAAAAAATACAAAGATCTGAAAAAGCTAAATACAGAACGGCAGAAGCATGTAAAAGTGAAATAACCGCCTTTCTTTAAGACCTCTCTTGATCTGCGTCATCAATCACTCAGCGTGAGTTGGTGGCACGAGAGCGGAAACTTCAAAGACGGGTCAGAGTCGGCCTGCAACGGAGCACGAGTGGCACGGCTCAAACCGCATTGTGTTCACACAACAATGGACGACCATTACAGTGGAGACTGTTATCAGCCGAGGCCTACCAGGGAAGGTTCCTGTCTCATTGTGATCCATCAGAGCAGATTGTGTTCACCGGAGAGCTCAGACTAAACATATTAGGGTGTAAGAAGACACACCTGAGGCTTATCTGATGGGAAATGGTACCGGGACAATGTCCTGAACTAAAAAAGAAGTTTTTTTTAGAAAACTGCGTCAATGTGCCTTTAGACCTCCTTTTACTTGATTCTCTTAAAAGTATTGCACTTAAAGTAGCGTGTGTTTATACAAGTGAGACTTTATTGTCTTTGCAAACTCTGAAAACAACATGTGGACCCCCCCAAAAAATCCAAGAGTATCCCTCGTTAAAAGTCAGTGTGACATCTTTTAATGACAAAGCCGCGGATGAATTGTTTATGCTGCTTTTATGGGTGTGTGAGTTTGTGGAGTGAATAATTCGGAGGAAAGAAAAAAGAAAAACAGGGAAGGCAAAGACACATCTGAAACATATGGGAGGAAATCACATTGAAAGCAGTGAGCAGTAAATTAATGGTAACAGATGCCAAGATGTCTGGGTGGGGCTTTTTTTCCTTCTCTTTGCTTGATTTTGTTTTTTCACAGAGCTCTTGCATTCTTAATGTTGGGAAATAACAGAAATAAAACTCTGGTCACTTCTTGGCTGCAGCCCAAACTGTGATACCTGCTTCAAACGGCAACAATTAATTCACTGATTTACAGTGATAATAGTCTTGCGACTGCAGACAGTGATGTAAATTATTGATGCAGACCTGCAACTTCTGATGAGATAAAACAGATCTCTGATCTCTGAATGTTTTGGCATTTTCGAATATGTTTAAGCGTGTGTGCGTCTTTCTTTGTGTACAGCAGGGTTGGCCTATGTCCAAGCATGAGCTGCAACAAAGACAACCTTGCTCTTAATGGCACATATCTGGGAGATGGAGGAGCACGATACAAGAAAAGCGCTGTGATCATTACACTGATAGCAATTATCCTTCAGGAGGCTCTAATGGTGACACGCACACACAGACGCAAGCTTGCAATCAAGGGTGGTGGGCAATTAAATGCTTTTTGGTGAACCTTTAAAGACGAACAAAGGAGAGACACCATCTTCAAGAACAAAAGAGGAAAAGAAATCAGGACAAAGGATATTAATGTGGTTTATTAATCTTTTCTTAATGTGTGGCAGTGGCCTGAAAGGGGGTGTTGAGAGGGTCTCCGTGGCTTTGGCAGGAGTATGATTGAGTGCAGGGGCCAGCGTGTCGGAGGGGACAAAAACAACAAGGTAATTAAAGCTTAAAGCGTGCCGTTTATGCTCCACCATCCGTGACGGCGTAAGGTGTCTTCCGTCTCAACCCCAATGAAAAATAAGTCAGGTAATTGTCATTGCGCTATCCGTGTCAGCATTTATTAAATGGGTAATTCATCTTCATGGAGAAGGCAAAAAATGCAGGTAGGTTTATTTGTGGTAATTGTGGCTTCTGGAATGCCCCAGTGCTGGGATGCTGAGTCTCTGAATAATCCAGATTATGCAGATATTTTTCTACAACTGACCCCAAAGGAGAAAGATTGATATTACCTTTAATGCTTGTTTTCATTTTAGTAGTTTAAGTAATTCAAAAGTTTACTCAGTAAAATAAAATAAAGAAGAGAATAGTTTTGTTAGCTTCAACTGCTTGGTGAGCTACTACCGTACATTAACTCATGCTAACAGCTTGAGTAAACATTAGCTTTAGAAATTAGTAGGACATGAATTAGCCTGGAAAGCTACAAATGCAAATGTTACCTTAGCCAGCCATTACCTTAAATAGTTATCTCTATCAGATTTAGCCTCAGTAGTTTGAGAATTTCTTCTATTTTCACTTTGCTGTTAACCTAATTTCTTGAATGAATTATTCTCTGAATAGTTTGAATAGCAGGTAAAACTGGATGCTGCTTGTAGCTTTCATAGCAGCTAGCTTGAGGAGTAGCTCAATGCTCAAAGTAAAATATTACAAGCAATCAGTTTTTAAGATGAAAACTTTCAACTTGTCCAACACTGTAGCACATCCAGCTTAACAGTGATCTGCAAAATGGCAACAGGAAGTTAGCTAAAGTGCTATTGCACTTCTACTACTCATGGCATAGGATTAACACTGAACGTAACATGTGGACCAATTAAAATCCAGGAGTATCTTCCTCCTTACACATCGGTACAATATCTAAAGACAAGGCATGTAATTGTTATTGCATTCATTTATTATGTGAATTTATATCCAAGAAGAGGGCAAAATAACGCAGGTAGGTTTACCTGTCATAGTCTGACGAAATCAGAGTGTTCCAGGAGAAATGACAAACACAGAGAAAGAAATTATCTTTAGCAATTCAATCCCCTGAGGGTTTTTTTCTTGTTGAGAAAGGAAAGTCGCCACATGGAGAGAAACCTTTGAGTTAAAGTTTTCGAAGGCATCACCAGCACCTCCCTCCTGCCACACATTTCACATTCTGTTTCTAGTGTTCTTCTTTTTTTGTTTTTTCAAAGTGCGACGGGTTGACTAAAGAGAACGCACCCCGTTGTTTATTCTCCCCCTCGCGCGGTTACAAAGAGGAGCGTAAAAAAGTTACAAGGTTGTCCCCCGTGGGGTTAGATTTCAAACAGCACCTGTCAAAGCAGATGGGGCATTTAAATAAGAGTCTTTAAGAGGTATTTGTTACAGCAGAGCTCAGGAGTACCTGCTGTGCTCGCCGATGCTTTTCACGGCTGTCGTTGCTCTTGCAGAATCTGTTTGCTGTGTTTGCGGGGATAAACATCACATTAAAAAAAAAGAAAAAACAAAAAAACCCACTGAGGCCACAAATTACACCAGAGAAGACTGCATTAATGTAGCTGCTGAGGCGAGAGAACTCATGTCTGCTTGTGCTACTGTGCAAGATGTACCGCATATATAAATGCTTAGATATGAGGAAAAGACAAAACAGAAATACAAGTTCTGGTATACAATGCAGCAGAACGCTTATAGAAAAAAGCAAGTTTATCTGAAATATTAGAGTGAATGTGTGTCACGTGACATCCTTGTCTGACCTGATCTTAATTCAAAACAACATGCTGGTTTGGAGACGTCCACCGCAGAGCGCTGACGACACGCGAGGCTTCGTGCTCAGCGTGGGGTCACACCTGGGAATGTTCTGAGTCCAAACATCGCCCTGGACAGATGTGTCCTCACAGCCCAGCGTGTCTCCAATGACAACAAGCAAGAATTATGCTTATAGAAATCAATATAATACAATAAAAATCTCTAAAACGGAATCTCGAAGTCTTGTTTTTTATTCACGTTGCACTAGCAGCACAGCTAGCTGCTACAGAAAGTTAGAAAAGAAGCATCAACAAAAAAGGAAGCACAGAGAGTAAGATTTGCCTAAATCTTTTGCGTATTTGGGGATTTATTTCGTGAAATAAGTCAGAAATGCTCCAATAATTAGCCAGACATGCTACTGATTGGTGTTTGTAAAGCAGCCAATCAAGGAGCGCCATTCATTGTCCTTGGTGCTGATTGGCTAAAATCCCAAATACTGTACTGCTAAAATGTTTCCACTGTCCAAATTAAGGTATATTTAATGTTTGAAATGATAAACATTTAGTTATAAGTTTATAGACGAAGCAATTTTATGACTGTACTTTTACTGTACATATAGTTAGAATAGAAAAAGTGAAATTTGGGGAAAATAAAATAGATTTAATGCAACTCTATTCTTTTTTGTAGTATTATAAGATCTCCAGGTGAGAACTAGTTTTGCCAATATCTGAATTTAAGTGCTTCATTTCAGCTGCTCAGTTCTTTAAAGCTATTACTAAACCCCTGGATCGCTCATCCATGGAGTCCAACTGAGCGCTCTCACTGGAGAAAATTGATGACAAGCGCTTGTGGCCGAGCGGAGAGGAAGTAGATGACAGGCCAGGAGTTGCCATGTCTGAGATTGATCCCCTCTTGAGATGACCGTCCTGTCACATCGGCTGCATCTGTGCGTCGGAGCTCTGAGTCCAGCCCTCTTTCTCACTCTGGGACTTGAAGCTTGAGGTCACTGCGAGACGTTCACCTCGCCGTCCATCGCCACGGCGCCCAGCTCTTTCCATGACAGGAAGGAGACACTGGTGGATTGTGTCATTTCCATCTCTTCTCTTTACATCTATGTGAGGCTTTTGCTATCCTTCAATCAGCAAGAATGTAAATGAGGATTGTCTCTTGTTTTTGCATGCTGAACTTCATTCAGATTGTCAGGCACTTAAGAACTGACAAAACACTTTCTCTGACTCCCCGTCATTCCCTCTGCTGTCAGAGGAGATAATAAATAAAAATGACTTCTGCGTGGGCGGAGGCAGAAAGGCCAAGACGGAACATCAAGAGATGGACAAAGTGTTTCCAGAGGCCTGTAGGGAAACCGCGGACCGGCTCGCACTTCGATGTGT
This sequence comes from Poeciliopsis retropinna, assembly GCA_010277075.1. Classification (NCBI taxonomy): domain Eukaryota; kingdom Metazoa; phylum Chordata; class Actinopteri; order Cyprinodontiformes; family Poeciliidae; genus Poeciliopsis; species Poeciliopsis retropinna. The sequence goes on along the minus strand of VMRM01000029.1, from coordinate 173,742 downwards.
ACACACAAACACTCAGGATGCAGGCGGGCGGCCCCCGGCTCCCCCAAGGCTTATAATGGGAATAGGCAATGTGACAAAGAGTTAAAGGCATGGCAGGCCGGTGTCCCAGATAATAGGACAAGCTGTCCACAGTCGCTGCTTCTTGCTTTGGTATGGCCAAACAAGGCCTAATGTGGCGAGTTTGTACCCAGCTGGGGGTTTGACAGAGGGTTGGGTGGGTAGATAAACGAAACACAGCCTCACCACACAGCTGTGCATAACCCAAAAACTTCAGCGTTGGAAAGGCATCAAACTCAGATAACTGAGTGAAAGTCAGCCACAACAGGGGAGCAAATGAGAAGGTAGAAAACAGGCACAGAAGTAAAAACCAGCAGTAAATCCAGCAACATCAACCACAAGATGAAAGAGACCAAAACAACAGAATGCCCTTGCTTTGTGGGGGTTTGCAATACTTTGCTAGTGAAGGACAATTGGTCCTCGGTGTAAAGTGAGCGCTTGGCTTTTAACGGACCTCTGCATGCCAAGTCCTCTGCAGGCGACGGCTGGGGACGCTACCTTCGCTGTCATTCAGCCCCCATCTCGTCGACTAATCTTCTTGGTGCTATGGAAGAGCTTAACAGCTTTGCAACACTATCCCTCCCCAAATGTCATTATCACAATGTAGTGCGCCGGCCGAGCTTCTGCACCCGCTCCCTGCTTATCGTTTTCTTCATGGGGAAGTTGAAGGCAGGCGTCCGCTGACATTCACCGAGCTCTCGTCCTCAGCCAGACAAAACACATTCAGAAGTCGCTTCTGCAGTTTGGTGTTCGCTGGAGTTATATGGAAACATGGCTGGAGGTTTTCTTCGCATGACGGTGGATTTATGAACATTTTAATGCTGTTCTTAAGTCTACAGCTGTGTCTATTTCTCTTTTAACTGTTCACCAGTTTACCCAGGTTTCTGGGCAACAACAATTTCTATATTCTGAAAGTGCGTTTTGATTAAGTCTGATGTAGGAACAGACTTATTTAAATAAACTATATCATGTTATGATGTCATTCCCTCATCGTTTTATGCATGTCTCCGCCTCACAGAGCACAATTACCCCCAGCTGCCTCACTCTGCTCCTGCAGACTAGCGGCAGCAGCAATTAGCAAACACCTGTGCATCATGTCAACCACTTCGCAGTCCAACATTCCTAAGAATGGCTGTAAACGGCGAAATGGAGGAGCACTGATGTGACATTCAGTCACAAGGGGGCAGTGTTGGAAAGAGTAGGAGGTTCTTAAAGAGACAGAGGCCAATTTTAGGGATATGATGGATAATCTTAAGTTATATTTGATATATAAAACATTTTTATAACATCTAATGTTGATTTGTAATACTTCCCATTTATTGACGTGAAATGTCACTTTAATGAAGTACAGAATCCTGCTATGTTTAAGTGCAGGACTAACTGGGGTAAAAAGTCTTATAAAAACTGACCAATAAACCAGATTTAAACTTATGTTTAAAGTTGACACTACGCAAGTTTTATGTAGACCTAAAAACTTTTTAAAAAGCATTTAATTTTGCCAAACAAAATTAAGACAACAGACAACAAAAACTAAAGCAAAAAGGCGACTTATCTAAGCCTTAAACGCTATATTGGATGGATTTGTGCGCCAACATTTTGACTTTCACATAATTGTTAAGTATAACTGTAGAAACAATGTGTTTTAATTAGCATCTCATAATCCCAAACAGCATCTGAACTATGACCCCAAACCCCAGAGGAGCTGAAAAGTGACTTCATGGATGCAGAGAAAGACGGAGGAAGTTCAAACTATCCAAATGAAGAAAGATTTTATCCCCTACTTCAACATCTCTCTGCCTGGGTTTCCAAACAGCCAGAAAGAGATTTAAAGAGGAGCGGAAAAAGCAAATGAGGTGGACAAGCAGTGGCTAAAGCATTTTACTTTTATTATACGACACTTAATTTCCTTCTGGGATACATAAAATATTTCTGAAGAGATTTTTTTTTTTTTTTGAATTTTCTAATATAAAAGTCTATGCGATACTTTACACTGTTCAGAATTACAAATTTAAAGTTACAACATCTAAGTTAAATGTATATTTGAGTTTGCTTTTGTCTTCCTTAAACTCTAGATGAGGATTTCAAACATGCAGAAAAAGAGCTAAGCTCCTCAAAAAGCACTTATTTGTTCCGTGTTTTGATCATGAAAGGTCTCCGTACACGTCGAGTACATACATACAACGTGTGAGTGTGTGTGTGGAACGACGCCTCGCATATTTCATCCAGATGATGCCTCCTCTCTCTTTCGGTACAGCGGGACCCGGCGGGGAGCCGCCGCCGATCTGCGGCTCGGTCGTGATCTGCGAACTCTTCACTCTTTGTTTACTCTCACACAGAGTCGGTGATGAGAGCCTCCTCTTCCTCCTCCCTCCCCTCCTGCCACCACCTCATTACCTCCTCTACCTGATGGGCCTCTCTCTTCCTTTCCCTCTTCACTTTTATTTATAAATGTATCTATTTTAGCCCGGCTTTGCGGGTTACCGTTTTTAATATCATCGGTGAAACATGATTATTACCTCTTAATGCTGAAATTACGGGGGCATTCTTTTTGTCATCGCCGCCGTTGCATTTTTCCTGTGTAGCACCCCGTGGCAGGAACATCTTTATCTCCCCATGTGCTCCTAGTTTTAAAACCTTTACCCCCGCTGTTTGAAAAATATTTCTCATTTTCCTCCCCCATGGCGTGGAGAAATCCCCATAGGCAAACCATTAGTGATCTTTCTGCCTTTCCCAAACACTTATTACTATCACCCGCACTCCTTGAGCTGCCTCATTGGCTTTTGGTAAATTATGCAAATAAGGTGATCTTCGAACATATAGTTTTGCTGTTTTTCTGCAACTGCGCAAGTTTGCACAGCCCCTCCACCAGAGCAGCCGCGGCACCATTAAAGTGACTGAGCACGTCAGCAAGATTTATGCATCAGTGACAAATTATAATGCTTTGTCGCTAATTTCCCCCGCTGCTTCTTCACTGCACAGGTTTAGTTATGTGTTTGCCTTTTAGTGAGGCCTTTGGTTGGGAGTTTTACTGTTTTTTCTCTCTCCCGACTCTGCATATCAATGTGTCACTTCCCTTCACATCTGCAGAGACAGGAGGCTGCAATCCATGCGAATCTGCTGTTTGACTCATTACAGATGAAGCTATTCTGGAGTTTCACTTTCTGAGGCAAACAAAAGGGCAGGCAGGGAGGAAGAAGATGTACTTTTTTTACTTTCGATTAGCTTATTTTTGCATTAAAGAGATAGAGTTGTTTGGAAATGGATGAAATAATTTAAAAGTGACATTAAGTAGAGACTTTCAGAGGAGATGGAGAATCGGTGAGCTTCATGCTCTGCGTAATTGTTTTTCATTTACTTTGAAAACATCTAGCTGAAAAGATGGGCCGTTTCAATGAACAGATTAGGGCCTGCGAGCACAAACAAATGACAAATCCCTCTTAACCCTGTGAGCTTCTCGCCTCCCCCCCTCTCCTCGCCAACAAACACACCTCACCCCGTCAAGCGCTTGGCTCCGGCGATGTTATTAAACACAACTTTCGTAGATTTACTTCCTTCAAAAAGTGCCATTTAACCAGGCGGCGGGCAGGAAGGAAAAGCAGCGCCGGGAGGGGAATTACAGGTTGCCAGCACTTCATCTCTGCGGAGGAGTGACAGGGCCGTCATTTTGCCGGCGGGGCCACCTCCCGTGTTGTTGTGACAACCGGTCATTACACATCGCCGAGATGCTCTCAGCTGCAGGTTTCAACCCAGATGCAAATGGACGCAAATGGGCTCCGACCGCGACCAAGCTAATAACGTCCTTTTCATCTGCTTCTATTTTTTCTTTCTACTCTCCCCTGCATCCCCCCTCGACACCGCCAGCTCTTTCTCTTTCTTCTCCTGGCATTTCCTCCACTCTGCACTTAGCTATTTAAGGTGGACACTTGATAGTTTCAAAGCAAAATGTAGGGAAGATTTAAGTTATTACAACTAAAGATGCAGAAATGAGGACAGATTAGAATAAAGCACAATGCATCATTTGGGATGTTCACTAATGAAATCAGACTCAATTTTTCCACCAAGATGCAATTTTACTTTTATCTGAGCCAGGTTTGTCAAAACAATGCAATAAAATTAAGAGTTTTCTCATTAATAAACCAAATAAAGTAATTTATGTCAATGATATACATTAATTAGTGTGAGTGATTACGTTTAGAATCATAATAATTTTGTTCTATCTTTTATTTTTTATGTAAAAGTTTTATTTTAGACTCTTGCACAGTTCTGACTTGATAGAGTTTGGATTATTCAGCTAAAATGAACAACATAAATTATGTCATTTGCATAAAAATGGATTTTGTGATTTTTATTTTTAGTCAAAATCAGGAATTTTGCAATATTTGTGTTGATGTAGGATGATAAATGTGATTTTTTTGTTTCTTTCCACTTTTATCACAGACTAAAACTTGACATAAAGTCAGGCAGAGGGAAAAAATATAGTAGGAGAAGGAAAAACTGGAGTTAGCATCACTTAAACTCAACGTTTCTGACAATTTTTCAGGAAAATTTGCAATAAACTCACAAATAAAATTAAAATAAAAACAAGAAAAAATTAAAACTATGTATTTTCAACAAAGAAATGCATTGTCTTCTCTGCTTACCTTACTGTTTGTACAACTTTTTCAACCACACATTTTCCTTCCACTAAACTTTCCACCAATAAAATTAGACACAGAATATTGTGAACATCCAGCCTATTTAACAAAGTCAGAAATATTCCCCACAATTTCTTTGTATTTATGATCAGTTTGAGGGTTTTATGTAATAATTAATTAATAATCAAAACTAACTGGAATGTAAATAAAGTGACCAAATTAAAAGTCTTTGTACGTTTTAGTTCCTAGTAATCTTAGCAATTTTCATTCCTTATTAATGAACTTTCTGTATAAATATTTCTAACAGTAGTTTGACTGAAAAAACAAAATTTAAATGTTTTTATTTTCTTCCAGCTTGTGGAAACGTCACACCAGAGAATCAAATATTTACAAGTTGAAAACTTCCTTTTGTTGAATAAATAAAAGTAAATCCGAGACATTTAGTCCCACATTTTAAATATGAGAAATTATGGTTAGAATTTTTTTAAATGAAGCAACTTGTGAATTAAATAATTCTTAAAACATATGAAATTACCATGAACATGTTTAAATGCTGGTCCTCTGATTTTAATTTCTAATCATGAATCCAGATACGTGTTCCTGTCTGCCCCCGGCTCACTGATGCAGCGAGTTGTGCAGAGCACAATGCGATTTCTTTTTTCTTCTGCAGGACCCAAATGATGTCCCTCATTGCCATAAATAATAAATGTGCGCCGATGATGGATGAGCTTATCAGCGCGGTCACTCAGGTTGTCTCTTTTGGTTTTCAGCGGTCCGTCTGAGCGTCTGCGTGCCGCCACTCGTTTTACCGGAGCTGCTTCACTCAGCTGCTCCCAAGGTGCTTACTCAATATTTTTACAGTCGTCTGGGTTCACTGTGTTCAGAACGTCGCATTTTTTGCTGCTTTCTGTTAATTCACCTCTTTTGCTTCATTGAGTTTAATTAAATGTACATTTTTAATATATATATATATACAATTAACTGAAGTAAACCAACATGTCCTCTGATGAGCTCCGCCTCTTTAAAATAAAAATAAGACTCCCTGTAACCCGATTTGCTTCTTGGACGGTATTGTTTTGGAAAATGCTCGCCCTCGTTCTCAGAGGTCAGATCTGATTAAAGTCCCAGTCCATTAGCAGCAGCGAAATGCTTGTGTTCTGGGTAAACAGTAGCAGCAGGGGACAGCTTTTCGCAGACAGGAGCTGTCCACCTTCTGCAGAGTCTTTTCACTGTAATGGGACAAAATGTGACAGGTAGACAGAAACCAGCAGCTGCACAGGAGTCAGGAAAACGCATCATTAATACGTCTGTCAGTGACAATTATTTGGGACAGAACAGAGCTTTAATATTGAGGCTGTGGACTAAATCTATATATTTTATTATAGCTTCTGGGAGAAAAATTATACACACTAAGAATTTTTTCATTGTGAGAAATATTACTTTTTAGCAAATAAAGGTTATTCTTGTGTCAAAAAATTTTAATATTACATAAAAACTATTTTTCAAAACAACATTTATATTCCAGAAATGTTACATTATGATCTAAAATCATAGGGAAGACTGCTGACAACTGGAAAACGTAGTGGAAGGAAAACATACAATCAAAATGTTTTTATATGGAGAAGAGTAGAGTAGCCAAAAACTTGACTCAAGTAAAACTAAATATTATTAATTTTGTAAAATTCCCCATGCTTTTCTTTAAAACTGTAGAAAAACAAATAAAGATATTTGTGTCCAGCAGTCATTGCATTCCTCCATTTTTTAATTTCAGAAAAATGGAGGAATACATTTTGATACATTTCAGAAATATATCAAAGTTTAGCTGAATTTAAAAACATATTTTCATTTTATTAGTCCAGTTTAAAACTTAAAACCAAGCAGTAAATTAACAAAAGAATAGAAAAATATAAAATTGTTGTATATTTAATATAAAATAAAGAACGTATATTTCTTTAGTGCGTTGCTTTTGTGGACAAAGTGGACAAACTGATGTATAAAGATTTGTTTAAGGTGGTGTAATAAGAGAAAATGCTTCAAATATATTAAATAAGTTTTGCTCATTGACTGAATTTCTTTGGTTTTTTGTCGATTTTTGTTCAAGACCATCAAAAAACTTTAACAAGTTTTTACTCTTAGCTTTTGAAATCAGGTTGGTTTGGAAAGCAAAATTAATATTTGAAAACTAAAAATCTAAACGGGTAAACGCTTTCCCAAACGCTCTCTGTTGGCTGTGACGTCATTCGGTCGAGTTAATCTGTCAGCGGACGTAAACTTCACGACCATTAATCCTTGTATTGAGGAAAACGGGACGTTTTTGTCAGGAGACAGACGGATTTGGTCCAACACGAGAGGCGTGGCGCTAAAGACCAACGACTAGCAAACATGCAAGATGCCGTTTAAAGTCTTTATCTTCGCACACTCCAGCTTAATTGGATCACTGGCTGGAAGATTAACCACTGCTGTGTTTTTATGCTTCAAATGGTCCAGAAGAAGAAATACAATGTCGTTGTTGAGGTCTTATGTGGACATCTGATAAATGTTTTGGTTGATTTTGTGTTTTTACAGGAATCTTGAATGCTAAACCATCAAGTCGTCGTCCTTGGGAAGATGAAGATGCGTTACAGTAAAGGCAAGAGAGCAAATAGGATTTAAAATGTCTGGGCCAAAATTTATACTTCCGTGTTCTGTGATAAAGTGCTCTATAATCTGGAAATAGAGTCCCTTTAAAATATTATGTTTGAAGGCAGAGGATAGAGAAGAAGAAGAAGGAGGAGGAGGAGGAGGAGGGGTAAGTAAGAAAAAGCAGAGCTCAAAGCAGGCCTCATAATCTAATAAATTGATTTGCAATATCCTCTGAAACTGTGAACTGATAAATGTAGCTCCTCATGTCGCCCCGCCTCGCCGCTAGCTCTCCGCCTAATGCGTGCCGCAGAGACAAAAGCGGCGGCCCTGATAGTTTGGAAAAACTACTCCGGCCGCCTTAATGTGAACACTCATCTGGGCCTCGCAAGTGGTCACCCAAGGATTAGGGAGCGTCTGCGCTCCTAAGCTCGTCCTCTCTCCTCTACCGCTTCTATTCTTTGACCGAAAGCGAGCGCGTACACCCGAGACACGGCATTAAACATCCGCCACAAATATAAATGTGTGGGGAAAAAAACAGGCAGATTATCCTTGGATATGAATGTTTTGGGAGAGACGGACAGCTGAAGCCAAAGGGAACAATAAGTGGTTGAGTTTAGCCCAGGCAGATTGCGGCGCCACACGAACCCAGATATATAAAAACAAAACTAATCTGAGACCCCGGAGGAGACCCCGCAAACCGTTTCTAACTGCTAGCAGGGGAAGATTTACCACCCGCGACTCCGCTGGGCGGGAACGGAAGATGCCACCCTACTCTCCCGCCAAAACATTCCAGCGCACAAAAGAGGGGGCGAAATCACAGAATGTGATTTTCACCCAAATCCTCTCAAGTCCTCCGAGTGTGGCGCGTCGCGTCTCTTTGGAGGAGCCGAGCTCCTCTCCCTGAGGTACTCTCACCGTTTGTTTATCGGCGCCGTCAGACGCGAGGCGTACCTGCGAGCGGATTACCGGGGAAATCTGGAGCGGCATCAAAACGCAGCCACAAGAAGAGACTAAGATGAAAAGAAAGACGGCGGCGGCTCTGGGTTTGGCACCGCGGCTTGGACCACACAGATCATCGGGGACCCTCGCATAAAAACACTCTCTTCTTCTCCGTGTATTTAATAAATGCCACTTGACATTGGGGGAGGCTTTAGCAGTCCTCCCCCTCCCTGCTTTGGAGGAATGAGGACTTGCTCTGGATTTGGGCAGTTGGCGGGGCCTATCTCCACTCTGGCAGGAGGCATCAGGGATTTCATGGCTGTTTGCCCGTCCTGGTGCTTTTCCTCTGCCTCCTGCCCCATTTGTGCAAAACCGTCTCTTTATTTATTTATTTTTTTTGTAGCCCAAGTTGGTTTGCAAAGATTTTTTTTTCATTGTGTGACCTCTGGCAAACCAATAAACACAACTTTTAACCAGCATTTCAATACTTGGTTGGTTTTCAGATCAACTTTACTCTAAGTAAGAATAAAAACTGTATTACTGACTTGGTAAAATTTACAACATCTTTCTTCCAATAGTACAAAACATCATCATCACAAACCCTAAAAAACTGATATTTGAAACAGAAAATTATTGCATGTTTCTTTTCTAAAATATATCCAAGTTATTCACATTTTACAACCTCAACAAAGTTCAAACTTATATAGTTGGAGAAGAGGAATTGACCAGCATTTTTGGTCAGCAACCTGAGAGAAGAAATCAGTTTTTGCACAATTTATAAAATTTAATAAGCGATAAATTTCTATGTTAACTTCCCAGTTTACTTCCTGATGTGTGCAGCTCTTAATTTGATCCCTTTTGGACATATTTACAGATTTTTTAGTCTGTAAATACTGTAGTTTCTAGTTGTATTTTCAAGGATTTTATGAACAAAAACTGATATTTAATAAATAGTTGATTTGTTCAATTAGAAACTGAAAATGAGTCACTTTCATTCTGGTAATAGAGACAAGAGATCTACCAAGAGAAAGAAACAGAAAAATGTATGTGTGCTAAATCTGCTGAAAAGATAAAACCAGTCTAAAGAAGGAAAAACTCATTGTACTTTTATAATTCATACATTTGCACCTCTACTATCGTGTGTGAAGTAGCGTTGCATCTAGGGTGTTTAATGCAGCTGCAAGGTTTGCACATCTGCATCGCCTCAGAGAGAACGAGGGCTGCAGCTGCGGCCGCCTCCATGCGGCTGCAGGACTTTCGTTGTTGCAGTTCCTCCTGATGTGAAAACCTTGGATGTTCCTGAGTGCCTCTGTGTTCTCCACAGCCTGTGTGGAAAACCCAAAGAAATCCCAAACTTTAACTCCGACACGAACTGCAGCTGGGGCGTGTCAGAGCCCAGAACAACACCGAGCATCCGCATTCGCACACACGGGGAATATTGAGTGTTGTTTCTCCAAGCCAGGGTGATATCACCCACACTGCCTTTTCCACCTTTTCACACACAATAACCAGCCAGCAGAGAACTCCCAGCATCCTCTCGACATCTCGACTGAAATGGCAAAGCTATAATTACAGCAATCAGCAGCAGAGTCGACTCCATGGCGCAAGCTGCACTCCTGCTTACACGCCGCAGTGGAAGATAGGGACCGCCATGATGGATGGACCGGCGCTTTCCAGGCCGCTGGACATCATCATCTGCCCCCTCCCATTTCCTGTTTCATGCTGACCCCTTCCTGCCCCCATCAGGCCTGAGATGGATCCAGACATCCAGGAAGGAGGGGGGGAGGTACAGCAGATAAATGTGTGTAAACACTCCAGGAATTGTCACTTTTCTTCAGGCTACTTAAGTGCAAAGAAAATAAGAGCAATCAAAATAATAATAGTTTTATGTTCTCACAGCGGAGATAAAGTTAGGAAAGGTAAACACTGCAGGATTTAGTGGATGTGTATGAGATGCTATGCTGTTAATCAAATGCATTGATTAGCTGATCATTATTTATATGATCAACTATATAAAAGTTGAAGTTCTGGAAGTTTAGAGCTAGTTGAGTCTGCAAAGTCATAAAACAAAGCAACAAAGTGAGGTGACCAACGCTGACCACGCAATCAATCAATTAATCAAATGATCAATTGTTTTTCTGTGTATCAATCCCTTTCTTTCTACCAAAGACTAGATGACCAGAGGTTTCTGGTTGCTACATTTTCCCTGTTTTGAAGGGAAAAACAAGCAAACAGTTTAACAGATTATTTTCCTGCCAACTCTCCTGGATAATGCAGACTTTCCCAAACTGGGAATCAGTTGTGAAATCTGGCAAAACACAAACAAAATCAGGCACCTTGCAATCACTGAGTGTAAAAACAAACCCACTCTAATGCTAAATGTGATTCCACTGGTCCGACTGCTGACGTTTGGTTCAACAGGACAATAAACCCAGACATGGCAACAAATCTGCAACCAAATAGCTGAAAACAATCAAAACGCTGAGGTGGGACATTAAGAGAGCGGTGCAGAAATCTTGAAGAGTTTTTTCCCATATCATAAGTAAAATAATTTGGTAGTTGAACAAATTGTTTACTTAAAACAGATCCATATAAATCTTGCTGAAAACCTGCTTGTAAATTAGTTTAGTCTTAATTCAAGTAAACAACGAAATACTTGGTAAGTTAAAGCTGCAAACTAAATTCATGGGGTGCACTTACTTTTACACACAGCTCTGCTATTTTGGTCCCATCTTTGTTTAACAAACATTACAAGTATAATCTTATAATTTAATCCCTGACCTTTTTATTGGCTCCTTATCTATAATAATTTAGAGAAATTCATTTTGTTTTCATACGTTCCAGGTTACATTTAAATCCAGATGATATGTTTCTGGAGTGTACTTTCTTTTACCCATGAATGTTGAAAAAGAGCTGCGACTTAAACACATCTTTAAAGTGAAATTTAAATATTTAACTTGGATTAATTACTGCTATCGCTTCACGCTGGTTGTTATTCTTTCCCCTGAAGATCTCAGGACCACAAGGCCTCAGTGTGGGATTAATACCATTATTATTATTATTATTACTGCGGCTTCAACACAACGTGGATCTGCTCCGTGTTTGTCTGGTTTTTAAGCCCTGACAAGAAAAACACCAACCCAAAGCGATTCTGATATTCATTTCTATTAGGACGAATCCTCCTGGCTGTAATCTATCAAAGTCACCGTTTGCTTCCTTGGAAAAATGAAACAGGAGCTCGTAACTCGATGTCGAGTCCTCCCCATGAACCCTGCGCAAGAGCAGTTGCAAAAACGCCTCATAATCCCTGTAATTACAGTCATTTACGCTCCTCTGACCACCTTTTACTGGGAATACCTGGACTGGCTGCTAATGTTGCGCACTGGGAAAGCTTGTGTACTCGGCTGTTGTTTTAGGCTGCGGTCCAAAGCCACTCCAAGACGGTATGTGGCTCTGGCAGGGAGAATAAACAGCCACCTCGCTTCATTCTCCCACGTCTCTTTGACGCTCGTCTCTGCTCCTCTGCGACTCCAAAGAAAAGCACACATAAAACACGGCACTTTGGGGAGAAAAAGAAAATCAGAGGAGGGCTGCATGCCTAAAAAAGGTTACAGATGCATGTTGGCGAAAGGCATTTGGACCGCTAACATACTGAATGCTCTATCTAGAATGATCTAAGTGACTCAGCAACCTCCGGCTCCCATGAAATCCTGCAGACTGACTCTCTTCAAATGCAACGTTTACGAACTCAAGTAGTCTAAACAGAAAAATAAGCAACCTCCTTTTGAAACAAACAGGTTTGTTATCTGATGTAAAAGCCGCTAAGACCAACACAAGAATTCAAAAATAGTTTATTTATCCCGAAAGGAAAATGAAATGTTGTCCAAGTGTCTTCAACAAGTCATTTGCTTTGCTGCTCCCTGTTTGGACGCACAGTTAGAGATGTTGGAGTAGGGGATTATGAGCCTATTTCATTACTTCCAACTCCTCTGGCGTTTGAGGTCAAAGGTCATGTATAATAATCAGCTGCGTCCCACCAATCTTCATCAGTAGTTCTCCAGATTTTTCCACATTTCTCTTTAGACTTTGGGTGCTTTACTCTCATCTCTGACCTCATTGATTTATTTTGTGCAAAGCTAACAGAGAAGAGAATAAAATGTCTGGCGTGAAACACAATCTGCTCCAAACAAGCAGTATTTACTGGGAAGAAACCAGTAAAGATCTGACCAAAGACATTCAGGCACTAAAAGCTTGTTTCTATTTGATGTCACCCTAATACATCTGTTCCATTTACATTAGAGGGTTTACTGTAACATCTTAATCGGATTGGACTAGGCCACTTGAAAACTTTCTGTTTGTTGGTTTATTTTCACCTGCTCAGTTAAAGAGGTTTGAAAGATTGAACTTTGTATTATTTCCATGCATGAAGCTGTTACTGAACTACATTAGGTGGATTTTAACATTTCCCTGAATGCAAACTGTGAACAACTTAAAATGGCTGCAAAACACGCTGCAGATTTTATGTTGCATGGGTGAGTTACAGACCTCTTGTGTAACTTTAGAAAAGTCTCCAACAGTAAATGGTGTTGAAATATTTGCAGTACTGTCTTCATACCAAAAGCAGAATTATGTTTACGCTGAGCTGTTATTATAGACACTACATATTAAACTAAACAGCCCATAATAGTCATTTTTTTGTATTTTTCTTTGACATAACATTTCAGAGCGTGGCTATCAAACTCCAAACCTCTTTGCTTTGCTTCAACTGAAACAAAAAATTAGGTCAATAAAAAAGAAATTCAGACCATTTGATTCTGTTGGACGAGTCTGAAAGTTGGAGAACACTGACACTCCAGGAGTTTGACGTCTGGAAGAGTCTGTACGTTTTAGAAATTAGCATTTTGCGCCACTAGATGTCACTATAATTAAAATTTAAACACCTTTAGTTGCATTGCTGGTTGTGATGGATTAACATCGAAATAATCGAGTTGTTTGAGTTTAATTGGATTTTATATGGATGGATGGATGGATGGATAAACAGATGGATGGACGGGTACGATATAAAGTCTGGAAGTTTTAAATCTTTTTATCCAGTTGAATCAAATTCCAGACTTTTCCAATCAGTGAAGCAGATAATCAATAAGGTCATTTAACAAGCAAAACTTTAAAAAAGGATCTTGTCAAGCTCAAATCAAATCAACTAAAGTAGAGAGTGAAAGTTGAACAACTCTGCGTTGCAGCTGGATGAGCTGCTGCTCTACCTCTCCATCCCGGGGAGTTTCTGCTCCTGAAGGTGATTCAGTTGGACAGCAATATATTAACTCCTGAAGACACTATCTGTTGTTTGGACAGCGCGGAGGAGACAAATGGCCGTCAACGCGTTGCATGACAAAGTGCAGGCTTCATCCGAGCTGCAGTCATACCTCTGCTTTGGCGCCTTAAGAGGCGCTGACTGAAGGCCTGACAAATCAGCGCTGACAGATCAACCTCCACCTGGACCCCCCTTCTCTTCCCCTCGCTGCCGTCAACGTCGGCCCTGGATCTCGGAGCTGACGGGTAACGGCCCGCGGCGCCGCGGTCAGAGCCGACACTTTGCAGCGAAAATGCCAAACACCACAGCTCCTGTTCTGTCATGAAAAGGATGCAGAGGTTCATGTCTCACCTGGTTAAAGAAGCTCAGGGAGACATTTTAAGGGATTTTTCTGATCTAGACATCTCAAGGAGACTTTTGTTGCCACACATTATTAGAAATTTCCAACACCATTTCCCAAAAGCCTGCTGCTCCTGACATTCTGTTGACTATACATCATGTGACAGCGAGTCTATTTGTGTCACAGCAGGTTGGAGGGGAGGGAAAAATGTCAGAAATGAGCACGTCATCAACTCCTCCACGCATCTGCTCGACAAAAGGCAGGAAGATTTTTCTAACGAGGAGCTCTGTGCAAAAAGGTCAAGTTTTTAAAATCCGACTTAAGATATTTAATACTTTTAGATTAGTCTATTCTCAACCAAAACCTCAAAAAGTTGCAGGACCTCTGGAGTGAACATATTGACAAAAACTAAGTCAAATGATTCAAGTTAACCAGATGTGTAGGGCTACAACTAACAATTATTTTAGTTTAAACCTTCCACATACAATATTATAAATACATTAAAAGATGTAAATAAACAACTCAATTTATTATTTTTAATAAAAAAATAAACATTTTAGGGCTCATAGTGCAACAATCTATCATTTCTTTCACATGCGAAAAGCCCTTCCTGGTGGAAATAAAAATGCCACTTGATTAGATCTCAGTTTTCTATATTAAATGCAAAATATATCTATTTTTTTGTACAGTTCTGGATTAATTTCTGCTTTGAGTGTATTGTTCTTGCAGTAAATAACCTTTGTTGAGTCTGTAAACTCTAGTAAACGATTGATGACTAAATTAGTTGACGATTATCTCAATAATCGTTTCAGCCTTAGTCACAACTGTGCCAAAGTCTGGATGAAGATCCGCACCATCGCCTTCAGATGAAACTAATCACCACCAAAATGGACGCCTTCAATCTCCAAAGAAACTGCAGATTTATCTTTAAAAGCAACAAATTTAGTTGATATTTTTTAGGTAACTGTATGGCTTCACCCTGCAAACATAAATACTGCTCTTGAAAACCATTTTCAGTTGTAGTATGCGTCTTTAGGATGGAAACTTGGGCTGCATTTACTCAGATTTATTGGTTGTTTTTTTTATAATCCTATTGGAGAAAACAGCAAAAAAAAAATATTGCCAAAAAGTTTTGTATTTGAGCATTTAGCAAATAGAAATAATTTTGTTAAATCTGACCGAAGAGAAGTAGTGAAAGTGAGAAAGAAATGTGTTCAACTGTAAATAATGTTTTCCAAATTTAGGCTTTTAATCCAACATTAGATTACACTTTATTACAAACCTACGCAGCTTGGCTATCAAACACTTTCCAAACCTTAATTAAAATTCAAGCAGTTTTTGTAAAGCCTGTTTGGCACGGTGGTGGCAGAAGCATGTTTCAGGAATACAATCAAAATTTGTCAATTTCCCTTCAACTTAACAGCCAGATGGTAAAAACTCAGACCTGGTTGGTTCACATAGTTCAAATAACCTGGGTTTGCTTTAAGGATCTAGAAAGGCCTTCCGAAAGAACAAACCTGAAAATCAAGGGAAAACTTGCAGACTACGATTAAAACAAAACAAACTGTGATCAAATATCCAGACAGAATGGTGCATGAAGCCTATTGTAAGCTATAATCAAATATAATAGGTGAGTGTATGTATATATATGAAGCGTTGAAACTTATTTTCACAGTGAAAAAAGGGAAAAGGAAGAAATAACTGGATTTAGTTTTGCACGTTAAGACAACAGATGCAGATTATTCCCATTCTCTCCGACGTGGATCTGCTGCCGCTGAAAACATCAGAAACTCAAGAAGCGTTCCCACCACGGCAGGATGAAAAAGACAAGGTGTGCACGCTAATACGAAGATGCAAAGCAATCATGGAGCAGCATATGGAAAGAGACGTAAAAAGCTAAAAGCCTTTCATAAACCCCCCTAACAGATCCCACTTATTGTTCTCCAGATGCCAGTTAACGGAGCCAATTGAGAATTTAAGCATTTCAGAACAACAAGAAGGTATTTAACTCCAGCTTTCCACACACACACACACACCAATTCAGATATTGTTCCTCCTTTGATGAAATTTTCTTCAAAGCACGCCTCTTAATGTTGGCGGATCATCCGGCTCGGCCCACTTGTTTTCAGATCCTTAATTTTATACTTTTTGTTGCAGCTCCTCATTTGCATGCCGAGGTGTTTTACCTTTAGGAAAAGAAACGTCAGGATTTATTAACAAGAAGATAAAAAAAAAAGGATTCCTCTTCCCGGGAGACTATACAAGAAAATACTGAAAGAAAACAGTAACAGTACGTATTAATGTATGCCCTTTGATGTCTGGTTTGCAGAGTCCTGTAAGCACCATTAGCAATTTAACTAAAACGTCACATTTGTGAAAAACGGATCGTACATCTGACACGAGAGGCTGGGAGAAGACGGACGGGCGTTTCTGCAGAGCTGGAAACCAGAAGGGCCCAATTAGAAATGTTTTTGAACTGGAGCAGAAGAGTGTGTGTACTGTGGGATCATAAATTCACATCACACATTAGCTTAGCTCCCTCTGGTGGACAGAAACGGCTACGGCGTCCTTCCAAAGTTACAAAAACACAGCAAAATGTATGGATGCAAGAGGAAAGCTTGTTTGGAGGCTTTAATTTGCAAGAAATACCCAGAAAATAAACTAATTCATCTCAAAATTATACACAAAAAACTTTTTCTTTTTTTTTTTTTTGAAATCCAGTCATATTTTTTTTAATTTGCAAACTTGAGATTCCAAACTGTAAATAATAATTAGGTCTAGATATTTTTATTTTCACATAAAAATAACAGAATTTAGAACATTTGATTTAATTTTTTTTTTTAAATCCAGATATCTGTTGCATAACTGTGTCAGCAGAATTAAAATCTACTAGACAGATCACATTCCTCGAGTTTTAACTCCTTGCAGAATTTTAAAAAGTTAAAATTTGCATTAAATAAAAACTATTAGTCATGTTTGATATCAAAAAATGTCAAAATGTGCCCAGAAATGCCTCACAAACTGAATCTAATAATTAACCCGACGCGCTTGGAGGCAAAAAGTAAGTAGCACTTGAATGGAAACACACGGGGCCGTGTTCACTGACTAATATCTGGCAATTAATCACTTGATTAATACGCCCTTAAACACACAAAGTGGCAGTGACAAATTCTGCTCGCACGCCTTCGCGATCCCCCCCGAAAACGATAATTGTCCAATGAACGTCCCATTTGTCAGCGAGGCTTCCAGTTCGGTTGTTTGTACCTCCACGGAGGTCAGGCTCCACGTGTCTGAATCTCTGGTGTTTCACACCAGTAAGACCAGTGGCTGCAACACGCCGAGCACTGTAATTAAAGGAAGCTGTAAAAGTTGCATCAGATGGAGCAAAAGGAGGAAAATGATCTTTGAAGTGTTTTTGTTTTGTTTCTTGTGCTGAATTATTAAAAAGACTGTTGTCTTGTTTTTCAACCATTTCTGCTGTTTTAATCAGGCTTGTTGCAGCCAATCTTGCTGCATGACGTCATAAAATGAATCTCTTCTGTCCCTCATCCAAGATTAAATTAATGTGAGCGTAAAGTTAGAAACGATGACAAAACCAGCATTTTATCCATCACAGATTATTAGCCGGATCCTCAATCAGACGCTCTAAAAAAATAAACATGTTGTGAATATAAATGACCCAAAAACAAATCCATAATTAAGGATTAATGTTACAGACTTAGAAAGTGAGCACTTCATTTTGAAGTGACTGACACTGATGCTGATAAAAGCTGAAACTGTAATCGATTAATTTATTTTTCGATGCTAAAGTTTAAAGATTACGGTCAAGCAATGTTTAAAATGTTCAAATTCTGGTGCTGGTGTCAAGTGTGCCCATCACCCTCTGGGTTGTCTTCATCGCGGCGTGTGGACATGAATGGCTGAGAGGCCGGCCAGGCGGCTCGGCAGCCCGGAGTGGAGCGCTGGGACCAGTAGGGAGGAAGGGGAGGCAGCAGCGGCCGCGATCCCCTGGTACTCCGCTAATGAGCTCCAGCGCTGCTCCTCAACATCACATACAGATGGAGCAAAGCAGAGGGCAGCATGCAAAAACCAGCCCTGCAAAGCAGCTCGGAAAATACTGAAGTACAATAAGTATGCACATGATTACATGTACATGGACGCACATGGAGAGACTGGGAAATTTAAGTTTCCAGTTGTTACTAAATGCAGCAACCAATGAACAATGCAAACAAGGAGCTAGGTGAGGTAATTGGGGAATGTGGAACAGCTGTGGCAGAATGAGAGTAGAGAAACTGAGGGCCGGAGACTAAATAAACAAAAAGACTCAAAAGAAGAGGATATTACAAACTGCCTTGGTAAAGGAGCACAAAAAATAAACGTGGCAAGACCCTAATAACACAACTGATGTGTACTGATGATTTTAGCAGTGGCACCTGACAGAATGTCATCTGTGTTGTTTGTTTTTGTTTATGTAAAGCACTTTGAACTGCCATGTTGCTGAAATGATTAATAACGATAATGAACACAAAGAAGTGAACTGAACGGATGAAAATACCGAAACAGCAGCAATATAACCAGAGATGATCAGAAAGGAAACGCAAAAAAAACCCAAAACAAAACAATTCACCAAACAATATTCCATAAAACAAAGCTAAAACTTTAAATCTGACTTTATGTCAGCAAAAACTGACTCACCTTGGCCTTTATGGACAAGATTTACAGAGTTTTCCCACTTTATCATCCAGTAGATTTGCAATATTAATTTCCTTTTCAGCTGGTGCATTTTTCTGTCACACAGCCCAAACTGTTGGAGAAACATGTTCCCCTCCTGGCCTGTGGGGGCGCTGCGCCAAGAACCACTGAAGGAAACAGCAGGAAAACCTCAGGAGAAGACACTGACCGCAACTTTCTTCTTCACAAAATGCCATCAAATCTTAGCAGTTGTCTTCTATCCTTGGTAGAAGTAATTTCTCTAGACTAGTTTGTTTTTGTTGTATTTACCCAGAATGCCTTGCCCTGAAGTCCACTTCCTTTTTGATTAAAGGGGCCCAAACAAAGCTGGTGTGAATGCTTAATAAACCAGCCAAGTGCAACTTCCGACAGGCCCTTGCTTCATGCAAGAAAACAAAACAAAAGCGTTCGACTCAAGTCTATTAAAGTGACTTATTTCTCTAAAATTCGTAGTGTTTTTCTTTCATCTTATCGTTTCCATAAACAAGACAGTCAGTCAAGAATCAGTCTGAAAAGCCTAAATCGCACTACACAGTGCATCTCTAACCATCTTGATGGTCTTCTTATCCAGTAAATAAAACTTTCAACAATTACTAACACTTACACAGAGATGCCTGATAATGTCTTCCAAGAAGCAAACAAATTGAATTGGTTTCTTCTCCTGTCAAAGGAATCAACTTCCAGTAATTACCCCACATGGCAAACAAACAAAAATAAAAAAGAAAGAGTGAAATGAAGAAAAGGGGGGAAATTTTGCTAGCCATATAGTTTTTTTTACCCAAACATTTCTTCTAATGATATTGTAATAAGATGCCATGCAATAGAGTGGGAATGGAAAACGTAATTACATGCATTAGTTTATCTGAGCGCTCGTACCGTCGCAGATCCATCAGTTTTTCAGAGCTCATCTGGAAGCCCATGCATCACTGTCAGGAGACGTTTGACGGGAGCTGGTGGTGGTGTGTGTGTTGGGTGGGGGGGACGTGTTCATTTGTTAGCTTCGTTTAAAAGATGGCGCCTCAGATTCACTTAGGCCCAGACGAAGCAGAGCGGTTATGACAGCGCCATTACGAAACCACACATAAAACAGAGAGAAGGTCTGAGACGGAGCGCTCGGCGCTTTGGCAACTTCATCAGCTTTTTGCATTAAGGTGATTACAGTCGATGAGCAGCGCCCAAGTCGTGTTGTGAGTATTAATGATGTGATGACGATGCGGTAACTGATTTTTCCACCTGGACTCCTATGAGCTGCTGAGGCTATCGTTAAAAACTCAAGGTTTTAACAGAAGCCTTTGAATGTTTTTGTGATCTATTTTAAATAATTTCCTCACAATTTGAGCTCATCATTCCTCTTGCACAATTTTTAAAGTTCATGCAAAGTTCACCGCAGCCTTGAATGCATATTCATCTACAAGCTGAACTTTACTCAGGGATAACATCATTTGCATCACATAGTGAGCTTTGATTTCAGCGAGAGATCAAACTTCAGATCAGAAACTGACAGCAAAACTGAGTCATATTTTAACATTTATGATCATTTGGATCCCTAAATAAGATTATTTCAACTGTTTTCTTTGTTTAACTGCTCAGAATGTCTCTTTTTAATGATTTTAACTTTAACTAGGCCATATCAACAACTTCATTCTCTTCTTTTCAAGCAGTTTTGCAACAGATTTGTTGCCATGTTTGGAGACAAGTTTCAGCTTTCCATCACATGGATGATGAGTGAATATTTCTGGTATAAAATGAGTTTAAATTCTAATTGTATTTGTGAAATTTGCAGTTTTTTAGTTTGACGCTTTGACATTTCTCTCGGCTGATTAAATCAAGTTCTTGTTGTTTGAGTATCTAATTTTTTCTCCTAATAACATGAGGGATTACATCTGTTGCCATCACACAAGCTCATGTTTTGCTTTCACAAACTGAATTTCTTTTATGAAAAAGACTCGGTCATGTGACTACGGCATTTAGCTCATCATGTGACGCTTAAAAGTTTCCACAAAAACAAAACTAATCCAATAATCACATCATGAAATTAAACCTTGATTATTTATTATTATTATTATTTATTCAGTTAGATAAGAACTAAGTTTTCCTGATCTGCAGCCTGTGGGACTGAAACCCTGAATCTCAAGACAGAAAAGAAACACATCATCCCCACTGTGAAGCATGGTGGTGGCAGCATAATGCCGTTGGGAAGCTATAGGGAAATTTGTTTCCATCTGCTAGAGGACTATAGCTTTGGAAAACATTTATTTTCCAGCAAAAATGATAACCCAAAGCATTGAGCTAAAGCTACACAGGCAGTTTGAAGACAACAAGATGGAGGTTCTGGAGTGGCCCAGTCAAAGCCCAGACCTCTATTCCACAGAGGGTTTGCAGCAGGACTTGAGAAGGGATGTTCCTGACAGAAATGGATCGGGTTAGGAGGAGAAATGGCGTCTCTATAGTGTTATAAAAGCTGTTTTTGTGTTTTCCCACAACCGTTTCTTAATAACAAGGAAATGTTCCAAAAATCAACCAAACTGTTTGCACAACTTAGGATTCGAGGCATTTTGCATCTTTCAGGGCCGCAAGAACAAAATTACATCTTTCTGTTTCTGCAACTCTGGTTCAGGCCTGTCATAATAAGCAACAAATCAATTAAATGGATTATAAATTAAAACAAGCTCGGTAATTTCCACTTGGATGATTTGTTGTTTTTCTCTTTCTACCAAAAACTGATGATAAAAGTCTTCAGTCTGGTGCTAGCTGTTTTTTGAAGAACAATTTGGTTTACAGAGACTCGTTAATTAATTTTTTTGTTGTTTCTGTTTTGTTTATTTATTTTGGTTATTTCCAATGTCTTCCAGTTCTTCTAAATTTTAATTTTAATGAACTTTGAGAGTGTGTTCTTCCATTATTAAGCCACTAAATGACGAATCACTGCAAGAACACAAAATCTCACCCAGTATTTCTGTTTAGTTTCTAGTGCAAATATCTTAGTTAGTTTGAAACAAGACTAAACTAACTTACAAGTAACTTTTAAAGTCAATAATTTCTTAATATTGATTAAAAATTACTTGTTCCATTGACAGATTATCTCACTTATAACAAGACATTTTTCCTGTCAATGGTACTTTTTCATCAACAATAAGGATTTATTTCCTCCATATCTTGCTAAAAAATAGTTTTACGTTCATTTGCATTATTTAGAGTGTCTAAAAATATTTGCACTAGAAATTCGGCCAAAATTACTTGGTAAGATTTTGGTTTTTTGCAGCAATAGAAATAAAGATTGACCTGCTTTATTGTAGTCATCAATTTGAGTGTGTCTGAACTTTGTGTTCCACCAACACAATGATCCAAACTGGATGTGGAATGGATCGAATAAGCCACTAAATTTGTGGCCTACTTAAAGCCCTGGTCTGTGGCAAGACATCACACAACTGAACTGGACTCTACCAACTATGCTAGGAAGTAGGCGTAGCCTTTTGACATAAAAACAACCAAACTAACAACCATTCCTTCTCTGCTTCAGTTAAACATCCCACAATCCTTTGCTGCAGCACTGTCACTATCACACAAACGAACAGGGCAGTTTTAATGCATCTGGCTTCTTCTGCTGCAAAAACAAAATGTGACCCGACAGCTCTGACTGCAGACGCTTTGAAAACAATCGGTATCTGAATTAGTACCACATATGGAGGTGGCGCCAATCTGATTTTGATCGGAAATGAGCCGTTCAGACTTCAGTGAAAAGTCGTACATGGGCAGAAGAAGCAGATTTGAGTCGCATTTGCCTGCTGTGTAAACAGACTCCGGTTGAATATTCGCCAAAAAGTAAGAAAACCTTCATCCAACTTCAGACCTTAAAACAAGGATTCTTAGAAATAATGTTCAAAGTTTCAGGCTGCTTTTCTTCACTGTGGCCGACTTTGCTCTTCTGAATTTGCCACAGTCTGATAATCAGTAATTATGTCCAGATAACACTCTTGTAACTTTGCTGCCCTTCAAAATTTTATTGCCCCCAGTCGCATGAAATCACAAACTTCTGCCTGAAAACTATAGAAGCATTTCCTTGAAATATAAGCTCCTTAATTAAACTTCCGCTCCAGTACACAACGCAGGTCACTACTTGGACATTTAACTAAAGCAATCCATCCTTACCTAAACAATTAGCTGCACAGCATAATGCTCCTAATTAATAACTGAATAACCCCAATAAAAAAAGTTCCATAATTGATGATACAATTAACAAATACAAGTTTTTTTTACAGTAAACTGTCCTTTTAAAAGTGCGCAGGGCTATAGGACACCGCCACATTCCTCAGTGACTCTTAATGGACATTAAACATGGAGCTGAAGAAATACACGAGCACAATTGAGTTAGTGGGCACTTACAGGGCAGAAGGCTTGCCCCATACATTTGCCTAACAACACATAAATGTCACAAAATTACATGTCATTATTGAGCAGATCATATGGATTCCACTTATTGTTGCCTAATGGCCTCTTTTTGTAAAAAGGAATGTGGTTTAAGGATAATGCAGAGGAGGACGCTGAGCTGTCTTGGCCATCCTTCCAGGGAAAAGAAAAATCTGCCTTATTCAGTTACATTTCAAACCTCAATTTCCGCTTGTGGTCGGCTCGTTAAGGCTGGCGGCCATTAATGACAGACACTGAGGCTTCTTGGCCGAGCAGAGAGCCTCCGAGGAGCGAAAAGTGGGAGAAAAACGCCCTCTGCTGGCTACAAGGTGGAAGCAGAACAATAAAAAGGCCAACCTGATTTGAACCACATAAACAATCAATTATGGGGATTTCTTATTCAATAAAATCATTTTTCAAATATTTGACAAAAATATGTTAGTATTATTCATCACTTCCACTATTGTTTTAGTTTTTTTTGGTTTGTATGTGGAAAAACATGAACAATCTTAGAAATAAAGTTTAGCACAAGATAATTTAAGTATGATTTGCCTTTTATTGTGCTTTTACAGACTGGTGCACAGATCCTCTAAGAGGTAGAAACACTGAAACTTTTTTGAATGTAAAAATGAAAAATAGTATATATTAAAATTAGATGAAACATCCCAGGACTAATAGCGTACTAAAGGGTGTATTCACAAGATGTGTTTATATGTACATAATAGAGAAGGTAAGGTTATCTAAGAGGTATTTATGGTTATTTATAGAGGATAGGTGCATCAGGGATCCTTATGGAGCAGCTTTAGGGGACCTAAATTATCTAAAAGGAGCAGGTGGAGACACCAGATGTTTTTATAATCAGAAGGAGGCACAGGAACGGTGCAATACTGTCAGCTGCACCGGAAACTTTTGCAATGCAAACAGACAAAACAGCAAACCAAACCACATCAACTTCAGCCGTAAATGAGTGGAAATGAGGTATTACCTGTTATATACAGTGTGAATACAGGGTGCAGAGACGTCTGATTGTTATAAAACAAAGCAGTAAAGGGGAGAAAAGAAACTCTGAGACGATCTTTTCCCAGAGTTCATCACCACGTCATGAAGTCTTGGATATATTTGTTGATTTGAGTTTATAAATCTGCTAGAAAAACACAAGTGTTGCTTTTTCTCCTGCATTTGTTTGCACTCTGAGTGTATTTTAATTTCCAAGTCAGAGCATCGCTATCGGAGTGAACAAAAAGGAGGGTAGAGGTAGATTTATAAAAACAGACTTTATAAATCTGTCAGACTACATGAGGATAATCAAGACTTTATCAAGTTAAGAAAATGAGGAAGAAAAACTTAAGTTTGCACCAATATATTTACAAAATTGGGCCTAAGTGAAGTTTACCTATGTTTAATGTCAATTAAAATTAGTTATTAAGTGTTTATAATTGCAGTCTGGATCATTTTATACCAATGCAAGATTAAGAACACAATTCTCATATTAAGAGGCAATAAATTTAATTAAGATTACTTAGTGCAGTCGCTCAGCAACCATAAACAGCCAGTATATTAACTTGAGACGGAGTCGTCTCCTCCTGCTGTTAAACATTTGTCCAGACAACATACAACATGCCATTCCTAGAAATGGGAACCACGTCCAATTGAAATGGAAATTGTGTTGCATTTAATTTTTTGGCAGCTGCTCCTGCGTGATTCACAAAAGGCCGGTAGAAGGCTAATTGTTCAAATTAATTTGTGTAAATGACTAAGCAAGAGATAACAGAATTACATCTGCACTTCCTTGGCACGGGTTCAGCAGTGACGGCCTCGACAGGCAGCTGCACGGAGACGGCTTCCTTGCCAAAAATTAAAAGCCACAAAACATTAATTAATGGACTTTTTGTTACATTAATCTGCACCAAAAAGGTTTACAGGGAGCGAGATTGGGGGGCGCAAGAGATCAGAGCACAGAGGTAGGCGGTGTGCATAATTAGAATAAATTATTTTCATTAAACATTTTTAAGAAAGTCCCTTCTTTTTTTTTTTAAAAGACGGTTTAAGTAAAATTAAAATTCAAACAAGAAAGGCTGGTGTTGGTGACAGCCTCATTAATCAGCTCCCTGTTAAAGTTACAGCATGTTGAGAAACCTCCAGGCTGAACAACGTCCAGGTCAAGTAACTCAGGTCTTCTGCGTCCGGCTGCAGCAGCAAGAGAAACGTCGGTGCATCAATCACCTGAACACCGGAGCCATCGCTGCTGCTGAACTGATGAAGCGGCCCTTACTTTGCTCTTGTCAATTTGGAGCTTTATCTACACGCTCAAGGCTAATGAGCCATCTGAAACTCGTGATGGCCACGATGTAAATGATCCCAAGTAGCTCTCTGCCTGCAGGCTGCAGGAACCCGGCTGAAAAGGAGAGGAGCTGGAAGCTCCAAAACTTTTACAGTTGGGACCTTTAAGCCGAAGAAACTGATTTAAATCGTCAAATACGCTACAATCCTGCACCTCTACCTATAAAATACACACATTTTGTTTAGACGCTTTAAAACAGCAAATTAACCTTTTTCCCAAATATTCCAAAGAAAATGCAGTTTAGGAAGATGAAACTCCTAAGTGATGCACAATTGGAGGAAGTCTGCAAAGCAGCCAATCCAGACGCTGCATTTATTTTTCTTGGTGCTGATTGGCTGAACCCCAAAGAGCAGAAATAATGAAGACCGTAGATGTTAGCTTCTGCGCTAGAGCTAAGGTGGTTTCTACTGTCCGTATTAATGGATGTTGAGGTCTATTTGGTGTTTTAGCTATTAAAATATGCAATTATAAGCATTTTTTTGTTTGTTTGTTTTTCAGGTATTCATGGGAAAACCAGGGCATTCAAGAACCTGGCAACAGAAATCTCTCGAAAAGCGCCTGTGTTTTAAACCTTCAACCTCCTGTAGTTTATTTGTTAAGTTGTTATCATTTTATTTACTTTTTCTATTAATTCTGTTGTTCATGATGACGTGAGCTGCTACCTTTATTGTAGAGGCTGCCTTTGTGAAAAAAACCTTGATCTAGGTATTTTATTTGGTAAAGAGAAACACCAAATTTACCAGAATTTTAGTCAAGAAACACATATTTATCAATGAAGACACATGGATGTAAGTACTGAGAATTTAAATATAAAGTCTGGTTTCTAGTCTTTTACCTTCTGGTTTGACTAAACAGTAACATCTGCTGCCTTTTAGAGTTCCTGAGCTGTGGAAATAGCCTTCAAAACAATTTATGCACATAATCTAAACGAGACAGAAAACAGGAAACTGAGAACAATTAGCAGAGGCAACGAAAAATCCCTGACGCCAAAAGCTCACTGAAACTTGAAATCAACCTTTTCTAATCAACCTGAGAAGATACATTCCTCCAGAAAAATCATTATTCATACTCCAATTTTCCACAAACATACAATAAACATAAACACCCTGCGAAGATACAGATTCCTCATCTGCGTCTTTTTCCTGCCATCAGTTCCAGGGATATTATTAGCATAAATTATAGCGGTAACTCGTGCTGGGAGGCAGATAAAAATGCGCGTTTGAGTATCTATTTAGCTCTGCAAAAACCTCATTGCTTCCAGTTCATGATCAGCCATCCCAAAGAACTATTTTATGCCCGACTTGCCTGATGCATGACAGCAAGACTGGAGGATAATTTCTTTAATCCCTTTTCCTCCTCCCAAAAGAGGAAATCCAACTCTCTCAGACTTGGTGTTTAATTTCTATGGTTGCTCCGTGACACAACACTGCAAAAACACTAAATCCTACCAAGGATTTTTGGTCTGGTTTCTTATTACTCTTGAAATAAAACAAAACTAACTTTTCAACAAGATTTAGCAGCTTGTTTAAAATGAATAATCCTTTAATATTAATGAAAAAGTTCTAGCCCCTTTGGCAGATTATTTCCCTTTAACCATCATAAGTTAATTTCCCTGCCAATAGAACAAGGACTTTTTCATCAATATAAAGGAATTATTTACTTAAAACAAGTCTCTACATCTTGCTAAAAAGTTACTTTTAAGTTAGTTTTGTCTTATTTCCAGTGCATTAAAATATTTGTACAGAAAATTAGACCAAAATTACTTGGTAAGATTTTGTGTTTTTGCAGTGAAAGTGGTTTCTACACATTGTAAGAGGACAGAAACGCAATTCAACTTAAACATAAAAAGAAGTGAATACTTATTTAATCCTACTGAATAATTATTAAAGAAAAAAATGTAATTAAAGCCATGTTATAATATTCATGTGCCTGTTCAATGAACTGGGTTAAAGAGCCAACAAATAAATTATATTAAAAAGATAAAATTATTACAAACTAACTCATAACAAAACAAGAAGATCTACATATAATAATAATGAAAACTGTAAATAACTGGATGAATGAATGTTCACCTATAAATTCTTTATAATCTGTGTTATATATAATATAATTTTTTTTAAACTACTGATAATAACGATAGCAAGATAACAACAATTAGCTTCTTATAATGGTAGTAATAACTCATATTTGTCTATTTAGTTCTCTAAACAATGTGAGCATCGTAGCTTTGCATTTATTTTTAAACTGGTTGATGTTTGGACATTGTTTTAGCTCCATATTCAGTTTCCCTTAAGATGTACCATCCTCAGTTTCATAAAACCTTTCCTGAAAATGTTTAGACAACAGATTATAGTGTAAGGTTAATTTAAATCTATCGCCCCACAATTCTGCACAAAAATATAGATAAGAATGAATCATTGAACAAAACAAGATGTGGAGTGACTGAAATACTTCTACTTATTAAAATGTGTATTACTTTTATTCATTCAATCACTTTTGGGGATGAATAAATCACCAACTCTATCATGCACTCATCCCTAAGAAAAGTTTCAGAATCTCAAACGAACCCAACATTTATAGTTTTGGTTTCTGAACCCACAAACTGCTTTTAAATCTTTTCACCAAACTAAATAATCTAATTGTGCTCTTTAGACATTTTTAATTAATTTGTGCTTCTCTTCTGTAGAGCATGGTCTCTTTGTGAATAAAAGTATCTGAACCAAATCTAGAAGTACCATAGTTTTGGGTCAAACCGTTTCTACTCAGACGCAGCAGCAAGTACATTTAGTTTCCATTACTAGAACCTAAAATGTTCATATGTTATGAAGCTCAAAACTTAGTTTGAATCCACATATTTATTGGTGCATCATCTCTGGTTCCATCTCTTTGCACCATCACCATTTTTCCCTCACTGACATCCAGACAGCTGTTGCTACCATCTTCCTCATTTCTCTTCTTCGTCTCTTATTTTGCTAATACACCAAGCCTTCTCCTCCCCTTCTCCTCCTCCAGATACATATTCGCTCTTGATTGTAGCTGCCAATTAGCCGGCGAGGCTGTGGCAGTCCATCCATCTGACTTAAAGGTTTCCCCGCCACTAATTTTGACGGTCGGGTCAAGTAGCGGCGGGGCCCATTAAGTGGAATAATGAAGTCCTCAGTGAGTGATCTTCACTGACTTCAGAGTGCTATTAATCCCTTAAAGAAATCATCTCTTTATTTTTAATGTTTGCCTTTTAAGTCGTCCAGCCAGCTGTTCAAACATCTCATTTATCCAAGACATAATAAACATTGTCTGCACAAGTTCCTCTTGTTGTTTTTCTGTTTTTACGCTAATTTCTTTCTATTGGGTTCCTCTTCCTCTCTGTTCCTGCTTCTTTTACAACATATTTCACTTTATATACTCACTATGTATAAAATTAACTAAAATCTTTTTAAATATAATTTTGTTTACATCCCCTAAACTTAAAATGTCCAGACTTAAAGCCTTTCTCTGGTCAGATGGTGTGCATACGGAGCTCAAAAAATGCCTACTGTCAGTTTGGAACCAGTTCTTTGAAAAATATATATATTGTGGTTCGGGCTTCTATCATCTTTTTAAGTGGGAAAACTTGCACAATTGGTGACTGACTAACTACTCTTTTCCTCCAAAAAAGCAAAATTTCTCCACTTTAATTACTCATTACCCAAAAACTGATGAAAATGCTGATATTACCGTATTTTTTGGACTATAAGTCGCTACTTTTTTCCCACGCTTTGAACTATGCGGCTTGTAGCCCGGTGGGCTCTGTGGCAGGAAGTGAAGCCCAAATTGGAAATCAAAGAAGAAAGCGCTGATTTTCATTTAGAACAAGCACAGGCACGACGAAGCATTTCTTCAAACTCATAACAAACAAAACCGTGGCTCGGCGTTGGAGACGGAGGACTGCGTCTTTAATAAATCCAGCAGATTTATGACAAACTGAGAGCGGCGGAGAAACCAACAGCCTGTAGCCCAGCGCGGTTTACATATGTATGTTTCCAGATTTTTATGAAAAACCTTGTAGATGCAGCTTATCGTGAGGTGTGCTCCATAGTCTGGAAAATATGGTATTTAAACATTTCGAGCAATGCTGAAACTGATTGTGAAGGTACAGAAACATCGTAACTTTAAAACACACTTTCTGAAATTTCCATGAACCAGTGCCACTCAGACGGTCTTACGGAGAGTTGGGTCTTAATCCAGTTAATAATAACTTTTCAAATAAGCTTTCCATAAACATCTCCACCTAAATGTAGAAACTGACCACAACAGTTAAACCTCCTGATAGATTTCTGCTGCTTCGGATTCGTCCGCTCATTCGGCTTTCAGCTGAGGTCAGCTCACCGCTGAACAAACAGTCAATTTACTCATTTTGCATCCAATCCTCGCCGATGATTATGAGGCGCTTTTCTGTGGCCGATGGAGAGATTAATCTTGCTTTGATAGAAATATGTCAGATAGTGATTTATCACTGCGGACAAATCTGCGCTAGAACGTCTCTCCTCCTGACAGCTTTATTGGCCTAGGAACGTCCCAAAATGTCACCTGTTGTTCGCGGAGTGACCTTCTAATTTTCTAATTCAATTTCAACACCCGCGAATCCCCCTTTTTCCCCCTCCATATCATGAACAAGTAATAACAATTACGCAGCGTGACTCAAAAACCTGCAATTCCCCTACTTTAAATCACAACTCAAGTAGTCTTTTATTAGGCTGCCTGGTTAAATCAATCTAAATCTAAGCATAATAACTCTCTAATCAGGTGCTGGGGAGAATAATAGGTTGTCACGCTCGAGAAAAAATAGGCAATCATGGAATGTTTTCTTTAATTAGGCCGACTAAAGTAGAAGGGCACGGCGGCGGTGCGGGACACATTCATCATAGCCAAGGTGGGAAATTACTTCAATTACTCAGGAAGGGGAGAGCGAAGTGAATTACAGAAGTCGGAGAAGCAGAAGAGAGGAGATCGTGATCTGCAGGGAAGTCCGCATGACACCGAGGGCAGAGAAGGCAAAAAAAATTTAAAAAGGAGGAAAATAGTGAGGAATCCAGCTGGGAATGTATCAAAGAGATTAAACACAAATCACAAGGCAGAAAATTTGCCAGAATTTTCACTTTGTGAGAAGATTTCAGTAAAACTGCAACAGCAGTATGAAAACATAAGGAGGCTTGGATGTAATTTGGTTCAGAAAGTTCAGAAATGGGATTAAAAATAAACTGATTTCAAAGAATAAGATTCAAACTAAACACGCCCGAATCAAAGCTGACCTGACTCAGGGTTTCTGCGGTTTCCACCAACTCCAATGTAAAACTTTTTACGACTATTATGAATGGAAATTAAGTGCTATATCTCCACAGACATGCATCATGTCTCTATTTTGCTTAATATCTGTAGTAGTTTGTTCTAAATCTCATATTGCAATCAAGTTTGTTCAACACAGAGAACAAGTAAAAAAAATAACAGCAGTAAATGTAAAAGGAATATGCCAACTGTAAATTATGTTACGTGTCAGGGTTTAATAGGAATTAAAAACATGGAAGAACAGCAGAAGAAGAGCGTAGACTGTAAACAGGATTGATTGATATAGCCCCCTGTTCTTTACTTTAGCATCTTAAGGGTTCAGATAAGCTGCTAAAATGATTATGCAAAGGATCTTGTTCTTCCTACAGCCTCTTGGATGTCCCATAAATAAAATAAAACTGAGCAAAGACATGCAAATAAGAATTGAATTGAAAATTGATATTTTATTCTATTTTGCAGCACCCTATCCGTCTCAAAGTTTTCAATTTGCTGCACAAATAAACTGACTTTGTCAAATTGTTTCAGCTTCTTTGGGTGTTTTTACAAAAAACACCAATTATTACACAATCTGACATAAAAGAGACAGCATTTTAGATTTTACTGATTACCTCAAAAACTTGACAAATTAAACAAGTTGTTTGGCTGCGTTTTGTTTATCCTGTTTACTGTGGATTTGTTGCATTTTACTTACCTTACCTTTTTGAGAGTCCAGTGATTCTTGGAGACCTCAGCTTTTTGTTTTTCTTGTAGGAGAAGTTGATGATCCGGCATTCACTCTTCAAAGTCAGCATGTCCTGCATCTCTTTATGGAGGACTAGTCCTGTCAAAATTGACAACAAATAATTAAATAAATGAGGTAACAAATACATCCATAAATGAGGAAATAAAACAGTAAATAAACAATCTATATCTATATTTACTTTTCCTCACACTTTTTTGTGAGAATATTCATAAAAAATGCACAAAAATTTAAATTTCTTCATCTATTGACTAATTTATTTTCAATTTTGGCAGGATTGGTTATCCATATAGCTTTGCTTGCATACTTTTTCCCGAGCCAGATTTGTATTTTTTGCTTGAATTATTCTGAATATCTTGTACACGTGCTTTGATTTATTGAGATTATTTTATGTAAAGATTTTTACCTTTCATTAACTTACATAGATTTTCCTGGTTAAATTAGCTTGTTCAGTTAGCTTACATTAGTTATGTTTAGCATAGCATATTTTAGCTTAAGAAAAAAAGAAGAATTTTATGTAAATATCAACAAAATTATTGGCAACCCTGGTAGGAAAACAGTGTCTTCAGTCAGAGGAATCTTAAAATTCGCTGTAATACAGACTGCTACATAAGATATTCATAGAGTCAATAACCATTAACTCCATGAATAATTGGAAAGTCTGTAAATAACGGTTTAAGAAAATATTTACCCAAGTTGTAGTCGTAGTATCTTTACACTACAGACTTTCTGAGGATGACAAACCTGCTTCAATTACCAGTTACAGTCATATCTGTCCAATAAAAGTAGATATTTTTCTTACAGATTCATATTGTTGTTGTAGACTTTAAAAACCCCAAGAAATGTGTCCAAATAACCAAAAATAAAACATTTTATCCCCTTTCAAACAACTCAATGGGAGGCTAATTAACCTGCAAGTTCCATCCATTCTGAGATTAATTCAAACAATAAGTGATGGCTACCAGCATGACCTTTAGATTAGTACTTCACGGCTCATGTTTTAGCTCAAACCTGACCCAGAACAGTCCCAGAAGAGCAGTTTGTAGTAGATGATGGAGAGGCCTCTGTCAGGATGACGCCAAGGTGGTAATCAGACCAGGACTTTCCCCTCAATCGATCAATAAAAGGACTGCAGGGTGTTCACGTCTTTCAGCTCAGCAGGATTATCAGGTTGGAGTTATCCATCATGAGCTGAGAGGTGGTCGATGGCAGAGCAGCCACAAGGTAATAAGAGGAAGGGAACAGTGCTGCTTCTGAAAATGCGCCCGCTTTAGACGTAATTTATGAACACAAGTTTGGTTTTTCGGCCGCTTCTCGAATCTTATAGACGCTAAAATGTTTTAAGCTAATTTTAATAGCAGAAAAAGATAACTTTGATTAAAACAGATGCAGTTATTTGTAAAAGTGAAACTGGATTCAAAGGATTTCAAATATAGTTGCACTTTGGAGTGGTCTAGTCAAAGTCTGGGGCTAAATCCATCTGTGATGACCTGGAATGAACACAATTCTTTTACTTCATCTGCAGTGAAGTAAAAGACTGAAGTCACCACAGTTGATATTCACACACATAGTAAATAATTTAAAAACTCCTAACATTTTAACGCTGCATAATCAATCAGGTTTATTCGTATAGCACGTCATTAAAACACAGAAATACAATGCCCGATTTACATTTTGTCAAGTGCCGTCGTTACACTTGAAAACGTTGAAGCAGAAACAGAAGAAAGCTGGAATACATTTTCATAAAACTCCCAGTTCTCCTTTCATTTAACCGCCGTCATTTTTCATTAACCTTTCTTCCTCTTCGCTCCACCTTCCTCCCTCCTTCCATATCTTCAATCTACTTCCTCCTCTCCCTCTCTTCTTTCTGCCTGACTGACCACAGGGCTCCATCATCATCGTCGTCTTCACAAAGCCGTCCCAATTATTGTTATAAAGGCAATAAATCACTTCAGCTTCCATCCACTGTTATTGATGAATGACCACTTATTTGTCATCTAATGCAGTGAAAAATGATGAGCCGGGCGGGCAGGCAGGTTTTTTTCCTCCCACTTCTGATGTGATCCAGGACAGCAGTGATGGATTGTATCCTTAAACTGTTGCTACATGTTTAATGTGGAGCTCAAACCTGACATCTCACTTAGTCTGCGTTTCTCTACATGAAGACATTCTGCATTAGCGCTATGGAGGACAGAAGCTCTGTTGTCGATTCTTTGTCCTGTTGATCGCCCAGTGTGGCTCAGAAAGATGGCTGCACATTGACCCAGAAACAGTTTTTGTCTTAGCATGTTTGAAAAGGATTAGAAAGAAGATAATTTTATTCATTTCAAGCATTCTCACTGCAAGATATTTCTCCTACAAGACTTTGTACGTGAAAAGAAAGCAAAAATAAAGACAAATATTGTAGAAACCTGTTGCTTTCTCAATCATTACAAAGTAATTTTTTATGGTTGCAAACATTAAATTAACAATATAAGTTGCAAACCTCATTTTTAACTCAAAAGTGCAAAATACTTAATCATTTTTTTCTTGTGAAATATTTTGAATTGATCTAAAGTAAAACATTTTTTCATATTTTGTCCAAATTATTCCATAATTTTACCCCATGCACCTAAATATACATTTGCCTTAAAGTAGTACTTTATCGATCCCAAAGGAAAATTAAATGCTGTAATTAAATTAATTAAAGAGTTCTTACAGAACTGTAAAATGTTGGTGAATGTGGGCAGGAAAGACCTCCTGCAGCAGTCTGTTTTACAATTTGAAGAAGCCTCTGACTGAAGACAGTTTTTCTATGAGTCTCATTCGGAAAACAAAGCTCAAACTTTTGCTTTTGTTATTTTTAATTTTGTTTTTTTAATTAAAATTAAAAAAATATATATATATATTTGGGATTTTCAAATCATTAAGAAAGGCTGGAAATGTAAAAAAAAAGAAAATTAAATTGAATTAATTTGTCACAAAATTTACATAAAAAAAACGACAACAGCATTAAAATTTCAGTGTTTGAGCTGTAAATTTTTCAGAAACTTTATTTTGAAACTGTACCGTAATAAATGTTAGGGGTGGCCTAAACCAAACCCGTCCCATTTCATCAGGTGAACAACATAAATCCAGTTCTATTTCTTACCTGGTGTGTTTAAAGTGACTGCAGGGTTGTTGATGTTTGGCCTCACCACAACATGTCTGTAAAACACAACAGAAGAAAATAAATAAGCTTTTATAATTTTATAATTATCAAAAGTTTTTCCTAATAAACAGTTAATTGGGTCGAAGTAAAAATGCTCTGTGATATTCTGGGTTTTTAATTTTTTAAAGAGTAAAAAATATGTGGTTAAAACCAGAGATAAACATTTTTTTGTCTCTAAATTTAATTTAATCAGACCAAACTATTTCTGTTTGGCTCAGTGAGAATGACCAAATTATGACATCATCTCTTGGTATGACGATGCCACAGTTTGGAAGCTTCTGATAGGTTAACTGAGGCATTTGCGTTAATTGGAGGCACATTTGTAGATATATTATAAGGTCTCACCTGAAACACTCTGCTGTCCGGTTTGACATGACTGCAAGGTCAGAGGTCGTCAGTCAAGATGTCAGGAAGAGAATCGTGGAGCTGCACCAGTTTGGTTCATCCTTGGAAACAATTTCCAGATGCTTGAAGGTCCTGCATTCATCTGGAAGCCCACTGCAAATCTGCAACCAAAACACAAATTAACTACCTCCTTGGTCTCCCCTTTTCTTGTGTTTTTGAAGCTTTATTTCATTTCCTGCAATCTCCCTGTAAAGTAATTAGTCGAACATTTTCACATTGATTAGAAAAGCTTTATTAGTACTTGAGCCGCAGCTTTACATTTAACATGCATACGAGAAAGAAAAAGCAAAAATGCATCGCTGCTTTTTACTCGATGAAATCCTAAAAAATGTTTTTATTGATTTAAGCTTCAGTTTGAAAAATTAAATAAAGCTGCAAAGTGGAAATGTTCAATTTCTGTTTTAACATCTATTCAGTTTTAAGTTAAATGTATATTAGCTTAAAACTGGGGGAACCAATTAAAAATATTTATAATTGTTTTATTCACATATTCCATCTTCTTGGTCTTTCCAAGTTCCCATAATTAAATTCTTGCCACAGTTGAAATATTTGTAATACATATATTGCGGTGGCACAATATTTTAATTAATGTTAGATTATCTTCATTTAAAAATTGATACGTACATTTTTGTGTGTATTTTATAATTATATTTAAATAATTAAATATTAGATAGTGGTCATTTTTTACTAAAATATAAAATATGTAATTCAGCTTTAACAAAACAAATAAAGTACATTAAATACTAACTGCATTTAGTATTTTTTTTCAAACCTGGAGCCTGTAAAATGGGCTGCATTATTTGGAGCGCCTAAAAAACGCGGGTTAAATTTAAGCTACGTTAGGAGGCTGCGTTATCTCCACGCTTGCGTTTAACGAAATTAAAATAACTTTTTAACAATTTAAAAGGTTAAACAAACTAATTTATTGCAACTCACCTCTTTATCGTGATATAATGTAGCTAATGGAGTCATAATAAGAAGCCCGAGTAGATAAAAATAATATTTTAGATACAATAAACTCAAACTGTACCGCAGGTCTGCACAGGTGTCAGCTGGATGGTAATTAATATCCTTCGGCTTGATGACATATTCCACAGAAAAAATATGAATAAAATTACATTTTAAAAGCGTTTATGGTGTTGATAACTGTTATTAATACTACTTTTGTTTTTATCTGTAATATTTTTACAGGGTTTAAAAATAAATAAATATTGACGAAAGGGGTGATTAACTGGTTGCGCATGCGCACCAGGTGGGAAAGTCATAGTTGTGAACTCGGTTCGAGTCCCGGCCTCGGACCAGTTGTTTCAAGTAAAGTTTATCTACATAGTACATTTCAGCAATAAAACAGTTAAAAAATACTTTAATTGATAAAACATAACACAATAATCAAACAAAGGAAAGAAAGAAAGAAATTTTACATTGGCAAAATAAATAGAAGTAACAACAAAATTATATGTTTCCAAGCTATTTCTTGACCATCTTGTTCAATAAAGGCTACTAGTGCCAAAAAAAAAATTAAATCAGCAAAGACAACAGAACTGATGCAATAAAGTCTGATTAGCTCAACTGCAAAATAAAATAAATACACCAAATAAGAGCAAATATATTTATATCCAAATTAAATTAAAGGGCTATATTAAAAGCAGTATTTAAATTGTCTGACTTAATAAATTCTTTCTTGTTGTCATTATTAATATGACCACTAGGGGGAGGCATCACATAACATTAATTTATTTCTTCCTCTATTTCCTGCATGTTGTAAAATACACAATCACTGTAATGATGCAATTGTGCTGCAACTTAAATATTGAGCCACCAGATGGCAGTGTTTATCAAAATATTGTTAGTTTAATTGGGTTATGTCATCTTTAAGAATTTATTGTCAGTGTTGTGCCATTATAAATACCACACTATTGTCGATATAAGTTTATTTAAATGGGCAGTATGTTGTTTAAACCTTTCCGACGCCCTTTTAGGAGTGATTATTTCATATAGCACTGAATGTAATTTTCTAATGTATGGTCATTGTCTTTTATTGAAACTGCCTCTGCATCTACTGTCATTATAGAAATGAGCTTCCCTGAACCCAACATGTAGAGGTAGTAGAGTCCAACAGAGCCGGGCTTTTATTCTCTATAATGTTTTTTGAAAAAAATGGCTCAGATCCATTTCATTTGTCAAGGGGCTACTTAAGAATGAAAGATTGCCCATACCCCCTCGTCCCGTTTTTTTAAATCCAAGGACGTATGAGATCATGGTGCCTGGCCGGCTGCCTAGATGAAGAGGAGGAGGAAGAGGAGGAGGAGCTGGACGTATTCATCAGGTGCATTACGTCATCGCGGGCCAATCCCTGCTCTCTTGACACGAGCTTTCACAGCAACGTATGCCACAGAGTGGAACATGTGCAGGTTTGGGATGAAACAATGAGGACAAAGGAGCATCTCAAGGTCAGATCGGCCTTGGTTTGGACGTCCAGTGACTCCATGACTCAGAGATTACCGTTCTGATACCAGAAACTGCATCAATCTGGCTGGAAACAGGTAATCCGGGATTTTGTTTTTGGAAATTTTCAAACCAGATTTTGGTGAGTCAAATAAACTCAAAAATAGTCAACAAATTCCTCAAAATAAGGTGCTAAAGACATTATCTTGTTCCAATATCACTTTTTGGTTTTATATGTCAATTTTTTTCAATAAAAGTAGAATATTAAGGTTGCGTTTTAAGTTATTTTCAGAACTTTGCAGCTCTTTTTGCTGAAATTATAATCAATAATCCCCAGTTTCAGTCACATATTGTCAGATATTGTTCACAATATTTTCTGTTCCATCTTGGCATTAAATTATAAATTTTACCATCATCCCGGTTCCTCGGGTCTGTATTTGACAAAATATGTTACATATATTGGATACATTTTTGCCTTTACAAGGAGAATATGGATGATTTTTGGTGAAATTACTCTTGCAGTTTCCAGATTATGACTCTATCAACGCTCTGTGGGTCTTTCACTTGAGCATTAGTTCAGAAATACAACTGTAATCACTGCTATTAGTACGTTTGTGAAGATTTCTTGTTGCTTTTATCATTTGTAAAAGCAACATATTGGTACAATTGATATCTTTGATATTTCTCAATATAATTACTGAGCGATATCTGATTTCTTGGCTTTCTGAGCTTCTATGCACTTTCTTTTCTTCATTAATTTAAATTATAGCCAAATTTGTTCTGATTTTGTTATTTGTGTGGGTTATTTGGGTTTTTACCAACATCTATAGAAATGCAATTATTATAAATACTATCACAATAACAGTTTTTATTTGTTATGCCCTTTATACATTTATAATTATAATTTTTTATAATTAATAAAACATTAGTTTTGTTGTTTCTAAATGAATCTGAACTTGTTTTCTTTGCTTTACTTGATGTCTGAAAGCTCTGCATCTTTTTTGTTATTTTCACCAATTCTCATTTTCCCAAATTTTTGCTTGGACTTTCTGAGACATGTTGTCAGTAGTCGATAGAATAAAAGAACAATGTTCATTTTACTGAAACATAAACCTATAAAAAGTAAAATCAGAGAATAGTTTGACACCTCAAAGGGCCAGAAAATCCAAAGTGAACCAAAACTTTTGCTAAAATATATATACTGACACATCCTGCTAGCATTTGTGTCAGTTGACCTGGCAGAATCCCAAAGAGTGTAGCCCAGGATGGTGTGAATTAAAAAACAAGCGTCTTTGTTTTCATATCAGATCAGATTTGTGCCTCTCAGCGATCATTTGACTGGCAGTCCAGAAGTGTTGATGATCCTGGGAGTCAGGAGGATCTTTTTGTGGCTCTCAAGTCACAGGTGGTGTTTACATCCAACTTTTTTGCATCCTCCAGCTGAATCACTAGTGTCAGTAACTGTCAGTAGCTTTTGGGTTTAGAGCCACTTAAAGGCAGCGCTGTCGGATCAGATTAAACTTCCTCCTCCATCTACAAAACAGCCCTAGAAATGTTTAGCAGCTCAAATTACACTCAAAGGGGAAGATAATAAATTCAGAAGTAAAGAGATGCAAACCTAATGAGGAAATTCACCTGTAAATTGAAATAACAATAAAACCAGAGAAGTTGCAAATCTGTGGTCGGTGCTTTCAGGCCACAGACGCAGCTCTCGAGGTCACCGGTGTGCCGGGATGCTGCAGGAGGGATGCTGAGCAGCTGCCAGCTTCACTCAGCTTCAAACTCCGTGTTTTCAGACAGTTTAACCCTGACATGAACCCAACGTTCAGCCCAGGAAAACTTCACCCGCCGACAGAAGAGCGGCTGCCGTCTCCTCTCAGTTGGAAGAAGGTTAAGTGGGCAGCTGTTCGAATGCTGATATGATTGGTGTCGCTTCTGTAAGGCTCATGCAAAATCACCAAAGGGAAATGTGAATGTGCGACTTAGTACCAAGAAAAACTCGGCTTTCAAACATTCGGAGAAAACAGGACGGGGAAGAAGAAGCAAGTGAAACAAAAATAAATCCTTTAGAGGCAGAAATCACATCAATGCCATCCAGCTCATGAGTTATTTATTCAGGTTAAAGCGCTCGTAGTGTTGCTTTATACTGACGTTCTCACATGTTTTTCTGTATTTTTGACACCTCCTGTCACACTGTAAAAACACAAACCAAGTATTTTTGTCTAGTTTCTACTTCAAATAAGACAAAACTTACATGTAACCTTTCAGCAAGATACAGGAGCTTGTTTTAAGTCAATAGCTCATTAATATTGACGAAAAATTACTTGTTCCATTACACGATGGAAAAATGTTATGTAGGTGAAATAATCAAACCCATTTCCATCAATATTAAGGAATTATTTATTTAACCCAAGCCCCTATATCTTGTTTTATTAAATGTAAGTTAGTTTTCAAGATACTTGCTTTAGAAACTAGACCAAAAATACTTTTTGTTGTAATTTTTTCCATGTGCTAGATGAGCCAAATTTGTATCAATTTCATTTGGGGGCCACTCAAAATCAGTCTGAGGGTCACAAATGGCCCTCGTGCCACACTTTGAACACCGTTGTTTTAAAAATTTGCATGAAAGCTATATTCACAACCGTAGAATTAAACCAAAATCAGTATGATTGCAAATGCTCAAATTCTGAAATGTTTTATTTCATTTGCGTCGCACCTTTTGGCTGCTTGACTTTTTATCAGTGAGTGTAATCAAACAAATATTTTCTGTTGAGCCTTCTGGAGATGCTGCAGGCCGAACTCAATGAAGCATCTGGTCTCGGTTGGAGATCCCTCTAACAAGCCAGCAGCCTCCCTCCACCAGCCGCGCAGGATCTCTGCAGAAGACGATTGTTGGGCTTTAACTGCGTGAAGCGATGGTCCGATCAGATACCGTCTTGGCCGACGCTCTGTCTCTCTCTCTCTAGCAGCGTGTTTGCAGCAACTACAGAGCTGGCACGGACAGGGAAGAGCTGGAGGCTGGCCTCAGACCACTGCTCTGGAGTGTGTGTGTGTGTGTGTGTGTGTGTGTGTACGCTGGTGTGTGGCGCCTGTCTGGCTTTTGGCTGCAGATCAAGGTTGATGCCTGTTGTAAACAGCGAATCACGGCTGCAGATGCCACATGTGGACGTCGATATGTGGATATTTGCTAGAAAAAGAGGATTATTGCTGTTTAGACAAGCGTCGAGTGGTTCTGAGGTCTTGAAACCGCATGAAAAATTAAATAATTTCATTCATACTGTTGTGTTTTTAAGCGATGAATCATCTGAGGGTGCAGCAACACTGGAGGGAAATTTAATAAGTTCATGATCAAATCTGAAATAATTAGCTGGTATCTTTCACACATTTCAGGGAACTATTTGCTTTGAAGGCATTTCTTAGAAAAAAACTTGGAAAAGTCAAAAACTGTCTAGAAAAAAAAAAAAGAAAATTTGAGTTTGAAAAGTGTCAAAAATGTGATACAAAAACATCTGAAATTTTGAGATTAATTCTAGAAATTCTTTAGTAAAAGAACCAAACTGTTCTAGATCTTTTCTAAAATTAATCTAAAAATGTTTTGTAGTGGAAATGTATTCCTCCTTTTTTTTCTATCTTAATCTGCCGGCATATAGTTTTCCGGAACCCACGTCTGCTCCCAGATCAGATCTGAACAGTCCTGTTTCATTCCCCTATGAGCAGCAGCTAACGGCCTGTGTCTCCTTTACACGATAGAAATCTCTATAAGTGCAAAAACAAGTTTGTCTTGATGAAGAAACAATTACTGTGTTTTCAACATGTCCACATTTCAGGGACCAAGAGGGAAAGTTTAACAGGAAAACTTTAAAAATGCATTTCTAAATGTCATAACAATGTAAGATGTTCTGGCTTTCAGTCGGATTTAATTTAAATTTATTCTGCAAAAACACAAAATCATACCAAGCATGTTTTCTCTATTCTCTAATGCAAATATCTTATTACACTTAAAATAAGACAAA
This sequence comes from Poeciliopsis retropinna, assembly GCA_010277075.1. NCBI lineage: Eukaryota > Metazoa > Chordata > Actinopteri > Cyprinodontiformes > Poeciliidae > Poeciliopsis > Poeciliopsis retropinna. The sequence continues at coordinate 132,246 of VMRM01000029.1, read as the reverse complement.
CCAACTTATGAGTAACATTTAAGAAACATATAAGAGCTTATTTTAAGCTGGTAATTTCTTATTTTTGATGAAAATGTACTGGTTCCAATGGCAGATTATTTCACTTATGGGAAAAATGTGTTATTGTAAGTGAATGTAGCACTTTTTTTAAAGTCAATATCAATGAATTATTGACTTAAAACAAGCTCCTATATTGCTGAAAAGCTACTTGGAAGTTAGCCTTCATTCATTTCAAGTGTAATAAGAAATTTGCACAAGAAACTAGAGAAAAAATATTTGCTAAGATTTTGTGTTTTTGCTGTGAAACCAAGTAGCTTAAAAACAAAATGCGGTGAAGTGAGTGCTAATTAAACACTCAAATGTGCTAAATGTTTATTTCCTCTTGCTCTGCATGCACCAGCTCTTTTTGCCTCCAGTTATATTCTGAAAAGTTTCTCCACTGATCTCATTTACTTTGCTGGTTTTTGACAATAAAAACAAAAGCCAGATTTTATGTTCTGTTGAAATAAAAGTCTGGAAGGCAGTTTTTGTGTTTGCCCCCCACCGCCTGCTCCCAGATCAGTTGTTATCCGTCCGTGTTGTCTTGCGGTCTGTGAGGGTGTAACCGGTCCAAACCCACCGGCCCGCTGCAAATGCCCGACGCTTATCGCCATATTTTGCAGCGTATTAAGTCGACCACAGGCGCTTTCACACTGCGGTGACTTTCCTCACCTGTTGCACAACCACAGTGTGTGGGGACTTAAAAAAATCAGGCCTGGAAGCTGGTCTCCTCCAGAGAACAACGTCATCTGGTCTTAAAAACTGGTGCTGGAGAAAATCTCCTGGGCGCATTTTGAAAATCCTGATTTTCTCTGTTTTTGTTGACAATAGCAAGATGGAGCAGACAGCTGAACTCAAAAACCTGCCAAAGTTTATTAGAAACAGAAACTGAGTCTTACTTTTTATCTCCAGATTTTAAACAAGTCAACAACTGTTCTTTTTTTATTAGATTTGCAATAAAGAGGAGATCCTCAACACTTTGCAACTCATCTCAGGAGACAAACTAAACTATAAGCATTTAAAGAGACTGAAAACAATACAGAAACAATGACTAATAAATAAAGTAGCCTTCATAAAAATATGTCCTCATAGCCACCCAGTGATCTCTAAATACTTCTGGGCTTTGACTGGGCCGTTTCAACTTCATCTTAGGAAGCTTTCTTTGAATAAGGAAGACATGCAATACCTTGTTTATGTCTCAGATCTACAAAGGCAGAAATATACAATCTTTATCGCCTAGAAGGACTTTCTAGAAGATTTTTAAAAAGTTTGTACTCCCCTCTATGTTTAATAATAATACTCTGATGTGAACCAAAACACCTAATTCTACAAAACAAGGTTTGGGTTCGGTTGAAGTAAACTCCGGTGCGGCTCGAACGCTCCAAAAGCAGGAAGTAGACTGCAGAGCAGGGCATTCTGGGTAAATTCAACCAAAACAAACGCACAGGTCTAGCGGCTACCAAAGACAGAACAAAAACAACTTGTACAACCGTTAAAATCTGACGCCGCTCCATTTATGTTTACATTTCGTGAAGACGAAAGTTGCGTTCAGTGTCTTCTTCTGAGGTTTTGGTCTTGTTTACGTTACAATTTTGGTCCCAAATTGGTGTGAAAACATGTTAAAAGTAGGACTATTGATTATTGGAGCTGAAAGAATTGATGTACAAAAAATTTCAGGTTATTGTTTTTTTAATGTAGAACTGTGATGCTACTTATCTCATCCAGGAGTTCCTCACAATAAATTTTTATCAATCTCAGAAGGACTATTCCTGTTAAATTAAAGGTTAAGTAAAACAGAATGAAATAAGTACGAGGTTTGTGGCAAATCTTTAAATTTTAAAAGCCTTAAGTTGTAAGATGTTCCTCGACTATTAAACGGCAGACAGGAAACAATGAGTTTTTACTGTTCCTGGCAGCTCTTTGTGTAAATGTAAGCCTGAGTATAAAAAGGAGCAGATGCTTCAAAAGAGTACACAATGTTAAGGCGAGTCTCCCGGGAGAGAAACTGTTCTCCTTTTGTAGGAAAAAAAAGGTATTTAATATTCAAATCTACGTCTTCTTGAAGACAGATTGAGGCCAGCTTGGAATCTCTGTCATCCGTCGCTGCAGCAAGGGGAAAACCTCGAGCGGCGTTTCGTCTTCGTTACGCCGTTATCTCGTGCCTAATTGACGGATATTAACTTCCCATCAGGCAGCTCTAATTATAATCAATCTTCCAATAAGTCTCATAATTAAATGAGCAATTTGACTGGTTAGATTTTAACCCCGCAGCCTAATGAAGATACAAACACACTAATCCATCAGGCGTGTCGAGGTAGACATCTGGAGAAAGGTTCCTGTTCAGGAGGACCTTGAGGGATTTCTCTGTTTTCTACCTGAAGCAGATTCATCATTGGTTTCTTCACTCAACGGCAAACATTGGTGGAAACACGGATGACTCTATTCACCGAGCACAGCTTCCTGAAAGAAGTTAAAAGGATGAATGTTTGGATGTGCGGCTAATTCTGATGGATTTTTGGTTTTATTCTTGGTTTTCTGAAGACTATCCACCCATTTTCATGCTTTTCTTATCCTTATCCAGGATCCCAACGGAAGGTAAAAGTCTGCACAGTTTGTGTCCAGTATGTGTGGGGTCTGCAAAGACCTTTACAAAACCAAGTAATTTGGATATGGATAATAATTTGCCTGGTCCAGAGTTTTGCTCTTTCTGATGTTATCCAGATCTTATGACCAGAAGTAAATAGTTGGAAATGATATTAAAAAAAAGACCTGAGTCTACAGTTTTGCAGTTCTGCACCACAACAGGATGATCACTTATTCCATCACGTCTCCTTCAGTTGTGCATTCAGCCTGACTGAATGTAAAATCTGTTTTGGAAACTAAAAATTAGGGTGCTGACAAAGATGTACAACCACCCCAAGAAGTAATCTTCAAAATCTTGCTGGAAACAACCAACATGAAAAGGTTTGATTCCTGTAACACCCCAAAACTGGGTTTTGGTTTTACATCTTTGTGCGTTCTTTGTTGCTCTCCAGTGTTCTCTAAAAAGCTGTGTTTTTGATTTAGCATTTTAAGTCTCGGTTGTCTCTTTGAATCACATTTTTCAGTCCACAGCAGGTGTAAATAAAACAAAAACCTCCTTTCGAGTTAAGACGTTGCTCGATGCAGCTGCGCCCTGATGCTGCTCAGTAGTCAATAATTAAATGCTGGGCTCGAGGGTACTTTCGAGCAAAAAAACAAACAAACAAAATCTTTAATTCCTAAAGATTTTCCCATTGAAGTCTATGACTACAAATACTCATCTCCCATTTGCTGGCATTTATGGCAGATCATCCCATCTTCCTGGCAGTCCTGTGACTGCAGTGAAATCTACGTCTCTGTGAAGCTGGGAAGAGTGGAAGACAGTGGCCAGGTTCGATGTCACCGACTCCCGGCTCTATCGATCAGCTCTGCAAGCCTAAATGAAAGATGAAGGCTTGTTTTTAGCAAACAAAAGAATCCCCGGGCCGTCAGGCACTGCAGTAAACATTGATCGGTACATCTGAGGCTAAAATCCCCCAAACATCCTCTAATGGATCTGATCGAACACTCAGCTTCCAGTCAGATGTCTTATTCATCATCTCACGACTGTTTTGACACCTCTTAAAATTATCCTCCGATGCTATTGAATATGCTGTTGCGGTGTTAGAAGGGAGAAATAATGTCTGAATAAACATAACTTGAATCCACCTATTCCTGTTTTAACTATAGGTATGCGGAAACTACACACACAGTCGATGCTTTTAAAGTGCAAAGCACTGCTCATCAATTTTAAAAGGGTTATAAAACCATTTCCAAATTATTTGCAGACTTTTTATTGATCACAGAAATGACAAAAACCCAAAATGTCTTGAAAGAACATTTAGAAAAAGACTCAGCAAAGATAAAAGATTAAAAGATTTACAAGAGGAATTTCAATCTGAAACACCTGAATGTACAAAAAGAACAATGTCCTTTTGAAAAATAAGACCAAAGTAGAATTATTTGGTCTTATTGTATCATGGATACATTTCAGACAAAACACATGTGAAGAACTTACAAAGCACAACAAGAATACATCATCAGCCCCTAACCTTGAACTTGACACTTACTGATCCATTCATTTATTTTTTGGACAGTATTATTTATTTATTTACTTATCATTACTGATTACTGATTGTGTTGATGCTGGGAAGCACCATCTGTAAAGAAAAGGGCAAAGGACTGAGTACACAACCCTGAGGTATGCCTGCATTCAGTTTGGCAGATCATGATATCCTCCTGCTGACACAAACTGTTTGTTTTTGGACTTTGTGAAATGAAGGGAATTTAAATTACGAAGGTGATGAATTTGTTTTATTTGTAAGATGTGGAAATAATAGATTTATCCGTTTGGATTTCTATTTTTGTTCTTCCTTGTTTTGTTGATAAGTGTGATTGATTAATTAATTACAGATTCTGCAAGTCTGTAAAAAATTTTTAAAATCCTTTGTTTTTCTACATTTTCTTCCAGATTTTTAAATATTTTCTTCATCACTACTAAAGCAAAAAGTGAGAAAGCGTACGTGTTTATCCTGTGTTGAAACAAAAGCCAAACATCTGTTCTCTCACTGAATGATTTGTGGTGCATTCATGGATGCCTGCAGTGAAGGACGAAGGAATCTCATGTTTCAGACACAGTGTGGGGTGCTAAAACGGTGGATGAAATTCAACTTACTGTTTACTGTACCATGTGCTGGTTGTAAAATCTGTTGCATCTGTGATGGACCGGATTTTCACAGCATCTGTCCACTCGTGAAACTTAATCCTGGAGGGGAAAATATTCTCCCTGCTTCTTAGTTTTCTTGGTTTTTCATGCAGTAGTCGCATCACAAAGCATCCAGCAGCAGTTCTGTAATCAAGTTTAAGGTAGATTGATTACATTTTCAGGTCGAGATTCTCATGCAAATACTGAAATAAGACAAAACTAACTTACATACATATGATAGAAAAGGCCCACAAACGTCATAGAGAAACGCTGCTGTTGTTGTTGTGGGGATAGAGGAGTAGTCTGAGTATCCAGGGATCACAAATAAGCTCCAGATCCATGATATCAAATTAAACTTAAGTTGTATTCACATCAGCCATATTCAGTCCGATTTAATCTATGTAGAAAGTCCGGTTTGCTTGGGGACATGTGACCAAAAAAGCAAACTACAAACCCAGATTTTGTTAGATTAAAGTGAAATCTGGAACGATTCGAACGCGTATGCTAAGCGGAAATGGACTACAGCGCAGGGCATTCTGGGCAACTAAAACCAAAACAAACGTGAAAGTCTAGCGCCAACGGGAGAAAAGGCTTGTGGTTTTTACCAAAGACAAAACAGAAATCCTACAACCACTAAAATTTGACAGTAGTCTGTTTTTGTTTACATTTCGTGAAGCCGGAAGTTGCGTTCAGTGTCTTCTTCAGAGGTATACGTGTCGTTTCCTGCAGCGGTTATTGATGCAGCGCCCCCACAGGTGAAGAGGGGAACAAGTTTTTCAAAGAGTTTTACTCTGAAGTGTGAAAGCGAGCCACACCAACTGAAAATGTTACAAATGTTGTAATTTTGGTAACCAAGGAACCGGATTTACTGGACTACTATGGAGAAAACTTCTGAGCATCATCATATCATATGAAACCCCCTGTAGGTAAACTCTCAATTTGACTGGTCAGATTACTCTTTACCTACGTCACAAAGGCAACTTGGAAACCTTGAACCATTACCAATGCCGAGTGGCATGGGAAGGAGATCAAATGGTACTCTCCCTCAATGATGGACCGAGATAGTCGAGGGAATATCCTCAATCTAAGCATCATTATATTTTAAACAAGGTGATCCACCAGGAAATGCATGAATGAGCTTGTCTCCACTAAGGCTGCATTTTTCATGAGGTCTGTTAACTTCCTTTGCTCTTCCAAAGTGCCCTGAAGCATGGCACTTACAGTAAGGACAAGCTGGATCCCTGCCTGAGACTGGAGCATGTCTTGAACCAAGTAAGAGCCATGTATTGATTAGTTCTCTTCATGCAGCCAAAATGAAAGCTCGCACTGTCTTCATTAGCCCTCAAACCTGTCTGCCAAACACTCCAAGCAGTTATAGCTCTTCCAAAGTCACATCGTCTGCCTTTCATCCTGTGGAAAATATGCATCTGCATACGAGGCGTTCTGATCCATTGCACTAATCCCTGCACACGTTTTCCTTGTTTAACACCTCCTTCCTATTTTGGGAGCTCAGGGAGTCGATTTGTGGTAACCTCATTTGCTTAATTACATAAGAGACACAAAAAGGCATCGAGACAAAGAAGTCTGGGCGCTTCGAGACAGACTGCTGCTCGGCTCGGAGACGGGGCTTCGACTCGACTTCAAACACAATTATGTCTGGACAGGAACTGAAGATGCTCCAAGTGGATTCTGGCGCCTCATGGGTCAACCTGGAACACTCTGAGTTATAATTCATAACATGAGACTCAGACTCCCACTAACTTGTTATTCTGCACAATATTTATAAGAAGATTCTCTACAACTCATTTCAAAACAATTTGGTGTTCGTTTACAGTTTATATCCTTAAAAAACTGCTCTATGTGAGCATATTTGTTGAATTTCTCTGGTGAGATCATAAACATTAAACTTTAGGGCTGCAACTATTATTTTAGTTACTGATTAATCTATCGATCTTTCTGACAATTGATTAATCAGATAGAAAATTGGAACATTCTGCAGATTTTAAGTTCTAGAAATAAACAACTAATTAAAGAAAATAAACACGTTATTTCCTGGAATGCAACCAAATTGCATTAATTTAGTGTTTTCTTGATAATTTGATCCAAAATGTTCAGGCCTTTCTGCTGAACTTAACATTGATACCATGTAGAGCCGATCTATGTAAGACTTTTGGATTAACTAAACAATAATTGGATTGCAAAAGATGCTCAATAAGACATTTTATTGTTAGTTTTTTTACAGAATTTGAATCACGTGAAGCTAAAACCGACACCTTTTAACCTTTAGTAAGTTAATGCTAATTCTGGCAAAAAAATAAATAAAATTATACAACTGCAATAATTATTGAAAACAGGAGTTAGTTGGACACATCCTGAGTCGAAGCACCTCAATTTAAGTTTTCCAAAACTTTAAATATCTGAATATCCGAACATTAGGAGCAAATTTCACCTCATTTCTCAGATGGTTTCACTTTCTGTCAGTCAAATGGTTTAACTGCGGTCTCAAATCTGCAGAAACACACTGTACAGCACAGGATCTACTCCATCTGTCCTCTGCTGGAACGATGCGTGCTCAAATATACACATTTATAAGTTCAGGCATTGGATTGAAGCAGAAAAAAAATACTCGTCCTTCTTTTAATATCTCCACATTTTTCATTCATGTACTTCTGTTCCATACAGAAAAAATAATTCTAATATGTTTATTTTGAGCCTTGAAGCTAATTCAAAGAGAGAAGTTTCATTAAATGTCTCGCAGCTGTTCCTGCAGCGCTGCTAACCAGACAGGTTTTAACTCACTCGGATGTGGTTCTCATCAGCAGGAACAGCTGCACTCTGCAAATTCCCACAAGTAGAAAGAAGCGGAGGAGCGTGTTTGCCACCTCGTTGCATCACCTCTTCCTTTAACAGCCCTCTGGAAATGTTTGGGAATAAACTGGAAGTAAAAAGTTTCCCAGTTTTTCAGCACAGATTACATTTCAGCCTCTCAGCAGATTCTGGTCGACTTTCTTCTTTTATTCATCTTGTAATCATTTCGTTGGAGCGTAGCGGGGTGCCAGGATGGAGTACTGAAATAAATTGCCTAATACTTCAGTGAAAATTAGGTTTTTAAAGTATAACACCAACCAGTCTTAAATGATGTTAGGATGTTATGTGTCTTATAACCAGAGTTGTGAAGTTACATTTACTTGAGTAACTTTTTTGAAAAAAATTACATTTAGGAGGATTTTTACAACTCCTTGAATTAGTTTGAGGATTCAAAAACCTTTATCCAGTTTGTGAAAACTCCTAATTAACTAACGAGTCTACAAATCTCTCTCACCATCAGATGAACTGGTAACTGCCTGATGATAACATATTTTTATGTATTTAACCTCCTTTTAGATCAAAATCTGACTCCTTATCTCAAACTTTGCTAAATTAAAATCCCATTAAAATAAAAAAATGTCCAAACTCCACATTAAGAGACAAGATAAGTCTGTCTTAACAAAGACCCAGGAAACAGTAACCGATCCCTCTACACGTTCCAGTTCATCTTCCTCTCCCAGTGGTTTTCCTCAGCGGCCATGTTCAAACTCAAACACGCTCTCCACTTCATCACCGTCAGAGCAGAGGGACTATAATGTGTGTGTGTTTCAGTTAATGCATATGTAAGCACTGTTTCCTGTGGCTTTCAGGGATATTACACACACACACACACACACACACACACACACGCTTTATTTAACCTCAGGGATCTCAGACCGGCAGAGCCTGCTTAGTTCCAACATTAATTTCAATTACAGCTGCGATGTTGCGATGGTGAAATGAACAAAGCAGCAAAAATGTGAACACAACGTTTCGGCTGAAGAGGAAACTCTTCTGGTGACTGAATCTGGTAATTTGGATTGATTACATCAGCAGAGGTGTTGCAGCTGCTGCAGAAACACAAGAAGGAGGTTTCTGGTTAAGACAGAAGAGAAATCAAATGATCTTGTTCAAATCCAAACTGTGTAGGAAGATATAAATGAGCAAGAAACCAACAAAATCCAAACATCTGTTGATTGATTTTGACTCAAAAATGAATAGTTTGAATAAAAATCTGAAATTTAATTTTCTGTGGAGGCGAAATCTTCAAATATTAAAACGAAACCTAAACATCCTTCTCCTCTGCAATCCTCCAACTCATCCTGTAAGGAATCCCAAAGAGTTTTCAGGTCGGAAAGGTGAACAGAGGCTTGAAAACTGTTCCTACCCCGAGAACTTTTCCATATTTTGCCAACTTAAAAAACCTGAAAGTATTTTATTGGCATTTCACTTGAACGTGAACATTTATGCAGAAGATGTGCATAAAAGTGTAAAACAATCCAGGGTTCTCATCATTTTTTACAAAAATACAATCTGAAAAGTGCGGTGGGCAGAAACTCTTCTTCACATCTGGAGACTGAACCTGAATATCAATGATCAAGTCTTCCCAGTTGGATATAGGTCTCAACTTTGACTAGGCCACTTGAACACTAAAAACTACATCTGTCAGTTCTTAGCTGAAAAAAAATATACTCACACAGCATGATGCTGCCACTACCATTCCAACCATAGAGTTCATTTCTTTGACATGTGACACTTACGCCTCTTTTCTTGTCCCATAAAACCAACAGATTCTCAGTGTTTCACCTTATTTAAATGTGCAAAAACTAAATATTGGTCTTTTTCCCATATTTCATCACAGCCTCATTTCTTTGCTTTACATCATCAGGCCAAAATGCTGCAGCAACACTTGCACCACCGAGCTTCATAAATACGACCATTTCATAGTTTTGATTATTCTGCTTCCTGCATGCAGCTCCACTTTAGTCAGCAGCAAATCAGCGGGTGATTCCTGCTGGTCGGCAGTCAGCCGAGGACGAGCTTCTCTCTGATGATTATTTTAAATGAACGAGATATAGAAACATCAAGCAAAGACAAGAAAACTAAAATAATCCTAGAAAACACAAAACAATCCAGATTTTGTTTGCTAATAATTTTTAGCAAAGTTATTATTTTATTAACAACTTTAATAAAATAAAGTTATTTTATTATTTTTCATAATAACCATGGTGTCCACTTTGAAAAATCAAAAAATTATCAGTAAATTTTGGCTCCAATTATGGATGATTGGATACATTTTGTATAATTAATGATCTTGGCCGCTATCTTGACATTCTTACTGGCTAGTGTTTGTTTTTTTCCAAAAGCATCTGTGCCAGCGTCGGTTCTTGTATCAGCATGTGAAAGATTTTGCTGAAATATCTAATGATCTTCTGCACTATGATCCTGGGTTTTTCGGTTCTTTAGGTCAGTCGTTGGGTCAAGTTTGGTCTTCTTGTTGCTCCAAAGCAACAAGAGTTTCTTATCCTCGTGTTTCTTTGCGTGTCACTTGTTGTTTCTTGACCCCACTTCCACTCTGTGTTCTCATCTTTTCTTTGGTGAAGACACCAGAGTGTCTTCAGTGTTGAGAAACGCAGAGCGTGCTGGAACTCGTCCTGGTGAAATCTGCTCCGATCTGAGCCAGCATGCTGGCTGCCGCGTCGCGCTCAGTTCTGCTCCTACATTCCTGCACAGCAACCTGCTTGGAGCCCAAAACAACAACAACAAGAGTAAACAGGTGTCACCCGCAGGTCAGTTGTTGCTGAGAAAAAGGTGCAGCCTGCAGGAAGGTTGCAGGTTTCTCCTCTAAGCGTAGGCAGCGTTTGCTGGTTGAACTACATGTGCAGGCAGGGAGGAAGTTTTGACTCGTGCAAGCTGAGATTTTTGGCAGTGAGGTTCACCAGAGAGTCACACATTCTGGGCTTGCTGTGAGCTGAATGAGACGTTCGGTGATTATTTCTCTGCTTATATAAGTTGTTTTGTAAGTTCCGAATCTGCAGAAACATTTCATCAACACTAGCAACCAAGTCACAATGTATTCTTCCACGCTGGTATTGAAAAGCAGCTGAAAAACACACACATTGCCCCCAGCATAAGCAGTAAAACGTCGTGCACATTGGTGCCTCCCGAATAAATGGCACCCTGGGTGAGCTCCTCCTGCTGCCAAACACTCAACAATTAAATTGCAAGCAATTACCTGAGACTGGGCAGAAAGTGTAAGTTCTCAGCAGGAAGCAGCGGGATGGTTTGACACAGCACAAGCGTAAAAGCAATAGAAAAGTTACATTTTATTATCTGGTGTGCCTGCACCCCCTTTCTCAGGCCGTCCTGGGTAACTGCCCATAAGATCCTATTGTAAAACTTAGGCACCTTCAGCAACTTTTGTTATCTATTTATTAAAATATAATAATGATGCTACTTTTAGTGGGAAGAGTTTAGCTTTATTTTTTAGCTGCAGATCCATTTGTTCACTAAAGGAATCCAATGTTGTTTCATTTTAGGCAATAAATTTTGTTTCTCTTACCTAAAAAAGGAATTGAATGATTCGTTTACATCTTTTAATGTATTTTTGTTATTGTATAAACATGTAGCAGTTTAGATTGTTTTTCAAAACTAACTAAAACCACAGCAAGCAGTTGTTTTTCTCAAAAACGAACATGTTTACAATGGAAACAAGATAGTTTTTAAAGAAATGTAGAAGCTTGCATGATATTTTTGTGGAATATTTTTCTCCAATTTCAATGCAAATATCTTTGCACGCTTGAAATAAGACAAAACTAATTTACAAGTAACCTTTATAGGAGGTTGATTTGAGTCAATAATTCTTGAATATTGATAAAATATCTTGTTTTTCTGTACCTTTTTAAACTTTTTTTTACTTCACATGAATTTATGAGGGGAAAACAGAACTGACTGGACGAAAGGAAAAAAACTGAACAGATTGTTGGCATGAAAATGATACGGAGAATGGACAATGTGCTCTAAGGAGGTCAGAAAACTCTGGAGGAATAAAGAAAACTGAAAAGAAGAAAAGTTTCTTCTGAAAAGAAACTTTTTCTGACAAAAAAGCAATAAGGGAGAAAAAATATTTTGAATGTAAATGATTCACTATGCTGTGCTGCTGACTGATGGCTTTATGATGAAGGTAAATGCTTGAAGAGAGGAAAATGTTTTCAAAGAAAATGAAATCGCAAGACAAATAGATTTGAGGAAGGCAGACAGATTAAAGAAAAGAGTGAAATAGTAATTTAAAGGTTTGAGGAGCGACGTGTGAGCAGACTGCAGAGGACCAAACAGAATGACATTTCAGTGTTATGGCACAAGGTGCATTTATCCTGTAATCTGCTCAGAAGGTCAGGATTAAACGCTGATGGATCACCGTAATGAAAGGAATTCAATCAATTAAGATAAATGTCAGGAATCAGAAAAACTGACTTCACTTTTCAGATTTGGCTGTCTGTCAAACAATTGGATGAGAATGTTTCATTTGTAAAACAGCGGCGACAAATGCTGCCGTCAAGGACCTGCTTTTCATGCAGACAGACTCTCTGCAGTGACTGAATAGCAGCTCAGATGTTTATTGCATCCTTTGAAAGCTGCATAACTAGAACCCCACCTTGAACTCCTTTATTATTCCAGGTAAAACACATTTTAGTGGTTCTGTTGTCCAGGAAGTGACTGCACTCAGTGGAGGATGAGTGGAAACAATCGGCTGCAAACGTTCTGATGCCAACAAAACAAACTCTAAACTTTCCTCTAAGGAAAACATCAAAATTGTTGATTTTCTGGATCTCTGCAGCTTCAGCAAACATGTTAATAAACATTTATTTACTTGTCAAGTTGATTTATGTAATATTTTTTTATTTCTTGTATATTTATTAGTTTATGATATCTTTATTTTAACATATTTTTAGTTATTTGATTTTTGCAAATGTATTTGGTTTTTATTTTAAGTGTCTATTTCTTTTGAAAACTTCTATTTATTTACTTACTTACTTATTTATTTGCCTTTTTCTTACTTAATTCTCCATTCCAGATTTTTCATATTTAATTTGTGACTTTATCATTTGCTTGTTGCAGGTCTAGTTATTTTTATAAAATGCATTAATTCATGTATTTATCTGCCAAGAATTTTTATGACTTATTTGTTTATTTAGGTCCCAACATTTTATTTATTTACAACTATATTTAAAAAATAAATGCTCAATGTATCATAGTTATTTATATTTACTTATAACTAAATACATATTTAGATTCTGCAGGTTTGTGTCTTTTATTTTCATAGTTTCTCCTCTTCCTTACAGATTGCACTAAAGGATGCAGTTGATTACATAAAGCGCTGCATGTCACCTTGCCCTCACTTAGATTCTGATCATCTTGTTCCTTCAGTCCACCAGGATTTCATATATTTATCTATTTTTTTCTTTTTTAACCTGTGCACTTCTTCCTCTTGTACATCTGCCTGTAGGAAATGAAAACTGACAGCCAGAGAGCAAGAGGCAGTGAAAACAAAAAAGCAAAAGGAGTTAGGGACGGTTGGCTGCTTCCTGAGCCTCCTGGCTGCCATGGCGCTGAGAGCGGGCCAGAACCAGAACCAGAACCCACTGGTGGGATAACAACTCCCAGCTGGCCTGAGAGTGACCGCTGATCTCAGACCAGGAGGAGGAGGATGCTGCTGGGGAGAAAAAGGACATTTGGGGCGCGATGAAGGACTTGGACGGATGGATGGATGAATGATTTCCTGGGACAAAAGAAACAAGAAACCACAGCCGCTCAAAGCAACATGTTCAGAAAAAAACAAAATAAAAAAAAGGTCCTTCTTTTTTTCAACTTTTGATGTGATTCTAATTATTTTATAGTTTTTATTCAGTTAACAGACACAATTTTGACACCTTTTCTAATCAATATTATGGTAATTTTGTTGCTTTTTGCTCTATTTAACTTTTTTATTGATGTTTCTAACATTTTGTTGTGTTAAACCTTATAAAAGGTTCAACATTTATTTCATCACCGCAGATTTAATGTGTTTTATTTGGATTTAGTGTAACTTCGTGATTAGCTTTTTTTTATTTTGCTAATACAAATGAATTCAAATACATAAAATCTAACACAACAAACTTGTAAAAGAAAAAAAATTACATGTTTGCAAGAACTTTAATGTATTTTACTATTTTATTTCATGTTGTTCCCCAAAAAAAAGATGCAGGAAGAGATTGTTTTAAAAATAACTTTAAGCCGATATCAAACATACTTTTTATGAATCCCACATTTCTGTGTTTAAAAATAGTGTTTTTATTGGTCTGATGTAATATTCTAATTTTAGATGTCATGTTTTCATTGAATAAGTGAAAAATGATCATAATTAACAGAATTACAGGCTTTCAAAGATCCATCTGTGTGTAATTAATCTATGATGTGTTTAATTTAGTGAACAGAATGAAGAAGAAGAAGAAGAAGAAGACAAGAAGAAAGAGAAGAAGAAGAAGAAGAAGAAGAAGAAGGAGAAGAAGAAGAAAAGTCTTCTTCAGGTTTTCTTCCAGGATCCTCGATCTATTATCAGATCAGTGTTGACCACCATGCATTCTTGACCTTTTATTTTTACAGTAAAGAAATGTTGAAAAACATATAATTTCTCACAACTACCACCTACTAAATAAGTGACACTGCTAGGTGTCATGTTTGTTAATTTATTTATTTGATTTATTGATTATTTCCTATAATTTCCCCCCAAAACTTTGTCTCCATTTTGTACATTCTGGAAGGAAATGCACAAACACAGTAAAATCTTTACTTACTTACTTTTTGCTGATGTGTCCCATAAAATTTCAACTGAAATTCCCTGAGACTTGTGTCTGGAGGAGATGCTTGTCGAGTTTTCTCTTTTTGAATAGCACAACACCTGCAGAAGCAGAGAAGAAAACACATATTGTTTGTTTTGGGTGCCTGTCTGCTCTGATGCATCTCAACCTTGAAGGAGAGAAAAGACGGAGGCTGAGAACTTTCACTGACGCATCACTTTCATGTCTGAATCCTCCAGAACGTCTTGGAGTGAAATCCAAAACGTTTAATGATGCTTTTAATTGAAAATAATCTCAGCAGGGAGCAAAACAAGAAGCTTTCACATGCAAAGTCGGTATAATTGCTAATATTTTCAAGGGGTTTGACGTCCTGGAGCTTTCACACCTCCAGACAAGATGGCGGGCCTCACGGGGAGGATGAGGAGGAGGAGGAAGAGGAAGCTACACTCTTCCTCCCCTCGGTTGCGGCGAGGTGAGGAGCAGATGGTGCGAGAGATTGGAAACATCGTTTGGAGTCGGCCAACCCCGGCCTGATGGCAAGCTGTGCTGGCAGCGCCGCGCCGAGGAGAGCGCGAGGGGTTTAAATCGCCTTACTGAGCAGAGCTGGCTCGCTTTATTCTGCGTATGCACATGGGCAGAGTTCACAGTGTGTGTGTGTGAAGATTTTCAAAAGTTTGCAACTGTGTGAGTGGCACTAATGAAGAGATAAACAACGATACGAGCCAGAGAGTTTCTGTCATTATTTCTGCACGCTCGCTTTAAAATTAGCCTAAAATTCGGATGTTGCATTGATCATAATTTGGAGTAAACACTGAAAATGTCAGAGTGTGAAGATGGTAAACAAGTCGCTACGAGGCTGTTTGTGTCACTCCTTGCCTGCTTCTGCTTCTGGAAATAAAACTTCAGTTCCTTCAGATCAGGACATGAAGAGAAAACAAACTCTGAACACTTTTTCAACTTTTCCTCCATTGAATAGACGGTCAGGAAGGAAACACAGATCTGAGAAAGAGAAGAGGTGATGGAGTCACTGGATTCCATTTGAATCATGAAAACAAATAGAAATGCCAATTAGAAAAAATAAATACGTTTTTCGCTAAAAAGTTTTTGCAATCAGAAGAAGTAGTTTTTCAGTTGTCTCAAAATGTATTTTACAAAGTGATCAACAGTGTCAGAAAAACAGCAACATTGACTGATGTCTACCAATTTAGTTTGGAGAAAGAACAGTTTAAATGCAATGTGACTCATAATAGAGGCCTCTAATATGTGAGTCAGCACTTACTGGAAAAGCCACGCTCAGATTCCTCACATTTTCTAACGTGAAAACAAAAATTGTCCCTCAAGCCATTTAGGTTTCGTCCTGAATATGTTTTTACTCCTCATGGATTGTTTATAATTGTCTTTTTCCGTAACAGTTTAATTCTGGTTCCTAAGAAATTCCTCCAAATTGCCCAGAAGAATTCCTTAATTGTTCCCCAAATCACTGGAGTTTAACAGCAGCCAGTTTAAGGAAATGCCAGGGCAGCTGGGAGATCCTAGAGAGATAAGTGGCGCCAAAAAACAGGGCTGATGTCACTCACCCTCCCTTCTCCCTCGCCTTCTCCACTCGGACAGAAAAATGTCAAGTGAGGAGTTTGTTTCCAAACCAAAAGGTAAAGCGACTCCTTCCAGCAGAGTGGAGTCCTTTGGGAAACCCAGCCATGCGAGAAACCAAAGCCGTCAGTTTGTCTTTACACTTGAACTGCTGAGCTGTAGCATCTCATACACCAGGTTTCTGTCTCTGGGAAATGACTCAACTTTACTTTGTAACAAGATAAGTTAATTTCTGCTCATTAATTCCAATAAAGCAGTCCCTCGAGACGGAGTCAGTCCTGACCACTTAAAACTCAGATTTTCCTGTAATTCCTTCACTGGGATGGTTGACCTTCACTGCACAGAGTCGATGCTATCGCACTTCTTAGCGCTCTGGTGTTCAACAACCACTATGTGTTTGTTATTGGCTAACCAAGCTAGCCAGACATTCCAGATTAAATTAGCATAATTTTGGTGGGAACAGAAGAAGTTGGTAGATTTATTTTGTACTTTAACTAGATATGATGTATTTTATTTTGGGGCTTTTTATGGTGTAAAATTATTGGTTGGTTGGTTGGATGGATGGATGGATGGATGGAATTAAAAAGTTTAAAGATAGCTGTTCTGAATAATGTATCATTTTCTTCACAGTGCCTCCTGTTGTTCAAAAGCAGAACTGCAGTGAATATTAGCTCACTTATTCGTTACGTAATCTGCTCTGAAAGTTAACATTTTCTGCAAATTAAATTTGTTTCTGACACATTTCTTGCAGCTACCTGCTGGACTTAGCCTCATTATCTGGAACCAACATGTAAAAAGCCTGTGAGCCAGCAGAGGTGAGCCTGAAGAGGATGAGAGTGAAATAAAAAAGAAAGAAGCAGCCATCGTCTCTGACAGGGAGAGAAAAAGAGCAGCAGACATGAAAAGAAACAGAGACACAGAGGAGGTCCTTGGCAAAGTCTTGTACAGCTGCTGAATGCTGTCACACAGCTCAGGAAGGCCAAAACTATTATATACGACTACACACACACACACACACACACACACTGAATAAGCCTCCAAATAACCATGTGACTGGATCTAAACAGGAGGCGCTAATTCAACCCCTCTTAGTCGTATAAACACGTGCTCACCAAGTTTCTCATGAACGCGGAGACTCGGCTCAGGACCAAGTCTCTGAAGTATAACAACAACACAGCTGAGACAGCCACTTCTGCACTGTTTACATTCAGTTCAAGTGTAGCAAACACTGCTTTCCAAGCAGATGTTTCAGCCCAGAGAGGCTTGTATAGCATGTTTATTTAAAACTCCACTCAACCAGTTTATATCGGTGCTTTATGGTGAAATTTTGTGTTGCTTGACATGCAAGAAACTTCACCTAATATCCCTAATTCATCCAACATGATGGTGCCAATGTAAAAAGCAAAAAATCTCCAAAAATTCACTGTTTTGGTGAAATTTTGATGAAAGAAACAACAAATGTTTGGACTTCTGTAGCTGAGATACACGTTGCATTGTAAACACCATTCACTGTTGAAAAACTTTAGGAAAAGTTTGACTTTTTACCACTGTACAGTCATTTTGATATCACCATAGCAACCAGTATTATTAGTATCATTTTCTGGGATTACATTTCTCAGCAGGTTCTTTTTGTTATATTAAACCTTTAATTGGGTGGATAGTAAGATAGTGTGCTGGATTTAGGGACCCGTTTCAAGATATCATAAAAGCTGAATCACAAAGATAAACAAAAAGAGAATTATTTCATTTCCCCGACGCTAACTTTATTCTCATGCTGATGCCTGGAGGGGAACCTGAAATGATGCCGTCTGTAATCATGTCACGTCTCATCAGTCAGTTTTAGAAAATGCTGCTGTGTTGGATTGCAAAAATAAAAAGGAGCTTCAGTCAGCCTGAGGCACGCCGCTTGTGCTAATAATGACCTCATGCATATAACCCGCCTGACCCCATGTGACCTTGTGAGCAAGTGTAATGTTAGATAATAATTGTCACCCTGATTCACCTGAGAAGAGCATGGCTGGATTACAGACTGAGGTATCTATGCAGACGTGATGAGAGTTTCAGGTTTACGTTATAGAAACTCACAGACTGATTAGTTATAAACAACATGATTAAGTAACGTTTTCTACAGAAACCAAATATTCCCACAAACGCATCTTTCCAAAGGTCTTCCAAACAGGTTTTCAGCACGTTAGCTGTTTTTAAATCTAACAACATAAATAATATAAAGAAATCTCATCCACATTGATACTACTTAAAAAGCACTTTACTACTTCTGGTAAATTAATCAAGCATCACAAATTAATCAAATTATCACTCTGCAGGAGGTTAATGCAGCTCTGATTGTAGGAGAAAAATAGCACAAAATCACACCTCCTCAGAATACCAATTAAATATGAACAATTTTGATCTAAAATGAAGAATTTGGAGATGAAAACCAATCCTGGTTCAGAAGTTTCCCAAATGTGAAAGTGAAATTAGTGGGAAAAATCAGGGCCTGCTGCTTGGAAAGGCTCTCAGCGGAAATGGAAAGGACTAAATAATCCCGGCCGATATGTTGGTTTGGAGCACAGGGAGAAAGGATAACACCGTCCTTAAAGCCAAGCTGCCCTCAGGAACAAGAGGAAATCCTTCAGGGGTTTTCAGAGCAAATAACATTTGGAGGGAAAAACCAAAGAGCTGAAGAATTAAGTGGGTTTGAAAAAGAGAAATTAACCAACAAAGGAAACAAGGCGGATGAATATTGACAAACTGTAACAGGGACTCACGGTAATGGCAATGCTGTTGCTTTTTGTCCTGCTTGCAGTTGTACATTGTTTTGAGAAGTTGGAGACTAAAAAGTTACTTTATTGCAGTTGGTTGGCTACACAAAATCAGTTCAAGGGCCACAAATGGCCCCCAGGCCACACTTTGGACACCCTTGTTATAATTACACACAAGGAATAAATAAACTTGAAACACTGAAGAAGGACTGAACTAAAGTAAAATGGAAACAAGGCTAATGTAATTAAAATAAGAAACACAATAATGGAACTAGAATGAAATAATCAAAACACACAAAAAAGGAAACTGACGTTTTCTGAGCCAGTTCCAGGGAAATTACTCCTATTTTCTGGGAGCATGACCGACAAGTTTTGGGAACGGAAAGTCTGTTTTATGTAGCTGTGATGAAAAAAGTAATTTTAAGTAATGTTAAAATATTCCTTTAAAGTTCCAGCCAGGTTTAGAGCTGGTACTGTCACAAACACAGTTTTTACAAAGAAAGAAGCAATTAAAGCGATTTCTAGTTGATGTTTTTAGCATCAAAGCCCCTTTCTTGTGAATGATTGTTATGATTGGATGTAGCTCCTCTGGATTGGATTCTTGAACACACCTCGGCCTGTTTTCTTCCAGAAATCGCCCTATAATTTACAGCAGCCTTCCTGAACGCTGGCAACAACTCGTCTAAAACGGTTTTGGAGTATCGGGTTACATTCCACGAATATCACAGCCTTGCATTGCAGCGTTGCATAAGCATGGCGTCACGCTGGAAGCATCCTGCCACCTCGGCTTTAACGTGGTGTTATTTTCAAACCGGCCTGGTCATGCTGACATGTATGTTTGGGAGCAGAGGGCATTAAATTTAGAGCTGTCAGCGCCAAGCCGACTTCATTAGAGGTGGATGGGTTCATGACTGTTTGACTCAAACCTTCAACCTTGATTAAGGGATGGAGGATGCAAACGGAGGTGAGTCTGGCTGGAACCTAGGGTGCATTGAGCAGCTTGACAAAGGTCAAGATTTGCATTTAAATTCAGCTGCAGAGGCTCTTTATATGAGCTCAGATTATTAAAAAGCACTTGAGCCTTGCAATAAGTTCACCTTTCATTGGCTGTGGCTTACAAGTGCAACTTGCGTCATCATCCAATGTGTTTATTCAATAGGAGAAGGTTGCATGCTCCTTATTCCCAATGCCCACATTAGTTCCACTCGGCTCGTCCTCGGCTCTGGTTTGCAGTTTCCAGGCTGAACCCACCAACCTTCAGACAACCAGCAGCGGCATTCCCAGCCTCTGCTGCTGACAGCTCCAGCATGTTTGGTTTTAAAAACAGTAGCTGCCACAGATCAGGGCAGGCACGCCGAGGATTAAGGAGGCGGGTGATACCTGCCACTGTGACAGAAGCTGTCGTCGCTGATTGATGATGCATGTGCATCGATTTGACCCGGAGTCCTTGAAAGCCTCCCTCTCTCCTCGGCTCCATCTGTGCAGGCAGCAGCTCCGAGCAGCTGAGGGCTCGTTTTGAAACTCCCCTTTCTGAGGTTCTGCAGCGCAGGTTCACACAAGGACAAGGAAGGCAGCTGGGTGCCAGATGAGAGCGGTAATTAGGCTGGTATCCACCGGGCTTTGGTTACAGGTGCAGATCTGCCTGCAGGGATGAACAAAGCTGTCAATGGAAAAGATCATTCATGCTGAAACAACAGAAAGGAGGGAAAGAGGGGCTTGGACGGCTCCTGCTACCAAGCAGCAGTGCCAAGACAAGATAAATCGCTCTGAGTGGCATCACGACAAGCCCAAAGCAGGAGTATAAATCATTTTGCACTGCGAGCTTTCAGAGCAGAAGGAGAGGCTTTTATTTTAGCCGCTTGTTTCTGGAGAGAGGAAAGACCCTCAATGCTGCCCAGCAACATGAACACAGGATTATTCAGTCAGTCAGACAAAGGAGCTTCTCTTTATCACTTTATTTTCCATTTATACTTCAGTTTTTGTTGTTAGTTTTATAAAACTCAGCTTTATTAGTATCAAGATGCACAAAGATGCAAAATGTTTTAGTTTAATCACTCTTTATTTATTTATTTATTTATTTATTTAATCAATTACAAGAAGAAATCAGAAGGAATGAATCTTTTATTTTTAATAATAGTAATGACAATAATAAATGTACTTATTTATTAAAATGTATTGAGTCTTTTCTTTCTTCATTAACTTTATTTTTTTTCTTGTTTGTTTCTTGCTGAGTTTTATTAGTATTAACATGGACACAGATTAGACATTTTTCAGCGTTTATTCATGTATTTATTTATTTAAGAGGTTTCCATGTTGTGGTTCTGAAGAAACTCAAAGGCGTAAAGGAATCTGCTCTTTTATCTCGTTCCCTTTTGCTCACCATCAAACCAAGAGCTAAAAGCAAAACATAGGGATGTTTATTGGAATACCGACTCTGTTCCAGTCCCTCGTTTTTCCTTATCTGCTTTTATCTCTTGATGCCTGATTGCAAGGATATTTCCGCTCCTTCCAGCTTTGTGTCAACAGTTTATATCAGACTTACATTTCATGATGCGAGACGACAAGCACGCCTGTCAGCAAAGCCACCTACATACTTGAAATGCTTCACCTGGTTTGTTGTTGACTTAAAAGGCCAGTGAGGACATGTAGTTCCCAAAAACAGTTCCTTTTTCCAACCAGCTGTCACTTTGGTGCTGAGATTTTAATGAAATATTAATTCCTACTTTAGACAAAATGTAACAGATTTGGTGTCTTTGGAGCTTCTTCCTTTGCAACTGATTTTTAATCGTCCAATTCTCTCTTTTTTTACTGGTATTTGTTGTAAAGTTTTGCATTAAATATACTGGCATAAGTAATATGTCTTTTATGTATTTGTTTATTTTTCTTTATGTATAAATTTCTTGTCTGTTAGGGTTATGGTTTTGTGTAGCTTTCCATACATAAACATACAATTCCTATGTCATTTGTCTAGTAAATTTAGGTGTAAATTATAGAAATTTAACTAACAAAGAAAAATAACCAACTTTTTATACACATTTTGCATTTATTTTCTTTCACTCGTTTTTTTTTATTTGTAAAAGCATATTTCTTTCTTCGTGTTGTTATTTTTATTTTTATTCTAAGTCCATATGCTTTACATTATCAATAAATGTATGATAATCAACACTTTTCTTCACTTTTCTATACATTTTTAGTTTTATTTATTTGTTTTTATTTTTTAAGCCATTTGACTTTAGCTTGACCAATTTTCTTCCACAGTTTTAGTTTTGTTTTATCGGTCTCGAAAGCTGATTTTGCTGTTTCTAGTCATACTAACATGATGTCTTATTGCGTCCATCATGTTCTAACCTTGAAACGGGTCACAGCACCATTAAACATGACTCTTAGGAGCAACATTGCAGCCTGATTTGAGCTCTGAAACGTGATCTTTCCATTCATCATTCATGCTGTGTCCACTTGGCCTCAGCGCTGCCCTGCAGCTCCCACTGTCACACGTTGCAGACCCTCGATTGCTAACATTTCATTGAGTTTTCTCAGGTTCACATGTATTTACATCCATTGTTGCTCTGCCATGCTGTCTGTGAGTAACCTGCTTTTTGTTAAAAGCCCTTTGTCGATAAATTTGACTTCCTTTGACACTCAATACGGAGTCCATTAAGCTGCAGAGCCATGGGGTTACTGTGCACAAGGACCAGTGGTTCCAGTAAGGAATATGTGCTGAGCCCTCCACAGCAAGCATCATCATACGTAATTCAGGCCCATGTAATGCCATTAGAGGAGATTTGGCATCTGATAGTTGAGTAATGGGATTAGCTTCATGGGCAATAAATCTCCAAGACCAGGATGGCAGGTCTTCCCCACTCAAAGGGAGACAGATACAACATGCCACTTACACAAAAAAGTCGTACTCTTTTTTTTTTTCTTTTTTTTTATGGGAAAAAGTTTGAGGAAGTGAAGGAAAATGCAGCTGCAGGAGGGTTGGTGTATGCATTCTTGCAGGATGGAAGAAACCTTACCTGCAACCACATCTGCAGTAGCTGGCGTATAAGGTGACGATGTGGCTATTGTTGTAATATTAGCCTCACCTAACACATAACAAACACAGAGTAATTCCAAGATAAATAAAAGGAGAAATTACTTTAGCTTTTTCTGAGCTTGGGTTTCCAAGAATAGACTGAAAATCTCTGCATCTACTGGATCTAAATCCTCTCCTTCACCACAAACTGGCCTGTACTGGTTTCCCCAACTTCAAGAAACAGGAGCGTGTTTTTTTTCTTGCTGGAGATGAAAGCCAATGCTAGGATGTAGAACAGGTGACTCAGCTTCCAGCACAGCGGAGAAATCCCCCGAGACCTTTGACCTCCTAATCGCTGAGTAGCGCTTATAGCTGGAGATCTGCTCCAGGCTATTAGGGAGATTAGTGTCACACAGATTTTGGGAGCAGGCCAACCCTATATCTGTGCTTCATGGCATTCTCAGCATTTATTACTTAGCACCCAACCCATGTTGAAATCCAATATGTGACCTATAGTAGCACATAGCTGCAGGCTGTAGCATGTGTGCAGATTGTGTTAAGCACAGAGTTGATGGATGGACATAGGCTTGGTAGTTTGTTAGAAGAAGGATAGTTTGCATTCTTTATGGTAGAAATGCCCCATAAGTTCTCCTTATTTAATTAGTTCCTCCATGTAGCGCAAGAAATACAACGTTATTATTGCAATTTACTTTCAAATATGTTGCATGTTATTACAAGTCTTTTTTTTTTTTTTTGAAAAGGTGGACCTTCCAGCTCGGACCGCCCATCTTTTGTCGCATCGGGACAATCCAGAGTATAAAACAAGCAGCCTTCCCGAACAAAAAACAATCCCTAAGCTCGTAAAGCCGCTCAAACAAGCTCCAAAGAGTTATTCAGCCTCCTACCGGAAGTGTGCGAATTTTACCTCCAAAGTAAAAGTAAAACTCACGCAATGTCGAAACTTGA
Source organism: Poeciliopsis retropinna (assembly GCA_010277075.1). NCBI lineage: Eukaryota > Metazoa > Chordata > Actinopteri > Cyprinodontiformes > Poeciliidae > Poeciliopsis > Poeciliopsis retropinna. The sequence continues at coordinate 108,426 of VMRM01000029.1, read as the reverse complement.
GCAAAAACCAACTAAATTGACATTTTAGTGTATAAATAAATATAAAAAAGGGTTTTTCAGAAAACATCACATTTAATCAAGAAACAAACGCCACTGGTTCAATATTTGTGGAGTTCTCTATGGAACATAACTTCAAAATATTTTAGGAAAATTTCCATATTCTGGGATTTTTTTTAGCACATTTTTAAAATATTCTAAGAGTATTTACAGGGGGATCTCAAGTATTTGTCGATTTTAGGTATTCGTAGATTGTTGTGATTCTGATTCCAACTAATACCAGGGCCCCAATAAGCAATAATCTTTTATTTGGTCAAAAAAAAATAATAAAAAAAAAAATCAAATGTTTCAAATATATAATCTAATTTCTGCTACGTATTGACACGTGCTACAGCTCCATTTTACTTGAAACTTTGGCCAAACTTTTAATTCTGAGAGTCCAAATTATTATTGCCACTTCAGCACCATTTGCAGATGATTTTTCTAACCTGGAATTTGAAAATCTTACTTCCAATGACAGCGTTTTATAAAAAAGAAAAAAAAACATTCAAAATCAATATTCCCAGTTTGTTGGCAGGTTAGCTTTCAAACAAATGGAATAGACTATAAAAACTTACATTCTGCAATAAATGTTAAAACTCATCATTTGCATTTTATTTGTATTTATTTAGAAAAAAAGGAAACATTTGTTACATTGCGTTTTACTTTGAAAATCATTACCGGATGCTGGACAGCTCAACTTGGCATAGCTGACACAGATCAGTGACTCCATCTTGAAATTGTCCCGACCCGAGGAGGAGACGGACTTGGAAAATCCAGCTCGTCCTACACGGATTAACTGTAGTTTTGCCCGATTATTCTGCCACAAAACACGGTTTTCGCTCCTTGTATCGAGTTAGTTCGACGGAAGCGGTTGTTTGGCCCACTTTGGAGGAGCGTTTCACTCCGCTTGGAGCCCTTTAATCGGTTGTGTCCCTGCTGGAGCGGCCGGAGCTGGCTGTGGTTGTGGCCGGGCAGCCCCGTCGGACTGTCGGGCGAAGCGCAAGCTTCCACACGGATTTAAACGTCAAAAACTACTTTTAAACCCACCATTTTCAACTGGAAGACTACGAAGTGGTATTTTTAAGAAAGAAAGAAGTCAGATTTTACGGCTATGTTCCGGAGCTCGCCGAGGAGAAGTTTGATTAAGCACCCGAGTGCGCTTGGTGTGGAGTCCGATGGATGTTAGCCCAGCCCGGCTGTGGCTCGGCTCTCTGCGCCGCTCTTCTGAAGGCTCAGTTTGTCTGCCCATAATGCTGCCGCTGACCTCGCAAGTGTATGAAAACACTGGCACTGGTGCCACCAAGTCGCCCTCCATTGCTTCGCTGTAAAACCTGGAAATACCACCCAGCATTCCCTTCTCCCCTTCTACTGTTTTTGGGACTTGTAAGCTGGAATATTTAGGATTTAGCCTCCATTTTCTTTAAATATGAACATTTTCCAGAGACTGTTCTCCTTTGGGGAGCAAGACATTCAATTTTAGATTGTTTTTGAGAATTTTTTTCTTCATTTTTGTGGAATTTGAGCCTTTATAAAACCATTTTTTTTGTGTACACATTCGGATGGAAAATGGGAGACGCTACAAAACTGGCCATAGCCGTTTTCCTCATCTCCTGCTCTTCAGGTGGGTATATCGAGGTTATGCATGGTCTTATAATGCAATGTTCATTACCTCTGCAGAATGCAATGCACAGCTTGTTGCAGGATGCATTGATTGCAACACAACGCAGACCTGTGGGAAGGAAAGAAGGGTGGAAAAAAAACAAATTCCCGCAACCTTTTTCTGCAGCCCACTTGTGTGGCTGTGCATGTTTCATATTTAGTCAGCTCGAGATGGGGCCTTTAGGCCCTCAAGGGGCCTTTGTGGAGCTCTGAGTGAGACATGTTGCTAGAAATTGGGTCTGTTTAGTTTAAGTTAATTAGGAAACAATAAGAGGCAGTATAAGGAAGGACTGTGCAGTGGGAATAAATAGATTATAAGTCCAAATTTAACGTTAAATGGTTGTCATTTGAATGAGGCTCTGCAGTGGGTTTTGTTGGTGTATTATATATTTTTCACTCTCAGTATATTCACTTGTTGAGCAAGTGCAAACAAGAAGAAATTAAGTTTGGTGAGGCAGAATTAAAGCGTATTGCAGCTACATTTGAGTTATTTTCCCTGAAACAGCAGAAACAAAATAAAACTTTAGTTGTATGTTGTTTTATTTTTGTAATGTGCATTGTAAAAGAAGTTGTTCTACTGAATACACTGACATTGACCAAAAAGTAAATGATTATGCATTACATTGTATAAAGTTTAAAAGTATTGGACTGAGCACAGCACCCTGTGGTACACCACAAAAAACGTTCAGCCACTTATTGAGTAGGAGGTGTGGATTTTTTATTGTTGAACTAGTTTTGTACTAAAATTAGACATTTTTGGTTAAAAATGAAGTTGCAGAGTTATTAAATGCTAAATTAAATGCTTGATTTCAAACTTTTTGATATTATAATTGGATATGATTTGGATTTGATTTAGGTTGTCTGTTTAGTGATTGGTGGGTTTCTTGTATTCAGACAGAAGATACTTTATTGCTGTAGAAGATATATTCATTTAAATTAGCGTCAAATAATGTTCTACCTTGACTGTTTGTTGTATTTTAAATATCTCGGCTACATTTGGAAATTAAGACAAAAATTATTTCCAATGTGTGATGGAAACAGGAGGAGAAGAAGGCCTGGCATGTGATTTTGGAAACGTTAATGGACTTTTTGGATGATGGAATAAAATGACACTCAAAATTATTAAGAGGAATGAGGATGAAAACGATAAAAAATGATGCTCTAGCTGTTTGGGTGACTTTGAAAAATTTTTTAACTGCAGGAACAAAGTGGTGGAATAGTTTTGCAGTTTTACAACTCATCTTCATGAAATTAATGAGTAATATCCCATGTCTGTTAGTCATAGTATGTTAGACTGTAATAGGTTAACAGTTAATTATACACCCCCGTTCCTCTTTCTACGTCCTCATTTTCCTAAGTTAAACGTCACACCAGTACGGCGAAGTGGTGGCGAATAGAACAAGGTCAACCACAAAGTGCTGTTTGGGTTTTCTTCCCTTTCCGTTGTGATTTTTGCACAACATTGTTTACGTGGCATTGAAAGTCAACTCTTCCGTGATGCTAAAAGTCTTTACTTTTATTTTTTAAATCCAAATATTTTGGAGACGTTACAAGAAAGTCACCATTGCAGACTCAGACTGGTGTTAATGGGTTTGCTGGATTTGCAGATCAGGGATTTGAGATTGCAGTTTTCTAAGTGACGGTTTTGTGTTACCTGATGCTTCGGCTTGGAAGTGGGAATTGCCTAATCGGAGGTTGCACAACAGAAATTAAGCCTGGAGGCAGAATTTTGAAACTGCTTTGGAAAAGAAACGCTGCATATCAGTGTTAAAGCTTAACTTCAAGAAGTAGAGGAAGGAGAGGAGGTGAAAACATTCTCTCACGTCGCAGTGGGATAGTTTCACAGTGAGGTGCCTTGAGTGTCTGGGAGCGTTTGGGCGAAAATGAAAAGCTTTCTCAAATTGGGTAATAGTCAGGGTTGCTCCGAGTGTGAGCCAGGTGCTGTCTGTGTTTTGCAGAGTGCAGCAGATGATTATTCTACTCGCTCATTACCGTCTGAAGTGGGGAAATGAATGGTTTCCACTCAGAGTGGGATAATAACTCTCTGGGAAAGCCGAGTGGAACTGGCACCGCTCACAATGGCACCAAGAACCCGGAGATAAGGGCAGAGCACTTAGCCAACAGGGATTTTTATCTGATGAGGCCAAAAGAAACACGTAAGGGTTAAGTTTGTTTGTCATGGCTTGTGACCATGACAAACCATGTCTGTATACCTGTTGGTTTTTGGAAAAGCCCTGTGTAAGATGCTCTTCATGCTAAAATAGGCAGAAAATTAAAGTAGAAATGGCCTAGTGCAATTTTGGTTCCTTAAATATCAAAATAACACTTTACTGAAGCGACATATCAAATGTTAAAGTTTTATTTTGTGCCTAGAGGTTTAAAAAAATCACTTTAAGACTCTCGGTCTGTTCACTTCTTTGTCAGTTTATATCCACATTTTGATCCTTGACTTTAGCATTTTAACTAATCATAGCTAACTGTATGACCAGAGATTTAAAGATGAGCAATACAAGCAAAGGAGGTGGATTAGCAGAGCTTGATAGAGTACACATGTGGATTGAGTCATGATTCTCAGGACATGTCATACAACAATATTCTTCAATCAGAGGCATCTTCAGATTTGTTGGAAGACTGACTGCTACCAGAGAGCCCTCATTCCCACAGCATCACCATCCACAATGACTGAGAAACAAATAAGAATATTTTTATTTTAACTTCACAGGAATTGATATCTTTTGATTTGATGAGTTAAAACAATTTTATTACATGAAAGACATTTGTGAAGAAATTGATTATTATGTTTAGAATGAGACATTGGTGACTTTCAATGATTTTTAAAAGACATAAATCAAATTGAAGCTCTCTAAATCTAGACGATCTAGTTCACGGCATGTTCTTGAATGCACCATGAAGTTGGAGTTCAACCACAAAATGCTGATGGCCGTTATGATAATAATCTGACATTTATCTCTCAGTTTTTACATTTTCGTACTTGCACAGATGCATCTCATATTGTTTTCTGAATGTATTTGGGCCTCATCAGAAAACACAAAATAATTATGATAAAAATGCAACGTAGAAAAACGTAATTTTCTTAAAAGATTCTCAGTTTTGAAGTTCTAAAATTTTATTGCAATAAAACCTTAACATTTTAACATCTGTTCTCATTACTGGAGACTTATTTTCAGCTGTAAAATTTATTTGATTGAAAATACAAAATAGTATTACATTTGTGGAAAAAAACACCAATTTATTGTGAAATTATTGTGGTTTTTAACCATGTAATTATAACCATGCAGAGCTCATAAATCATAAACAAATCAATCTGTTCTCATGTTGCAATTTATAGTTCTTAAAGTGAAGAATGCTTTTCCAGCCACACAGTAGAAAAGCACTGTAGAAAGGTAAATTAACCTAAAATTATATGTTTGGACCGTGGGAGGAACCCACACATTCATGAAGAAGATGCACTGAGTTCAGTTTAAACTTTGTTAAAAAACTGAGTTTAATTGCATGATGCGTTCAGGAACTGAGGGGAAAAACAGTCCTCTTGTTTGTCAGAATTTTAGTTTGACAAGAAATAATCGGTTCAGTCAGAATAACGAAAGGTAAAATGATTTTTAAACGACGTTCCACCCCCGAGCAGCTGGTAATCCGCCCCAGATCATCAGTTTTACAGGCGACCTCTGCTGCGAGCCTGAACTGCAGATCGGTAAATATTTACAGTGCGACTTCATCCCAGACAACACGTCCACAGATTTCACAGTGCAACTCCACTCTGAAGATTTTTCCTAATCCTCATGCTTTCCCATTTCGTGTCAGGAAACTGTGTCAGCACATAAACCAGTTTATACAGCTCACATCCATTCATGATGGCTTCATTTTTTTTATTATTACTAAAATGGAGTTTTTAATCTCCAGTTGCTGCAATAGATGACAAACTTCGTGACATTCTTCCCCACATGGTTAATCATTAGAAGACATGATGCTTTTCTGAGGTGAATATTTACTTCTCGAAGACACTTCTCTTTCCATTCCACCACGTGTTGACCAAAGGTGGTTATTGCTCGCTTTATGATTTTAAAAGTCAGTTGAAACTGCAATAACAATAAGTATTTTCAGAGTTACCAAATAGATTTTCAACATTTTCCAAGTATGGAAAAGTAAATAAGAAATAAAAGTGGGTATTGAAACTCTTAAGTCCACATATTTGACTTTATTGTGAATTTTCTCTTGTCCCCATAGGCTCATTGTAATCACACCAAGAATAAACAAGATGTAGTTACATTTTTGTGATTATATTTTGTGGTAGCAAACAATGAGTTATCATGGAAACAACAATTGAAAAACTAGATAAACTAAACCATCTCCACTTTGGTTTTTGAAAACATCATAAATCAATTGAGATGATAAAACTCAAACATTTTATTATCTCGAAACAATGAGATTATGTCAAAATAAGATTGTCATATCCTGTGACAAACGGGCTTTAAGTTTTCTTATTTTGATAAAACAAGACAATCAAACCAAATCGTAGTTACTGGTGGGAAAAGCTGCCAACACCTGCATGTTTATCTTTTATGGCCATCGGGGGTTGTTTTGACCGCTCATGTTCACAAAAGGATCTGAATTTGTTTGGAAATTCTGGATTTGGACAAATCAGGATATTTTTAAATGACAAATTTTGTGTTGAGATAAATTTAAGTGTGTTGCCGCCAGTGCAGAGCTTGCTTTTTGACTAGTGATGCATCTAAGTCTTTATACTTTCTTAACTTCATCTTTCTGCTGCCATGTTTTTCTCATTTCCCAGAGATATGTCCTCCCTCTATCTATAATATGTCCTCCTGCATTATGCATGGGGTCCAGTGGCACTGGTGTACTTGTTAAGGCCCGGCGTTGTCCTGGTTTCCCCCATCGGGCCCAACTAGCCCTGACTGTTTCCTCATCATGAAAACAGCTCAACTCAAAGCGTCCACCCCAAAGCAGCTGGCGCTGCTGCTGCTTGTTTTGACTGGTCCTGCACCAGTTGGAGCACTGTTTATATTTTACTGGGTATTTAAACTTTTTCTTATTGTAAGAACTGAAATGGATTTGTTTTTGCATTAATGCAAGTGAACAAACCTTTGCTGCAGTCGGAGGAGTTTATCTGCCGCTGAGGGGATTTTCCTGAGCAGCAGAGATTTGTTCTAACCTGCTGCTGGAGGAAAACCAAATCGATGGAGATTTCTCAGTGTGCCGATATCCAAATCAAAAAAAGTAATGTTTGCACATGCTGTTTACCTCCTTAGAGGAGTTCTGTGTGTGTGTGAATAAAGATTTCAAAAGCACCCTGACTCTGGAGAGTTTTTAGATTTGGAGAAGCGTTTTATCTTGATGCGTCGGTCCAGTGCGGCCTTTTACTGTAATTAATGCGTACTGCAGATGTTGCTTTATGTGCATGGGAGAGTTTGAGTCTAGACAGGCTGGCTTCTCCGACGAAGGGGCCCACTTTGATCCTTGATTAAAAACCGCGAGCTGTACATTCATCATGCTCTCGTTTCAGGGTCTCTGGAGGGCGTCACACTCCCCCCCTCCGCCCTCCTCCACCTCTTTGTCTTCGGTCGTCTCTAAGTGATGCTGTGGGCATGTCGTTAGCCTGTTGCTCCACTTGTAATTTAATCCCAATTAAAAATACCCGTCAGTGTCTCGATTTTATTTTGGCAGCGGAGCCTCGTGATGGGCTTGTCGTTAGTTTCCCCTAAATATATAGCGGCAGAAGTCGGCGAGGTCGTGAAAGAGACGGCGTACCTCGTGTGATGACTCACAGCGGGGCGGGAATCCAGATCGTAATTCTGCAGCGTGGATTTCACCCTGATCTCTTAAAAAACGATTTCTGGTTTAAAGACGCTGCAGCTGCGAACCCAAACATGTGAGTGTAAGGAGTTTATGCCCTATCAGAGATAAGGAGCCACTTTAAAAGGCTCCTCCTGTGAAGAATGCGCGGTATGCAGCGTGTCATGCGTGCAGTTCTGCTGCTGCAGAGACACTCAGGTGCTCTCCAGACCTGTCCGACCAGCAGCTCCATCAGCGCTAATTGAGGAGGAGACGGATGGGCTCGGGCATTCCAGCGAGGATTAGAGGGATTGGATTCAGTTGCTGAGTGTGTTGGTTTTTAATGCCCGCTCTTGTCCCTCCCCCCTCGCTGCTATGGGAAGACTGGTGTCTTTGTGAGCGGCTCCAGCGAGCCAGCCACCCCTGCCGTGTCACAACAACGTCTGATTGAGCGTTAATGTAGCACTCCAGAGAGTTCCTGGCTGCTCTGTGAAAACACTGGACTGTAAACCAGCGAGAGTCCTCTCCTACCTAACAGCTCAGCCTCAGCTGCTGGTGGGGAAACATGGAAGCAGTGGGATTATATAACCCAGACCCCTGCAAACAACCTGAGGAGATCCAGTCCTGCTCAGATGTTTAATGATTTATCTAAACATTTCTTTATCTTTTATGTAAACCATCATCCAACAACTTAACTGACTGTTGAATGCATGAACTACAGATGTTTATGGATTTTCTTAATATTATATAAACAGGCTTAAATCTATACACCCTTCTAATAAATGTTGCAACTCATTAAAATTTCTTCAAGGAGTCATTATGTCATTAAGGATCTTCAGTAGCAGTCAGTTTTGCAACAAATCTAAAGACGCCTCTGACCAAAGAATGTTACTGTATGACAATAACATCTGGATGACATCAGCAGTTTAAAATTTGAATAAAAATTTAGATATGTTTTAGTCAACTTCACTGGAATTGTTTTTGTCGATCAGGTGATACTTCAGCTTTTAAGATGCTAATCAGTTGCTCCGGGTTGTAAACAAACAATACCTTGTTGCCCTGGTTACGCATTATAACAACAGTGCAAAAATGAAAATGCGAGAGCAAAAAAAATATTCCAGCTGCACAGCATCCAAAACCAGAGGGAATAATCGTCCAAACATGCAACTCCTCAACCAAAAAACTTCTGACCAAAAGTCTAGAAGAAGAACAAATCAGAACTGAGCATTACTCCAATAAATATGTAACTTAAACATTCTCCTGAACTGGTTTTTACCATAAAGATTTTACGGTAAAAACAAAAGAAACTCCAAAGATCGAGTTGATCAGGTGACTAAAAGTACATTTGGAGGATTCCAGACGTTACTTTTAAACCTGGGTACATTGTACTAACACTCAAGCATGGCGGTGGCAGTATCATGCTGTGAGGCGTGAATAATTGAAGCTTGAAAACAGTTGAATGCTCTGGCAGAAAAATAACCTTAAACATGAATCCAGCTTCATTTTCAAAGCGTGTAACCAGCAACATTCCCAAATTCCTAACCTCAACTTTATGGAAAACTGGATTTAAAAAGCAAAATATACCAAAAACAGAGGTTGAAATGCATCAAATGTCAAGAACAAGATTTTCCCAGAAAACTTGCTAAGCCAGGTGGCTTCAGGGAATCGTTCATCCAGCAGACCAGTGTGTTTGAGTTAAAAAATGTTTAAAGTTGACAGAAAATGTGAAAATGTCACTTGATCATTATGTGTTAATGGAAGATTAATACCTGAACACCAACTATAAAGTTTTAAAAACGTAAATAACTAAGCAATGCTTAGCCTGATGGGGGCACAAATAAAGCCTGGTGACCCACCAGGCTAATAATACACTGAGGGAAACCCTTAACAATAAAACAGTCCTGAAGACTGATGTAAACATCTGGACTTTGCTGGACATTGTCAGGAATATTGATTATTGGTGTTCAGCAGGATATTCCAGTCCACTCAGAGGTGGGCCTCCATGCTGCCCCCGGTGGCTGATCCCTGTGATATCCAGAGCAGTAACATCTTTATCCAGGAACTGCCCTCAAGGCAAGTAGGAGAGATGCATATCTAACCAGAAAGACGGGAAAAGGAGGAGTATAGCTGCGTTTCCACTGATTAACTGAGAACTCTGCAAAAGTCAGAATCATTCCCCGCGTTTCTCAATGCGTGAAATCTATTGGATTTATTGCTCTGAAATCGACTCCCAGTATGGGGAGGATGAGGGTGTGGAAACCAGCAGCTGGAGGCTGTGACCTATTGCACATATTAGGAAATAATCCAGACAAAAACATTTCTGTCTGGAAAAAGAAGCTGGACGGTCGGAATGTGACCCTGGGATCAGCGTTGGAGGGAAACCAGCAGAACGCCGCTCTGTCCTGCATCTCTAACGGTTTACAGTAGCAGGATGTGCTCTGAACAGGCGTAGGTTTGGCAGAGCACCTTCACATGGAGACACCACTGCATGGGGATGAAATTTAGACGGATTTGTTTATGGCTGTTGCTCTAACTGAGCCTGACAGCTTCCAAAACAGCTCAGCTTGAACCTCTGGTGACCCCAAAGGCTTGTCAATTCTTTTTATTTCCCTGTGCCTGTATCACCGATCTGCATCCGGTCCAGCCTGGTTCTCCTCCTCGTCCTCTTCTTTCTACTTCATGTCTCATAAAATATGGGTTCCTGTGTTATGAAGGAACACTAATCATGTTGTTTTGGTCAGAAATGCATTAATAAAACTGAAAAGAGAGAATAAAATGACCTTGATCAGTAGATTTCCACTGCATCCACCATGAGTTTGTCACATTTCAAGTAAAAAAAAAGTGATAGACTGACAATTACATTTTCTGGTGCTAAAATAAATGCATTATTATATTATAATATATCTAATAATGTTACCAAGGGCAAATTTTCAATATTTTGACACATTTAATCAAAAATAAGTAAGAAATTATCAACTTAATGTACTGCTTTGCTGCTCAGCTTGTTTCATTCTTGTGAAAGAAGCTGAAATGTAGTGGCTTTGTGTGCAGCAATAGGTGGGGAGGGGCAGTGTTGCATCACTCTTAAGATTGATAAATATGAAGAAAACTCCTGAGTTATTCCAGCATGTTTGGGTTTTTTGAATGGTGGCTTTTTAAAACCAGTAAAATAATAAACAGGTTTTAAGGGTCTTCTAAACATGTATCAGGAACGTTTGGACGATTAGTGGGAAAAAAATGGTTTCTGCTTCCGGGCATTGAGTTTTATTTCTATTCTAGACTGAAAATATTCATTGCATCTATATTTATGCTGGGAGCAGAGGTTCCAAATAGTATCATACGTTAGCGATTAGCATGCTTATTGTGGTTAGCTTTACTAAGTGTGAATTTCTGGAGGGTTAAATAGATTTCCAAATCCAACATGTCCTCAAAAGACAGACAGTAGAGCTGCATTAACTCCAGCCTTCCTGGTGTCTGCTGAATCTTTACTTTATATTCAGGACAGACACCTACAATACCAAACATATTAGAGCTTTTGTGTTTTTGACTTATAATACTGAAAGTAACTAAAAGTGAATCTTCTTTAGAAAAATATTGATAACTTAAATGACTACAGGGTTTCTTCCAGAGTATTATAAGCCTGGCGGGCCATCAGGCTTTACTTGCCCCTCACCAGGCTAGGGGTTGTTTATCTTAAATAATTTTTTTTAATGTTTTTACACACAACCTACAGAACGATTAGTTTTATCTCATCCACTTATGTATTTTCTTTATTGCTTATCTTTTATTTGCATAGTTTTCTGTCAACTTAACATTTTTTAAAACAAAAATACGTTGGGACTTTCCTATATTTCTTGGGGAAATCCTGAACAAACTTTGGTGTTTTGGTCAGATTTTAATTGATAGACCCACACCTGGTATCAAATAATTACAAAATATAACCAGTTGGCTTTAAATGTCACCTTCCGTTTGGTATTTCTCAACTTTTACAACTTACTTGACAACAATTTGAATTGTTCTCTTGTTTTTTCCATGAGGAAGCGTGGCTATAGGTGCATAACCAAACCCAAGTTAGCGCTCTCAGTGAGATGAAATGAATGACTTGCATGTGGGATGAGTGCAGCCAGGTGCTGCTGCTGCTGTGATTACAGATTTCTCCTGAATCAAGTCCCACACGCCGCATTTAGCCGCTTCTTGAGTCAGGGATAGGGGGGGCGGAGGAGGCATGAGTGTCGGGTTGCATCAGCACCAACAACAAGCGTTGCTGGGAAGAAAAGAGAGCCCAACTCTGCAGATAGGACTTTGACCTGCTGACCTCTGACTAAGTTCATTTTTCAACACTGTGCAGGAATGTTTAAAAAAGCCCACAGAATCATACATCACCAGGAACGCAGATAAGTTGATCCTTGGAACAATTTCCATCATAACGAACAATCCCCGCTGCTGGCAGCCGCACAAAAACGGGCCCTTGATGAATGAGTTGTTTACCCACTTGAGTTCAGCGCTGCGCTGCCAAACGCCAAAGCGCCACTTCATTATGAGGCTTCAAAACAGGAAGCTGGAGCTGGTTCATGTGTTTTAACGGGCTAAATAAGTGATATGACATCCCGTTTTAATGCAGTTATCAGCTCAGAACGAGGCAGCAGCTACACAGCAACAGAACGACACCTTCAAGTGGAGCTGGCGACCTGCCAGGGAGGCTTGGCTGATCATTCCCCACCCAGCATGCACCTCACCGGCCACTAGCGTCTCCCTCCAGCTTGGAAAGAGCTCACTTTGTTCGCGGAGAGGTGGAGCTCGTCCCCTGTGATGTTTGGTTTGTCTCTGTGGAGCGCTGGCCTCTTGCTTTGCAGAGAAGTGCAGCTTGACCCGTCCTCACAGAGAGAAAGGGAGTGTGTTTGGAAATCCTTCTGGGAGAAATTACTCATGATTATGTTTCACAACTGGGCAAACACAATGGGTCAGGACTACATCAAGCACTTCAATGTCCTGAAATGGATTATATATGCTTCTACCTTTAAAAAAAAAAAATCACATTTTATTGTTTGTCTTTACTAGAATGCTTGTTCAAAACCTACATTTAAACTTCTTAGTAATTATCACAAATATTGTAAAATAATTAACTTGTTCAGCAGCACAAAATTTAACATGACTCTAAATAATTGTTTTGGTTTGCACTGATGTGATTCAGTTCAGTAAATTATATCCAAATGTGTAAATAAAGTATTTTTGAATTAAATTTGAATTGTCCAGCCATCCTTCCAACCATCCATTCATAACGTTCCATCCGTTTGCCCTTCCGCCTATTAACCATTTTGTCCATCCATTCATATTTAAAGGTTGACCTCTGTTGGAAATGTTGTGATCCAGGTTGAACATTCAGGGTCATAGGTGTCATTTAGGAGGAAATGGTTTGACCTCTTGGTTCAGGCGTCTTTCAGCAGTCAGGTCGACTCAGACCAGTTCACCTGTTGATCTCCAGATGAAGTTATTGAACAGTAGTGGAATGTTTCATCCTCTAAAGAAAACAGTCCCTCGGATGAGTTGCATTAACTCTTTGCAGCTTTATTCTCAGTAAAGATCTCCATTGTAACAGAGTTATTTTTTCCTGCTGGAATATAAAGTGTTGTAATGATCTGAGGAAGGCTAACAGGCATTTCCTTTCCATATTAAAAGCCCAAAACCCTGGTGAGCTGAAAAGTGGGTCAGGTGTTTAGACATTTTGCAGGGGAGGTGTTGCTGAAATGTCCGCAGCTAAAGTAGGTCACAGTTCTGCTCGATAAATCTCCGCTTTGAGTTGAACAGAGAGCTGTGTCTCAGTGAAATGCTACCAGGTCATTCCTCTCCACCTGAGGAAAGAAAACGGACCCGCTTGAACTTAAAGTTGGGAACAGAGAAGCTGACGGAGGGAAACTGAGCTGGCTGCTGGAGTCTCTTGGACTGCAGGCATTATTAGCATGCAAGTGATCACTTTTGTCTGGATCTATGGAAAAGTTGTATTGTATTGGGTCATTTTGATTGATTTTTCTAGTAAAAAGTGGCAGTATCATGAATGGAGCCAGGCAGTTACCATAGCACCCGACAGCAAGTTGCTTCAGATGCCCTGTTGAACTGTGTGACCCCAATTATAGATCCTGCAACACTTTTTCAAGTCTTCATCTTCGTTCTGAGAATCTATTTCTATCTTATCTTACATTCATGCATCTCAAGGTTCTCTCCATCTCAGTTGTCTGACTGATTATGATGAAGCGGATACAATAAGTCTGAATTATCTCCAGCATTCGGGTAAACAAAGCGAGCCGGTCCTTTCATGTCGTCTCATTCCAGTGTGTGAATTTCTCCCTTCAGACAAAGCAGCTTTCTCTCGTTCGCTGCTGGGTGGAAACCGGAGCGTTGCACAATCCAGCAGCTTCCCATCATATCCGCCTTCGTAAACTTCAGTACAACCCAGAAGATTGATTCTTGTGCTTTATGTCCTTCATATCCGGGCAGCTATAGCTCACCTTTGGCAAGCGGCTCCTTGTATTGTCACCTGTGATTGATCGGAGCTCTTAGCAGCCGTGTTTGCAGTTCACATGGCTCCGAGCTCTTTGAGACGACGCTCTGCTCTCGCAACACTTAGAAATGCATTTTTAAAAGAAGAAAAGCTTCATTTAAACATGCAGATCTTAAAGCTGCAAGTCAGAGTTAGACTCAATGCTGCAGTTTAATTAGTTGATATAGAATGTTTTTGTTCTCCACATGATTTAAAACATTATTTATTTATATATTTTCATTTTAAAATATATTTAAGCATAAAGCCTTTTTAAAGAATCATTCTTTTTAATTATTTTAACTAAATTTATTTCGTTTAAAAAGTTAATTTATTTATTTTTCAAATTTCTTTTAATTGAAAATAAATTAATCAAAATATTAAGTTACAAATGTTTGCTTAGAAATATAATATGCACATTTATGAAGTATGTAAGTGTTGGTTTAGATATTGATTTAGAAGCTTTTGAATTAATTTATTTTAACTTTTCACATTTTTTAGTTTAGTGTTTTTATATTAATATGAATTTATGTACTTTAATATAAATGTTTGTATTGCTGTTGAAATTAATCAGGAATTCACTTAAAGATTATTAATTTATAATTTCATGTTTATATTTTTAAAAGATGTTAAGTTAATTTAAAATATGTTTATATGTTTACTTTTCATCTACATTTCTTTATTTCTACTCAGTTGTCCCAGTAATAAAATAAATACATTTTTGCAGCTGACAAGATTGTTTTTTAGTTTGTTACCTAAAACAATAAGAATCGAATTGAGGTCAGATTTATATTTTTCTTTAAATTTACCAGCTTGTAAAGACGCAGCAGCTCAGAGTTGCTGCTTTATTTCTGATTTTAACCCTTTAACAAACAGACATCATACCTTCCTACTGCATTCACTGCAAATCACGTAACACGGGAACTCGGAGCATCAGGGGGAACATGCAGTCAGATTTCTCTCTTTTGAACACCGGGGCTTCTCTCCCATGTTCTGTTGCCCCGGGTGCTGGATGTTGGGCAAAATAACAATCCATCAACGCTGTCAGATCAAAGGAGCTGTCTCTAACCTCCGGATGCGGTGCTATTCCTGCAGGGCCATATCTAATGCACTTACGTCCCCATTATTGTCTTGTTCTTTCCTTTTCAGCAGCTTTTCTTCACACATAATTCCTGTTGCGGATGTGAGCGACTCGCTCCAGGGCGTTGTGGTGATGATAGATAGTTTCCTTAACGCTAATTATTTTTCTTTCTACTTTTAAGTGCAGCAAACGTTGCAGGCATTCTCTGTCCGATTATTCCCCTCGTC
Source organism: Poeciliopsis retropinna (assembly GCA_010277075.1). Lineage (NCBI taxonomy): Eukaryota > Metazoa > Chordata > Actinopteri > Cyprinodontiformes > Poeciliidae > Poeciliopsis > Poeciliopsis retropinna. The sequence goes on along the minus strand of VMRM01000029.1, from coordinate 93,077 downwards.
TCGTCGTTGCACATATGCGAAGCAAACCAATTATTTCTGCATTTTTCCGCCTTGCACATTCCACTCGCCTAAGTCACATATGCAACAGTTCCCGGCTGCACCTGTTGCTGCGAAATACTCCTCCACTTCAGAGAAAACGATGTGATGAGAGAAAAGCGCCGGCGGGCCTGGATGAGAGGCAGTGTGACCTCTCTGCAGCTGTTCCTGCTGGCTGCAGGGCTCTCAGGAAGGCGTGAACCGGCTTTATTTGAACCTGCCTTGTTGAAAAATGCATCACGTGTGTTAAATGAACATCCAGTGCAGAAAATGAGAACTAAGTTCTCATTTCTGTGGCGTAAATTGCTCAGTTATTCTCATATTTGTTTGAAGAATTCTGCAGCAATGAACAACAAGCAAACATTTATTGGTTTGGGATTTCTCTCTGTTTTCATAGTGCTGCACCTGGAGTCTGTAATCACACATAAGAACCCCAATAGAAGCATTTCACCTCAGAAAACTGATTTTTTTTTTTTTTTTAATCACTCGATGTACCTCAGTAGAGCTTGTTAGAAATCACTGATTGTTTCTCGTTTGAGCTGAATGTCATAAAATAAAAGCTGCAGGGCTTGGAGAATAATACAGAGCTTTGAGAAGCTTTTTGATGTTTGATTTGCATGTTTAGAAACTGTTTTACATCAGAATATCTTTATGAAAGAATAATTATACCTTTAATATTTGTACATTCTTAATTTTACTTTTATTAAAATCCTCTTCAATCTTCAGTAACTAAAGATTGTCTTAGTAATTGTTTAATCGGGTTTTCATTTTAATCCTATTTTACACAGTACTAGAAATACATTAAAAGATGCAAATAAACAAATTAATTCATTTTTTAAAATAAAGAGATAAAGATTTTATTGCCTAAAACAAAATAGTAGCATTCTTTAAGCGTATGCTTAGTCATTAGTTTCCCTTTTCTGATTGACTTACTGTCAATTAGTGTAATGCTGATATGTTGACTATTTTTTAATAAAATTATTGATTAGTAATTGGATTGAAAAATTGCTCAATATGAGAATTGTTTATTTACATAATTTGAGCTAAAACTGTTGCATGAGGAGTTCAGAGTAGAACATATTCACAAAGTTTATTTTTTCATCTTAGATATAAAATGCACATATGTATTGCACAGTTTTGCTTAATATCTGATTTGAGTGTCTTGTTTTTTCTTCAGTAAATGGCCTTTTTTGAGTCTGTAACAATTAATCGATTATCACAATTAATCACGATTAATCACGATTAATTGATTAAGCCCTAATCTTTCCTATAATTTCCTGATTCTTATGTATTGTTGCTCGCTTTGCCTCCAACTGCCTTTGATTCCCAAATAAAGTTAAGAAATCTCAGCAGATGCAACTTTTATTATTACTTTCACTCATTGTGTATTTTGATACTGTTATTCAAAAAAATTAAATTACCTTCTATTTCTGTTTCCCTCTTGGAGGGCACAAACAGCCATCCTGAAGTGAGTTTCTGTTTGCCCTCTGCAGGTGCCATTCTGGGACGCTCGGAGACGCAGGAATGTGTCCTCTTCAGCTCCAGCTGGGAGAAGGACCGAAGCAACTACACCGGCACCGAGGACTGCGTCGGCGAAAAGGACAAGCGGCGGCACTGCTTCGCCACATGGAAGAACGTCTCGGGCACCATTGAGATCATCAAGCAGGGCTGCTGGCTGGACGACATGAACTGCTATGACAGGTACACAGGGAGGCTTTCAATAAGTCTGAGAAAGCTAAAGTATTGTGTCCTCACTGATGATTTAGATACACAAAGGATTAAATTTGGTCTAAATTATGTCCTGAAATTATGACTGTTTCATTTTCTTCAACTGAACCATGAGAAAGTGCATATCCATTCAACTAAAGGGTTATTTTTATCAATATGAATTGATTTTAATTTAAGCAGTTGTTTGACAAGCAGAAACTATAATTCCCAAGATTATTTGAAAACATTTTAGCACTAAATTTTAACTATTTTTTTAGTCTTTGTGAGGTAGCTTTACATTTATCGTCTGCAGACAGCTCTTTCTTTCTCAACAAGACAAAGCCATCTCATCATGACTCACTTGTGACTCTAAACACATTTAAATTCACCTTGAGCACATTTTTGTCCCTTGGTGTGCTTCCCATTCGAATAATTCGCACAAGGCCACATTTTAATTACTGCAACTAACAGAAATGAAAAAGCTTTGCGTTTGAAACTGATTAGATTTCTAAAAAGTCTAAAAAAAGCCTCTACTAATGAGGTGTGTCTTCATAGTTTTCCGCTCAATAGAACTTGAAACTGGTATCAGGAGTTGGTTTGAGGCGATTTGTGTTTTCCTTTGATTCCCAAACGATAAAGTTGCAGTCCGCTGCGTTCAGGTACCTCGGTTCAGACGGCGCCGGCTGGCCTCCCTGGAGAGCGCAGAGCAAGTCGAGGGCGGCTGCCACTTCCTTTGGCTTTTATCTGATGACTCTGAGAGAGTGAAATAGTGTGTGCGTGTGTGTGTATTGGCTCACGTAGGAGTTATTTAATAAATGTTGTGTTTCATTGTCCTCTGTGGCTGTGAGGGAATGAAAAGAAGAGAGAGGAGTGTGTGTTCATGCTTTTTGCACAACGTCACATCTTTTATGTTCGATGCACTCTGAATAATAAAAGTGCCTCTGCGTGCAGAGATGGATAGCTCTGTGTGTGTGTGTGTGTGTGTGTTCCTAATTCCCACCTCAATGTCCTCTGCAGCTACGAGTGTGTGGAGAGGAAGGTGAGCCCCGAGGTTTTCTTCTGCTGCTGTGAAGGCACCATGTGCAACGAGAGGTTCATGTACGTCCCGGACACGCAGCCGCAGAACGACACCAGCCACTCCACCGCCTACAGTACGTACAGCGCAGCTTCTCTCCTCTGCACTACGTTGAACTACGACATTAGAGAAAAATAAATCATCAATTTTAATCATTTTGGACTTTTTTTTTATTAAGAAAATTAGGCTGCTTGCATTTCTGACTGGATAATTAACCACCTGTTTTTGGGACAGTTTGAGTTAAACAGTCCCACAGCATGATGCTGCCACTGCCAGACTTTTATAACAGTAGCAGGATGATGCTGAGAGATGGCTTCATTTTAATGAAGATGATGGAGCTGATGTCAGTGAAGTCAACAGCTCAGTTGGTTGAAACTTAAAAACAGAACAACGATGTCGGTAGAGCTGCTACCTATTCCATTGTTCTGATGATTAATCAGTTAAAATATTTACACATTTTGCAGATTTTCCATGAGAAATATGTTAAAAATGGAATTCAGTTTAATTTTTAAATGGAAACTTAAACATTTTATTGCCTAAATACAGTAAATGCATCCTTGATTATGATGGAAAGGATGCAGCTAAACATCCTTCTAACATTAACATGTGAACAGCTCGGTGTAGAGCTGATCTGTTGAGGCATTTTTGATTTAATTGGTTAATAATTATATAGGAAAAGTTGCTCAATAGAATGGTTTTTACAGAATTTGAACAGGGTGAAGGTATATTTATTAAATCTAAAATGTGAAGATATTTTTCTACAGTTTTGGATTAAATATTGCTCCGAGTGTGTTGCTCTTTTAGCAAAATGCCTTTTATAGAGTTTCTATTCGCCGGATAATGGTTAATCATTTAATCGTTTAACAGCAGCTTTAGTGAAAAAGTCAAGAGCAGAAACCCCCTGGATAGAGGCTGTACTGAAGTGTTCAGATATTAGGAGTCCAGTGTTTGAACAGCAAACTGCATCTGCGGCAGCCTCCAGTCCTCCCAGTGTTTTCTCATCCGACGTCCTTGCACTTCTCACTTTACAGCTACCAGGCTCATCTGTCTGCTTGTGTTGGTTTGGATGTGACTGAGAGAAACCTGCAGACAGCCTGTTGTGTAAAGAAGTTGTCGCTAACAGCCTGAGAGGCCCACAGAGCAGCTGGCGAAGCCCCTCCCCCACCCGTTGCCGGCTGCTGAATCAAACAGCGGTACCTTGTTACAGGCCAAGCCGGCAGAGAGCGCTGGTATTTTTGGCTGCAGGATTACATTATGTCACGAGATGGATTTGCTAATCCCGCTCCACTTGTGTGTGTGTGTGTGTGTGTGTGTGCTCTGATATGATCTCTAAGCACAGTAGCAGTAAGCCGGGGTCAGTGCTGCCCAATCGGATGCGTTTCCTAGCGTTCATTCCTCCTCTCCAATCACTTCCTGTCTGTCCCCGCAGCCACATCCAACCCGTTCTCCCCGAAGCCGGCGCTGTTCAGCACGCTGCTGTACTCCCTGGTCCCCATCATCGGTCTGGCTGGCGTCGTCCTCTTCTCCTTCTGGATGTGGAGGCACCACAAGCTGGCCTACCCTGCTGCCCTCGTCCCCACACATGTAAGTCTCACCTGGCACTCAGGCGTCTGAGTTTCTCTTTCTGTGTATTCACCCACGGTGACCTCACCTTTACCTGTTAAATGCTAACAGAGGAAATGGAAACCGTCTCAGTTCCTGAGCGTCACATTAGTCTTTCCCAGGAAACAGAAGCAGCCGAAGCAGAAAGCAGCTTTGTCACAACTTGAATCTACTGTGTTTCACTGTAATTTCCTTAATCTGGACTCAAACATCTTTTACTGTTTAGAGCAGAGAAACGGTGGACGCTCAGGGTTTCATGAGAGTAAAGTAGAGATGAATCAATTATTTTAATAGTTCCTGTGGTAAATTTTGTGAAGACAAAACTAGGACTTAGTTATATTTGAACTTTATAAAACAAACCAAGGTTTAAATATGTTAGTTGGTCCGACTTGAAAGTTCATCCAAGTTTCTCTGTTTCACAAATTCCTTCGTTCTGGAGGAAGAAAACAGTTTGAGAGGAGAAATATTACAAACATATATCCCTCTCTCCAGCTGTCCATCATGTACTGACCTCAACTCTGTAAAAAAGCTCCTTGCTTCCCAGGTGAAAATATCTCTTTCGTCATAGTTAGATTCTGTCAGCTCAACTGATCCGATCAAACTCCGGATGTATCATGACTTCTGCATCCTGAGTTTGCAAGGTTGCTTTAGAATAAACCAAAAGATAAACGACTGGCTCCAAACTTTAAGGAAGAGTGGACCAACATTCCTCCACATCAACTGAGGATCATCTCAGAGGCTCATTGAATCACTGACCAAAAAGACAAGTTGTTGTACTTTTATGTTAAACTAAAAGAAAAATCCTAGAAATCTATGAAAAAGCCTTGAAATTTTCTGCTCATGAACCTCTCGTGAACCTTCTGCTTCTTGCTTTTTTAGAAATCTCTTTCAGAGCGAAACATTTAATCTGAAATTTATTATGCTGGTTGAGTTCAAACCTTTCAAAATTAACACATCCTCTAAAATTTCTGATGAATTTAGCTTCTCCGAACGGGAGGCTTGTTTCTCTCCACTGCAGCAGAGGTATATTCTGAGCTGCTCGCAGCAGGGGGAAGAAAAGCAGAGCTTTCCAGCGTATGGAAGAGGAGTCAGGGGCCTCTGCATTATTGATGAGGCTTTATATAGGCAAACAAAACTAAACACAGAGAAGCTCTGCCTCCGAGGATGGAGGTGGTGGGTGAGTGGGTGGGTGGGTGTAGTGCGGGGGAGCGAGCGAGCGAAGAGAGACGTGCAGTTCTCTCCACTCACTTATTGTATTTGCAGAGCGCCAAAGCTTAGCAGGAGAGAGATAAAAAGACAGTTACACAATGCAATCTGGAAACAAAGCTGATGTGCATCGGAAAAACAACAAGTCTAAGAGGCTTATGGAGCATTTTTACCTGGAAACGGATAAATGAGTGGGAAAAAATAAACAGCACAACGAGATCAGGGGTAACATATCGAGCGGCGATATGTAAGAGATTCTCTCAGCAATGCGTGAATAAAATGAAATATATTAGCCAGCATGGCGCAAATGAAGTCATGCTGGGCGTCTGTAATGGAGCTGAAGTGGATTATTGCATAAAGGAGTAGGTGTAGGAGAGCAGGAGGGAAGGGAAAGGAGGTCACAAGCGCAGGAATGTATTTAAAATCCGCTCGATGGGAATTCAAGCTGCTTCATTAAAAACTTTTCTCGCTTCATAGTATTTTTTTGAACAGTTTTGAGAGCATTGATCTTCCTTCCTGTCAGGCTTTCCGCTTCTGTTTGGCAGATGAAATCCAAGCCGTTCATTTCCGAATTCTGGCGTCACGTTGCGGATCGTCTTGCACCGAGTCAGTGAAATGTCAAAAACCCAGATGTGTTTATTGGAACTTTGTTTAGGTTTTCTGCTCGGTCATGACTCGGCCTGCTCGATAATAAAGGCTCTGGGGAATAATGTGCTGCACTTAGTCATGTATTTTTAATGTGACAGCAACAAATTGACCACATGTGTTGGATTTAAAGCATCCGGTGCAGATGGAAGGCCCGGTTGGTATTAATTGAGCCATGTTGAAGGACTAATTATGTTTTTTTCATGCATAGATGATGAGAAACTAACGTCAGAGCCCAACATCCAGCTTATGATTCATTTTCTTTTCTCACTTTGTTTTTGTTGGTGTCTTAAGGTCTTTGCTCTGTTTTCTCTTTATGTTGCCTTAACTTGTCTTGTGTGGTTAGTTTTAGATCAAGTTTTGGTTGGATTATACCTACATTTTCTTATTTAGTTTCTGTTGAAGACCATTTAGAACCAGATTAGTTGTTCTTTTTTACGTTTTATCTTTACCTGGAGTTTAGTCTTTGTTTTTCGATATTTTTTAAAGTGTTTTTTTTACCTTAAAGATAATTTTTGTTTCTCAACTTTAGCATTTTTATGCCAGCAATGTAATTCTGAGGAGCTTAGGCCTCATGTTTGTCGTATTGAATCTTGAAGGATATTATTTTATTTGTTTTTTATATTCACACGTTCTCTCAGTTTTCACCCACTGAACATTTTTTGGTGAAAAACATATTTTGAAAGTCTTCAAAGCTAGAAATATGTTGTATAATAGTCAAAGGTTAGGCAACATCTACATCAATTTCAAAAGGTACCTGTGTGTCATAAATACATGCAGCAGTAAGCTAATTAGCTGCATAAATGTTTCAACATACTATTATACTGAATTGTGAGCCAGTTTGTTTCAACAATTCCCAGTTTACCTTCACCAAAGTGAAAATGAAACTTTTTCCAACTTGAAAAACCTGCTGTCTGATGTCACTGTCAGTCATTCTTACATTCCTTTGTTGTGAAGTGCTTTCAGTAACATGGTCATGTTGGTTTAGTTTTTGTTGTTGCGCAGAACAAAACATAATTCCAAGACTATCTTTAAACCTGCTGCCTGATGTCACTACCAGTCATTTTTACATTGCTTTGGCGTGGGGTGCTTTTAGAAAAACACAAAGCAGGGATTACCTTTGACATTTTTACCTTCACAAATATGTGTACCTCTTGTTCTGAGTATGTGATATATTTAATGCGATTATTCACTTTCTTAATGTTTGGCTGTAGAGAAAGAAAACTGAGCTGCTTCTGCATCTCCTCATATATCTGTGAAACTTACATGGGGCCAAGCTGGAGGTGGACTTAATAAAGCTGAAGGCTGATTTATCTTCATCGCGTTGCAAAAAAAAAAAGAACAGAGGAAGACGAGGCATGTTTTCTTTTCTTCAGCACACATTTAATTTATAGAATCTGCAGGCTGCAACAAGATCACATCCAGGATGAAAGGCAGAGGAAGAAAGATGAGAACTGCATGAACCGGTGGTGTTGCCATGATTTTGCTCCAACATGAAGCAAATTTTTGCCACCAAACCTCTGTTATTCACGCCTCGGTGCCAAGTGGAAGCAAACTGGAGTTGATTGTGTCTGAATGCACAGACCTTTAACACTCAAACACAACTCTTTCCTGGTTTCTCCTGGTCTTAGCAATCATTCCAGACTACAGTCTTGATCCTAAAACTATTTGGCTGTGTGAAGCCTTCCTCAACCAATCCTTATTTAAGAGATTTTAGGTGTCGATTTGACTCCATTGTTCCTCTAATTTATTTTGGATCCAGTCTTCGGCTGGAAGTCTATTACTTAATGTATTTATTTACGTTGGGGAGTTTCTTTATTCCCACCCAGACCTATAAATCCAGCCTGAGTCGTTCAGCTGAGGGATAATGTTGACAGTTTGGCAGTAAATGAATTGTATTGTCTTGGCTGTATTGACTTTATTTTGGTTTTAAGACGTAAATCTGTTCATATTCCATTTCTTTAAGTGTCCTTTGAACTTTCCCACATTCTGTCACTTTAAATGAAGTGACTTTAGTCCATTTTATTGATATTTTATGTGATAGACCAACACAAAGTAGTCTGTAATTTAAAAAATGTGGTATTCAGCCTCCATGAATCTACATTTGAACCATATATATGTTATTGTATGTGTTTTCTACCATGTGCATTAATACATTTTAAGGTATATTTGACGTTTGACCTATAAAATAAGAAGTAAGGAGTGTTTTTGAAACACTTCTAACTCAAGTGTTGGTGGATTAAGCTATTTGTTGGCGGCTTGTCAATACTGAAGGTCCATTGTAAATTATTTAGAGCGAAGAGGTTTTACCAAGACTTCAGCTTTAAGTTTCTACAGGAAAGTTCTTTATGTGTGAAAAACACTAAAAGTTCTCAGGAGTTACAACTAAAATTTAAATTATATGCTCAAACATGCATCCAAATACAAAACATTGCATGTTTTTATCATTGTAGAAGGTAGCAACTCAGGTTTATAGGTGATAAAACGTCATCTGGCAGATTATTTCACTTATAAAAAAATTTTTTTCCCATGTTTTAAGTTAATATTTGTACTAGAAACTAGACCAAAAATAGTTTCTAGTATTTTGTCCTTTTGCAGCGAGGTTGTTCTCTATTTAGCGCTGTCCATCTTCCCATCAATTTGATGTGTTTTCCCATAGCATGTTGCTGCCACCACCGTATCTCACAATGGGCATGGTGTGATCAAATGTCCAGTAATAGTTTGAATTTTGAGGCCTTTACAGAACATGTGTTGATTATATTTAGGGCAGCTAATAAACCTTTTCTTCATAACGTGACAAAATGTGTTTAGGTTCAAAGGTCACCAGTTTCTTGCCTCTCAGTATCTGATATGTGCATGCTTAAGAGTGCCGTTGCTCTGAAATGCTGTTTATGTCATCTGTGACACATTCATGCTCGCTGGGTTTCCATCCATCATTGAAGCTAACTTTCCGTTGCTAAATCTGCTGCTAACGTGTGACACCTGACCTTATCCATGTGTCGCCTCCATCCTCAAACCAGACGTTTGGATCTCTGACGCGACGACCGGCCTGCGTTTCAACCTGCCTCTGCTTCATCTACTGTCAGACAGAACGCAGCAGTAATCTCTCCTCTTTGCTTTCTTATGCTCCTTTTCCAACAAGCACGCCTTTCATATTATGGTGGAGGTAAGAGCAGTTTAACTGACGTTCTTTTGGGTAGAGGTCGTGACCTCTCCACCTCAGTCCTGCACCACCGTTGTGTTTGCCTTGTCCAGCACCGCCTTGCTTACTCTGGCTCACAACACTTTTTGTTTTTCTCCCCCTCGCCTGGATTAATTGCATGAATGAATGTCTTTTGTTTGCTTTTGTGCATGCAGGAAAGTCGCCAACATGGCTTTGAATGCAGCCCCTCGTTTTTTTCTTTCTTTTATTCTACAAATGTTCACTTGTGGTGTTGATGTTTGTCATGTGACCCACTTTTAAGGATTCATAGCTGCTTCTTCTTCAGTAAAACGGGCATCTCAGACCTGAGCATAAAAATAGGAACTACCTGTTTTTGCAGATACAGGTTCTTGAAATCCTTGAAAATCTTGTGTTTATTATGAATATTTATTATTCCTAATTACTCGATGACTTGTTGATCGTCTTACATTTTTATGTCAAAGTTTTTGAAAGTGTATGTTAGAAAAACATTTCAAAACAAATATTTTGTTATATTTTAGTTTAACATATCCCTGCTGTAGAATAAAATACAATCACAGGACATTTTAATAGGAGTAATAATTTAATAGTGAATTGAAATTCATTTGTATTGTTTTTTTGTTCCACGTCAAAGAAAATACTTGAATTTTACTGTTTGAAAAGTGACCCCTGTGCAGATATTTATGAGTGAATTTGTCTGCAGACGTCAGAGAAATCAGCTCCGGCTCATTATCAGCCTCAACCAAACGTGTATGTAAACTCAGGCTTCACGTTCCGGTTTATTTTTGCATCCTGGTTCGCATCAAAACCCAAAGTGGACGATTCACGCGGGGCCCAAAGGAGTCGTTTTCATGTGACAGACGGGGGCTGTAACCCGACTCGGCCATAGGAGCCGGTTAACGGTTGGGAAGAACGGTGTGAAGCAGCAGTTTCTGTTTTCCTGCTTCCTGTGAGCTGCTGACTGCGTGTAATCCGCGCCTTTCCGCGGCCTTGGCGCCCTGCGATCGGACAACTGATCTGGTGGCTCCCCGGCCGGGCCTGAGGCCCGCTAAGAGGTTTCCAGAAGCAGAACAACTCCAGAGGAACTCACTATCAGGATTAATGATGCAGTTGTAGCACCTTCATGGATCATTACTGTTTCTCACATCTCGTTGGTTCCTCTTGATTAAAAGGAATGTCTCTTGGTGGCGTTTTTACTGGTTGATGAAATATTATAATCCCTGTTGTGCTTCTGGAAGCTCCAGCAGCTCCAGAAACTCTGGAACTTCACTTACGTTCCTGTATTCTTGGATTAAAACAAAATGTATTTTTAAAAGTGGTACCAGGACAGTCCGAAACTTTGACCCATTTTCATTGGCAGGCGCTTCGTTCTGGTTCCTTTCACATCTTATTAACGTCTTCCTGGATTTATAAACCTGATAAATATTTCCAACTTATTCTCTTTAAAGAAGTCTAAATAAATCCAAAGTCTGGAGAGGCTTCAAAGGGACAGCTTGAAGAAATGTGATCCAAACCAGACTGCCTTTGTGACTCATGTTTGGTTTGGTCCAGCAGACACACAAACCTCGACCTTTCATCCTGGATTTTAATTTATTCACAAAAGTTAGAATTTTCTACCACAAAATTTCTTTCAAAATCTGAATTGTTTGCCATTTTTAAAGCCACGCCACAGCAAACTGCACTGTTCCATGTTTTCTCTATTGGTGGATAACATCTAACTGATGTTTTCTGGAGTCTGAAACCTTAGAAAATTTAACACTTTCTGTAAACTGGAGATGATGTGCTGGTGTTTGAGCCTACTTCATGTTGTAAGACGGATCCTTTTGAAGTGGTTCTTCATGGTTTTGATACATACTTTTCTAACTGTAGCTTCATAAAGAATTTATTTATTTGACAAAAGATTATCAAAATTATTTATTTTATGAATGAAAGTTGAGATTTTAGAAGTTAGGCAGTGTTTTATGTTATGCATCATATTTATCCCACTTAAAAGAGGAAAGCGAGATTTCTTTGTTTAAAAAAATAAGCCATTACATGTGAAAATGCTTTGCTGCACATGTTTTGCTTGCTTTTTAAGAAAAATAAGTCCATGAACCACATCTGGTGGATCACCCACCAAACCGTGACGCGGCTTTCAGTTCTGATGAGTCTTTCTGGTGAAGACCTGTCATCACAGCAAATCCCATCTGGATGAAAACATGACGTCAGCCCCGCTCAAACAGGAAAACTCCACACACCTCCCTGTCACAGCAACACTTGAGTCCTTATTTTGATAGATAAAGCCTGTCTGTGAAGATAGAGGCTGCTGTGAAAGCCAGCCTGCGCAGCATGGAGGGTCGTTTTCACTCTGATTTGGCCTGTGTTTGGTGTGAAAGCGCCATGCAGACAGCAGGTCTGCCTTACAGCTCTCTGCTAGCTTAAATAAACATTCAGATCCTCCCTTCACCCTCACACTCTGTAAGGCAGAGCGCTCCCTCCCCCTCTGCTGGGTCGTTCCTTTAAAAATACACAGAATAGAGGAGAGGTGTTTTAGCTTCATATTATTGTTCTTTTCTCCCTGCTGTCACAGAGATAGTTAAAAAACCACTCTGGCCTACTTTAGTCAAAGGCCAAAGTTCATGACCAACTGAAAAATTTCCGCCTGATAAAAATCAAACCAATAAAAACTCCCGCATGGATGCCACTCAGCTTGCTTCAGGGATCCTGTCAGGACATGCCGCATAAACTCTTGAGTTCCTTCTTTTACTGCGTGTGCGGTTTGGCTGCCGACCTTTGGTGAATTAATCTGAGGTCGTACGTGTTGCCTGAAATCCTGCTTTTATTCCTCTGACAGCCCAGGACTTGGCTGGAGTCTGAATCTTTTTTATGAGGTTAAGAAAACACTCCCCTGATGCATCACTCTGAGCAGATCCTGTCGAGGCCTCAGGGACTTGAAAGTTGCAGCAGTTCAAGTGAAAACATGAACATCCTCGCAGGCCAGGAGCCTTTTTCTGTCTTTCAGAGGCTGAGATTTTACAGCAGCGTATCTGGTTGCATCAAAGGCCGTCATTCATGTGCTCGTCTTTCTCCTCCACCTTTTATCCCTTCGGAAATGTGACTCCGGCGCTCCATGCTTCTTTCTAACCTCCCCTTGCCTCTTCTCTGCTCCTCACGCTTTTCTCGCCTCTGCTCCAGCGTCCGCTGTCGTCCTCTGTGAAGTCACATGTGAAAGTGATCAGCCTAATCCTGATCACCAGCTGTGTTTAACCTACTTTGGATCGGGAGCGCTCGGCTGCCCCTGCTTTGGCTTTTTGTTTGAACGGTATTAGCATGAACACGGGACGCATGCAGGAAGCGCGACCCGCCACACTCAGACTCAGTGGCTCTTGTGTGTTTTTCTTATATTTGTAGTGACATGCAGACTCTAGCAGACTCTGGTATGTGTTATATTGCCTCATAACTTTACATAATATCTCTGACCTTAATCTTGTTATTACTGTCACCGCTTTACAGTGCAGTGGAATAAAAAACACTTTATTCATTTATTACAGCCTCAAACCTTGAACTTGCTATACATAATCAAACCACACCTATTGTTTTAATGGTGATCTTCTGAGTGCCACTATAATTTTTATGAGTTACATGTTTATATATGGTGCAGGTTTGTAGATATCAGGAATATGTTTTTAGTTTCTAAAATGAAACTTGTGGCTTGTAACATGATTTCTCATAATCCAAAATACTTTTTGAATCCCTAACAGAAATTATGAAATGCTGCTGTAGCTCATTTAGATAAAGAGTCATTATAGATAGTAAAATATACAGCTTTAACCATACTAGCAGTCAGAGATTTATTTGACTGAACTGATTTTGTCCTCAGATTTTATATTTGACTTGTGACCATCTCTGCAAATCATGCTTCTTTCTATCTTTTGTTAAACATAAAATGCTGACATTTTAGTATCCTTCAGGTAAACCTTTTAGCGTTAAAGACTTTTAACAGTGTGGTTTTCAGATGTGTAAAATCTAAAAGTTCTTACTGCAAACCTTCTGACATAAAATCAAACATACTTTCCTGGAGTTTAGAAATCAGCTGCAGCTGTCCTCTAGGAGTTACTGATATAACTTTATGAATTAGAATTATTTTGAATGTTAGAATTGATACTAGATATCCAGGATAGCTTGGAAAGGTTTGACTTTCACATTTCATTCTTTTCCCACGCTCTTGTAGCGTATAATTAAAGCCCACTGCTTTCTGTTTTTTCCAAATATCCACAATAGCAGTCATGAGTACTCTAACGTAATTTTTACCAATTATGACAGAGCTATCATAGCTGAGCTGAATGTCATTCTGTGATCATTAGGCTCTGGACTTTATCATATAAACTTGGAATTACTTTCTCAAACATCAATATTGGTTTGACATAAATATTGTAACATTTAGTGCTAGAAAAGGCAATAATCTACGATTTAACAACCAATAATGTGTTGTCAGACCTCAAGATGAACCTAAAATGAAACTTTTACCAGGAAAAAACCCAACAGTTGTTACTCGGTGATGAGGATGTGTTTGAAATCATTTGTGCTTGAAAGAATGATGTTTGGAGCATATCTGGGACCTTCTTTGGCCCCGTTGCTCTGAGAAATTAAAGTTTGTGACGCACATGTAGCAGAAGTTGGCTGCTGTAGATAATGAATTGTTTTCGTGCAGCCGTTTCCTCTGTTTGTAATGTAATTAAATGTCAGTCAGCTGGAACAGTGGAGGTCAGGCGGAGGTCTGGAAAACTACTTTCAGGACTGATTGTAGGCCTGGAAAAACATCACAGCTTCATTAAAATATCTCATTCCTGAAAAATATGCAAGATGCTTCCAGATCACAAGGATTATTTTAAAACGCAAATGTGGAAAAGCAAAAGTACAACATTAATGCTCGAGTCCGTAAAGAAAAAGTGGGGTAATTTTTAAACCATCTTGTTATTTTGTGAGATGAAGGTCAGACGAAGGTCAACTGATGATACCAGTATCGTGTGAAAACGTATTAATGACCCTGTTACTCAGAGTTGATGAGTTGGAGAGAAAACTAATTTAATAAATAATTTTAGGTCTTATCTTGAGATAGTAGGGTTTTATTTTGAGGTGCCTTGATAATGAAATCACTAACATGACAGAAATAACCAGAAGTCTAATTTATCTTGAGATAATCAAACCAAACAAGCTCCAAATCATGATTTTTTGACATCTAGACAATTAAAAAAATCTCTATCATGGCAAAAACTAATTGTAAGTAAAAAAACAAAACAAAAAAAAACACTAATATCTCAACAAAACAAACTGGAGGTCTTGTTTTCGCATCATGATTTGCTTGAATTCAGATCATTGTTGCAACAAAACAATCCAAGATCTCGCTTTGTCAAGATAAAATATAGACATTTTCCACAACAAAACAACTAAAGGTTGTTTTGTAGTATAGATTAGTGAGATTAAATATACATTTTTATAATGTTTACCAATAGATTTGAGGCTAAAGCATTACAGAAAATTATCTGAACAAATAAGCCTTAAGCAGCTGCAAACAGAGCCTCTGCATCTTTAAAGCTCTTGATTGTTTTTTGGAGAAATCAAAAAACAAAAAGACACAAAGTAAAGAGTAATGAGTGGATTTCTAAGCTTTTCTCTGTGTTTTTTCTCTCCGGCTCATCGGCTTCCAACTGGCAGGTTTCAAGCTCAGGTCGCCCTCTGGGGTTTGACTTAATTTGAAATAAATGGATCCCAACCCTGCTGGCTGCCCTCAGCCAAAAACAACTTCCCTGAAATTCGGACCGAACTCCCACAAGTCCTAACAGCAGAAACATGAAATAAAGCAATAAAAACTCTGGGTAAAACCACCAGAAGGCATGTTGTCACCTTCTCTCTTCTTCTGCTTCTCCACAGGATCCAGGACCTTCGCCTCCCTCGCCAATCCTGGGCCAGAAGCCGCTGCAGCTCATCGAGCTGAAAGCCAGGGGGCGCTTCGGCTGCGTCTGGAAGGCACAGCTGCTAAATGAATACGTGGCGGTGAAGATCTTCCCCATCCAGGTAGGTGCTCCTCACCTGAACCTGCACTGGGTTAGCAGCAGAGCGGTGAAGCTGATGACTGAATCTTCTTCTTCGGGTGCAGGACAAACTCTCCTGGCAGAACGAGTACGAGATCTACAGCGTGTGCGGCATGAAGCACGACAACGTGCTGCAGTTCATCGGCGTGGAGAAGAGGAACAACAACCTGGACCTGGAGCTGTGGCTCATCTCCGCCTACCACGACAAGGTTCAGCAATCAATCTATCAATCAGTTAATCAAGTCTTTTTGAATAGCACATCACAAATACAACATCATAAAACACACCATACAGTAAACCAGTAATATTTTATTTATAATTATTCAAAAGCAGCTCTGAACAGGTGGATTTTTAGTCTGGATTTAAAGGAACTCAGTTTTTTAAAGTTTGTTCTCTCAGTGGAAGGATTGTAGAACTGGGTGATGTGCGCTATCTTCCTGGTTTTAGTCAGAACGCCAGCAGCAGCAATCAGTGCGACTCAAGATAAACGCATGGATGAGATTCTTTAGACCTTCCTTTAATCTTCTAAATGTTCTTCAGGTGATAGAAGACTGTCTTTGTAACTGTCTTTATGTGACTGAAGGTTCAGGACAAAATTCAGGCCTGATCTCGAGTTTCCAGCTGTAATAACTGATCTGTGCGTTGACTCTAAGTCATTCCTCTTTAGGTCCAAACATCATAAGTTCAGTTTTGTTTCTGTTCAGCTGGAGAAAGTTAAAGGTTAGTAATCGACTCTGTTCAGCTTCTAAAGGGGATCTGCTGGCTCTAAAGAGGCTTTTTTGCATCAAAATGGCTGAAAAATGTCCAATTTATTCGAGATGTGGTGGCAAAGCTCCAGCAAAGCTGCAGAATTTCTTCAGAGGCTCTCCTCTGAAGCGGTGGTTGCACAGTTCAGCGGCGTCTTCACGCTTGATTTATGCCTTGATATTCGATGCATCCGAGTAGCTTTGTGTGGTGAAGTCTGCATGCAGAGGCTTGCTTTAAATTTCCTGCAAAACTCCCCGAGTTTCAGTCTTGTCATGTAATCAAAACGTGGATATTGAAGACGGGATTCAAAGAGAAAATGACTGACTGGTAATTTCAGGGTGAAAAAGTCAAACATGTCAGAAGGAAGAACATAAAGTCCAGGTTCTTTTATTTAGTTTTTTTATATGAAAGCGGAGTTAATCAGTTCATTTGTAAGAGCCATCTGCCCTCTAGTGGTCACTACATATAACTGCACCAATCTTTAATGGAAAAAAAATATTCTTGTATTTTTGCTCCTATTATGATTTAGTTTGTTTTATCTAAACCTAAAGAATCTCACATTTATTACCCATTCTGATCTGCATTCATTTATGGGTAAACAGCATTGATTAATGTCTTCCTTCTCAATACATTAATGCAGTGTCATCAGAACAGATTGCACTTATCTAGTAGTTAACTAGATAATAAAATACAAATTTAGATTACAATATAAAAAATAGTACCATGTTAATCTTTTGTTTTTTATTATTTTCTTTTGTGATTTACTCATCTTATATTGTATTTTTTATTTAATGTGCTGTGTTTTCCCTCAAAGGTCAAGGAGATACTGCCAAACAGTAGTATTTTTATTCAGTTTAATCTACATTTGTTTTGGGGTTTTTTCCTAATTTTATTGCTTGTATTTATTAGTATTACGTTTATGTTATGTTTATTTATTTTTTACTTGAGGCTTATTTTTAAATTGTTTTGAAAATATATTTTTAGCCATGTTTATTATATTTTCTCGGACATTTGTTTTGCTTAAATATGCTGCCTGGATATGATTTTTTAAAATTACTTCATTATTACTTTTGTAACTTTCCACTTATTCAATCTTAAAATTACTTTAATATATATATATATATATATATATATATATATATATATATATATATATATATATATATATATATATATATATATTATATAGTATTTTAATCTTTCCGATTTTATCTTAAAATAAGAGAGGAATTGATGCTTGAACTGAAGTGAAATCTTTATTTCAAACTTGTAAAATGTTAGATGAAAAAATAAAGTAAATATGAAAACAAACAAAAAAGTAGTAGTAAGAAGCCGAAACCTATTGAATTTGCTCTAATTTCCAACAAAAGTTAAAGAAAATGCATCTAAAACGGTTATAATTGCAGAATTCTTTTTTTTTTTTAGAGTTTGAGCTGTGGTTTTTATCAAACACTGGAAGGCAGAAGCTGATTTCAGGCTGTTGTTTAGCTAAAACTGACATCTGTCTCCTGAGCTGAGGTAATTTAGTGACCTGAACCTCTCTGTGTGTGAGCAGGGCTCCCTGACCGACTACCTGAAGGCCAACGTCGTGTCCTGGAACGAGCTGTGCCACATCGCCCAGTCGGCGGCCCGAGGCCTGGCCTACCTGCACGAAGACATCCCTGGACACAAAGACGGACACAAGCCGTCCATCGCTCACAGGTAGCCTGTCGCAATTAGAAATAAATAAATAAAACAAGTTCAGTAATTTATATCTGCATGATTTATTGTTTTTCTCTTTTCTCTTTCAAGAACTGAATGATAAAATTTTAATGTGGTGCATTTGAAGGACAGTTTTGTTTACAGAGACTTCATAATTCATTTTATTTGTTGTTTTGTTTATTTATTTTGGATATTTAAAATGTCTCCCAGTTCCAGTGTTAAATGTTCATTACAATTTAAAGTGTATTGATTTTTCAAAATGTTTTCTTATGTTATTATGCCATTACTATTATGTTTAATGAAAATGTTCTCACAACAACGTTATCATTTATCGTAACAACTTCTGGGTCGATTTATCATTCAGAAAAAAGTGTTATCATACAGGCCGAGACTATCTTATATTTTATATTGTTTTATTTTTTCCTTTTCAGGGATATTAAGAGTAAGAATGTTCTGCTGAAGAACAACCTGACAGCTTGCATCGCTGACTTTGGCCTGGCTCTAAAGTTTGAGGCTGGAAAATCGGCAGGAGACACACACGGACAGGTGACATGAACTCCTCCTGCGGTTTCATCTCTCCTGCTAAATCTGGACTCCTGTGATCATTCTCTTCTCTCCTGCAGGTTGGAACCCGCCGCTACATGGCTCCTGAAGTCCTGGAAGGCGCCATCAACTTCCAGCGCGACTCCTTCCTGCGCATCGACATGTACGCCTTCGGCCTGGTCCTGTGGGAGCTGGCGTCTCGGTGCACCGCCGCAGACGGTGAGGGTGACGCAGCCGCCTCGTCCTCTTCCAGCAGAGGAGCTGGGCTTGACTTGTTTGTGTCTGCAGGCCCTGTGGATGAGTACATGCTGCCGTTCGAGGAAGAGGTGGGCCAGCACCCGTCTCTGGAGGACATGCAGGAAGTGGTCGTCCACAAGAAGCTGCGGCCCTGCCTGCGGGACTGCTGGCAGAAACACACGGTGAGCTCCTGACGCCTTCAGCCATTCATATGTCATTTTAATGTCATTTTAGTAATTGTCCAGGTAAAAAAAAAAAAAACATAAATTCAATAAAAAAATTAAATATCTTCCTTCCACAAAACAGAAAGTTTAGTGAAAGGAAGAAATGTGGGATAAAATCAGCCTTGGGGTATTTCGTGCGATGTTATATTATTATATTTTATCATTTTACATTATATCAGATGTTAAAATGGTACATTAAATTGTTATATTTAGTTTTATTCTGCTAAATTATAAAAAATATGTTATATTGTATTAAAAAAGAAATAAATTTCATGGAAAATTTAAATACCCAGAAAGTTTAGTGGAAGGAAGAAGTATGGTATGGATAATGTCAGCCTTGATGTTTATTATATTATATTAAATTATATATTTTATATAGTTACGTTATTTATCATTTTATATTTTGCTCTGTCATATTACATCATTTATGTATTGTGTTATATTACAGTTCAACATTTAAATAACTTCAGGATGTTATATTACACTATGTCTTGTTAAATTTTTTATTATGTTACATAATGTCAAGTGTTTGATATCAAATAAATTCAGTGAAAATTGTAAGTATCTAGAAAGTTTAGTGGAAGGAAATGTGTAATATCAAAAGATGCTATAACCTATATTGTTCTATTATGTTATATCATCTCGTCAACTTCCTAAAATAATGGCCAAAGTAATTTTTTGCCAAAAGAGGATTTAGGGGAAAAGTGTTTTATTTTAGGAAGGTGAATATCTGTTATATTATGTGTGTTGCTGAAAGTGTAGCTGTGACCTTTAACCCCTGTGCCGCCCCCAGGGCCTGTCCATGCTGTGTGAAACCATCGAGGACTGCTGGGACCACGAGGCCGAGGCGCGCCTGTCCGCCGGCTGCGTGGAGGAGCGCATCAGCCAGATGCAGCGCCAGGCCCCCGTCATCGGCCCCGAGGAGATCGTCACTGTGGTCACCATGGTGACGAACGTTGACCTCCCGCCCAAGGAGTCCAGCTTATGATCGGCTAGTCGACCCAGAGGGGGAGCGAACGTCTGACCCTGGTTGGTCGACTTCCTGTCCTCCCCCTCCTCTTTTGTTTTTTTATTTTTTATTTTTTTTACGTTTGTCTTCTTTGGTTCCTCACCGCATCGAGTCGAGATCCACCTCATTTTGATACGTGTGCCTGAGGATTTTCCGTTTCTTTTTTCTCCTTCCACCAAGCAGGACGATGACGCTTGAAGGGGAAAAAAAACCAAAACGAAACAAAACAAAAACGACTATAAACCCGCTGGTTTGATCATGTATTGTTTTTCTATCCACACGCGAGACGAACTCGCAGAAACCTCACTGAACTCTCAGCGCATTTTAGTGTTAAAAACCAGAAGAAGAAGAAAAAAACAAGAAGCTGTTCTTCTTCTGAAACGACGATCGTTCTGCCAACAAAGCAACGGCTTCTGAATGTTTATAGTGTAATGCTGCTGTACATAGTGAATCACGGAGCCAGACCACCTGGTAATCATCTTCACGGGGGAGGAGGGTCCATTTCCAAACCATACGCCTCCAGCTATACCTCAGTTCAGACGCTCACAGTTTCACCCTTCCCGCTCCCTTTGGTTTCAACTTGTTGCTAAATCAATAAGTAGAGTTGAGAACTGGATATTTGTTGTTTTTATTCTTCTCTCAAACGAGCCGCTCAGTATTCGCCAGCTTGCTTCTGATCCGGTTGTTCGGTTACTCTCTTTTTGATACACCTCAGGAATCTTTGCTACTCGATTTAGTTTCTCTCATTCAAAACTCCGCTTTTCCCTTCAGACCCGTCAACTTCTGGGAACCTTGTAGACGCAGCCAGTGGAGCCCCTCCCCCACTTCCTCCTCCATCCTGGTGCCATTTCTTACCTGTCTGTATTAGTTACTCTCGTCGATGTCAGGCCAAACGGATGTACAAGACGTTTTTGAGGGACGTTGAACACTGGTGCCGGCATACCTGCAGTCTCCTCAAGCTTCGGGGCGGTTTCACAGGACGCAGTTTGACTAAAACAGAGTGAAATATGAGGAAACTTCTTCCAGAGGAGAAGGAAAAAACCCAAACACATCAATAAATGCAGTTATAGACACCAGTTTTCCACATAACACGGGTATAAATGTCACTAACTTTGGGCTTTTAACCCTCTGAGTCTTAAATTTTAAATCTCAACCTGGATACTTTCGCTTATTTTAATTACAAGTACAAAGTTCTTTAAATGTCCTGTGAGTAAATATATTTGCCCATTTATCCATAACAACTGGAACTTTCAATATCTAGAAGTTATTTTCCAAATTTACCATCTAGTAAAAGATTGTTTCATCAGATTAATTTCACTTCCTGCTACATGGGGGTGAAATTACCGTAATAACTCGATATTGGCTGTAAAGGGCAACATCTTTTCAGACTAAAAGGGTTAATTATTTATTCAAAAAGAAATAAACACACCAAACTTTTAAATGGCGAATTTAAACTACAAAATTAATGAAATGATAACAGTTAGTTAAATTTAGTTGGGGGTTTTTTTGTGTGTGAAATTTTAATATAGTTAAAGATCCAAAACATAAACTGGGCTTTGGATTGTTGCCTTAATGGGATTTTTTATATTCTTGGCCAAATTGCTGCCCTTTGGGGGCCGAACAAAATCATTTCAAGGGCAACAAATTGCCCCTGGGCCACATATTGGACACCAGTATCAAAATCTGGGTCAAAAAAAATGATTTTACTTGCGCAACAATTAAATAAGCTGCAAAACTTTAATTTAACAAATAAAGTAGTAATATTTATTGTTGTTTAAATTATTCTAGATCCAAAACTAGGTTTTAATTGGGGGAAAAAACTTATTAATTCTGAGAAATTATATTCTGATCACTATCAATTGTTATCTCTTTGTGTTTGACCCTCAGCATGATAGTACTCCAACGTGCTTAACACTTACTGAACATTTTAATCTTTCTTTTTATCAAAAATCCAAAGTTTGGGTTTTGGAGCCACATCTGAGCAACTTTTCCTTGAACATAGATGTATTTACATCCTCACTAAGATCCTTAAACTCAAAAGCCCAAAATTAATGACAATTATCCTCATGAGTTTATGCAAACGTCCGCTTTAAATTCAGTAAAAATCCAGAAACCAGAGCTTGAGATAAACCTGCGTACGGTTTTCTTGCAACAAACACAGCAAACCTGAAGGAAGTCGAAGCCATCATCTTATTTCCACTCTGTAGCACGAGAACAGCGTCTGTTGCTTCCTTTCTGCTGCTGTTGCCGTTTCCAACGCAGCTGTCCTCAAAGGTCAGGGATGAGAAAAAGAAACCTCCAGCAGCCCTTCAATAAGCACTACCTCACTCGCAGGGATTAATTTTGGGGTAGAAGAGTGGCAAACGAACCAAAATCAGGAAGAAATCAAAAAGAGGATTGAAAGGTTCTGTTGAAGTTGGAAAGAAGTTTCCTCATTTTCACCCATTTAACTCAGAAAATCCCAGAATTGTGTGTCCTCAAATGCAAAAACTCAAGCAGTGTTTGAGCCCATTTGGATATTTAACAGCTGTAATAAAGGATCAGCTTCAACTGCGATCAGGAAACCGACCCCAGCTAATAAACACCATTCAGGGATTCAGTACTATGCTTTTCTAAGTTCTCGTGAGTTTATATGCAACCAGTGCCGCAAACTTTGCCCTACACCTCTGTAGGATCTGCTGCAGGAGTGGCTTTCAATACACACACACAAATACCTTGTAGCATTTTAGTTGTTTTTTTGTTTTTTTTAATCCGTGACCTTGCATATTGATATGTCGTATTTATTTTTTGATTTTTTTTTCTGGCCTGAGGTTTCGGGGATCAGAGCTCAGGTGCGACTCCAGATAAAGTCATACAGAGTTGGCACATTTTGCGGTTGTTTGTCGTCGTCGTCGTCGTTATTACGGGGTTGTGGGTGGGATCTAATTCAGGAAATATTTTCATTAATTCAAAAAGACAGTAGATATAAACTGTAACATGCTTCTTTCTATTCAGTCTATGGACAAACGACCGAAAATGAATGTTCTACAGACTCCTGGATTCTATATAAATATATATATATAAATATAAATATATATATAAAGTGTGTACTTTGATGGATTGAGCCCGGCCCTGTGTAACTGTAGAGGGCCTCGCATTCGGCTGGTGTCGTGTGATTGTGCCCTGTCCTGTAGAAAATGGTAAAAGCAACACGTTTGGGTATTCATTTATGCACCAGACAATTCAGTTTATGAAAAACAAATCCAGTTTATATTCACCAATGCCCCTCAAAAGAAAAACTTGTTTGCCATTTTGCCAAACAACCGTTGTCTCCCCTCAGGTTTGGTTAAATCTGCCACATGAAAGTGTATGAATGGGTTTCTGAGCATGCAGGCTTTTACAGTTTTCCACAGTGACCTTCTCCAGCCCAGCACCTCACTTTGCTCTGCGTATAAACTTCCCGTGAAACATTTGTGTCTTGTTGCCCCGCCCCCCAAGCCCCACTATTTTAGGCAGTCTAGGATCTGTACAGACATAAATACCCGTTCTTGACTATATACTCTGAGCTGAATCTTTCTAAGTGCGTGTTGAACTTCAGTGTTTCCTCTACATTCACTTTGTGTGTGAAAATTGCCCGTTACTATAATAAAAAGAAGAAAAAATTCTTTAAAAATAGCTCATGTTTGTGAAACACTTGAATTAAAAGGAAATAATCAACACTAAGCCTGAGGCATTCCTCAGGGACGCTGTTTAGTTACCCTAACTTTTGTTCTTAAAGAGCCATTGCAATACTTCCTAATGTGAAATTACAATCATCTACCACGAGTATTTCCAGGGTTCCTACACAGTAAAACACAATTTGGTGTGGAAAAATAATTTCTCTCCCATTTTCTGGTATTTCTGTCATGATGCTGGGGTTGAAATTAGCAAATTAACTCATTATATTCTCGACACAATCTTAACGTCTTATTGTCTGGACATAAGAAAATTTAACATATTATAGTATAAGTTTAAAAAAATGGAATAAAAATAAGCACAAGACCAAACTGTATCCATAATGAAATAATCAAACTGTTACAAGAATAAAAGGGCTTGATTTCTTCTTATTTTAAGATAATACACATCTTTGAAGATAAGGACATAATAAAGCTGACGGTCTGAATATCTCAAAATAACTGAGCTATAATAAGAGCTAAAGTAATTAATGTAAGCTCCTGTCATCTCAGGAAAGTGAAACCAATAAAAAAATTTGATTAATGTGTTGACATGATGGAATAATTAAACTATTATTACAACAAAACAAGCTTATTTTTTCAAATATTTACTTTAAGACAATTTAAAAAAGGAATGGTAATAAAGGACTCCATATCAAGATAATAGAATAGATTCTTATTTTGATATAAAAAATTTAATCTTGAATGAAACAGCTTGAGGTCTTATCTTGAGATATTAAGATGGCGCAACAATGCAAAAAATTGTAACATTTTAAAGTTGAAAATATTTGTTACTATGATTAAAACGGCAAACAAAACATACTTGTTGTCAACAAAGTTTTAAAGCAAGACAGAAATGTAATTACCTTAAGATGAACACCAAACTCTAAAATGTTAGCTTGAACAATAAAGCAGCTTTAGTTCTTATTTTGAAGTGAGAAAATAAAATTAAGATCAACAAAACAAGCTAAATATCTTGTTTATCACAATGATACCATCCTAACTTTTATGCTTACAGTATTTGGTAAAATAATACTAAATTTTGAGACGTAAGCTGTGTAGGATCCCTGTTTCATTCCGCATTGATCTCCTGTTTCCCCCCCAACTGTTGGAAAGGATTTTAGAGGAAACATTGAACCTCGTTGACTAGAGAAACACAAACACTACAGCTGTTTTTCACCCCACATTTCTCCAGACTCTGAAGTGGCAGCGCTGATCTGAGATCTGCAGGTACTGTCTCTAACGATGGCGACGGAGGGTTTCTGAAGCTCAAACCAATGAGCAAAATCATTTTTGTTTAGTTTTTTTTGACTGTGACTGTAAATTTCATGTTGCAAAAATAATGTGAAGATAGAAAGCTATCTGGATTGTTAAGAAGGAGAGAAAAGTATTAGAGCAGCATAGAAACCCTGGAAACATCAGAGAGAAGACGACTGATCTCCGATCAGCGCTGTGGCTCTCCGCCGACGTTAACATGGTTTTTATCAGCTGAAGTGATCCACGTGATGTAAATAAATGTGTTTTTAGATTGTGAACGCTCACTCTCGTCTTTATTGTGTCTCAGATTGATTTGTTTGAAAACTGACGTCACGTACCAGGAGGAATTATCACACAAATTTACTTTTTCTGTCATAATTAGGTGATTTTCCTGCATGTTTTGATAGTTTTTAAACCTAAAATTACAAAACAGTTCAGAAAACAATTATCTTTTTAAAGAGGAGTAATTCTCTTTTCTTTTGTGAAAATCCTTCAAATAAAACCTTTTTTTTTATTATTGCTGCTGCATAATCTCACACTGAAATATCTCAAAAATACTTCCATTAATCACAGCATGATTCTACTGCCACCATATTTGTTAACTTTACCCACCAGGTTAGAAATGTCGAAAACTCAACAGACCAGAGATCTTCCCTCCACAGAACTTTCTCTCCGTTGTTTTCCTTGGTATTAATCAGGCGTCTCTACCTTCTGCACTAGCTCTTAACTGTGTATTAAAATAATCAGCTAAAGTTTTAAATATTTAAGCAGTTTTTTTTCATGTAATAAATGATATTTTACAACAGAATCACATGGAAAAATATTGGATCTCTTTGTAATTAAGTTGATCACACAGGTGGATTTATTTGGAGGCCAATGTTTGCAGATTTGTTCTGAACTCTTTCCGTAAATGTTTGCGCATAAACGCCACTAGGTGGTAGCAGAGAGGACCTTCAAAGCCAAATTCAGATCCCAGATTCAGTAAAAAAAAAAAAAAAAAACAGATTTGTTGAAAGTAACATTTATTTTCTTTAATAATTTATTGTGAATATTTGAAACTAAATGTTGGGTTTATTTTAACAAACGTCTAGAGCCTAAGCGAACGCCGACTTGGCCCACTGCTTGACATCTGTGGGACACTGAGGGTACTTCTGCAGCGCCTCCATGATCTGACCGTGGTCCAGCATCAGCCTCATCAGCTGAAACTCCCTCTGGGTTTTAGCCGAGGCGCCGTCGGCGGGTCGGATCAGCTCCAGCTGCTGCAGATGCTCGAAGGCCTGCGGTGGGGGGGAAAGACGTAACTATGACAACGAGATCTACCGAGGAAGCTGGATTGCTAAATCAGAATGAAACTTACTTTCATGATGACCGGCTGCTCAAAGTTATACATGGAGTTGGACTTCCTCTGCAGGAACTTCTTAAACTCTAAATGCAATGAATGCAAGTTATTAACTGCTTTTCTCAAGGTCACTTCAGAATGTGAACTTTAGGTTTTGGCATCCAGAAATCAGAAATTTGTGTTTTTATTTAGCAGAATAAATATTTCAACTACAATGATCAACTGTTGACATTTTTAGTCTATCTTGTCTAAATGTGTGAACAGAAAACTAGAATTAGATTTATTATTTGCAGTCTAAAGTGACATAAGTGAAGTTTCTCAAACTCTAAATCTGATTGGTTGATCAGCCCCTTGTGATGTCTCATCCCTACAAAAACACACTTTTCTTCAAGCTCACATTTATTAAAATTTTTTTTTAATATATACTCATTTTAAAATGTCATGTTTTCTTTGTTTTCATTTTCAATCCTAAAGCATTAGAGACGACTTTGCAACCCAGATTGATTTGTCAATGAGTTTATCATCTGTTAGTGATTCAGGGTATGATGTGTTGCTTTTTCAGATCTTTTACTTCATATTTTTCCTACTTTATGTCACCAGTTCCTATGTTTTCACAGCACTGAATATTTATATAGCTGCAGCATGTTTTCCTCCGTTTATGCTCATATTGGCGTGAAATTTGAAGCTGAATTATTCTACAGAAAACAGAACTTATAGTGACTTTCTTTATTTTGCATTTACATCTCCAGGCCTACCGTTGTGAACCATCTGCAGATTGAACGGCTCTCCTTCATAGACGTCGTTGAGGTGCTTCATGGCGATAATCAGACACAGCTCCAAGATCGACAAACCTACCAGAGAAGAAGAAAGTCTCAGGTTCAATTGCGGGTGTGAAGTTCTGGACGGGACTCAGGTGAACAGTTTTACCGTGAAGCATGTTTGCGTTGGCGTCAGCGAGACACAAGCGACTGGCGTCCAGGAGATCCGCCGGCGTGATGGACGGCCTGGCCACTGAGACTCGACTCAAACACAACATCTGAAAGGAATAAGTTTCCTTCTTTTGGTGCAGCAGGACATTGAATAATTCAGAAAAAATTTCACTTGTGGATAAACCAAGGGCTAGGTTTTTTTAACAAAAAAAATAATAATAATAAAAAAATGCTATCCACTGAAAAATTTTAAACGGTAGCCATGACCATCAAGGGAAATTTTATTTTTCTCTAAATGATCATTTACATATCCCAGATGAAGACTTTCAGCGCAAAATCATGCAAAACTTGATCTACAGAAATATTTACAATTTTTTTCAAGATGGCCACCCTGGTTGTCATGGAAAATAACGCTGAAGTCAGATCACCATAGATGGAAGAAAAGGGAGTAAATTTCCACCATAAAATTCAGGTGTTAATCTCAGATCTATAGAAATTTCTGAGCTCTAAAAGTTTAACACTAATTTTTTGGATTAATCTCAAAAATGTTCTAGAATTTTTTTTTTTAAATGTTCTTAACTAGCCTGCATATGTTCAAACATAAAAATAATTTTATTTTCTTTATCTTATGTTTTCAAAATGGAGATAATGGCAAAAATATATTTGCACTAAAATTGGGAGTAGTTATTGTCAATAACAAAAATCAGCAGAAGCTAACTCTAAACCACTAAAAAGGTAAAAAAAAAAAAAAAAGGAAACTACTAAGTAACATTAGCAGAAGCTAACGCTACCAATGAAGATGACAAATACAAACATTTTATGGTTGTATCCACACTTGAAAGATTTTTACAGTAATGTGCTGCTTTATTTATCTCACCAACAGTGTGTGCAGGGAGCGGAAGTCCGTACTGGAGTTGAAATGTCTCTGCAGAACCTCTTCAGCCGATTTGTCCTCACAGAGCGTCTGCAGGAGATGAAGTCAAGATCAAGAAATCCTGTTTCCGTTTCAGGACTTACTGACTCACCTTCACGCCGGCGTTCCACTTCTCAGCGAACTTTTCATCTGGGAAGTCGTCCGGCAGGCTGAGCTGATCTCGGATCCGCTCCAGGTACTGAGGGAACGTCAGCTTGCTCAGCAGGTGGATCTGACGGTGGGAAAACCGAGACTTCACCCGCTTCTCCAACAGCTCCAACACATCCTGGAACAAAGAACAGAGAGAGTTATTATGATCCATTTTATTCATGGATTTGGTTGTGTGAGGTCTTTTATTTCCGTTTTATTTATTGTTTTATTTCGAATATTTAAAATGTCTTCCATCTGCAGCGTGGCATATTCTGTACAAAGTTAAAGTTAGTCTGAGAAGGCACTTGCA
Source organism: Poeciliopsis retropinna (assembly GCA_010277075.1). Classification (NCBI taxonomy): domain Eukaryota; kingdom Metazoa; phylum Chordata; class Actinopteri; order Cyprinodontiformes; family Poeciliidae; genus Poeciliopsis; species Poeciliopsis retropinna. The sequence goes on along the minus strand of VMRM01000029.1, from coordinate 64,503 downwards.
TTTTTATGCCATCATAAAAATTACCTGAAAATGACAATATTATTGTGCATCGCAATCATTTCTGGGACAATTTATTATATAGAAACATTTGTTATTGTGACAGGCTTCGTCACATTTGACAAATTCTTGACATTTCAAAATAAGTGAATAAAATGAATGCAAGAAAATAGCTTTTTAGTAAAATGTAAAAATTGTGTTTTTTCTGCCACAGAATTGCAATTATTCATAAAGAATTTTCACCTGAACAATTTCTGAAAACCCATCACATGTTAAGAAAAGCTGCCTTAATTTTATCAACTCAAACCTGTTATTTTTTCCAACCTAAACTGCTCAGAAGAAATTTAATTGGGTGGAAATCTGGTGGGTTTTGTGTCATTACAGCGTCACCAACTGGGCTGTCAGACCAACCTCACCATTATCTATGGTACTGCATCCTGTTTTCATCATTTACAAATGTCTGTTGTTGTGTCTACATGGCCTTAGAAATTATGTCTTGTCAAAAGAGAAGGTTTGACCTTTAACCTGAGTAATGCATGTATGCATGACCCACCAGCCTGCAGGTGAGGCCGACAACAGCGACGGGCGCCTGGGCAGACTGGGAAACATCAAACAGGTTGTACAGCAGAGTCTGGTTCTTGTGGTGGGCGAACAGATCGAACTCGTCCAGGACGAACAGCACCGGACGGCTGCTGCTGCGATCGCCGTTCTTCAACGCATCCAGCAGGAAAGCCAAGTTCTCCGCAAAACTACCCTGAAGTTAGACAGAAATCTGGTTTTGAATCAGAAAACTGCAAAAAGTTTTCTCTGCAAAAACTTCTTGCAAAGTTGTTGTTACTCACAAACACTCTGTCGCCAACAACGTTTTCCAGCTGGAGCTGCCTTGTTATTTCTTTCAGAGCTATTCTGTCGTCCGTCTGCAGGAGGCCTGAAAAAACAGATGAAAGAATGCATGAAAACCGCTCTGCTGAACATCGTCTTGTGAAGCAGGTGGAGCTTACCATTGAGGTGAACCTGTAGGAGGTTCTTCTGCACCTCTGTTTCCTGTGACAGTTCCCTCAAGACGCTCCTCAGCAGCTGCAGACACAGAAACAGACGTCACGCCTCAGGACACGGTGATTTTCCAACGCTAACCCGATGGAGGCTCACCATGGTTTTGCCTGATCCTCTTGGGCCGACGATTAACACCGAGTTGCTCTCCCCGTGGACCGCTGTTCGCTTCAGCAGCTCTGCCAAGTGTCTGCAGGTAAACATTCAACATTATTTCATTTTTATATAGTAAATTTTGTTTTACTACGACACTTGTGAGCTAACCTACAAAACCAGTGATAAATTCACCTACTTGTGTTGAGCCTCCACTCCTTCTGGTTTATCAGGAAGTTGCTGATGGCAAAATCTCTTCCTTAAAATCTGATGAACCTGAAAATAAAACGTAGTTAACTACAAATTTATGATGTAATCAACATGAACAAAGTAAGGAAAAAAGTTCTTCATTTCAAACCTGACTGATGCATTCTCCAATAGGTAGATGAGCATCTCTTGCTTTTCTTTTACTCATGATGATGTGGAAAAAACCTGTAAAACACATTGGAATGTGCGCATTTTACACTTTAAATAAACTAATATGTAAATCATTGAAGTTGAACACTAATTTTTTTGGATTAATCTCAGAAATGTTCTAGAATTTCTAGAAAAAAGTCGGCATTGAATAAATCCCTTAAAAACATCCGTCAGTAGTTATTACTTGTTTTATTATCATTTACGTCTTTAGTATACTCTACAGATGGCCAAGCAGGGTGGTTTGTCAGCCGAATTGTAAAGAGGGCATCACTTTTAAATAATATTTTACAACAATTAATTGAGACCACTTATAAACTGTCAGAAACGATAAAATTCCTAAAACTGCTGAATTAAAACCAAGAGTTTGGTGTAACGTTCATTCCATTCTCCCTCGCTAATAAATCAGCCCGAAGCTGCAACATTCTGAGACAACGAACCTTTAATTATATATTTAATAAATAGTTAATTCATAAGAATCGGCACAGACAGTAGACGGACAGGAGAAGTCTCTTACCTGAAGGTGTTATGGTGAAAATGCTTCTCTATCTTCGCGGGAATGGTGATGACCATTTCCTGCTTATGATTGCAGCTCACTTCTGATTGGCTGAAGCAGGCAGCGACCGGAAAGCGACACAAAGTAGCGAAACGAAATAAAATACAAAATAAAAATAATAATAATAATTAAAAAAAAGATACAAAAAACAGGCTTAACATAAACTAACAACTAAATAAAAATATTCTTCGGAATTAAAAATAGTAATAGTACAACAATAATATTAGAGCGGAAGTTGAAGGTTAGAAACATAGAGATGTAAATGTCGCCCTCTAGGGGCAAAGAAAATTATAACGCAGGAGTATTTGTTTACATTTATAGTCCGTCTTTTTTCATAAAAAACAACATTTGAAGATATTATATTTATATTTCACAGCTTTAAAATTCTTTAAACCGTTACTGTCATTATTTGTGTATCATTTCTCATTCAAAACATTGATTGTTATTTTCTGAGATCATGTTTGTTTTGTCCAAATTACATTGCTGAATTTATTCCTATATTTATTTCATTAAACTATTTTATTTTTTTTACAGGGTTTGTATTTTTTATTTAATATTCAATGTTTCGTGTCTTTGTAATCACATTTGTCATTTTGATATTTTTATGTACTCTGTACAGCACCAAGAAATAAAGGATGAAACATAAAAAAATACATGTTATATGAAGATGATTTTCAGCTAAATTAAAAATAAAAGTAATATTAAGCAGTGAAAAATATGTGACTTTATTTTTCTAGTATTTACCTAATACTATGAAGTTTTGGGAATGTAAAAAAGGAATACCATATATCATGGTTATTAAAATATAATGATAATTGTATTTTAGTACAATTGTCTTTTCACTCTTAACCGTTAAATGTGTCTATTGAATCTATGCACAACATGGAAATTATGTTTTCTTTTTTGTTGACTATCTTAGAAAAAATTCACATTATATTTATAAGTTACCTGAAGATAACTGAAAATTTATGAATCTGACAATCCTTTGACTTTGATTAAACTGGTTCAGATTTTCACTCCTCCCCAGTGAAGATAAATCTCTGGTTATACTGTGGCTTTAAGTTGATGGATGAAATAAGCAGAATAAACTAGCAGATATCTCAGAAATCGCCTGCTTCACTGAGTGCCTGTTTATTCTGTCACATTATGGTAAAATATGACCTTCTGCTGACATACTTAGCTTCCTGTCTGCCCTTATATAAACACATGAAGAGCTTTTTTAAAACCGCGGCCGAACTCGTTTATGGTTTCCTCAGGTTTGACCTTCAGAGCTGCAGCCTCTTCACAGCCAAAGGCCTAATTTTCAAGCTTTCATGGGTTTTATTGATCCTGTTTGAGTGTCTGTTTTGGATTCAGTGTCAGTTTTTTAGATTTGCACATTTATTCTGGACTCCTGTTTACAATTTAGCTGCAGATAATGAGCAACACTAAAACTCAGGATAATAAAAGCCTTTTGTGAAATAAATCGAATCATTAATTACTCATTCTGGAGGATTTTTTTTTCTTTGGGAAGCTTTGGGTAATTTTGTTATTTTTTCCAGACCGTAATATTTTTGGGGAAAATTCTCTTTTATTCTGTTTAAATAAATGCGCTGTTGATTTTTTTTTGTTTGTTATATTGGTGTTTTGTCAGATTAGAGATCCTTTAGAATGCATCTGTTTGTCCAAAGGCTTTTCTTTTGCCCAAATCAAACATTTTCTGACCTGTATTGTCTGATTGTGCTTTTTAGTATGTCTAAATTTTGATTCTGATTTCAGCTTTTCTTTTATGTTTAGGAATGTTTACAAAATGTTGCATTTAATGAAATGTTTCTGTATTTTTGAATTGTGTTGTCAAATATCGATTATTATGAAAGGTTCAGTTATTCTTTTAAATAATTTGTCTCGAAAATTAGAATAATAGTTTTGGCCTTTGTGGCCCTAAATTGATGTTCTAAAATTTTAATTTCTGCATTTTGAAAGTGTTGATTTGCATAACTTCTCATATTCTTAAATGATATCATATCTGTGCTTTTTTGCTTTTGTGTTGCAAAGGTTGCTATTGTTTTCTCTGTTAAATTTGAGCTATGGTTATATTTGGGTCTTTCTGAGTGGAATGAAACACTGTGGATTGTGTTTTTTACGGGTTTCATGTCTGTGACTCATCCCAGCCACTCCTCCACCTGTTTTTTTTTCCCGAACTTTGCAGCTTCAGCCCCACACATCTCATGCATGCCATGCAGCGCTTCGGAGTAAAACGTGCATCACCTCTCTCCCATCTGCTGGCAGCCCGTGCCGGCGCATGCGCAGCGCGGCTCTCCATCATCTCCAGTATTCCAGTGTAGGAGCAGCAGCAGTAGAGAACTAATGGGTAGGCTTCTTATTCTTATTTTTCTCCTCATCTGAAGCGCCTCGTCGCTCCTTTCTGTCACTCTTTTAGCGGAGGGATGCACTCGCCGGGGTGTCCGGGTAAGAAGGGTCGGTTTTCGGCCTGCTTTGCCGCAGACAGGAGCGTTACAGAGCCTGAAAAGCGTCTCTCTCTTCATCTGCAAACGCAACGGGTTAGCACGGCTGTTAGCCAGCAGGCTAAGCTAGCCGTGCTAACTCGGCCTGGCCCTGGCCTCTCCTTGCCCCCATTTGGCTCGAAACCTAACTGGGGCTTTGCTAAAATATTTCCACCTCGGTAATTTGTAAATCGGAACCCGGGCTGCGGGTGCTGGACGTGCCCGAACCCGGTTCCGGTTCGCAGATTAAAAAGCCAACGGTTGTTAGCTTGAGCTGGACTCTCCGTCTAGTGCATTTTCCTTACAACAAGCTATCAGGCTAACGGCTAGCTCAGTGTTGGCTCCAGAGCATCAGAGAGCCCTCTGACTGGTCCCAGTCCGCCTCTCTGACACCGAACCGGGTTCAGCGAGGCCGAACAGCCGCTAAAGCAGCGCCATAAAGCAGGTTTCCGCTGTTCAGCCCGGGTCAACAGGCTAATTATCTCACCTTTAGGCTTGTTTTGATGATGTCCAACCGTCTGTCAGGTCCAGATTTTAGGGGAACTGCTGTCATTTAGCCAACTGTTAAAGCTGTCAGGGTTGCCTTTAATTTAATGTATCGCTGAGCCAGCTTGGGCTGGATAAATGATCATAATACTGGATATAATCTACACATTTCTGTTATAGTAAGGTCACGAGGATCTCCCTATGTAACCTGGAAAATCATGTAATTACTGTCTAATTAACCTGAAAAGGATCATTAATATTCCTACAAGGTTTCTTGGTGTTTTTTCAAAAGAAAATATGTGTGAAAACAAAAAATTTTATGTTGTATAATTTTAAGAAATCTTTAAATGATTCCAAATTTTTGTCATCCATGATGTGGTGAAACCAAAATTCACATGTTTAATTAGCATTAAAACTTGTAAAATGTTGTAACCAAAAGGAGAAAATTAATTAAAGAATAATTTAAAATAGATTTTATGATTTATGGGTTGTAGTAAAATTGCACTTGTTTTAACCCTTAAAACATGCATCATTTTGAATGCATTTCACACTATAAGGGAAGTAGAATTTGAAATTATTTCTATTTATTTGATATTTTAAGGCTCAGAGGTTTACAGTAAAGTACAATACAATAGAAATAAAGTGGTTAGTCATCTGTTAATGGGTTGGTAATTGCAGATTGGAATATTTACGAGCGTCACTCCATATTATTTGCGTAATATCAGTCTATTTATGTTTTTTTTTTACGTAAAGCGTTTCTAAAATATTCAAAAGAAAATACAGATTAGGAAATATAGGTGCAATACCACCTGACATACTTTTGGCCGGTCATTGAAAAGCAATCAATCCAGGAGCACCATTTATTTTCCTTGGCGCTGATTGGCTGAATCCTCCAGCGAAGATGAGGAAGACTGTAGCTATTAACTTCTTCTGTATTCAAGCGCATTGACGTTTTATTGTACATTCAATTGTTTCTTAAATCACATTTAATTAAATTGTAATAATTCTTAATACAAAATAAATAAAGCAGCGACAGATTATTCTCTTAAGACAACAAATTCTGTACATTTTGATGTAAATAAAGCACTGACGTTAAGTCCAGCATGTTTTTATAAAGGTATTCTGGATATGCATAATCATCAGAAAATTCCAGAACCTCACCTTGGTGCAGCAAGTTAAATCTGTATTTGAAAGGATTTTGCAGCTTAATGGGAGTAAAAATCTGCAGCTGCAGACTCACTGACAGGAGAAGACCTGTTTAAATTTGAGGTATTTTCCTCTTTGTGAAGCGTTTGATTAATTTCCTGTGTATTCAACATAAAATAAATGGTATGATCTCATTCCTTCCAGATGATACTGATATCATGTGTATAATTACAGAATCTTAAAGTTTCTTCTAATTTCTGGAGTAATTTATTTAAATTTATTTAAAGTATGTGAAAATGAAGATGCTAAAAAAAAGTGGCTGTCTTTGTAGAAAGTGCTAAAAATAGTCAAATGAGTGTGGTTGATATGCAAAAACACAACATTTTGAAATACAATTGACAATTTTAGGGTTAAATACTGAAAACAAATTGTAAACATTATGTTCTGTTGTGAAACTCTATAATTTTGTGTAGCAAACTTGACTTCTTGTCTGAATAAAGGTCACTATGCAACTTTACACATAAATAAAGCTGAACTTTAATTTGAAAGAGAAATAAAATAACTTTTCAATAATACAAAATCATCTACTTTGGTTGAAAAGCAAAATAAACGTACATTGATCAGTTTGCCCCAGTCTGGTTTCCATTTGTTTATTTTACTCTGAGCTGTTAGCAGCTGAATGGAGGGACAGTTTAGACTTCCTGTGAGCTAAAACTTCTTTATTTTAATTAGTTAATTAGATGTAAACGCAGCAATGCTTTAAAGCGTCACCGACTGGTCAGATGTCCCAAATCAGATCAGTCTCCCTGTCTGATTTTATTTCTGTATTTCCATAAACTGCTGCCCTTAATGGACCACAGATCCAGTTACTCTGCCATACTTAGCTGAACTTCTCTCTTATTTGATCTGATTTCTGACCTGAAACATTTATTTTTCAGACAGTCTTGTTGTTTTTGGTCCTAAATAGCGTAGCTTTAGACAAATAAAAGTTAGCTTTTTGAATAGAGGAGCAGCTCGTAGAGTAAAAAGGACATTTTTATGATTTCTTTTTTGGACCGCTTTCATATTTAGTAACATCACCTTGTTTGTTTTCCTTGTTATTAACTGATGGGATCAAATGATTTTAAAACATGTGTTTATTAAGAGTTTACCAAGCAATATGTTTGTTAAATCTCACCTTAGCTGATTTATTCAGCTTCTGAAATATATACATGGTTTCACTTTGGTCTCGGCCTCCACTGAATACTTAAATTAGCACCAACTGTTTAAAGTTCACATGAAATTTGAAAATATCACTTGATATTTGTGTTGTAAAAAGATTAGAAGATTAGTACCTGAACATCAACTATAAAATTTAAAAAATGCGAACATTTTAAAAGGGCTTAGCCTGGTGAGGGCACAAGTAAAGCCTGGTAGCCCGCCAGGCTTATAATACACTGGGGGAAACCCTGAACTAGTCCACTTCCACTGTCACAAATGATTCGCATTTGTGTACTTCTTCATTAAATAACTACAAATGGTTAAAAACTCCTGGGTGGAAATTGCAAAACAGAACTAACTCTTATCTACACATGGATTTAATATCTAAAATTTAATAAATTTGACACAGTAATGTCTCCATTTGTCAGTAAATCATGAGAATCCTTTGCAAACTTAGTAGAAACCTTATAATTGGCTAATAATCAGTTGATTGGGAACCCAGTGCCAAGACGAAAGACAACTGCAACGATGAGGCAACCGTTGCTGCTCATCGGTCAGGTAGAGGTTGCTTTGTTCTGACGTCTCATTTTGATATTCTTAGCAGCGTTTTGGTGCCTGTGAGGCCATTTTGATGCAAACAGTTGTTTTTCCTGTTTTTCACCGTGATGCATTTTGGTTGTTTTCTTTCTCTTCCTCCTGTGGGTAATATCACAGAGCTTAAAATCTGACGTCTCTCCATTATAAATCACTGATGCAGCCTTTAGAGCCCCCAGCAGCAGATGAATCACACTTCTTGTCTCTCAAGTGCTACCTTCATTGCCTCTGCGTCCATGTTGTGTGCATCAGGTAGCTTCAGCCGGGCTGCGGTTTCAGAGCGTTAATGCTCGGTGAAAATAGGATCAGCTTCCCCACCTGCATCACAGGAAGCTGTTAGAAAAGCTTCAGATGTTACAATCTGGGGGAAAAAAGCTCAATTATGTGTGAACCTTTGCTGCTCTAGCTGGTTTAGTCCTGAGTCACTCTGCTGGGGACAGCGCAGGTAAAACCGGCCGCAGCGAGAAAGTCACTTCCTGTTTCACATGGAGTCTTTGGAAAACGATCTGTTGTTCCAGACTTTATTCCTTTTCCTATTATTTTATTCCCAATTTCCTTAAATCCGCACTTCGTCTTCACTTTTCTTTTATTCCTAATTTCCTTCCTTCTGTCATTCCACCCTTGTTCACTTCTCCATTCTTCCTTTGTCCTTTCCCTTCCTCCTACCTCCTTTCCTTCACTCCTTTCTTATCTTACCTCCCTTCTTTTTTCTGTCTTCTCCTGTCCATGCTTTCATTCTTCCCTCCTTCCTTCCCTGTGTCCTGCCTCCTCCTCCTTTCCTCCCTTCAGGTTAATCCTCCTCACTCTCTGCTGTAAACTCCCAGTGAACTTATATCTTTGTGTTTTAAAATCTACAGAGAACTCTGGGAAGTTGTGTGAATGTTCAGGTCCTGCTAAAGGCCTTGCAGTGTTTAATCTGACATCTTACAGGTTTAGCAATAACTGGAGTTTTTCCCGTTTGCATAGAAGCAGTTAGAGAGCTGCTTTGCCTGAGGTAAAGATAACACCTGCTGAGATGCTTTGTGTAATTTCTAATCAAAATGTCTTTGGTTTATATCCGTTCTCTTTTCTGATGCAACCCAATAAAAAAGCTGATAACTGAAACATTTGTCAGACATCCTCGCGCTGCAGCAGGCTCTTGTTGGAGAGGTAATTTCTTCTCAATAGAAATGATGTGCTTTTTGTTACGTCTGTCTTTGCCAAACATGGAGCTCTGGGAAATTAGATTTTAATGATGTGGCCGTTTCACTTATATGATTCCACAGCCGTCTCCTGAGATGATTGCTGTAGCGCTCTGCCTGATAAACAGCTGCCCCTTTCCCCGTGCTCACCTCCCTGCCTCTGTGGGAACATCTCTGGGTTTGTTTCAGCAGCTAAAGGCCTGTTATGAGTCAGCAACACCACCAGCTGAGAGGAGACTCTACTTGCAGCTCCGCTTGGCGAGTGGCGAAAACGTGTGATTAGTTGAAGGTCTTAGATACACCAATCAGTCGCTCTGATAGGTGACGAGGGGGGGGAATCGAGAACCGGCTCTTGTACAGAATCGGTTCTCAATAGTTCAGTTACTTGCTTAACCATTCCTCTTATCGGTTCATGGTTCACGCTCTGTGTTTTGTTTTAGAAAATGTCCAAGATGGCGTATCAGCAAAATATAATTATATCGGCCGATTTATCAGCACCGATTTCCGTAATTTTAGGAGATTTGTGATACTTGCACATGAAACTGATCTCATCTACCTCAGCAAATCCATCATTCTTTCTCTAATTACCCAGTTATGAACCTCAAAGGAAATTAATACTGAATTGGTGCATGCTGATTTGATTTTACTGTTTTGTTTTAACGGTGACCTCAGGTTGATTGTTTTTTAGGTTTTGACTCTAACCTTTCATCTTCTCCTCCTCTCAGGAGTCATGGGGAAACCACTACCCAACTGTGATTGGGAACCAAAATCCTGAAAAGATCTCTTATGGTGTTTTTTCTGGGAAATGGACAAGTGTTGAGAAGTTAAGAATAGAGGACTTTATTTTGGAAGAACTCTGCAGTCCCGATCCCCGTCCCTCCCTTCTGGCCAATCGGATGGCTCCGAATGACAGGATACAGTAATGGATGTGGTCACGCCGTTCAGCGCTGTAGCCAGAATGCAGCTCAGAGGGTAGGGTCAGCTGTGAGCCCGCCTCACCCTACCCTCCCACCTCCCTGTTAGCTCTGCCAGAGAGCCGCCCCTTGACCCCCACATCCAGGCAGCAATCCTTCCCTCCCAGCACCGACTCCTCCACCACGGCTTCGGAAGACGGAACATGACGCTGGTTCATGTCTGATACGTACACCTCTGAGGCGTCGAGCGTAAAACCAGTGGAGCAATGAATGGCGGAAAGGACTGTGAGGCGGGAGATGAGAGGCAGGCCGTCCCTGTCCAGGTCCCCATTGGCTGGCAGCGCAAGGCGGAGCACGGCGGAGGCGTCGTGTATGTGAGGTAAGAACGTGTCCAGAAAGGTGGTGTGTCTTACATGCTGTTGATGTCCTGTTTCCTGATGGAAGAACAATCTGGTCACTCAGGTCAGCTTCAAGGTTCGAAGGTGAACTCCACCAAAGAAGTTCCAGTGCTAAACCAAATGTAGTTCTATAAAATCACAGCATCCCACCATCCATCCAACCACTGGTCTATCACTCATCCAACCCTTAATCCATCTATTGGTCTGGCATTCAACCATCCATCCATTGGTGTGTCAATGGTTGGATGCATGGATTCAAGCATTGGTTTACAGTCGAACCATCCAACCATTGGTTTGTCATCCATCCATCATCCATCCATCATTCCAACCATTGGTCTATCATCTATTGTGTTTTTTTTTTACCAGGATCCATAATTAAAATCTTGCTAAGATATTGACCAAAGTCAATATCTCAGCAATATCAATATTTATGCTGAAGATTGTGAGATCGTGTCAATTACAGAATCCAGACGACTTTTGAGTTTTTTAGATGTGTTGTATTTAATATAAGGATTAGTCCTAACTAATTTCTAAGTTATTATTGTCTCTTGACCTGCAAAAGATCCTGCATTTGAAATAAAACTATAATTTTTACCATTTGTGTCTTTCAAATTCTTGAGCATCAGGATCTAGCGCGTCCTGAGTGAAGTATCTTACAGTCTTGATGAGCGCTGCTGCTTAAAGCAGGCAGCTTTAATAGGAGGGATGTAAACAGGAAGCTTGAGAGTAGGTGGTGTGATTCAGAAAGCCCCCAGCAGGTGTGTTTACTGTCCACACACGGTCAGAGCTGCTATGATTGATCGGCTCTGCAGGAATCCGACACAAACACGGCGACGTTTAGATGCTGCTGCTTCCTGCGTTGAGTCACGCACGTCCCCTCTGACGCTGCAGTGTGTCTGAAATCTCCCCGACATATTGTCCTTATTGGACGCTGATCAGCTTATTGATACAGAAGAATTACAACCTACATGTTTGCATAAATGCTAAATGTCTAGGAGAAACCAGCCATTCATGAAGAAAACTCCTTTTATCCCATATTTCAAAGCCTTCTCAGATCAATGCACCAATGATGTTACATTTCTGTGCCTGTGAGAGGGGTGGCTCAGATAATAGTCTCCATCAGCTCTGACCATCAAGTGTGCAAAGTCTGCATTCTTCATCATAATGTAATGGGACATCCCACTTCAGACTGGCTCTACCTCCATGGGTTCAGACAGAGTTCAGAACTCGGTCTGTGGTCACGAGACATGAAAATCTAGCCTCAAAAAGTCCAATTTTCTGTTGGTACTCTGATCAGGCAAAAGTTTACGTTTTGTGATTTGAGGCAGTTGAGGCTAATGCTAATTAACTGCTAAGAAACCCTTGCTAACTAGCTAGTTTTCCTTCTTTGTTACTGTTGAGTCTCTGTTGCAAACTCATACAATGTTACCTGCATTTTGTGTTAAAAAACTTTGCACTACTACAATATAAAATATGCAATTTTCTTTTGTACATCACTCTCAAAATAATGTCTTAAATTGTATTTATAATAGTTTTTTAAAAAGTCTTACATTTGAGTTGACGAAAGCTGCAGAAACCTTGTTTACAATCATAACCTGGATCAGAAAATGAAGCTTATCTTTCTGACCAATCATGTCTTCTGAAATGTTCTGACGAAGCTGTTAAGTGTATCACTTTTTAAAAGTGAATTGTCATTGTACTATTACCGTGAGCGTTGAGTTGAACCCCTCCCCCTTTTGTTGCTGTCTTCCAGCCCCAGCGGCTCACTGCTGTCCAGCCTGGAGCAGGTGAAAACCTACCTGCTCACAGATGGAACCTGTAAATGTGGCCTGGAGTGCCCGCTCATCCTCCACAAGGTAATGCTGCTGCTCTGGGCTCATGTGACATCCTTCAGAAAACAATCATGGAATTTTAGTTTATTTTTTCCAGACTTAGAGATTGAGTCTTTGTCATTCCTTGTTTCTTCCTTCTCTCCTTGCTTCCTCACTCCAACTCCTTTTTTCCTTTCCTTTTTTCCTCCATTCCTACCACTATTTTTTCCTGTCCTTTTCTGTCTGTTATCCATCTTCCCATCCTTCCTTCCTTGTTCTTGTGCCTTTATTTCTTCTTTCCCTTCTCCTTGTCTTTCCTCTTTTGTGTTAAACTTTGCTTCCCTGTTTTTCCTTCTTCTTAGTCCTCGTTTCCTCTTTTAAGGAAGGTCTTTATGTCCTTCCTTTCTTGTTTGTCCTGCTCCTTTGTGTTCTTACTCCTGTTTTTCATTGTCTTTCCTCTCCTTACTTATTGTTTCTTTTTCCTTCCTTCTTTCCTGTAGTGTTCCATACATCCTTCATTCCTTCCGAAATCTGTTTTTCTTTTTTCCGTGTCCTGTGTTTTTTTTTCCTGTGTCCTTCCTTTACAACTTTGGGTCCTACCTCCTTTTTAAATCTTTTTGTCCTGTTTGTTCTGCCATAAATTTATGTTAATCTTTATTGTTTTATATTTTTATGAAATCTGAATGAACCCAGTAAATCAGAACTAAGCTTTCTGGATTGGTTGTTTTTCAGTCTTAATTTAACCTTTGGATAAATTAAGCTGTTGCTTAAAAACAACAAGCTACAAATTTACCAAAAAAAACAACAAAAAAAAGACTCACTAGAAAGTCATATGAGAGAAAAGTTAAAGCAACAGCTGGAGCAGAGAAATATTGTTTTCAATATTTATGACTTATGAAATAGAGTGGAAAGGACAAATTTGGAAAAAGCTGCTGAATCTGGGAAGATTGGACACTCTTAATGGTTTTCTTTTGCTTTGAACTCCCATTTTATGTTTCAGATATAGTTGGGATTCATTATATAAATTCAAATAAGTCACTTCACTTTGACCTGATCGAGTTTCTGTGCAGTCGTACAAACTGGAGTTTTCTTTTAAGTATTTTCCAATTCTATGAAATATGAAAAAAATATACTTGTTTTTCCACATTTTTCTGTTTTTTATGCCATGAATATGAGGATTTTTCTTACCTTGAGCTCTTTTCAAAAACTCTTTTTGTAATTTTCTTTTCTATCTAAATCCATCCATTCAAAAATGTTATAATCATTTCATCACTGTGTAATTGACAAAGGAATGGATGGATGTATTGTTGGTCAGTCGGTTTGTCTATAGCAGAAAAACGATTCATTTTCCCATTTGTGAATTTGTCTTCAGAGTGCAGCTCTAGTTTTTAAACAGATTATGTCTTCTACAGCGGAGCTTCCCTACAGCGGAGCAATTCCTACACGCTCTAGTCTGTCATTCTCCCTCAGTTGGAGGACAGTGTTGGTTCTTCTTTAATTCTTGCCTCATTAGTCGCCCTCTTGTGTTTTTCAATAGCTAGCATTGATGCCAGCTCTGCCATGTTGGTCCACTTCAGCTGTTGCAGAACTTTGCACAGCTGCAACACACTTTTCCCCTCTTTATGAGCTGAACACAGAACCGCTGGTTGTCCAGCAAACAACCATCTGTGCCTGTGCAGAGCCTCCAGGCTGATTTTTATATCACTTTATGCAAGATATTAGTCCGGTGTACTTGAAGATGGTGGGCTATCAGTGATTTATTTATGGGTTTTGCTCTGATATTAGACAGATGTTCTGAATAAAAACATGGCTTTCAAGATGCATAATAAGGTCATATATCTGTTTGTTGTCAGGTGTTCAACTTCGACCCCGGGGCGGCTGTCAAACAGAGGACGGCAGAGGATGTGAAAGCAGACGAAGACGTGACCAAACTCTGCATTCACAAGAGGAAGCTCCTGGCTGTGGCCACGCTGCACAAGAGCATGGAGACACACCCGCCTCTGGCACTGACTAGCCCAGGAGGAGGTACATGGAAATACAGTTCTCACAACCTTGGTGTATTATACAAGCAAGGGTAGCAATCTGGCTTGAATTGTAATTGCTTTATGGCATGCTTCTAGTTGACATCGCCCAGCTGCTGAAGCTTTTCAGCTTGTTTATTGGCCTTGAACTACTGCAGCCCTTTGCTATTTGAACCATACAAATAACTTTGACTTCTGCTATTTATACATTTTGTATTTGGTAGAAAATATTCTAAATTATCAAACAAATTTTCACATCCTAAAGACACCTTGGGATCTTTGAAGGCTAGATACTTCACTTCAAAACTTAATTCAAAGTTGAAACAAGTCCTGACCCATTTTCAAAAAGGTTAATGTTTTCTAAAATGTTACTCTAAGCATATTAGCATGGGTGCTAATGTTTGAATAATCCCTATTACTAGCCTATCCGCAATTTCATGTTTGCTATTATTAGCTATCATGTTAATATTAGCATTTCAAATGTGCTAAATATTGTTATTTTTCGCATATTGGCTAATATGAACTAAACTCTATTTGCGGTCAGTATTGATTCACTTATTTGCTGATTTTTTTTTTCATGACATATCTAAAATATTCCAAGTTTGAGCAGCCAAAGTACCTAGCTTCAATGCTACTAGGCACACTATTGGCTGGAACTTGCAGCTATAGAATAGAATATACTTTATTGATCCTCAAGGGAAAATTGCCTATTTGTTGAAAGCTACTCCATCTCAGCTAATTTAAGATATAAAAGGTATTTAATAACTTTCTACAATATGAGACTATATCAAACTGCCCAGCCTCTGCTGTTCATTATGTTTGTACATCACTAGGAAAGCATTTTTGCAGTGCCTATCCATTAGTTTTACTGGCATGTGAGAGAAGTTGACATTTTTTCTCATGATATGGTTTTAAATAACTCGGAAATTATTTGTTTCCCTTTCTAGGTACATCATCTACAGTTGCTGTGCATCCTACAACTCAACGAGCAATAAGGACTAAAGCCCACGATGGGTTGCCCAATGCTGTTGGCCCTGAGTGCAAGAACCCGTTCAAAATGATAATGGTGGCCGGACAGCAGCAACAGCAGAGGTTGTTTCCACCTCAGGAGGCGGGTGGAGCCCCGCAGCCTGAGCTTTACTCTGGATACCCCCGGACACAGAGGCTACCGAGCGGGGATCCTGGAACTAAATCTCCATATCGGGTGGGGTATGGAGGCATGTTGAGCCCATCTTCCTCCAGTGCTAAACTGTATGGAGATGGCTCTCAATCTCCCAACACAGACACTCTAGGCAGCCCTGAGGGATTTCAGAGGACCAATCCTTGTGGCTTTCCAGGAGCTGGTAGTCCTGGTTCAGCATCTATCCATGGGAACCCTAGGACTCCTCTTTCCCCACCTAGAGTAATGCTTCATGGCTCTCCTGCAGGCCAACCATCCTGCGCCATGACAGGAAGGACTAGCACGCCCCTCTCCCCTACGGCCACTGCCAAAAGCCCTGTCATGAACATGAACATACCCCGGGGGAACTTCCCACCCAGCATGGATCTCCCTCGAGCAGCATTTCATCATAAATCTCAACCCCCTCTGCATTCTGTACCTCCCCCACCATCTATACCACCACCCTGTGCTCTTCAGAAAAGGCAGTTGACCTCTGAAAAAGACCCCTTAGGCATTCTGGATCCCATCCCTAGCAAGCCAGTTGGCCAGCTCCCAAACCATGCCCCCAACCCGCCCAACTTCCAGCCCAACATCCACTCTCAGGTACAAATGATGAATGTAAACATCCCCCCTCCTGCCATCGTTCCCCTGCCAAGCAACTTACCTTTACCCACAGTGAAGCCTGGACCTGTGGGCCATGGTGGCAATGTGCAAAGGACTCAACAGAGCGGTCCTTCCTCCTCCATGTCCCCCTCCCCTGTCACTTCCCCTGTTCACATGGGTGGACCGGTTCTGGGGCGAATTGAGGCCTCGCCTCATCGCTCGCGTTCCTCCTCCACCTCCTCCGAACACGGGAGCTTTGCAATGCCCTCGGGTCACCAGGCCCCATGTGCCACCATGAAGGTTCCTCCTCGTTCTCCCAGGTCGGCTATGGGGTCTCCCCGGCCAGCCATGCCCTCAAGCCCATCTACCAACAAAACCGACCCACTCCACCAGTATAAAGACTCCCAGCTGCTGCCTGGAATGGGAAACCCAGTCGGCACCCATCAGCACAGCAACTCCATGTACTCCCCCACCTCTTCCTCTTCTTCGTCCTCTCTGGCAACTTCCAGCACTTCCCAGAAGGGCCACCCTGGTCTCCTTGGGATGCCCCTCAACCAGATTCTGAACCACCAGAATGCCGCTTCCTTCCCAGCCAGCAGCCTCCTCTCAGCCGCAGCCAAAGCACAGCTAGCAAATCAAAACAAACTCGGCCCTGCTGGCAACAGCACTCCCGGCATGGCTGCTGGCGGTGCGGTTGGCATGCCGGCAATGGGGGCGGCCGGCGGAGGTAACGGTGGGGGTGTCGGCCCTCGAAGCATGGAGGGACACAGCACTTTAAATCCCATGCTCCCGCCAAACTCCACCATGCTGCTAAACACTCCAGAAGGTCAGAGTGGCCGGGCGGCGCTGCGAGACAAACTCATGGCCCAGCAGAGGGATCCCGCACGGAAACGTAAGCAGTCGTCCGGCAGCGCTGGGAACCACGACGGTGGCAACAACATGGTCTTCAACATGCTCAACAAGCAGGGCATGGGGGGACCCCACATGCAGGGGCCCAGCGCTACAGAGCAGCTGCGTAAAGTGGGCCGGATGGGGAACCTGCACCCCAACGCCTCCATGGCTCAGCTGCTGCAGTCCATGAGCTGCCACAGTTCCCATAACATGGCGGGGAACAGCCACCGCCCTGTGCTAAGTTCCGGCTCACACGGAGCGGCGGCGCTTCACTACAACGACAGTGCGGGCATGCAGCAGAACCTCCTGGTCCAGC
The DNA here is from genome assembly GCA_010277075.1 of Poeciliopsis retropinna. Taxonomy (NCBI): domain Eukaryota; kingdom Metazoa; phylum Chordata; class Actinopteri; order Cyprinodontiformes; family Poeciliidae; genus Poeciliopsis; species Poeciliopsis retropinna. Next base: position 47,190 of record VMRM01000029.1, on the reverse strand, counting down.
AGAGGTTGCGGCCTCCAGGAGATCCCATCCAGCACTGCCAGAACCTGGACCCGTCAGGGAGCCACCTGGTCCCTCGTCCAGTCCAGTACCCCGACATGATGGCCCAGATGCAGGCTCAGTCCATGAACACCTGCGGTCCTATGGGGCCAGGCGGCGGACCGATCGGACCGGACGGCATGCCACTGGTACGCCCCAACACTAACCCACCACCTCTGTCCCATCCGGGTCCGCACCCCTCACAGCTCCACAGTATGAGGAGGACGAACATCGTGCCGCATGGAGGAGGCGATGGAGGCTGCAACCAGACGGTTTCTGATGCAGGTGAGACTTAGCACAACTGTGAAGCAGCTGTCTAAATTAAAATCAGGTTGGATGTTATGTTGTTCTAAATGTCACATGGCAAAAAACAGTGAATGATATTTATTGGGTTGAATTGCTGACCAATGAACTTTTCACCAAGACTCTACGGGTGTTTCCACACTTCGTAGTCCAATAGACTTGATTCAATTGGGGACCAACCTGCCATATTTGTTATATATTCTCAGCTGGTGTGATCCTCTAAAACAAAGCTACTGATTGAAAAACCTGTTTACCTCCTGACCTATGGGGGCGCTGCACCAAGAATTAAAACACTGAGCACAACCTTTCTTTTTCACAAAATGTAAAGAAAAATGTGTCTTGTGTTAGATTTTAGTGGTTATTTGTCGTCGGTAAAAGACCATGAGCCATTTCTCCTGCTAGTGCTAGTAGATAGAACTCATGTTTGTTTGGTTGTTTTTACCCAGAATGCCCCGTGCCATAATCCACTTCCTGCTTTATGAATATGAATTTATCTTTTGTAACTGTTTACATCCATCGCCACCATGATTTTTAATGACTTATCTTATGAACTAATTAACTGTGTGGTTTTAATTCCCTTTCTAATTTAATGTAAACACTACAGTTGAGAAATTGGTTTTACAACATTAGCAGGACAACAAGAATGTATCTTTGAGGAACACCATATGTAATTTTTATTGACTTGGATTGGACAAATTCAACCTGTCAAGGGGTTAGATAGAACTTAATGCACGAAATAAACTTTAAACCTAAAGACAAATTGAACTAGACATGTGATGCAGTCAATTTTTAACCCTGACAATTCTTCAAACGTATTGTAAACATGGAGAACACCCTCTTCTCTTTTCTTCTGATAAGTCTCTGGCTTGATGAAGCATTGTGTTTTTATGGTTATGAGTGAAGTAAAACCAAAGGATTTGGGTGATAGGCCCCGAGTCAAGATGATCCGACTCCTTCAGCGTGTCAAAGCTAACGAGTGGGCCCCTCATCTTTAGCTGCCCACTAATTGTCAGTCAGCCAGTGTTTCTCTCTGTTTTATTTGTATTCTAACGTCAGTGAATGGCGTGCAAAGATAGAAATGGGATCTGCATCACGCTTTAAAGGAAGCAACCCAGATAGGGAGCTGTAAAGAGCTTCTCCCAGAAAGCTGGTCACTATAGTAACGATAGACCCTGAATAGAGGCCAGAGTGAAGCCTTTGATGACAGTTTAGGTCGGTGTGTCTGATTGTGTAGGTCTGCTTGTGCATTACAGAGTGTGTTCTTCTGTTTATTTGTATGCACATGGATGACTCGCAGTGTGACTGTATTTTTCAGATCTCGTTTCTGTTTCCCTCCCTGCAGTCGAACTGGAATCATTTTATGTATTCGATTTACGTTTTTGTGTTTTATCATAGAAATATGACCGAGGTCTGCTCCAGGCCACCTGCTCTTATCACCAGCTATTCTGTTTTTCTGACACGTGAATTCATTGAAATTCAGGCTTGTTGGTGGAGCCTGATGTTTTTCATCACTGGGGATTTTTTAAATTTTCAGCATTCTCAGTCTAGCTGCTGAAACGGATGTTTGAGGTTGAAGGTAATTGGTCATCACAGAAGCAAAGTCAGCAGTTTTTAAAAACCCTATAACCACTTGGGTTGGGCTTTCTTTGGTCCCAATTTCAGTTTTTATTAAATGCATTGTATACAAGAGATTAGAGATTATCTCATTGCTTATTGTTAGTGGTGTGGCCAATAAATTACTTAATGGTATGATAAAATAAGCAGGATAATTTTTATTAAAGAGATGTTCCTCTTTAACATAGTTGAAAAGCCAGCATTTGGAAAAACGCTGCAAACTCTGCAGATGAAGTAGTTAGTTTGCATTGCCTGCCTCTTTTGCCTGTTTTCCCTGTGTAACCTGGTTACATAGACTTTGTAATACAATTTAATTGTTGTTTCGGATGTTTTGTTTGTTTATTCTGTAAATTTTATATGTTTTTCATTTGAGTGTGTTTATTTGCATTAATAAGACATTATTATTATCACTACATTAGTTCAAAAATGACAACATTAACATTTATTGCAATAATTTCTGGAACTATTTATTGTCCAGTAAAATGTATCTGGACAGGCCAAGGTGTGACCAACTGTTTATAAGTTTTAGCTTGTACACTCCACATTTCTAAAGGATTTTTTTCAAAGTTACGTGAAAGATCTACATTTGAAAACTGAGAGGGTACAATAGTAATTTGCACCAATCTTATGGTAAAATAATCTAAAAAGAATAACAGATTAAAAACAATAGATATCTTTGTTGTAGAGTTTGTGTCTATTTATTTAATAATTTAGCAGCTAAAAGGGTTTATGAATTGAAATCACTGTATATTTTGTCGATTAATTGTGACTTAATTAGCACAGGAGCACCACAGGGGTCTGTACTCTCACCATGCCTTTTCACTCTGGATATTGAAGATTTCCAGCACTTGTACAACTTCTGTCATCTACAGAAATACTCAGCTAAATAGGATTAGAAGTTGGGGTTAGTTAATTTCAAAAATGTTAAAACCAGAAATATCGGTTGTAACAGCAATATTAATACCGTATATCAATGTCGGTCCAGATTTCCATTCCTAGCAGAAAACGTTACTTTTCCAGACGTGAATTAGGCGCTGATACAGCTTTACAATGGGCCCCATTAGCTAGTCTGAGCATGGACTGCAGAGTTTGTGTTTATTCTAGGCTTAAACCCTGGATTAATATTTCCACTTTGTGGCAGATGTCATGTTTGGCAGAGTTTCCCATTCTTCTGCATTTAAAAGCCTTTAAAAGTAGTAGAAACTGAGCTAGACGGTGGCGTCTGAGATGCAGCCTTGAACCATCTGTTTCCATACAGCTGCTGCGTTTGAACCCCCCCACCCACTGCCACTCACTCTGCCGCCATTAACAAATACTCAAAAGTTCATTGTAAACTCCCCCGGACCCCCTGTATCCAGTTGACCGCCGCCCCCATCCCCCTGCAGTCTAAAACCGCTCCACCCGACCCCCTTAACCCACCACCCCCCCAACGAGCTTCCTGGCTGCGGACAGCACCACCAATCATCACTCGGTTTCCATGGCAGCGTCCCCCAGCAACAGCCGTCACTATATCATAGCAGTAGCGGATGATGTGGGGAGGACGGGGGAGGGGGTCAGCCGAGTTGGAGAGACGAGGAAGGGGGGGCGGTGAGGAAGAAAAGAGAGCACACACAGCTGCCCTTCAGCGGCGCAGCATCGCACCAGCTGCTCCAGTCGCCGCTCGTCCATGTTCACACCCACAAAAACACGTCGGGCCTTCGAGATTCTGTATCTGCCTCGGCTTTGTCTGCGCACTTCTCCCTTTATTCATTGATACATCTGTGGCCTCCGTGTACTTTGTCCATGCGCCGTCCTTGGATGCTTTCGCTAATAAGTCTGGCTGTACTGTTCATCTGGCAGCTTGTCCATCTGTTGGTTTGGGCTGCAACACATTGTTGATGTGCAACTTTTCCCTTTTGTGAGTCTCGACTCAGAACCATTGATTTTTTTTTTTTTTTTTTTTCCTGGTGGGAGCACCAGATTAGAGAAGAGCGATAAAGTGACTAAAACTAAAGTGCAGTGGAAGGGAAACCAATTTAATTTGCTTTATCGTTTAGCCTAATAGAACATATTTCAAACACGTTCATCGAGGTTTTGTGTTGTAGTACTTAGATTATTAAACCTTTAAATGAAAGCTTTAACTCGTATAAAACCAGGATATTTATCAGTTTGTTGCTCAGACTGATATTTTTGAAAACCTCCAGCATTTTTGTGATTTATTTATTGTTTTCTGATTAAAATAATTTATTTTGTGGTGCTACTTTTTCCCTCAATAGACCTCTACAAAAATCTATGTATAATATAGGAGAAAAAATAACAAACCGACAGATTAGATACACTAACAGAATTTGAATAAATTGATTTTTGTAACTTGCCATATTAAGTAACAGCAGTTTTGTAGAAGTAGCAAATAACTTCACTTATAAAATGCAGGAATCTGTTTTTGGATGAAATCGCTTAATCGCAGAAAACTGGAGCAATTAACTAGAGCTAAAACACAACAACAGTGAGCATCGAGAAGCAACATTTCTGTTACTCCACAGAGAGATTATTCACTAAAACATTAAAGCTAATGTGAACTGGGGTCTGTTGATGAATCATATCCCCTCTCTGGTTTTTCAGGCATTGGCATGGGCACCATGCAGCCTCATGTGAACGCTGGTGGAGCTCAGATGTACCAACAGCAGGTTCACCAGCGAATGCCACAGGCGGTTTCCTCTCACCCAGCCTACCAGGGGCAGCAGCACTTCTCTGACAACCAACACTACAAAGATGGCGGCAGCAACGGCGGCTCTATGGCCTGCCTCTATCCGAACTACCAGGTAGATTTTGGTTCTGTTATTGTTTTTACAGTTCATGGTTTATTAGATTAAAATTTCTTCCAAATGATTTGTAATAACTTCTGCTTCGACCTTGTTTTAGTGTTGTACTTTGGCCAGTCAGTAATTTTTCACTTCCCAAAAAGAAAGCCAAATCTGATTTGACTAAAAATGTTTCTTTTTAAAAACACAAACAGAAGTGTACTGTATTACAAATTAATTTTATAACTGCACCAGTACAGCAAGCTTAAATACATCAATAGCTTCACAAGCTTGGCGAAACATGTAAAATCAACTTTCATTTATGCAATGAGGAGCAGAACAGCCAATGGAAAGTAAATAATAAACGGACAAAAACAATATGCAAACATCTAATACAGATATTGATATTGTATGAGTGCATCTCTAATCTCTAATCGTGTTGTTTTTTGTGTCTGCTCAGCAGGGAATGTTGCCCCACCTCAGTTTGCGGAGGAGCAGCAAAGTGAGGGGCTCCCGGCCGGCTCTGAGCGGGGCGCCGGTGGCGGGCCGGAGGTGGTGGACGCCATCTACAGAGCGGTAGTGGACGCCGCCAGTAAGGGCATGCATGTCACCATCACTACCACGGTGAGCGGGACCACGCAGGCCAGCCCGGTGCCCGCCCTCAGTGCCATGAGTGCCTTCACTGCCAACGTGGGGGAACCTGTCAACCTCCCCCAGGCGGTCAGCGCCGTCCTGCACGGGCACCAGGACGGAGACCGGCCGCGGCAGGCCAGGTCAGGGCGCGGACAGAAGAACATGGATGCTGGGAAGAGCACGCCAGACGGTCCAGAACCCAACGACTACTTCCGCTCCCCCGGCCGGGGAACGCCAAGAGGGCAGTGGGATGGAGAGGCGCCGCACGGCGGAGGCTTTGAGGCGCAGAGCAACAACGCCTGGGGAGGGGAGGAGTTCCTGGAGTGCTCTACCCAAGTGAGAAGCAGTCCTCTTATGGAGAGGCCTGCCAGTCTGGCCCCCGCGCCGCCCTGCCCCGCCGAGGGCTCCAACGACCACAGCCTGGCCGTTCCCCACGACAAAACCTTCTTCGACCGGTTCAACAACTGCAACCGGACCCCCGCCAACTACAAGGAGCGTCTGGAACAAACGGTGGAGCGGTGCGCCCACATCAACGGCGCCACGCCTCACTTCAACGCCAGGGCTTACGGGGAAGTCCTGGGTCCCCCGCGACAGGAGCTGACAGGGGACGACCAGTCGCCAGGCTCCTCCACCAGCCTGGAGGGGCCCCTGGCCACGCCCAAAGACTACAGCCACTACAACGGCCACTTCAACGGCATGGCACCCAGCCCCTCAGACACCAAGAGCCTGAGCAGCGAGGAGGACCTGCGGCAGCCCGACTCGCCCTCGTCCGAGCTCCTCCACTATCGCTCCAGGACCTTCAACATGGGGGAGCTGGTCTGGGGCCAGCTGAAGGGCTTCCCCCCCTGGCCCGCCAAGCTGGCCGGTGACGAACAGGTGCACTGCGCCGCAATGCAGCTGCGAGAGCAGGCCAAGGTGAGGCGCCGCGTCCCACAACTTCCTGCACGTCTTCACTGAAACGATTAACCAGGAAAAACTGATTATTGAAGAACTGACTAATGTAGTAAATGATTAATATCTGGAGAAGACAGACTCAAAAAAGGACGTCTGCTGTAACAACATATTCAAAAACTTTATACACTTTTCATTTAAGATTAAAAAATAAATTTGTAAATGTTTTACCCAGAAATGTTGGCTTCATCTGGTTCAAATTATGTAAACGTTTATTCTCATACTAAGCATATTTTGCTCAATCATTAATCAATTAAAATCAATATTGAATTGATAAATCAGACAGAAAGGGCTTGTTGCATATTTTTTCATTTAATAAAGCATATTTTTATATATTTGTAATAGTGTATAGAAAAGGCTTAAAGAAAAAATCTTCAGAATGTGCCAATTTTTTATCTGCTTAATCGTCACAATAATCAATTCCACAAATACAGGTTTTAGTTTCACCTGGCTCAAATTCTGAAAAAATAAAATACTGTACTTTTTTTAATAAAACATTTATTAAAAAAATAAAAAATTAAGCACCTTTTGTTCACTTATTAACCTGTTAATCCAAAAAATAATCACTAGATTTAGGCCAATAAATATTTTATTTAAAAAAGGAATTATGTGTTTGCATCTTTTATTGTATTTCTAATATTGTATAAAGAAGGCTTAAATCCAATTTAGTCAGAGTAATTGATTACTAATATAGTTATTAATTGCAGCCCTTATCTGACCTAAAGTTTGACCTTTGACCCTGCAGGTGGAGCCGGAGAAACTAAAAACACTAACCCATGACTTGGAGGCACTTGACCGAGCCGCCAAGAGAGGCCTGAAGTAAGAAGCTCCTCAGACATTACAGTGAACGTTAAGCTCTGCTGTTGCTGGTTTCTATGGTAATGATAAAATAAACTGTTTTCCTGCAGACCCAAACTGAGCAACCCCCTGCAAGTTGCTCTCCATGAGGCCATGAGCGAGCTCGACAAAATGTCAGGCACAGTGAGTATCTTAAACCCAGTTCTTCAGTTTTTACACACATACGTGTTTCAGATCATCAATTAAGTGTTAAAATAAAACAATTTAACCGTTTTGAAATGATCAATTTGTTTATTGAGCGAAAGTCTTTTGGTGTTTTTAAATTAGCTACAACCTGACTGAAGAAACAAAGATCTCCCATCATGCTCTCGTCTGAAGAGATTCTCTGGCTGCGTTTCTGTTACAAAACTTTGCCAATATTCCACTAATCTTAAAAATAAAAAGATTTTTACAATTGCAATGTTTTCATTAATCAAGAAACACAATTAAAATAAAGTTTGTTCACTCATTAAGTCGTTTAAAATCATGCAGCGACATCGTCCTCACAGGCCTGTCACAATAAATCAATTAACTACAAACTTAAAACAAGCAATTATTTCATGCAAATAATTTCCATTTGCTTTATTCATTGTTTTTCTCTTCCTTTTTTGTCTTTTTCTACCAAAAACTGTATAATAAAACTCTTCAGTTCGGTGCTTGGGTCTCAACTAGCCCGTTTTTAAGGACAACTTTGTTTACAGAGATTTCATAGTTAATTTTATTTGTTGTTTTGTTTATTTATTTTGGATAATGTCTTCCAGTTCCAGTGTTAAATACTCATCAGAATATGAAGCTTATGTACCTTTGAGAACGTGTTCTTGCATTATTACCATTATTTTTTCTTGAAAATAGACTGAAAACTACAATAATAATGTTTATCGCAATAACTTCTGGGACAATTTCTCATTAAACAAAATTTGTTATTGTGACAGACCTATTTTTTATTATTTTTTTTTTATTGGGACATTTTATGAAGCAACTTTATTTTATGCTCTTTCCTTTTTGCGTTGCTGCAAAAGAGAGCATGACCCCACAGGTCAAAGTCAACGATAGTCACCGCATTGTTGACAACCTGTTGACTTTCCAGACAAAAAAAATGGATGTATCAGGCTTTTTAAAGATCACTAATCATCCAGAAACCTGCAGTCTTGTATAAAATGCGTCTCTAACGTTTTCCCCGTCTCCAGCTTCCATCCAGGGAACGTGAGCTGATGCTCCCCAAGCCCAAGAGGAGGAAAATATCCAGATAACATTGAATGTGTCCGGCCCAAGAACGTCCTGGACGGGGCGGTCTGAGCTCTTCAACAGGTGCTACACATGGACTTTCAGTGGTACAAACCTTGTTCCAACTTGACTTGACTGACCACAGAAGGTGCTGGAAACTCCAATCACCAATACAGTTTTAACTGTAGAGAGAAAAATAAGAAAAATACAAAAAAAAACATTAAAAACAGTTGCAATTTGTCTACAGTTCACTGAATTAACTATTTTTTTCTAGTATAAGATAGTAAAATAAACAAAAAAAGCTACAAGCATTACCTTACATATTTAAGAAAAATAGACAGTCCAAATATTTCTGATACATTTTCAATATGTATATAGATAATCCTGAAATTTCCTGCTATTAAGAATTGTATGTAAATATTGTACAATGTCATGTACAAGCGTACCTAATGCACATTTTATCTTTTATTGTACAAAAACAAAGCAGTAGAAGTGTACCAATGTCTTGGTTTCTATTCAGACGTGCGGCTGCTTCAGGCCGCATGCGTAGGATGAATAAGATGACAGCCTAAAGCTTTTATATGATCAACCGTACGTCATGCTGTTTTCCTTCTTTTCTTCAGTCCAGGATCGGCTGAGTGTTCGTTTAGAAACAAAACAGAATGAACTTTACCAGCAGAAAGTGTTCCGTGTTTATTTTCCTCCACCAGCTTCATCCAGGACAGGAAAACCATCATGTTTACGAATCCGGCGAGGCGCTTTTAAGAAGGAATAATCCACCCGAATGCATCGGCAAAGCTTCATTTCTCTCAAACGGTTTCAGTTTCACAAGTTTGGGTGGATTTTTCCTTTGAGATTTCAGCCGTCGCCTCTGATTCGATTGTTCTCATGCTTGTGTGTACAGTATTTTAGTTTCTTTTGCCACAACTATAGCTTTAGGTGGACTAACCAACCTCAGAGTTTAGATCATGAAAGGAAACACTAACTTGACGGAAGCATTTTTCTTATTTAGAGGCCTTTTTGTTTCTGTTTTTTGTTGCTTGTTGATGTAAATTATTTATGTACAGTACTCCATATTTATTTTAAGCTTTACAAATATGCTAGATGGCAATAATACTACCAAGAGTTGAGAACTAAAGCCTTATATGTGTATATGTATGTTTTTTTTCTGTTCTGTTTGTTTTTTAACAGGTGAACAATAGATCATGTGTCCCGTTTTTATTTAAGAAGTTTGGCGCTCAGATTCATTTTGTTACACGTTGTGTCATGGGGTGTTTTGCTATAAAAACCATGTTATTTATGAATATTAACCTCTTAAAACGCAGACATGGAGGTATTAAATGCAGTTTTAACACTACTATACTGACAGTATCGGAAACGCTGCATCAAACTGCTGCTCCTCCTGATCAATAACCTGAAATCGCTACCGAATGATCAAGTGCAATAAACCAAGCGATGGATCAACAGCATCTTCTGCAACCGTTAGTGCTCTGCTTGCTTTCCTTTCATCTGCTTTCTTTCCTTTTCTATTCAAACTTCTCTTTACTCTGTCGTTTTATAGACACTCCACACTTCTTACAACTTGAGATGTTTCTTCTGACCAAAGCAGTTCCAGCGCTAAACATGAAAATCGTCTCTTTTTAAAACAAATATTGAATTTTCATCTGATTAAATGATCACAGTTGCTGTTTGTGACTCTTCCCTCCAACCTGATGTCCTAATTTCAACCAATTTAACTTATAAAGGCTGTTAAACAGCAGTTTAAACTCACTAGCTGGGATATTAAGAGTTTATAAAAGGAGTTACATTCAGTGTTTATAAATTTGGCTTAAACTTGTGATCATGACTCTTATTAAGATGATTAAAATATCCACTAAATTAGGAGTTTTAAGCTTTGCTCTTTGATTTTTCTTTTATTTAACCCAAAAGTTTTTTTGTTGTTGTTTTTGTCAGTGGAATCTCAACAACATATTTTCTAGTACTGGAATAATCCCCATTTTAAAAAATACTTATCGTTTTGAGTTTTTTTTTAAAGAACCTCTTTATTGATACACTACAAAATAACATATCTGTATCCAGATAATAAAATATTAAGCACTACAAGAAAAGCAAATTCTTTTTTCTTTGCTTGAAGAAGTTAGTTTGTATTTTGTTTTATTTTATTATACCTGTGGTCACTCACTACTGCCCGATTCAAATCTTCCCCCTGTCCTCTTCTGAACACATGAACTCTTTCGGTAAAGTTCATTCTGCTCTTCTGCCCTGATTTTATGTTTTATTTCATTATTTTTGTGTGCAATGTCAGGAACCCATGTTCTGCCACGTCCACGTTCTCCGTGGTCAAACATAGGAAACATTTTTCGCCTGTGATTCTGTGTTGAGGTGTGAGTGTCATTTTTTATTTTCCCAGTGTTTTTTTCCTCTTCTGTCAGTATTTTCTTTCTCTTCGGCTTGTAATTAAGTATATATTTTCTCACTAATATATACTTTACAAAAAGAATAGACCTGCGTGAAGTACCGTGTGCACTTGGTTGCTCTTGTTTATTTCTTTCCTTTCTACATTAATGTGGGTTAGGAATAGTGTGTCAGAGTCCATTATTTTCAGATTGTTTGGACTTTTTTTTTTTTAATGGTTTGATGTAAGCAGCATTTTTTTGTAAATATTGTGAAACATTACAGGTCATGCAGTGATGTAACATTTTGAATAATGTTGCACAGATGTTTAAGATATTAAAAACATGTTCACTCTTACTTGGTTGTTGTGGATTTTATTGTGATTCTTTTGCAGCCGAATAAAACGTGTTTTTTGTTTTACACTGCCCTCTAGTGGGTAAAAAAGAAAGCACGTCCAACTGATCTGCAGATATTTACCTCAGTAAAATGAGTTGGAAGGATTTAAACTCTTGATAATAGTATCCGCTGAAAATTAAGAGATTATTTATATGAATCGTAAAAAACTTTCACTCTTTCCAATAGCTTGTTTAAAATGCTACAAATTGGTAAAAGTTGGTTAAATTAATTGGTTTCTTCTAAGACAGGATCTGTTATGATTTAAGACTTGAATAAATACAAATCAGTAAAGATTTACAGGAAAAGGTAAGCCTTTTAAACCTAATAGCAGCAGTTTGTGGCAGCATCATGATGTGTATGTTCGTTTTAAAAGCTTTTTGTGATTTTTTGTAGTTTAAACCTGATAATCTGTAGCAATGCCTCACTGTTAGTTTAAGAATAAACAAACCCTGTCAGTTTAAAGAACCGAGGTTTGTTTATGAATATATCATAGTATCTCGACAGTATTACCAGTCGATTTAATACAATTCGCTTCATAAAATCTGCTCTTTTATACTAAATATAGAATAAAGCAGGTTTTATCATTTTAAATTAATGAAGCAGAAAATTTGTTGCTGTAAAAATGTGTAATTTAAGTGTTAACGATAACTGAGGCAGTATACTGTGTGTGTGTTGTGTGTGTGTGCGCGCGCGCGCGCGCGTTCGAGCTTCTCCGCCAGACATGCGCGCCGCGGCACCATCGGGAGCGCGCACCAGTCTCCTCAGCGGTCCAGGACGATGCGGCTCTGTTGGCTGATGCTCCCCTGACTCCCCCGCTCTTCCTCCTCCTCCTCCTCTCTGCCGCTTCCTCCTCCTGCTGGGAGTCCGGCCGGCTGCAGAGCAGCAGGAGGCGCCGCACACCGAGCTGCGAGCTCCGCATCGGGACGCAGCGCTGCGGCTCGTCCCGCCTGGACATGGCGCAGATAAGGAAGGAAACTCGGCGCTGCTGAGCTCCACTCTAAACTTCATGGAATCATCGAATGATTCCAACCTTTAATAATTTGTGACTGCTCTCCTGTCAGGCTTTTGTTTTCGTTTTGAACGGCCGCTGCAGCAGCAGCCATGGTGGATGCAGCAGAGTGCGGGGTGAAGGTGATGTGCCGCTTCAGGCCCCTGAACGAGGCCGAAATCACCAGAGGAGACAAATACATCCCCAAGTTTAAGGAGGACGACACCGTGGTGATAACCGTGAGTCTGACTGCTGGGCTGACGCAGGAGGGAAAGTGCGCAACAGCTTTAGGGATGATGCATAGAAGGGAGAAATGCGCTTTTTGCAGAAATTTAGAAATAATAGAATAGTAAACATGCAAATCTGAAGAGAAATCTGATTGAATATAAAGGCTGGACTGGCTTTTGCGGGGATTAAGTGCATAATAATGAGCGTTAAAGGTTCACTTTTATACCAGAGGTCCTCAGATTTCATGTCTGATTTTTGGAGACTAATTATGAGCAAATATTTTCATTTAAATTTGCTTCAAAACAGAAATGAAAAGAAATGTCTCCAGAGGCGGTCCTAGATTATCTGGGGCCCTGATCAACATTGGATTTAGGCAACTTCATTCTTCAAAAATGTTTTTTATATATATATCTAATGGTTTGAGTATCAATATTTATCAGTATGGGTCTTTATTTTGTTCATTAACTAAATAAATTGTGTAGCTTTTCTGTTTTTTTAAGTCCAGATATTTTTTTGTATCTACAAGTAAATTTCAGTTTTATGTTGATTTATTTTCATTTGAGATTCAATTATTACAATCAAATTATAAAGTTTGTTTCCTTCTATATGAACTGGAGGAAGTTTGTTTATGTGGAGATAAATTTGTTCATATATCAATGGAAGCAGAGAAAATGTTTCAAAAAATAAAATCAGGAAAAAAAACTAAAGAATAAAAAAAAACATTGAAAATGATTTGAAAAAGATCATTTAGATAAAATAAAATATGGGAAAATAGCAAACTGCATAAATCTAGGTTCAACTACTGTACACATCCATTTTTTTCTCAAAACATATTTTTTTAAATTATAAAGTTTTTCAATGTTTCATTTATTAAATGCTTTTTTTTTCTTTTCAAATTTTAAATTGAAATAAAATTGTCATTCATTTCTCTCCATATGTTTAGAAACAAAAGCATAGTTACCTTAGTTTTAAATTAACTTTATTGCAGCCAGTCGGACAAAAGGCCACAGAAACTGGACCAGCTCTGTTGCATATTTGATCAAACAGCTTCCTGCCATCAATCAGACGAGCAGCAGTATGCAGATCCAGTTTGTGTCAGGAGTTTCTCTGCTGCATTTTAAGACTGAGTGCTCCTGCAGCTTCCTTTAAATGCTGAGAGGAGCTTTATGCACCAATGAAACGTTTCCCCTGAGATGAAGATGGAGGAATGATGGATGGCCCTAAAAGTTCATTTAAAATCATCTTTTGGGAACAGTTGCATTTAAAAATACACGTTTTTTTCAACAATCAGGCAGCATATTAGCTTTTTTCAGCTGTTTACGTCTAAGATGACTGAACCCATCCCAGAAATTCATTAAATACATAAAAGTTAAAATGTTTTTAGCTCATCTAAAGATAAGAAACAGATCCTGACTTGTTTGCGATCCGATTTGTTTTGAAACAGGGCAAACCGTATGTGTTCGACCGCGTTCTGCCGCCAAACACGACACAGGAGCAAGTTTACGAGCAGTGTGCCAAACAGATCGTCAAAGGTAACATGGCTGGAAATATGAATGTTTTTGTGTTTTATTACAAACAGCAGTTTGTCAGTTTTTATGGAAATGTTTTAATTCTTTCCCACAAAACCTAAAAGGTACAGCAGAGTATTAGGGCCACAATTAGAAAATAAAAAAATAACATTACAAGAACACACTGTAAAAACACAAAGTATTTTTGTTTACTTCCTCGTGGAAACATCTTAGTACTCTTGAAATGACACAAAACTAACTCAGAAAAATCTTTTCAACAACATATATAGCTTCTTTTAAGCCAGTAATTTCTTAATATTGATAAAAATAACAGTACTAGTTCCACTGGCAGATTATCTTTTTCCATTATCATATTTTTCCAATGTCCTGCCTGTGGAATTAGTACTTTTTACCAATATTAGGGAATTATTGACTTAAAACAAGCTCCTGTATTTTGTTGAAAAGTTACTTGTAAGTTAGTTTTGTCTTATTTCAAGTGCACTAATATATTTTTATTAGACATTAGTGAAAATACTTACTAATATTTGGGGGTTTTTGAGAGCAGTCAGCAATAAATAAATTGTGGTTTTGAGGAATTATTAAAAATTTCAGAATAAATGTTCTAGTTTTATCCCATTCCTCCTCCAAACATTATTTCTGAAAATAATTTCTGGGTTGTATTATGCAGTTTTCAACATCTTTGTTTCATTCTAGATGTGCTGGGTGGATACAACGGGACGATCTTCGCTTATGGACAGACGTCTTCTGGAAAGACCCACACCATGGAGGTCAGAGGTCACGCTCAGCCAGTGGCTCAAGCAATGAATCGAGAGTTTTGTTGTGAACTGTAATCCACAGTGTGGGGATTAGAGGATTGTGTAACAGAATTGAGGAGAGTTAGAGCCAAAGTAATCTAAAGACAGCCAAGCCTCTGGATAAAACATGAAGGTCAAATATTTTGTCTTTCTACAAAAACTGATTTTATGAGTATAAATTATTCCAAATGGAGTTTTTTAATCCCCTGAAAAAGAACCCTCATTTTAATTCTCTGATCTGATCCATATGACGGGGCTCTAGGGCCATCGCAGATTTAAAAAAATGAGTATATTTCCAAAAACCTCAAAACATTTTGAAAAGTAGAACATTTCCTAGAAAAATTTTCCAGAAAAAACAGAAATGTCTGAGTTTGAAAGGTCAAAAATTTGCAAGAGAGAAACAATGAAATTTTGAGATCAGTCTCAGAAATTTACTGTAAAACATTTGGACATATTTGATGAAAATTTGTTAGAAAATAAAGACATTTTCAAGACTTCCAAAAGTCTCAAAATGTTAGTATTGTCGAGCAAATTTCTATCTCAATACAACGTGGTAGCTCTGTGGCCTTTTGTTTTGTCATTATCAACTCTTTTGGCCAGAGGTTTGTCTGTGAATTCTTACATATGTGACTCAAAGTTTGTTTCGTTCAGGGCAAACTGCACGACCCGCAGCTGATGGGAATCATCCCTCGCATCGCGCAGGACATCTTTGACCACATCTACTCCATGGATGAGAACCTGGAGTTTCACATCAAGGTAAAGAGAGCCACATGTTGTCCATCTGCACAATAAAAAAATTAATAAAATAAAGTAAAAACTATGTAGAAAGACTTAAAATAAGTTTATACTTTAGTTTTTAAACATAAACTCATAGAAAACAATTTAAGTGTTTATGATATTTTTAATGTGAGTTTATTAAAAAATAATAGACAAGACAAAATGTACGTTAAAAAAAACGTTAAAATATATCTTAATGATTATTTATTTCATTTGTTTATTATTACATAATATATATTTTGTAAGTAAATGCTACAAAATTATTTGAATAAGTTATTATAATCATTTGCTTTTTGATATGTTATAAATATTACAATGTTATTATATTATCATTATTCTTATATATTGCTATTATTGTTATATTATTTTTATAACTATAATCAACAATATAAATTATTGTTATAAATGTTAGTAATAGAAATAAAAGTTATGTTGTTAATAATAATAGCTTATTACCAATAATAATAATTATTATCACTATGAATAGTAATATAATAATAGCTGTAATAATAATAATAATAATAATCACTATTACTACTATTATAACAGTAATAATACATTAAAAATGATTAAATTCTCAGTAAGGAGCGACCAGACTCTAAATATGTGTTTTCTCTCTGCAGGTCTCTTATTTTGAAATCTACCTGGATAAAATCAGAGACCTGCTGGACGGTGAGTCTCATTCACCCACTTCCACATTCTGACCTTCAGGAAACCACATTTTATTCAGGATCTTTATTAATTCAAGCACCAGCTGAGTTTTGAGATCTTTGTTTTGTTTTCAGTGTCGAAGACGAACCTCGCTGTGCATGAAGACAAGAACAGGGTACCCTATGTGAAGGTCAGTAAGATGAGTTTCAACTTCTTCAATGAGGTTAGATCTGGTTTGACACAAACATATCTTAGATGTTTTTATTTTTAAATGATGTTGTTCCAGCTGCAACGGCTTCCTCTGTGTTTCAGGGCTGCACTGAGCGCTTTGTGTCCAGTCCTGAGGAAGTGATGGACGTCATCGACGAGGGAAAGGCCAATCGGCACGTGGCAGTGACAAGTACGTAAACATATTTATTCACAACATGTTTATCACATTTATTCAATTATAACTTTTTACAAAAATAGAAAATATGTAGAACAAGTCTAAGACATGCTTTGTGCCTGCTGCAGATTTACCATTTTTTGTTTCATACTGAAGTTCTGCATCCACAACCAATAACCTTTTAAGTTTTTGAGTTTTTGTAATTGTTACATGCCTTTATTGATATAATTTTGACAAATAACATTTACTCTCAGTTTGAGCTGCTATGCTGTAGATATTCTATTGCAAAATGAAATTTCACTTCAAAAAGTACAAAAATAACCCTGAACTACCTACTTTTGGCCAGTAGGGGACAATAACCCTGAGCGTGTTTAAAATTCAAAAAAGAGAATTTTGCAAAGAAAATATTTAGTTTGAAATTAGATTCCATAAAGACAGCAAACATCTTGTTCAAAAACAAAATTTTGCTGATAAAATATTGCCTGTGAGGCAATATTTTATAATATTTTTTAGAAAAAAGATATTTTTTCTAAATATCTTTATTATGTTGTTGGATGGAGTAAAATGAGACGATCTCTTGGGAAATCTTGTTTTTCTCACCAAAAACCGCAATCTGGTAAAATGCTTATATGTGCAATTGCTGCAGAAAATTGATCAAAGCAATCTTTGAATTGGTTTTTATCATCTGTCATTACCACCTATGTGGTGTTGACTTATTTAAAAGGGACTTCTGTTCCATAAAATGAGCAGAAGATGATTTATGAATGAATGAATGATTTGTCTGTTTTCCGCTCCAGACATGAATGAGCACAGCTCTCGCAGCCACAGCATCTTCCTGATCAACATCAAGCAGGAAAACGTGGAAACAGAGAAGAAACTGTCGGGGAAGCTGTACCTGGTGGATCTGGCCGGCAGTGAGAAGGTCAGTCTGAGATTAACGAGGCCGCATTCCTCTGCTGAGCTGCGTGATTCATAAAGTCCGATTGTTTGACAGGTCAGTAAGACCGGAGCAGAAGGGGCGGTGCTGGACGAGGCGAAAAACATCAATAAATCTCTGTCGGCGTTGGGGAACGTCATCTCGGCTCTGGCTGAGGGAACGGTGAGTTGGTTCTCCCTGAGGATCTGATGGAGCATGTTGGAGATGGTTGATCTGATCCCGGTTCCCCCAGAAAACCCACGTGCCGTACAGAGACAGCAAGATGACCCGGATCCTGCAGGACTCCCTGGGAGGAAACTGCCGCACCACCATCATCATCTGCTGCTCGCCGTCCATCTACAACGAGGCCGAGACCAAGTCCACGCTCATGTTTGGACAGAGGTACTCCTCGCTTCTTCTCTGGAGAGACAGCTAAAGGAAAAACATTCACATTTTGGATCTCGGCTGCTTCAAAGACCAGTCCAAACGCTGCGAAAAACAAAATGTTAATGTTTTTTTTGTTGTTTTGTTTTTTTGGTGTACGGAAAATGAGTCGTACCAAAAACCTCCAGAATGTAACGTCACAAATTAGCAGGCACTGCCCGTTACCTAGCAACCCCTGTGGAATTCCGCCTGTTACCTAGCAACCCAAGCTGAGATTCAGCACATTTGGTACAATGGCTGCTGGAAAAGACAAGTTTTTTGTTGTTGACTTACCATCCAGAAAGTATTTGCTGCATTCTTGTTGCTTGTGCTGAAGGCTCTTCTTGACTTGTTGCCTGGAGGCCAATAAATATCATTTCAGGGGCCTCAAATGGCCCTCAGACCACAGTTTGGACACCCCAGCTATATCTACACCTGAGTAAAGTTGGGGAATTTAAAAGGGATTTTCCCTTTTTTTATTGTGTCGTCTTTCTACAATGAATTGGGAGTGTAAACAGCCCCAGATCATGATACTGCCACCACCATGCGTGACAGTTCTCATGTATATTCACCTGCAGTGCTTCAGATCTTTGGGTCGGTGTGCAGGTGAAAGTTGAGGTCAGGTCTGCAAACTAACTAATGTGTTCAAAGTGGGGGACAGGGCCGTTTCCGGATTTTTTTTTTTTTTTAATTAAAATAGTTTATGCTTTTTTTTTAAATTGTTGAGTATATAAAAAATTACAACAATTTTTGTGATTTTATTTGTTAAAAATGTTTTTTTTTTTTTGGCTTGCAGTTATTTTTGAGCTGATGATTTTGTCCCAAAAACATTTGGACCCTCCTGCTGTGCAGATGTTGTGATGGACTGATGGTGGCTTTCTTGTCTGGGTTCAGGGCAAAGACTATCAAGAACACGGTGTGTGTGAACCTGGAGCTGACCGCCGAGGAGTGGAAGAAGAAATACGAGAAGGAGAAGGAGAAGAACAAGAGCCTGAAGAGCGCCATCCAGAGGCTGGAGGCTGAACTGAACCGCTGGAGGAACGGTAAGTGGAAAACACTGCAATCTGCTGAGTCTGCACTGTGTCCCCATCCTCACTCTTCCTCATCCTCTGTTGCTTAGTAACCACAGAGACTCCTCCTCCTTTTCCTCTTCTGCAGCCATTGTTCTTTAAATCTTGCTGAGTTCCCTTGTTGGTGATGGAAAATGTTCCTAAGCATTAAATCAACGCTCCCTCTTAAGCCTTCAGATATGCAAAGCAACACACACATACACACACACACACACACACACACACCCACACACACACACACACAGTCATTATGCTGATGCTGTGTTTCTGCAGTGAGGCTCTTTGCTCTTCATCACCTCCTGTCTACCATCACTACTGATCTGAAGGAACGGTCGACATTCAGTTCTGTTAAATCTGTTCTGCTTATTTTCCACCTTCACTTCCTGTTTTATTTTGAAGGTCTCAACAGAAAAATAGATTCAAAGTGTTTCCTCACTTTCAGGAAATTTTGTATTTCAATCAGGTTCTTATTGTTGTCAGTTTTTTCTCAATGTCAACATTAAAATAATTTTCCTTTAAATTAAAAAATGCATTGATAATTTAAATAATCCTATAAGTTTAAATCCCTTTATTTAAACTTATTGTTCTTTATTTATTTCCTTATTATCTTATGTATGTTACTCTTTTTTATTTTAGTATTGTGAAGTTTATTTTTCTATTTAATTATCAAATAAAATGTTAGTTTATTAAACTTTTGTTACTGTTCATATCCTTTTATCAGTTTTTATTATTGATTTTATTGTTAATCTGTTTATGTTTATCTATATAGCTACTTTTTTTTAATGTAGTTGTTGTGTATTTTTTTTAATCTAGTGCTTAATTCATATGAAATATAATTTGTTTTTTACATTTATTTAGCTTTTTTATTCTTTATGTTTGTTTTATTAATTATTTAATTTTTTATTATTATTATTGCAATGTTTAATGTATCTGCAACCCTTTGAGGAACTGTAGGTATAGATGGATATTTACTTTATTTTTAGAATTCAATTTTTAAATTATCTATCTAATTTTTACTGATCTTCTGTCTTTTTTCACATATATTTTCTCTTTCCATTCATCCATTCACGTATGAATGAATGATTTTTTTGCTATCTGTATGCTTCGCTTTGCAGCTGCAGTTTGTTTTAAGTGATAAAGTGTTTTTAATTACTGCTTTTTAACAACAGTCTTCTTGTTTTAAGTGCAAGTTTTTGGCTCAAATTTCTCTTTTATTTTCTTACAAAACAAAATAAAAGAAAAATGTTGAGAAAGCGTGAAGATCTACACTTACAAGATGCTTATTTAACAGAATATCATTATGTTTACAGGGGAGGACGTTCCTGAGGAGGAGCGTCTGAGCTCTAAAGACCAGAGGAGCATCGAGCAATACGACAACACTCCCATCATCGACAATCTGCCGCCAGGAGGGGGCGACGTCTCCAACGAAGAGAGGAAAACATTTGAGGAGGACATCAGGAACCTGTACAAGCAGCTTGATGACAAGGTCAGGCTGACAAAGAGGAAGGAGAAGAAGAAATTCATCATAGACGTAGATTGATTTACTGTTTCCTTTCTGCAGGACGATGAGATCAACCAACACAGCCAACTTGCTGAGAAGCTTAAAGAGCAAATGTTGGACCAAGAAGAGGTTGGTTTCACTTTCTTGTTATATATAATAAATAGTAAATATCTTAGTGCTCGTAATATAAGATAAAAACTAACTTACAAATAACTTTTCAGGATGATATATAATCTTATTTAAGGTCAATAATTTGTTAATATTGATTAAAAATGACTGGTTCCATTGGCAATTTATTGTATGTATAAGATGGGAAAATATTTTGTAATAAGTGAAATAATCTGCAAATTGACCTAATACTTTTTCATCAATATTAAGGAATTATTGACTTTAAATAAGCTCCTCTATTTTGATGAAAAGTAGCTTCTAAGTTAGTTTAATTGTATTTCAACTAAGAT
Source organism: Poeciliopsis retropinna (assembly GCA_010277075.1). Classification (NCBI taxonomy): domain Eukaryota; kingdom Metazoa; phylum Chordata; class Actinopteri; order Cyprinodontiformes; family Poeciliidae; genus Poeciliopsis; species Poeciliopsis retropinna. The sequence continues at coordinate 26,302 of VMRM01000029.1, read as the reverse complement.
ATTTGCACAAGAAACCAAACAAAAATACTAAGATTTTGTATTTTTGCAGTGTAGCAATTGATATCACATACACAATAATTACATACTTTTGGGGTTAATAACAGATTTTATAAGGTCCTAAAGGAGTTAAAAGTTAATATCTACTTATTTTTCTTTTCCTGTTTTTCCGTGACAGCTGCTGGCGTCTACGCGGCGGGATTATGAGAAGATCCAGGAGGAGCTGTGCCGGCTGCAGACAGAGAACGATCTGGCCAAGGAGGAGGTGAAGGAGGTGCTGCAGGCGCTGGAGGAGCTGGCCGTCAACTACGACCAGAAGAGCCAGGAGGTGGAGAAGCGCGAGGCGGCCAACCAGCAGCTGATGGAGGAGCTGCAGCAGAAAACCGTGAGTCCACCTTCCCAAATCCAGCGTCCGGTTTGACGGATCAGAGGAAGAGACGCTGTTGGTGTTGGCAGGCTCTGCTGTCGGTGGTGCAGCGGGAGCTGAGTCAGCTGGAGGAGCTGAACGGCCTGCAGAGGAAGAGAGCCGCCGAGGTGCTCAACCTGCTGCTGCGAGACCTGAGTGACATCGGCGCCATCATTGGCACCGGCGACGCCAAGGCCGCCTCGGTGAGGACGAGGCGCCGCCGTTTTAGGAATCCAACAGTCATCAATTATGAAACAGGCTATAAACATTACATTTCATGAATGTTCCAGTTACTGCTCATCAAAAGCAACTCTGATCACCTTTGATCTAAAGAAAATTAATGCCGTTTTCTGGCAGATTGATACAGATTTATGTTGAATAAACATTAAATTTTAAAAAGTATTTTTTGTCCAGTTTCGAGTATAAATATCTTTGTACACTTGAAATAAGACAAAACTAACATACAAGTCACTTATTAGTAAGATATAGATGCTTGTTTTAAGTGTTTATTCTTTAATATTGATAAAAAGATTTCTAGTTTCATGTTAGAAACTAGAAATAATCTACCCGTGATGCTAGTTCTTTTTAATCAATTTCAAGCTGAAAAGTGATTTTTATCTTAATAAAAAGTTAGTTTTGTCTTATTTCAAGTGTTGCTAACATATTTGCACTAAAAACAGAAATGCTTGGTAAAATTTTGTAATTTTGCATTAAAGACCATCTTTGTAACCGACTTTATGTGACTCTGAAGGTCCACCCAGATTTCAGGCCTGATTTTTAATTTCTTTGTTGCCAGTTTTGTTTCTGTTCAGCTGGAGAAAGTTGATTTGTTCTAAGCGTCTACATAGAGCTGTATATCATCTGTGTAGCCATGGTAACGGTCTGACCTATTGGCTCAGAATGCAGAGGCGAAGGGGAACGGCTCGGCGGTGGAGGAGGAGTTCACCGTCGCTCGCCTCTACATCAGCAAGATGAAGTCAGAGGTCAAGTCTCTGGTGAACCGCAGCAAACAGCTGGAGAGCGCGCAGGCCGACGCCCACCGCAAGATCCAGGCCAACGAGAAGGAGCTGGCGTCCTGTCAGCTGCTCATCTCACAGGTAAGCTGTGCAAAAGTCTTCAGCCACCTCGTTTCAGTCACAGTTTGGAGGTTTTTTCACCTGCTGCCTTCGTTCGTCCAGCACCAGGCCAAGATCAAGTCTCTGACTGACTACATGCAGAACATGGAGCAGAAGAAGAGGCAGCTGGAGGAGAGTCAGGACGCGCTGACTGAGGAGATCGCCAAGCTGCAGGCGCACGGTCCGCACCCAACACTTCCTCTGCAGAACAAGCGGAACATATCTCTAACTTTTACATATTTCATCACGTTGTATCCATAAACTTCACTATTTATCTATTGGGTTTAATACACCAGCTGCAGAAGTCGACAAACTAGTATTTTTGTGGATTTTTCTTAGCAAAATAGTCAAATTGCTTGACTGCAAAAACACAAAAAACTAACTTGCAGGTAAACTTTCAGCAAAATATAGGAGTTTGTTTTGAGTCAATATACATTTAAAAAAAACAAGTAGACATTTTTCCTGTTTTAAGTGAAGAAAATCTACCAGCAGAACCATTACTTTGTAATTTATCTTCAAGAATTAGTGACTTAAAACAAGACTCTATGTTAAAATATTCATGTACTGCAGGTTACAACTAAAATGCATTGATTTTCTTACATTTTGTTCTCTTACATGTCAGTTTTAGTTTAATTTTTAAGAGAGAAATCCTTAAAAATTAAAAGTATTTTATTGATTCTTGTTTCTTCCACATCAGACGGTGCTTGTTTATTTGCCATGATATTGGATCTTGTCTACTTTCATGCACATTTATTTATTTTTAGAATTGTCTTACACTTATGTTTGGTTGACTAAATCTAAAGACTATTTCTCTTTAGAAAAACGACATGATGTGTCAAAGGAGGACCTCAACAGGTTGGATGGAGACGAGGATGTGAAGGTGATGACAGAGTCACCGCCAGATGTTTACATGTTTTATTTTTTTTTGGTGTCTCTAATGTGTATTTTTGCGTCCAGCTCCAGAATAGCATGGAGGAGCAGCTGGAGAGCCACAGGGAGGCTCATCAGAAGCAGCTCAGCCGCCTGCGGGACGAGATCGAAGACAAGCAGAGGATGCTGGATGAGCTGACAGAGTGAGAAAAAACAAAACATTTATGCACATTTGCTTCAAACTGCCTACAAAGACGGATTGATGAGGACACAGCAGGAAATGTTTAAGCTTTTCAAACCCGATGCAGAAAAGGAAAAAGATTTAAAGCATCAAAAAACACTTTTAAGACGCATCTATTATTAATAACTGAACCACAGCAGGAGGAAAAACCACCAACACTGCAAAAACACAAAATTTTGCCAAGTATTTTTAGTCTAGTTTCTAGATTAAATATCTTATTACACTTGAAATAAGGCAAAATTAACTAATAGATAACATTTCACTAAGATGCAGGAGCTTGTTTTGAGTAAATAATTCATTAATATTGATGAAAAAGTTTATGTTTCATTGGCAGATTATTTAATTTAAAACATAAAAAAATTATCATTATAATGTGAAATAGGATTTTTCTCACCGACTGCAGATCTGAAGCATTCCTTCAAGATTTGGGTCGTCCAGCTGCAAAATGCACTGCATGCATTGGTTAAAAAAATACCTAATAATTGGTCCGAACTTTCTCATTTTTATTTTTTATTGGCGTATTTAAATTATGCCATGTTTCTCTTCCAGTCTAAACCAGGGTCTGTTACTGGAGCAGCAGAGACTCGCGTCTGACTATGAGAAACTGAAGGCTGAGGACCTGGAGAAGGATTCAAAGCTGCAGAACCTCATGTAGGAACCATTTAATATCACCCTGTGTGAATATTTAGCAACATAAAGATTCATCTTTTAAGGTTTGTCCTGTTTTTCTTCGTCTAGTCTGTTGAATGAACACAGAGAGCAGGCCAGAGACGACCTGAAGGGGCTGGAGGAGACGGTGGTGGGTGACTGGTTCTAATGAAACTCTCTTCAGATAGCATGGAAAGATGTTTTGGGGATACAAACTTAATCAAAATTGTTTTAATTAATTTAATTCCTCAGAAATACATAATTATGACAATGTGAAACAAGTTTTTGAGTATTTTCCCTTGTTTATGTCTCCGGTAAATCCCCTAGGCCACATATATCAAACTCAATGTTATTTTAGACTCCAGACACAAATAAGACAGTTTTACCCTTAAATGTTATTTTATCAATCAAATCAGAGCTGTTTTTATTTGTTTGCTGCCAAATTACATCAGACACAAACTTCAGAAATTCACGCTTAATCAACAGTATTGTTTTGCGCTGATCCAGAATTATGAGTTTATTGCAAATGTTTCACAAAAATATCCAAAAACTTTGGGTTTAAGTGATGCTAACTCCCACCTGGAGGTGGCAGTGTTTCATATGTCTATGACACTGATGCCTCAACTTTATGTGATTAATATAAAGAGTAACAAAAAGTTACATTTATCATACATAAGCGCTAATTTTGCTAAATTTCTTCATAATATTTCTACATTAACGAAACAAAAGCTGTGATTTTTATTGCATTTTTGTTTTCTTTCCTCTTTTTGATTGTCATGTTTATTTATTTTTTGTTGTGCACTTTGGTTTATTCATTGAATGAGTCAGACAATTAATATTTTCTCCATTTTCAGGCGAAAGAACTGCAGACTTTGCACAACCTACGCAAACTGTTTGTTCAGGATCTCACAGCTCGAGTTAAGAAGGTAAATCTTAAAATCGCTGCTTTACTTTGATGCATTGTTCTGATTCTCTGACGTGCTGCTTTGGTTTCAAGAGTGCAGAACTGGACTGTGAGGAGGGGCTTGGGAATGTCGCTCAGAAACAGAAAATCTCTTTCTTGGAAAACAATTTGGACCAACTCACCAAGGTCCACAAGCAGGTAAACTGGAACACGTTCATAATTCATGCTAATGGGTGAATTATTTTGGGGCTCAAAGATTAATTTAGTGGTTTTCCCTTCAGCTGGTGCGAGACAACGCAGACCTTCGCTGTGAGCTGCCCAAGCTGGAGAAGCGTCTGCGGGCCACGGCAGAGCGAGTCAAAGCTCTGGAGAACGCCCTGAAGGAGGCCAAGGAGAATGCCATGAGGGACCGCAAGCGCTACCAGAAAGAGGTGGACCGCATCAAAGAGGCCGTCCGAGCCAAGAACATGGCCAGGAGGGGCTATTCTGCTCAGATCGGTGATTACTCTTTATTTACAGATGAACTGAAACTGAATTTTATGTAACTTTTGAATTTCTGCTAGCACAAGTTAGCTTGTAGTCTTCTCAGCTCTGAACCAGAGCTTTAGTTTACAGAAAATTTGTAATTTAAAGGCTCCTTTTGCAGAATTATGAATAAATAAACCAGAATACATCTTTGTTTTTTACTTTGCTTTGGAAAAATTCCAACCTCAGTCACTGCACAAGATTTATTTTCTCTGGGTTTCAGCGAAGCCCATCAGACCGGGCCACCATCCAGTATCGTCTCCCGTCATCAGCAGCACCAGAACTGGAGGAATCTACGCTCACAACTGAAACATTAACAGCAAATAAACCTGTGAGGGATCAGAACATTGTGTTCATGCTGCAGAGAAATTCTTAAGGGACTTTTGTTGTATTTTTTACCACTTTTGCTTTTCAGTTGTGTTCATGATATAGAATTTTGGATAATTAAAATTAAAGACACAACAACAAAGTCTCCAGTTCAAAGTTGGTGGCAGACATGTTATATGTTATCAAAAATCTTTTGCAGAAATAACAAAATCTTGTGTTTTATTTATGAACTCACACCCTGTGTTTCAGATTGTATCACTTTGCCGCATGTTGACAACCAATCTCACCTGGATTCACAAGCCACGCCCCTTTCCTTGGAGCACCAATGGGAGGCTTTCAAGACACAAAGAGTCTTCTGATTCTGGAGAGACTTGACGTTTTTCATGATCCAACACCAGATACTTCACACGCAGTGAAAACTGTAGGAAGAAATATTCCAAATTATGCAACAAATTTATTTTTAAAGTCGAAACAAACCTGCTCCACGTTTTTCTAAGAATATTTTGCTGTTTAAGCCAGACTGCAGAACTGATATTTCAGGCCAAATAAATGTAATTTGAGTTGTTCTCCATTAAACCCACAGTCAGTTTCTTAATCTGTGGTAAATACCATCTGGGGCCCGATTGTTATCCTGACCATATGGGTCCAATTTGAAGTGCTGTTATTTATTATTTAGCACTTTGTGAAATATGCATTTTCATATCAGTCAGGTAATTATAAACCCTGTATCACTAACTATTACGTCACAAATATACCATATATGATGCAGTTTTTTTCTATTTCTTTCTTTAATGACACACTTCCATCCCTCCTAGATGAATTAGATGAATCAGTTCATTTCTGCAGCAGGCAGAGAAAAGAGAAAACCAGCAGAACACTGACCAACCAATCAGATGTTCTCCTGACTGAGAAAGTGGGATAATATCTCATCTCTGCGGTAGGTTGGGTTTTTAGAGCTCTTCATAACCTCTCAAAACATCCGGATAAAAAATTAATCAAACCTACTTTAGATTATTTTATCTCCAAGTTTCTGAAAACATAATCAGTGGGACTTTGATCAGAAAAACAATATATTTCTGTCCATGAATGTACAAAAACGCCAGCCAAGTAACGAATGTAATAGCATGGATGAGAGCTTGTAACAAAGTCACAAAACAAAGGATTTGCCTCATTGTTCTTATGGATGTTATCAGTTTAATTAACTGACTCCTTTGTTTTCTTGACTTGTATAATTTGTCTGAATAAACCTGCAAATAAACACATTTAACATCATTTATTATTGTCAAAATAAGAGCTCTTTCCATCTCCTGACTTTACCATGTTTCTCATTGTGGGCGGGGCGTGAGCGTGCAGCAGCTGTGATCAGTTCTCCGCTGAAGTTTGAGGCAACAATCAGCGATGGAAAAACCTCGAGGTTAAAGTTCCAGTGTCCAATAAACCCAAATGTTTCATTTTGTCTCATAGAAATTAATTCATGGCCCAAATGAGAAAGACTCAGGGGATTCATATAATTATAATGTTTTAAGGCCTGTTCATCACAAGTGCAGATGCAAATTTTTTATTTGTAGAAATTTACATTCATCCAATTTCTTCCTAGTGGGTTCAGGAGGTGCTGGTGCTGATCTCCAGCTAACGTTCCAGGCGAGAGATGGGGTCACCTGGACAGGTGGCAACACAGAGACAAACAGGACAAACTACTATGCACACACACACTCACACCTACAGAGAATTTAGAAAGACCAATTAACCTGACAGTCATGTTTTTGGACTGTGGGAGGAAGCCGGAGTAGCCGGTGAGAACCCACACATGCACAGGGAGAACATGCAAACTCCGTGCAGAAAGATCCCGGGAATCAAACCCAGGACCTTCTTGTTGCAGGCCAACAGTACTACCAACTGCGCCACTGTGCAGCCCTGTAGAAATTTACAATAGATGTTAAATATTTGTCTTTTTATAGTCAATCTTTCATAGTAAGTAGAGACTTTTCCTGAAAAACTAACTTTGCTGAGCCTAAATCAGCTTTTAACTGAATAAATTTGTTCAATTAAGCCCAAAAGAATTTGAAAACCTGAAGAAATAAAAAAAAAATCATGTCAAATTATTTTAAAGTTCTGGAATGACAATGAATAACATGCCTTGCCCACAAAAAATGTAAGCAATATTAATCAGCATCAGCAGCTGGTTGATTTGAGATCAATTTTAACTTTTCAGGCCTAAAATTGACTGATTTTATGGGATATAATTTTCCCATATCTTAAAACTACATTACACGTACTACATTTTGTTGTGATGCCAGCAGCTTGCAGGATTAACTGTTATTTCTGTTAGTGAAAGAAAGCAGAGCTGCACAGATTGTAGTTGTCTGGCTGATATATTAAAGCCTGAATGATTTAGCCTGACACAGATTTGTTTCTGTATTAAATATACTACAGAAACAAATAGTTGGCATCTATAGGCTAACTATTTTGAAATGTCTGTTATATTGAGTCTGTGTTTCTGATTAAGAGTCCATCCATTCATCCATCCATCTTTTTTTTTTTTGCTTTACCCGGGGTCGGGTCGCGGGGGTAGCAGCCTAAGAAGGGAGGCCCAGACCTCCCTCTCCCCAGCCTCTTCCAGCTCCTCCAGGGGAACCCCAAGGCGTTCCCAGGCCATCCGGGAGACATAGTCCCTCCAGCGCGTCCTGTGTCTTCCCCGGGGCCTCCTCCCGGTGGGACGTCCCCGAAACACCTCACCAGGGAGGCGTCCAGGAGGCATCCTGACCAGATGCCCGAGCCTCAACTGGCTCCTCTTGATGTGGAGGAGCAGCGGCTCTACTCTGAGTCCCTCCCGGATGACTGAGCTTGTCACCCTGTCTCTAAGGGAGAGCCCAGCCACCCTATGGAGGAAACCCATTTCGGCCGCTTGTATCCGAGATCTCGTTCTTTCGGTCATTACCCAAAGCTCATGACCATAGATGAGGGTAGGAATGTAGATCGACCGGTAAATCGAGAGCTTCGCTTTTTGACTCAGCTCTCTCTTCACCATGACGGACCAGCACAGCGCCCGCTTCACGGCAGACGCTGCACCAATCCGCCTGTCAATCTCCCGCTCCCTTCTTCCCTCATTCGTGAACAAGATCCCAAGATACTTGAACTCCTCCACTTGGGGCAGGACACCTTCCTCGACCTGGAGAAGGCACTCTACCCTTTTCCGGCTCAAGACCATGGCTTCGGATTTGGAGGCACTGATCCTCATCCCGGCCACTTTGCACTCGGCCTCTCCAAACTCCTCCCATGCCTGAGTTTTTGCCTCAGCAACTACCCGAGCCGCATGCCGCTTCGTCTCTTGTGCCCGTCAGCTGCTTCCGGAGTCCCACAGGCCAAAAAGGCCCGATAGGACTCCCTCTTCAGCCTGACAGCATCCCTCACCGAAGGTTTCCACCAACGGGATCGAGGGTTGCCGTCGCGACAGGCACTGACAACCTTGCGGCCACAGCTCCGGTGAGCCGCCTCGACACTGGAGGTGCGGAACACGGTCCACTCAGACTCAATGTCCCCCACCTTCCCCAGAACGTGTTCGAAGTTCTGCCGGAGATGGGAATTAAAGCTCTGCCTCACAGGGGACTCCGCCAGACATTCCCAGCAGACCCTCACAACACGTTTGGGCCTGCCAGGTCTGACTGGCATCCTCCCCCACCACCGGCGCCAACTCACCACCAGGTAATGGTCAGTGGACAACTCCGCACCTCTCTTCACCCAAGTGTCCAAGACATACGGCCGCAGAGCCGATGAAACGATGACAAAATCGATCATCGAACTGCGGCCTAGGGTGTCCTGGTGCCAAGTGCACATATGGACACCCTTATGCCTGAACATGGTGTTCGTTATGGACAATCCGTGACAAGCACAGAAGTCCAACAACAGAACACCACTCGAGTTCAGATCAGGGGGAGCGTTCCTCCCAACCACGCCCCTCCAGGTCTCAGTGTCATTGCCCACGTGAGCGTTGAAGTCCCCCAGCAGAACGAGGGAGTGCCCAGGTGGGGTACTCTCCAGGACCCCCTCTAAGGACTCCAAGAAGGTTGGGTAATCTGAACTGTTGTTCGGGCCGTAAGCACAAACAACAGTCAGAACCCGTCCCCCCACCAGTAGGCGGAGGGAGGCGACCCTCTCGTTCACTGGGGTAAACCCCAACGTACAGGCGCCGAGATGTGGGGCAACAATATGCCCACTCCAGCCCAACGCCTCTCACCGCGGGCAACTCCAGAATGGAAGTATGTCCAGCCCCTCTCAAGGAGACTGGTTCCAGAATCAGAGTCATGTGTCGAGGTGAGGCCGACTATTTCTAGCCGGAACCTCTCAGCCTCAGCACACCAGCTCCGGCTCCTTCCCCACCAGAGAGGTGACATTCCACGTCCCAAGAGCTAGCTTCTGCAACTGAGGATCGGACCGCCAGGACCCCCTCCCTCGGCCACCACACATCCCACACTGCACCCGACCCCTTTGGCCCCTCTCACGGGTGGTGGGCCCATGGGAGGGGGGACTCATGTTTCCTCTTTGGGCTGAGCCCGGCTGGGTTGCCATTCATCTTTGGGTTCTTCGAGCTGCACTTTGTCTGGTCCCTCACCTAGGACTTGACTGCCTTTGGTGACCCTACCAGGGCATGAAGCCCCAAACAGCATAGCTCCTGGGATCATTGGGACACTCAAACCCCTCCACCACGATAAGGTGGCAGCCTCTCCTTGGGCTGCCACCTGAATAAGAGGTGGCAGCTAACTTAGAACGGACTTTGTTTCTTCTTTATTCATAGACTTGATGGCTGTTTTCTCTCAGAGTTTGAATGTGAAATTTTGTGTTCTTTCTTACCACCTCTTACTGCAAATCTTGAGTCTGTATGTCCAAAGTCTAGCCTTTCAGAACGGTACCCTCGAGTTCATCGTTTTCATCTAGTCTTCTAAAAATTACTCTCCTCTTCTTAAAATCTACGGAAATCTCAATATCTTCTGGAACAACAAACGTTACAGGTTCCGTCCTTATTAAATTGGAAAAAATTTTGTAAAAAAATATTCCAACGCTAATTCCAGCTGCAAAGATTAAACCTTCTTCTCTTGAGAAAATCATCTTCTCCATTTCAGACCGAACTAAACTTTGCAACTGAAAGCTGAACTTGTTGAAGCCCATAAGGGCTTTGATGATGTCACAGGCCTGCTGAAGTTCTGAGGTACTTGATGTCATCTGTGTGTCACCAAGCTCTGTCCTGCTGAATGTTGCTATGGAAACGAGATCAGTTCTGCATGACTCAATCTGAAATTACTAAAATGTTGAAATAAGTAATTAAAAAAAAAAAGTTTTTACCTAAAGAGATACACAATATATTTTTAGATAACTGTAGTTTGTGGTATAAATTGTTTATATTTTAGGCTTTTGATCTAAAGCAGTGTTTCTCAAAGTTGACCTAATTAGGTCCTGTTAAGTAAACATAAAATAGAGCTTTACACGCCGCCAATTAGCATTAGCAGCTAACTCAGCTAGATGCTGATACAGATCAGTCTGATCCATTTATCCCAGTAATGACTGAATGTGAAAGCAAATTAAGTAAGCCGAATTAAAGCCAAATTTAATATTTAAAGGCATTTTCCCATTTTTAGATTTAACCATTTTTATGATGGTTTTGTTTGTTGTTTTATTTCATGCTTGTGCAGCAGTGAAGTCTGGTAACAAACATAGTTTTTGTTTGCAGCTACATTAATCAATCAAGATTGAACGTTTGATTGGTTTGATTTTTATTGTTTTTGTTTCCAATTTCTCTACTTGACTAAGTTGAACTGGAATTCTGAAGTGCACTTTTGTTTCATAATGAAAAGAAACTGTTTTCCCCATTTTTACAAAATGAACTACAAATCAGAATCAGCAATGATACATTGGATGTATTTAAATGCATTTTTAATGAGCCAGTATATACTCTATGTCACATGTGTCAAACTCAAGGCCCGCGGGCCACATGTGGCCCGCACGTCATTTTATGTGGCCCTCCCCCCCTACCACCACCGTTTTGTAAGCCCATGATTGACTTAAAATAGGTTTTGAGCACGAATTTACTACAAACTACACCTCCCATAATGCATTCCGATTGTTACCAGCCAACATTACAGCTTCTCTCCACTAGAGTGCAGCAGAGTCACCTCAAGCTCATAATTTCCCCAGCGAATAAAACTGAGACATCGACAAGCTAACATCAAAATGTCTAAGAAAAGAAAAATCGATTTACAAGAAAGACTGTTTCATGAACGATGGGGAAACGAATACCTGTTTGTCCTTCAAGGTTAAAAACCAGTTTGTCTTTTGTGTTCTGGGACCGTGTCCGTCGTGAAAGAATACAATATAAGTCGGCATTTTGAAACCAAACACGGAGCTAAGTTCGCCAAATGTAGCCTTCAAGAAGAACAAAGGAAAACCCTTGTCTGAACTGTGCGATCCGAAATGGCTATGACGTCACCGAGCATCTTGCTCAGCTAAATCAGAAACTACAAGAACGTAAACAAATCATCACCCAGATGTCCGACATGATCACAGCTTTCCAGCGCAAACTCGACCTATGGAAGCGCCAGGTGGTACAAAACAATCTCGTTTACTTTCCTGCTTGTCAGATCATCTCGGCCTCCCGGTGATTTTTCATGTGCCTATTTTTCGGTTAACTACCAAACTAACTGTTAATAAACGAGTTTGATCGGCGCTTTTCTGACTTTAAATCGCTCTGATTTTGACGACTTTACCAATCCTTTCACCGCCGATGTCTGCAGTGCGCCCCACCGCCTTCAGGTGGAGCTATTGAGCTTCAAAGCCACAGCGGCCTGAGAGCGAAGTTCCGTGACGTTTCAATCGAGGACTTTTACCATCTACTGCCCCCTGATTTGATGCCACAGCTCCGACTCCATGCAGCTCGTGTTTTGTCCATGTTTGGAAGCACCTATCTGTGCGAATAGATGCTTTCAATAATAAATTTAAACAAGACCAAACACAGATCGCGCATTACTGACGAAAACCTGCACGCCGTTTTGCGGATTGCCACAGCAGAAGAACTAAAACCAGACATGGACGAACTGACCAAGGGAAAACGGTGCCAGACATCCGGCCATAAAACATCGGTAAGCACGAACTGACTGAATTAAAATAGAATGAATGTAAAACCAAGACTAAGTATACTAGAATATGCATGTAGTTTATTGATTTTACTTGTGTTTTGTTTTGTGTTTATTTACAGAACAGGACCGATGAATGAGGATGTGTGTGAGTTGGTGTCAGGGTGAAGAGGACAGGCAACATCACCTAATTGTTTTGTTCTTATGTGAAAATACATGTTGGTTGTGTAATAACAAAAAAGTTTTGTGAATGAAGTTGAGAGTTAATATCAAATCTTGTTTTTATTATTTGCTTGCTTACCTTTAAACACTGATTTAAGTATTGTAATTTTTAAACTGAGCAGTAGCTTTACATCCATGTAAACTCAAATGTAATATTTAAAACTTGAATACATAAAATGAGTTATTTGACAATATGAGGTGTTGTTTAATTTATTTTTAACATTGTATTTTCATACATTTATGCTCGGGGTGCCCAAGTCTAGTTTTCCAGACCTCCCACTCTGCAACTTTAGATGCGTTCCTGGATCATTGACTCATCACTAGGCCTCTACAGAACTGAGTTGCTGCTAATGAGGGAAGTCAACCTTTTAGTCTGGGATGTGTTTTAGCAGGGATGCACCTAAAAGTTGCAGTCTGGAGGACTGCACTTGGGCACTCCTGATTTATACCATCAATGTGGCCCGTTGAGGGTGGCCAGTATGCTGAAGTGGCCCTTGGTGAAATTGAGTTTGACACTCCTGCTCTATGTGCATCTATATGGACTTAATGTTTGTTTTCTGGCCCTTTAGGTCAATGGGTTTTTTTTTCAAGGAGCAATGAAGAAATATTTTAGTAAACAAATATATGGTTTGATTTCAAAGGTTAAGTCTTAATGTTGGTGTTAAAACTTTCCTCTGAAAACTGCTGATAGTTTTTTATGTTTTCTAAAGTTTAGAAAACTGTTTAGGAACACTAAAATGTTGTCCATATGTGTAAGTATGTAGTTCTAAATATTTGTCTGAGAGCTGAATCCGTCCCTTTCTGTTTGCTGCAGCGAGGTGTACTTGGCTTTCTTGGGTTGATAAACAGGAAGTATGAGGATGGCAGCTTCACCTTCATCGTCCTCCTCTTCCTCAGCTGCAGCATCAGTGATCCTAGGGGTCCAGTTCATCTCCTGCTGATGCTTCCAGTTCTTCTGGGTTTCTGCTGCTCAGCTTCAGATCTGCTACACTGACAGCTTCAGTTTTTCTGTCTGATTGATTGCTGCTGGAAATAGTGATGGTTGAACAGGTCCTGCAGGGGGTGCTCTGGGGCCTCAGTGTTCAGGTCGGTTACAGTCACAACTCCCAGATTTCTGAATCTTCTAGTTTCTTCCTGAAATGATAAAATGTTGGCTGGAAATGAGCTGAAAACTGAGAAAAACCTGAAAAAGTTCAAATCTGACCTAAAGTTTTACAGCTCAACTCACTGTTGCTACAAAGGTAAACATGAAAGTAAAGGTGTTTATTGTCACCTGAAAGGGGGCGGAGTCTAAGGTGTTGCTCAGGATCAGGACGAACTGGTTCAGACTCCATTTCACAGCAGAGCAGAGTCTGGATCAGGTGAGTGTTCACTTGTTCTTGTTTTCCTCTCTCTGGGTTTTCTCTCTGTGGAAGAACCAGAACCAGAACCTGGCCCGGTTTTCCTTCAGAACCAAGTTGCTGGCTTGATGGAGCTGTGGTTCTGGTCAGGTTCTGGTTTCCTGCTAATCAGAACCAACAAACTCTCTTAAAGCTGCAGTTTCCTGTTGCTGAGCTAAACTGGTTCCAGTATCTTTACTGGTTCTGCTGCTCTTCCTCCTGATGTCAGAAAACGCCGACCTCAGAGACTCACATTTGGTTTTAGAGGAAGAATTGAGCTGAACCAGTACAAACTGCTTTCCGGGATGAAACTGCAGATTCTGGTTCAGCTGTTAAATAAAATCTGGAAACTGAATTTCCAACTTTATTCCCAGTTGATCCAATTCTTTCCATCAGCAGCCGGATCTTTCTGGAGAATCTCTTTCGACACTTAGTTTCCTTTTTTTTAAATGTATTAATTTACTTTTTTTAATTAATAAACTTTATTTATTACAATAAACAACAATACAATTGTATAGTGAACATAACACAAAAAGACAATAATAATTGACCAGGGGGAGCAAAAAATAAAGCGTGAAGACAAGAAAATGACAGTCAAAATAAGTATTCATAAAGGAAATAGCACAAATTGTGATAAATGTGCCAGATGTTACAGTGCATTAACATAAAAGATAATCCAAAAGTTCAAGTTGATTGCAAGCCCATATTGTTGATTCTGCTCTTTGGTTAGTTGAGGATTGAATTGTTAGTAAATAATGTTTAAGTTCGATCAAAAAAACTGAGAAGTTTGGTTTTTTCTTCAAAAATTTGCACTTATGTAGGTGAAATTTAGCCTTAATAATTATTAAATTGATGAGACTTTTCACATTCATTCCTCCATTTTGTTGAAATCCGAATAAGACATTTTTCCAATATAACTGAAATCCTGTTGATATTTTGGAATCAACATAGTTACAAAAATGTTGCCAAAATACTTTAGAATGAGGACACAACCAGAACAAATGACACTTTGTCTCCTGTAGAGCAACAACCAGCCTGTGATGACATCGCTAGAAGCGACCAATCAGAGGCTTTCAGGTCACATAATGGCGGTTTTCGTGTCCACACAATGAAAGGTCAAAAGAGGCCGTTTGTAGATTTCTCCTTTGTCCTTTGTCCTCATGTTCTGAACCAATTTCAAACAGACGTGTTTTCTTGTTTTCTGTCCTTGTTTTGCTGCAGCAATGCTTTAGAAAATATCACCCTGTGGATTAACAGCATGGTGTTTATAAAGCTAGATATGTTTGTGAATGTTACTGAATGTCCTTGAATGCATCATGGTAGAGAAACTCAGGTGATTTCCTGTAAATGGGGAAGGGAGGGGTTCATGTTTCACAGGTAGCAGGAAGAGAAGAGAAGCTCTGAAGAACGAGTGAATTAAATCAAGTTTCTCAGAGTTTAAGGTAAAAATCACTTTTTAGTGAAACTTCACTGCAGCTCAGTGAGTTTTTCTCTCTATGAAGAGAAGAGTCAGAACTGTTTGATTCTCTGTCAGATTTTTGTTCCAGAGTAACTTTCTGTCCCTGCAGCTCTGTTTACGTCGTTTGGTGTCAGCAGCAATAAATGTGTTGATACTGATTGTTTCTGGTTCTGTGGTGAACAAAGTTACTCTGATCTCTGTTAAAACAAAGGTCACTCTGGAGGTTTCGGTTCCAACTGAACCATAAAAAGTCTTATCAGTGAATGGAGTCTGAACTTGTTCTTTACGTCTGAGATCATGAGGCGGTTAGATATGGTGCTGTTCTTGTTCTACACTTTTTTTTATAATTCTTAAATGTTTCAGATGATAAAACTAAAGTCAGACAAACATAACCTTATTCCACAGAAAATGTTTTCAAATAATGACGAAAGTTATTAAGAGAAGAAACCATTCTTACCAACCTGTTAATATGTGAACATATTATTTCCTTGCTAACTCATGAATCCACTTTGATTAACCAAAGTTTAACTGATCACTTTTCTGGTTCTGTGGTGAACAAAGTTATTCTGATCTCTATTAAAACAAAGGTTACTGTGGAGGTTTTGGCTCCACAATAACCTTTGCAAAGGTTTAATTTTATTCATGTTATAAACTAATTTCAACCTTTTTTGTGATGCTGCTGTAATAAATTCAATATGTAAAAAGTTTTTTTGGGGGGGGGGAATTGATTGATAAAATATTGACATCAGTTGTAGAAACATTAATTTTAATCCAAATTGTAAAACAACATAAACAGGGTTCATTTTGTATCTTATTGTTGCTGCCATTAGAGAAATCCAAGTTTCTAATCAGATCTGGTGGCAGAAACGATGCAGCAAAAGTGAAATGTCTCTTGGGAAACTTTAGCTCCTGCTTTGACATTTATAAATAATTTTTATTAAGTTGTTTTCAGCTTTAAGGAAATGAAGTCAGAACGTTCCAGCAGCTCCAGCCTCTCGGATACAAACTGAAGGTTTTAATGGACCTGCTAAAGTGCAGCTGGTTCTGGGTTAACTGGTCCAATTCGTGTCTTCTGAGGTTCTACTGTGAAGCCATGCTACTGTTGCCATGGTAACAGCTGCTGGTCTGCTCTTCAGGTTTTTACTGCTTCTTCTGACTCTCAGCAGAACATCTTCCTCTAAACCAGATCTGGACCTGAACGGTTCCAGAACCGCTGCTCTCTAACAGGAGCCGCTCCAACATGGCAACAAGCTGCTGGGTTCAGGATCAACACTTCACTGCTTCATAGGAAATGTTCACTCCTTCATTCACTACATCTGACCTCAGTCTGGATGTTTCTACAGACCTGGAACAAGATCCAGTTCAGAGCTGAAAACAGCATCATGGAGGAGTGGATGACTCAAAGTGATCAAGTTAATTAGCATCAGACATTACAGCAACAGGGCAGTTTAAAGTTTTACATAATAAACAAAAAAGCAACATTACATTATAGTGGAAAATAAAGAAAAGTTGTAATATCAAAAGAGTTAATTTATTTTCTAGTTATGATGTTGCAAAAAAGACTCTAAACAGGCTAATGGTTTTTAGTCTTGATTTCAGCAGTTTTGCTGTTTTCTGGATGTTTGTTCCAGATTTGTGGTGCATAGAAGCTGAATGCTGCTTCTCCGTGTTTGGTTCTGGTTTCCTGCTGATCAGAACCAACAAACTCTCTTAAAGCTGCAGTTTCCTGTTGCTGAACTGAACTGGTTCCAGTATGTTTACTGGTTCTGCTGCTCTTCCTCATGATGTCAGAAAACGCCGACCTCAGAGACTCACATTTGGTTTTAGAGGAAGAATTGAGCTGAACCAGTAAAAACTGGTTTCCAGGATGAAATTGTACATTCTGGTTCAGCTTTGTGAATAAATTCTAGTTTGTCTCCTGCAGAGCAACACGTCCTGCTCCGTATTTCTGTCCAGTTGTTTTATAACGAGCCTCTGATGACATCACAAGAGGCCTCATCTCAGACTCTCCCAGTAAACAGACTGGGACACCAGTGGGTCTCTGATTATGATTCATGTCTGTAACTTCCTCATCAGGACTGCAGCTCAGAACCAGTTCACCAGTTGTGACCAGCTGAGATATGGGATGTCAGTAGACGGGGGGTGACAACTATTTCTAGATAAAGTTACTCCCATTGGATTAACATCAGTCCTGGTTCTGATCCAGGAGGATTTTAAAATGTTTCTCTTGTCTTCAGAGGCTTTTATCAGTAAATAATTAATCAGTCAGTGTACAAAACCTTCTGCACACTGACTCCCTCCATACAGATTTACAATAGAGCCATGATGGGTTCAGGTCCACTGTGGAGCTAAACACGTTCACCACTTCATAGGAAATGTTCACTCCTTCATTCACCTGATTCACTCTGATCCTCTGATCACGTGATGGGAACCAGCTTTCTGCTTCACAGAACAGTTACTGGAACCGGATCACTGGACTGACTGGTTCTGGTTTCTCTCTCCAAAAGGCCAGAAGATGGAAGATCTGGATCTAAAGAAGGGCAGAGCAGAACCTCCAGGACCCATCAGTCCATCTATGAGGAGTGACCGGTCCAAAGATGATCTTCTATACTTCAACAGTGAACCTGGACCCTCAGACAGAAAGTAAGAAACCAGTTTCTAACTGATTCATGTGACCTTATAGACATAAAATCTAAATGATATTAACTGGTTGATCTCAGTGTTTTAATAAATAATAACTTAATTTTCTTACTTATTAATTTGAAGTTAGACATGAAGGATGTTGGTCAGTAAATCAGTAGAGTTTGAATGAAGGTCTGAATGAATTAATATGGATGAAAATGTTGCATGAAAACAAAACAACCAAGCATGTGAAGAGCAACAATTCAGATTGTCTGTAAACCCAATAAAGCAGTGAAACCAGCATCGTCCAGACTGGGATCACTGGCATCAGTCCTGATACCAAATATAGTTCAATAAAGTAAACCAGAAATCATCGATGTTCTGAGGTTCTGTTCTGACCCAGTTTCTGGTCCCTTGTTTTTTGTGGACCTTCATGAACATCTTCAGCTCCAGCCTGTTGCTAGTGAACTATTTCAGTGATGAAGAAATGTCTTCACAGGAGCAGCTTTGGTGAGGAGGAGCATCCATCCTGCTATGCTTTGGGTCAGAATGTTCTGATGGATCCGGTCTGTACCAGCTGCCCCCAGTGTGGGAAACAACCCAGAACAGAATCTGAACGGCTGACAGCCAATCAGAGCAGCTGTGCTCCAGGTGAGCCTGAACACCTCCAATCAGAGCTTCCTTCTATCGTCTCTGTGGAACCAGATCCACGACTTTAGTTGAGATTTGGAAATTTAAGGTTTAAAAGTCTTTTTGTGGTCAGTTGTTTCAACTGAATCTGTGTTTTTCCAGCTGGTGTAACTGGAACTTATGTCTCAGTAACTCGGCTTAATAAAGTCCTCATTTAATTTGAGCCTGTTCAAAAAAATGGCCACAAGTTAAATGTACAAATTTGACTTAATTTTGTTTGTTTTTAAAATTATAAGTGAAGACTCTTACTCTGAAGGGTCATGTTGCAGCATGACATGTCATCAGATCTAAATAAAACAAACACTTCATCGAATCAATTTATGATTCTTACAGATAATTTTATTTGGGTTTCAACACATTATGAGGTTAAGGGGAATGAAATAGCAGAAAGGATGGATAAGGAGAGCAGCAATGAGGTATTGGTTGATATTAATGTTAGGTTTAGCATAACAGAAATAAAGTGTATAATAAAACAAAAAAAGAGAGATGGCAAAAGTTATAGGTCAGCAAATTGCCCAGCTGCCAATATGGTTAATCTGACCTCCTGAAAAGGATTTTTGTTCTACTTATATTGATTATTACACCAGGCCTTTAAAGTTCTGATGGAAAATTGGAGCTTACGATTCAGGAAATGACTAAAGGACAATTCCATGTAATTTCTCGCTACCTTGAGCATCTTTAATGTGATTTACTTCAAAAACTAAAATATGTCGACTTCAATCATGATGTAGATTATTGAGGCCATAATATTTAAAACCAAGTTTGTAGGTTTTTTTTGTTTGTTTTTTTTTTCCTTAAACAAAGCTGCATTAAAGCTTCGATTTGTGAAGCTTCAATACAGGTTGATTCAAACTCTTTTAATGTATCTGGACCACGGTCACTATGTTCTCCCTATGAAAAGGGAGACATGAAAAGGGAGACAACCTCAGAGGTCACTGAAGTCGCTGAAAAGCTCCCTGGTTCAAGTTGTGGTTGAGGTTCAACCTGGCAGATGATGGTAAATGTAGAATATAGTAAGGTGTAATTATCAGAGAAGCTTCTTCAGGAAGTGAATAGTTTGAGATCCAAATGGTGTTGGAGAACAACCAGGCAGATGAATGTGAGGACAGCAGAGCTGCAGCAGACAACAGAGGAGTGGAGGAGAATCTGGGGACCAACAAGGCATCCTTAAACCATGGAGGCACAGAAATCACAAGAGGTGAACTGGAGAAAGATTACCAGAAACAATAACTACATGCTACAGTGAAGAGTTAAAAGCTCAGAGAGATAACTAGTGACGTGTCTCCTGTCTGCCAGATCCTGGCTTTTACCTGGATCTATGGCCAAATGTTCACTAATCACAATCTGTAGTTTAAAGTATTTGGTTATTAGTGTAGAATAATGGAGCCCATATTTAAAGAGTATTTCAGCTTTTAAACTCAAGCAGATTGAAAATGCTCAAACAGTAGGTGGCGCTAACGGGTAAAGGCGGTCCTTTACCCATTTCCTGAATTGGAAGCTCAAACTGAAGCCGACTTCAGCTCTGTAAAATCCAACCTGTTTCCTGAGTTTGATTCCATGAATGAGAGTTAAGATGGTGAACCACAACTCAGACCTCCCTAAAACCTAAACTAACAGGATCTGTGCCCTCTGCTGGATGTTGTTTCCATCAGAACTGGTATGATTTGGCCATAATTTCATGCTAAAATAGCAGTGGCCTCAGAGGCCATCAAAGAGTACATTTGATACATGGGTCTATGCAGTTGTTGGCTAAATTAATGTTTATTTTTGCAACTGTCATTCCAAGCATTTTGTGTAGTTTTGACTGCAAATATCTTAGTGAACTTGAAATAAGATGAAAATATACATGGTGTCTCAGGAAGATATAGAAGCTTGTTTCAAGTCCATATTTCTTGAATATTTTTAATTTTTAATATATTTTTTCTATATTTTTAAACTTGTTTTTAGAAAGGTGTTTGTCGCTTTTTTATAACATTTTTCAAACACTGAGATAGCTCAACTAGATTTGAACAATAAAACTCTACATCCCAATGAATCAACAGCAGAAACTTTAACTTAAATATTTAAAAAATGATTAAGTTGAGATAGTTTTCTTTTAATACACAACTCTAAGTAAAACAAATATGAGGGATTAATAACTGAAAAAACTGAAAAAAGAAAACAATCAAATGGCTTTTTATGTTGCTGAACTTTGTCAAGTGTTTATTTTGGTTTGTTCTTCACCAAATGATAAACCAGCAGTCTAAATGTGTTCTCTGGTCTGCGGTTATTAATACACCCCAGCCTATCACTGCTCTCATTACCTGAATCTATTACTGGTCCCACTGTGTTCTCCAATATATTCTAGTAGCTGTAATCATCAGTGTTGCATGTTCAACCCAACAACCTCTGGGTTTCTTGGAAGTGGCTCTGTTTTGTGATAAATACAATAAAACTGAACATTTTCTTAAAGCTGGTGATGATTTTGATGCATGAAGACAAAAAGCTGAAAAACAACCTGCTTTAAAACTGTTTTAACATAAAGAGGGAAGGAATGTCAGAGAGACAGAAACATTTATTTACTCTGACAATACAACACAGACTGCATAATATATTTACAGTATAAATGCAAAATGTTATTATCCTAACAATCTCTTAGCCCAACAATTTCCAGTCTGTAGTTGTTCTTTAAAAAATCCAATAAAGTCTCTGACTGAGAAAAGTCATTTTAAATGCCAATATTATTTTTGAGGTTACCAGGACTCAAGGGTAAGCAGCAGCTTACCCTTGAGTCGGCAAGTCAGGTGTTTTTAAAGATCAGTAATCAACCAGAAAACAACAATTTCTACATAAATTATCAAATGTATTGTAAAAACAAATCACTTCATTATGAAATTGTGTGTTTTTGTTATTGTAACATTGTGATTTTTGTATTATGTTTCCCTCATAGAAGTTTATGAAGAAGAACCAAACTGGCCACTTTATTAGTCCAGTTACTTGTTAGAATATTGCAAATTGTTTTTATTTTGTTTGTTTTTCTTTCTTTTTTCAGATATTGTTGGTCAGTATCAGCCTGACATTAAAGAATATCTGAAGATGAAGATCCAGAGTCTCTCTGAAGGCGTCGATGAACATGGAAATAAAACCGATCTGAACCAGATCTACACAGAGCTCCACATCACAGAGGGGTCAACGAGAGAGGTCAACCAGGAACATGAGGTCAGACACATTGAAACAGCATCCAGGAAACAAGAAACAATCAGAAGAGAAGACATGTTTAAAGCCCCACCTGGAAGAGATCAACCAATCAGAGCAGTGATGACCATGGGCGTGGCTGGCATTGGGAAAACACTGTTAACACAGAAGTTCACTCTGGACTGGGCTGAAGGCAAAACCAACCAGAACATTGATTTCATATTTCCATTCACTTTCAGAGAGCTGAATTTGTTGAAAGAAGAAAAGTTCAACTTATTAGGACTGATTCATAAATTATTTTCTAAAACCAGAGGAATCAGCAACTTTGAAACGTTCCAGGTTCTGTTCATCTTTGATGGTCTGGATGAAAGTCGACTTTGTCTGGATTTCAAGAACAATCCGATCCTGACTGATGTTACAGAGTCCAGCTCAGTGGATGTTCTGCTGACAAACCTCATCAGGAGGAAACTGCTTCCCTCTGCTCTCCTCTGGATAACCACACGACCTGCAGCAGCCAATCAGATCCCTGCTCACTGTGTTGACATGGTAACAGAGATCAGAGGGTTCACTGACCCCCAGAAGGAGGAATACTTCAGGAAGAGATTCAGAGATGATGAAGAGAAGGCCAGCAGGATCATCTCCCACATCCAGAAATCAAAAAGTCTCCACATCATGTGTCACATCCCAGTTTTCTGCTGGATCACTGCTGAAGTTCTGGAGGATGTGATGGAGACCAGAGAGGGAGGGAAACTACCCAAGACCCTGACTGAGATGTACATAGAGTTCCTGCTGGTTCAACTCAAAATCAAGAAGGAAAAGTATGATGGAGAAGCTGAAGATCCAGAGAACAGGAAGCTGATTGAGTCTCTAGGAAAACTGGCTTTTGATCAGCTGCTGAAGGGAAACCTCATCTTCTATGACGAAGAGCTCAAACAGTACGGCATCAACATCAAAGATGCTGCATTGTTTTCAGGAGTTTTCACTGAAATTTTTAAAAGAGAGAGAGGGATGTGCGACATCTCCGTCTACTCCTTTGTTCATCTGAGCATCCAGGAGTTTCTGGCTGCAGTCTACATGCTCCACTGCTTCACCAGCAGGAAGTCAGAGGTGATCAAGACGTTCCTGGGAGAAGAAAAGAGAGAAACATCTCTAGGTGAGTTCATGAAGAAAGTCATGAAGAAATCCCTCAGCAGTGAAAATGGCCACCTGGACCTGTTTGTCCGCTTCCTTCATGGTCTCACTGTGGAGTCCAACCAGAGAGTCTTAGAAGATCTGCTGGGTCAGACAGAGAACCGTCCAGAAACCATCCAGAGAATCATCACCAACCTGAAGGAGATGAACACTGATAGAATCTCTGCTGACAGAAGCATCAAGATCTTCTACTGTCTGTTGGAGATGAACGACTCATTTTATCAGGAGATCCAACGGCTGCTGGATTCAGGGAATGAGCTCTCAGTGACTGACTGTTCAGCTCTGGCCTTCATGCTGCAGATGTCAGAAAAGGTTCTGGATGAGTTGGACCTGGAGAAGTACAACACATCGCCAGATGGACGACGGAGACTGCTTCCAGCTGTGAGGAACTGCAGAAAGGCTCGGTGAGTCCAGATGTTTTCATTGTGTGATGCTGATTCAGCTCTATTGTCCTCCTGTTTCTTCTTCTTCTTCAAGTTGATTCTGGATGTTTTTGGTCTTTAACTTCTTCCTTCATCCTTTGGACTATTTCAGCCATTCAAACATCTAAACATTCAGCTCGTCCAGGACAGCTGCAGCTTTTCGTTTTTAGACATTTTGATCATTTTAAAAATATTAAACTTTTATCAGTTTTCAGGTTGAAGTGAATAGAAAACCCTGAACTCTAGAAAATCTATTTTCTCTAAGATCCAATCAGCCAGAGAGACTTTTAAACTTTAAACTCGTCTTCACTCATTGAGCCGCTACTCCATCATTCATATTTTAGGATCTTTGACTGTTTTTATGAAATAATTTTTAAGGTTTAATGAAAATTTGAATCATTGAAATAAATATTTGCAATAATTAGAAACTTTGTGAACAGTGTTGATCTTCTTCATTCCATCATCATCCTCACCTCTTCCTCCTCCCACTAGTTTCCTCTGAGTTTGTAAATTAGACCAAAATGTGGTTTTTGTTGTCTGGTTCCAGAAAAACTCCTAGTTTCTGTCAGATCCTCCCAAAGCTCTGAGAATCTGCTTCCAGAGCTGGAACCATTTTCCTCATCAACTCTTCATCTGCAGCCTCTGTTGAAGCTGTTAGCTGTCCTCCATGAAGACCTGGAGAGACATGAGCTTCAACTCTTTAGACATCCCAGTTCTCCCAGCCTCTTCTAGTTACTGGAGAACTTTCACTGCTTCTCCATGAAAATGCTGCTGGACCCAAACGCTCCGTCTCCTCCAGGGGTTTTGCTCTTCAGCTCTTTAGGAGTTTAGCAACAATTCCTTCTGACATCCAAACCTTTGTTCCTCTGAGACGATGGACAGACCACTGCAGAGACATGTGTCCCTCTTCCAACCAGTTTGTCCCAGTTCCTCTCAGATCAACAGTCTGAGACGGTTCAGACCTGAAGCAGCAGCAGGACCGGTTCTGCTGCTGCTCTGCAGGACGACCAGAACAATCTGAAGCTTTTAGCTGCAGCAGGTTGACGACTGTCCACTTTCTACTTTGTTAAAGCATCAAATCCAGCAGATGAACGGAGACAGAACTGGGAGCATCATGTGTTTGTTCTGCTCCCAATTTCCTCTGTGGCAGCATTTAATAACCTGCTGCTGGGAGCTATGGTTCTATAGAATATACTACTATTATTAATGATGATGATGATTCTAGATGCTGCAGCAGATATTGGCTAAACAAACCCAGAGATGCCAGAGGTCCACAGCAGCTGGACTTCCTGCTCTGCTCACTTCATTTCTAACTCACTTCCTGCTTGGTGGAAGATCTCAAGGAGCCAAACGGTCTAGTCCAAGTCAGAGCTGTGAGCAGTTCCTCCTCCTCTCCATCATCTCCAGTAGTTTCCTTCATTCAGCTCAGTCAGCCTCTTCATCAGCTGCTGCAGAGAAAACTGAACTTTCCTTCACAGATGATAGAAGATCTTCAACATCTGACTGCAGCTGAAGGTCTGAGGACATGAAGCCTGGACCAGAACCAGAACCAGAACCTGGACTTTAACCAGGAACTGCACAGATTCTCTGTGGGGTCAAACTCAGTAAATTGAAGATTATATGTTGATCAGATGATGACATCACTGTTATCATATTTTACTCTGTTTATGATCCAGATTGATTTCATTAGAACTGAATTTATTTCTTCTCTAATCACAGACTTGGTTTTATCCAAAAGGATCAATGTGAAGTTGTGGCCTCGGCTCTGAAGTCCAACCCAGATCTGACTGAACTGGAAATGAGTGAGATGTTAATAAGAAAAGGTGGAGACTCTGATATGAAGCCTGTGGTTGAGATCCTGGAGAGTTCAGTCAGTAAAGTGAAGATGCTGAGGTTTGTTTTCTCTATTTATCCAATGAAATCATTTATTGATTCTTTATTATATTTTTATATATATATGATATACAGTGATGGCATAGTTATTTTGAAAAAGTAACTAATCAGATAACTGATTACTCTTGAAAAAAGTAACTTAGATTACTGACTACTTGATTTGGAAAGTGACTAAGTTACATTAAAAGTAACTTTTTTAGTTACTTTCAGCAGCTGCTAACAACAATGCTCGGCCACCAGTGAAATTACATTGAGCTTTGCCAATACTTAATTGCAAACTATTTTATGATAGTAACATCAACAATGTATACTGCTCAAAAAAAATAAAGGGAACACTCAAATAACACATCCTAGATGGACAGTTTGATTTCACAGAAGTTTGATTTACTTGGAGTTATATTGTGTTGTTTAAGTGTTCCCTTTATTTTTTTGAGCAGTATATTTCCACTTATATGGTTGAACTGAAGGGGAGATTGCTTAATGGTTACTACAGTACAAAATAAACTTAAGTTATTTGTGTGTGTTTTTGTGTGTTTCTATTGTCTGGAAAACTCTTAAGAGTGATTTTAAAGCCCCCACCCTGCCCCCAGCCTCCAGGTTATCTCCTCCTGCCATTCCACAGCTCAGATGGATGCACAGATTTGTGATATTTATCTTAATTATTTTAATAACGTTTAGTTGCACAACTTTACGAGCATGTTAATTCGTAGTAACGTTTTCACGTTTACTGCGCTGTTCATATTAGTCTCAATGTTTGCGGTTTTCTGGAGCGCAACGCGAAGCTTGACGTCATTCAGAGGTAAAATATTAACTTGACATTAACAAAGACACAGCGGGACGGATCATCCGGGAAATGATGGACTAAAACTAACTGGATGTCAGACAAATTCTGGGATTTATTATGAGTCTCTGCTTATTTCCAAGCCAAAATGAGCAACTTCACCTTCAAAAACAAGACCAAAAAGGCGAAACCTGCAACTCATTAAATTTGCAAGCGACTAAAAATAAAAAAACGAAACCGCTTATAATATAATCATTCCAAATAGTTTTTCTACCAACAAAATGCACACCTCCCTCCATTGTTTACATTTCTGTC